>CM029368.1:9675439-10272939 GCA_017165825.1 Hepsetus odoe
CACTGCAGAGCAGAGTCCGCTCTGCAGATGTTTTATTGTAACAAATACACCAGCCCTTAGGTCAATTAAGACGTAAATGCTTAAATATACTTTTGTTAATTCTATGCTAAAGAAATGTTATTTTGAGTCCTAGACTCTCCAGATTTGGACAAAATTACTTATTAATCCTAATGATTAAACTTAACTGCCTGAGGAAATATAAAAAATGTGCTTGGAAAATAGTAAATATGCTGAATCAGTTTGATTAAGGGAATTTATTACTATATATTTTTTATTATTTAGGTTACAGATCATTCATTTATCAATTATCTTGCAACATGTGTAAACACTACAACTTCCATGCAAGATTTGCTTAATGGAAAGTAAAGGCTAATACAACTGTAAGATTTATATTCTATTTTTAGAAATAGTAAAGATAAAACATTCTTTCTCCAGCCCACACATCTCTTTATTTCTTTGGCACACAGCATGACATTGTTCTAATCCGCAACTGTTTTGCTGAATAGGAAGTTATTCTGTATCATTATGAAAGAAAACCTGCAACTTGCAAAAAGTAAGCTACAGGAAATCAGGAAAACAATCATTGGAATGGGGTTAAAAATATTCTTAATCTAAATTCAACAGTTCGATTTTAATGATATTTTACAGTGTAAAATATGCACTTGGTGTATTTCTGGGCATTTTTATACAGAAAAGAATAAAAGTTCAAAAATTTTTTTAAAAAAAAGAAAAAGAAAAAGACTAAAATAAAAAGAAAGTGATTATAAACTGTATGAACTGATTATGAACTGAAATGAATTCCACCAGCAATGCGAGGCCACTCTTTGGTGAGTTGCAGGAATGATACAATGTTCTATGTGGAAATTGAATAAGGTGTTTTGTATTATTTCACTATGTAATCTCCCTATAACCTCTCTCCACATCCAGTTCTGGGGTACACTTGGCATACATGTTAAAACATCTTGTAGAGAGATGGAATGGTGGTTCTTTGTGCAGATCCTTCCAGTCCTGTGGATTTGTGAGTGTGATGCCTCTCTAGATGTAACTAATCTGTTCAGGACATGCCACAAAAACAGTGTTTTGGAATGGATTACAATCTGAGCAATTTGGAAGCTTTGTCATATTCCTCGAACCATTCTTCAGCTTTTTCATGTCCTCTGCTGAAGAAACCTCTTAGCATGCTTGGGGATTACAAGGTAGCGTACTTGGTCATGGTGTTACTGTTGTGCGAAACACTGGAAAGTATATGAATGTAAAGCCCCAGTGCTCAGTGGCTCTGGTGTAAGCCAGTGTCGTGTGTTTGAAAAAGTTCTGTGTGTTTAGTTCGTGGCAGGTTCTGTGTGTTCTGGGTGGGTTCCAAAATAGTGGTCCTGTGGCTCAGTGTTGTGTCTCAGTACTGTGTCCAGGTTCTGTGTGTCTCTGTGTCTCCAAAGGTGTGTAGCTTCAGGTTGTGTGTTTGAGGTTCCAAAGTGCTCTTGTGTCCTGTGTGGCTCAGGTTCCAGTGGCTCCAGTGCGTTCTGGTGTCCTGTGTTTCTAGTTCCAAAGGTTTTGTGTCTTGTGTCTGTGTGTCTTGTGTCTCCTGTGTGTGTCTTGTGTCAGTGGCCTTGAAGCCAGTGTCTCCATGTGTCTTTGTGGTTCCAGTTCTAGGTTCCAGTGTCTGTGTCTCCTGTGGTTCAGTGTCTTGTGTCTGTGTACTTTGTGGGTCTCAGTGTGTTTCAGGTCTTCTGTGTCCTGTGTGTGTCTTAGTCCCAGTGGTGAATGGTGCTGTGTTCAGCCAGTGTCCCAGGCTCAGGCCCAGGTTTTAGGCCTCCAGGCTCAGTTCCGTGTGGCTCAGGTGTCTCAGGTCCTGTGGCTCTAGGTGTCCTGTGTAACCTGTGTGTGTGTGTCCTGTGTGTCCTGCAGTGCAGTGTCTTTCTGTGTTCCAGTGTCTTAGGCTCTTGTGTGTGCTCTGTGTGTGCTCAGGCCTTGTGCTCAGGTTCCAGTGTTTCAGTGTCTTGTGTTCCGTGTGTCCTGGTGTG
Organism: Hepsetus odoe; assembly: GCA_017165825.1. Taxonomy (NCBI): domain Eukaryota; kingdom Metazoa; phylum Chordata; class Actinopteri; order Characiformes; family Hepsetidae; genus Hepsetus; species Hepsetus odoe. The sequence goes on from CM029368.1 coordinate 9,677,458, forward strand.
GCTCTTGTGTCTAAGTGTGTTCAGTCTCTGTGTGGCTCAGGCCTGGTGTCCTGTGTGTCTGTGTGGCTCCAGGTTCCGTGTCCAGTGGCTCAGGCTCTGTGTCGTGTGGCTCTGTAGTAATGAATCTGTGTGTCTTTGTGTGTCTTGTGTCCGTGTGTCCTGGGTGGTTCGAGCTCCAGTGTCTTGTGTCCTGTGTGTTCTAGGCCTTGTGTCTCCGTGTGCCTTGTGTTCCAGGTGTTCCAGGCTCTGTGCTCTAGTGGTTCTGTGTGCTCTCAGGCCCTGTGCAGTTTTATGCTCTGAGGTTCTGTGTGTTTCTAGTGTTTCAGTGTTTGACAGAAACATGGTATTTATGGAGTGAGTGAGAGGTTGATGACATGGCAAAAAGAAAACGTAAATTCTAATGATAAAAAAATATTTTTCTAGTACATGAACAAAAATTCTAAATTATTTGAAATGTTTTTCTGCAGCAGCTCTATTGTGCAAGTGTGTCCTATGTCAGGAGGACCCACATCAAATCTCTAGTTAAATCCCAGACCAGTAGGTTAATTCAATGCATCTTCACCCATTCATTCTTCTGTTTCAGTGAGGAAGCTCAGTTGGCAGAGGCGATGCAGAGTAGTTCAGGATATGTTATGAGGGCAGTGACAGTGGTGAGATCTTCAGTAGGAGTGATGGATGCATTAAAGGTAGAGGTTGGATTACATCAAGGATCAGCGCTGAGCCCATTCTAGTAATGGACAGGTTGACAGACGAGGTTTGACAGGAGTCCCTTTGGAAGATGATGTTTGCTGATGATATTGTGATTTAACAAGAGTAGTGAGCAACTTGAGAACCTGAGAGATGGGAGGCGTTCTGAGGAGGAAAAGGAAGAAAGAGTAGATAAGACATTATACATGAGTGTGAATGAAACAAAGAAAAGTGGAGTTATTAGAATGCAGGGAGTGGAGGTAACAAAGGTGGAGGAGTTTAAATACTTGGGATCAACAGTTCAGAGTAATGGAGAGGTGGGAAGAGAGGTGAAGAGGAGTGCAGGCAGTCTGAAATGGCTGAATGGGAGTGGCTAGAGCACTCAGACAGACGGGTACCAGTATGAGTAAAAGGGAAGGTTTGTAGGACAGTAGACTAGTCATACTATATGAGATGGAGGTGCTGATAAAAAGACAGGAGGCAGAGCTGGGGGTGTCAGAGTTTAAGATGCTGAGATTTTTGTTGGGTATGATGAGGATGGACAGGTTTAGAAATTTATATATTAGAGTGACAGTTCAGGTTGATTGCTATGGTGTTAGAGAGTGTGAAGGTTGTACTGATTTGGATAATGAACTAGAGTGAGAGATGAGTGATTTTAATTACAATATGGCTAAAGAGGAGTTTAACAGAGAGGCAAAGTAAAGACTAAGAGGAGATTTATGGATGTGCCAAGAGAGGACATATAGGTACTATTTGAAAGAGGAAGTATGCAGAACGAAGGAGAAGAAATGGGAAAAAAAATTATATATATATATTTTTTTTTTTTTTTTTTTTTTTTTTTTTTTTTTTTTTTTTTTTTCTTCCCAACAAAAGGTATCAGTCATGAGATCGACGATACTGGGCCTGTATCGGGTCGGACATCATTACTCAATGTCCACTGCCTAATGTTTACCATATGGTCCCGCGACCTGCCAGGGGTTTTATTTTGAGGCTGTGTGTGTAAATTAATTACCAGTCTGATTGAAAACAGTGTTGAAAACCGTACACTAGAAAGCAGAACTGTAGAAAAACTACAACTCCCAGCATTCAAAGCAAAAAAACCAACCTCCGGGGTACGTACACCGATTCAGGAAGTAGCCTTGACACAAATATAGGAATAGGAATAGGAGTGCGAGTACTTTTCCGGGAGGATTAATAAAATATAAACTGTAATCTATCTGTAAACGCTGTAACACAATACACCATGTCTAGGCAGTCCAACAGATCCACCGACAGTAAGAAGATGGTGAGTGTGTGTTGTTTCTTTTAGCGGTTAGCTTAGAGTTTACTGTACATAATAAACCCCACGAGGTTTCTGTTTCTCTTAAACTGCACAGTCGAGTTTAGTAGTCTGTCTTAAGTCCGTTTTAAAGGTATCTGTCTTTCTGTGATGGCCAGTTTCTAGAAGATATAGCAGGATTTGAAGGATATAAACAAACTGTAAGTGGACATGGAGGTTTGACTTGTTCAGCTTTATTGCTTACACGGAAACATAACATGCTCCATATTTTCTTCCCAGTAACTAGTTAAAGTGTTGCTGATGCCTGAGTTTAATGAGATACGGCTGAAGTGAAGAAACAGCGCTTAAAAAGAGTTGTCATTTCTAACTGTAGTTCTGCATTTACCAGCACAAAGTACACACCTCAACATCAGCACAAGAGTCCAGCGAAGAAATCACTAAAAGATTCAGCTTTTCAGTTATTACAAGAAATCATTACAAATAGCAGAAATGAGAAGGGATGCCAGATAGTATCAGAATGGTCAGTGTGTATAGCATATCAGTAGGGACAGATATTTGCTTTAAAAAGAAAATCCTCAAGGGACAAATGTTTAGTTTTGAATTTAATAATGTATCTATCATGTATTGGATGCTAGAATGGCGTATCTAAATGCTATTTTTTCTCCCCAATTAAGTGGATTTGCTGAGTGAAGGGAGGTTATATGCCGATTTTTAAGCTGTATATAAGTTACAAGCAGAGGTGTAAAAATATTAAAAATATTGAGATCAGCCTACAAGTCCCATAGTGGGGCAACTTTCTAATGAAGCTTATACATAAATATAACACAGACACACACTATCACTATCAGACATCACTATCAGAGACGAGTAACCCTTTCTTCTCAAAACAGCACAGGGTTATGGTGGTCCACAAGGAGGTGCCCAAGATTTTCAGCAAGGGACTGTCACTGCACACTCAAGTGAACGCATTGTTAGAATGATTTAGGTATCAGATCTGGATTTATGTGATGTAATTAAAGTTAAATCTTTTTAGCTTGTTGATTGGGACTTTGAGAATAAAGAAAACATTTTTTCAGTGCTCTGCAGTGGTTAGGGACGAGGCTCCAGGATTGGAAGATTGTGGGTTCAAATCCCTTACCAGTAGGTTGCCCTGAGGTACCCTTGAGCAAGGTACCATCCCCATCACTGCTCTACAATACTACAATAGCTGTCCCCTGCTGCACGTGTGTGAGTGTATGGGTTAAATGAGGTGTAAGTTCGTTGCATTTCACGTGTGTGCTGTGCTGTGGTTCACAATGACAAGAATAGTCACTTTCACTTTCCAGAATTGTGAGGTAACATCAACATCAGACAACTGCATATAACAGTTCAGGAGTTAAAGCTTTTTAAAATATAGTACTTTTGGTATGACATGAATAAGTTCTTTTTAGTTATTAGCTTTTTTTTGGGTGAGCTAAGTAGGTAGAAGATACTCAGATAAAGTACCGATTCTTTTCTTTTTTTTTATCTCCCCTCTGATTGACTTTCTACCATCTTTCCTTTAACAGAATTCAGAACTGTTTACACTCACATATGGAGCCCTGGTCACTCAGCTATGTAAGGATTATGAGAATGATGAGGAAGTGAACAAACAGCTTGATAAAATGTGAGTCTACTGCATGATGTAAAATCATTCGCTAAAGTCACGTCTTGTCAAATGGATGTCCCAGTCCAACAGTACTATGGCTGTCTTTCTATCATTGTCTTGATAGAAACCAAAGCTAATGGTGATATTTATGTATCACGCACGTGTTTGTGTGGTGTTTTTTAAGAATCTTGGAAATGTTGTATTCTTCAGTTATCAAGATCACAAATGAAATAATATAAAATCAGTTAAATGCTTAAGTGCTTTGCTAGTGCTCAGACTTGGACTACTTTGGCCTGAGCAGTGTCTAGTGTTTTACACAATTAATGCCATCTTGTTCTGCTATTTCATCCCTCATGAATGTTTTAAACAAAAATTGTAATTCAGTGAGTCATAGATGTGTCATTAAAGAAGAGGAGGATGTTTTCGTTCAAGAACTCTGACAAAAATTTCCATTGTTTTTTTCTTTCTGTTTTTAAAGGGGTTACAATATTGGAGTACGTCTTATCGAGGACTTCTTGGCCCGCTCCAGTGTAGGCAGGTGTCATGATTTCCGAGAAACCGCTGATGTCATTGCAAAGGTACTGGATGATCCTGAGCCAGTTTGAAGTTGGATGCAGAACTCAGAGAGTCAAACACAAACACTCTTGTGAATGTGCAGGATAGCAAGTGACTGCAATTTGAACTTATGTCTGCAAAAGCCTGCATAGTTTCTAAGCTTTTATCATTTCTGCTTTTGTTTTATTTTTTTTTTCTGGACCATGCAGGTGGAGAAATACCCTAGCTATGCCACCATAAATTCAACGGGCCATCTGTTTGCTCTGTCTGAGAAACTCAAGCTGCCTTTTCCCCAGTGTTTATTGTCTTTGGTCCATGATGACCAGATGTACTGTTATTTAGACCAGTTGCAAAACATTGCACTGCAGAAAGCGTTAGTTCACACCAAAAGAATCATAGCATTTTCCTCTTTTCCCCCCACCCTGATTTCTCTTTGCTTTCCACTGCAGGCCGCATTGTCAGATGTTAATCTACCATGTGTCTGTTTGTTCAGAGCACTGGGCTTCTGATCAGAATACAGAGTCTTTGAGCCCCTGAGCACTTCCCTTGCTTCCATGAGGAGAGTTCGAAAAGCCACTCTGAGGTCAAGATTTCCGAACTCTCTGTACTCTTCAATTTAAAATCTCACTCGTTATTTTAGTTGCTGTGGTTGCCTTTAGGCATGTACAGCCCTTAGAATGCTCTAGACCTGCAAAATGATTGAAATATCACACTTGGATTGCACCGCCAGTCAAAGTTATTTAATATAGGAACAGAAGCATTTTATACATGTAAAGCATTGAGCAAAAGGGTTTTTTTTGACAGTCTTTTAATGAAAGTCTTATCTTTAGTCTATTGAGTAGATTCAGCATGTACCATGGAATTGGTACATAGGTTTTACGGTGACAGGAGTCCCAGCCACTAAGCATTTAGCATCAACAGTTTACTGATCACCATCCTGATCATCTCTAATCATCTGCACCTGTTTCTTCACTTAAGTTTGATGGCTTTGATCTGCTTGAATGATTCATACATAGATCACTGTGTGACTTAACGACCAAAAAACAATCCCCTGAAACTGGTGAGGTACAAGGACTGGAATGAAAATGAGAGCCAATAGCTTTGTCCTTCAGAAAGCATGTAGAACTATTCCTCAAAAACAAATTCCTCAGAAAGAACATCTGAAAAATATGAAGAGATGAGGGGTAGCTCAAAACCTTTGCACAGTACTGTATTGATGTCACTTCTTTTTCTGGACAGGTAGCTTTCAAGATGTACCTGGGCATCACCCCTAGTGTGACTAACTGGAGCCCTGCTGGAGACGAGTTCTCACTCATCCTGGAGAGTAACCCACTGGTAGACTTTGTGGAGCTTCCAGACAACCACAGCACTCTAATCTACTCCAATTTGTTATGTGGAGTGCTGAGAGGAGCTCTGGAGATGGTAGAGATTTTGTTTGTATAATCAAAGAAAAATGTAGCTACTTCAGTTTTTCTAGCTCTTTTATTAATAGTTTATAATAACAAAATAATCTCAGAATTAAAAAAAAAAATCTCAGAATTAAATGATTAATAGTTCCATCCATAAGCCATGTTTTTTGTCCCCGTTTCCACAGGTTCAAATGGCAGTGGATGTGCGATTTGCTCAAGATACACTGAGAGGAGACAATGTGACAGAAATTCGCATGAAGTTTATCAAGAGGATTGAAGAGAACTTACCTGCAGGGGATGAATGAGGCTTTGGAAACTTTGACATTAAGTTTTGGTGAGAAATGCACATCTAGTCATAAAAAAAAAATAAAACAGAGATAACAGTTGATCCCCTTACTGACAAGATAGTACAGTGTGTTTTTTTACTATTTGGTTAGGTTAAGGTGACTGCAACCACTTTATTTCTCTTTTTTTTTTTTCTTTACTCATTTAATTTAGACCTCTATTCAAAATTTCACATTTGCTATCACTCAGAAAATTACGATGGAAGTGTAAAATATGGCCGCTATTATTTTAAAATAAAATAGCTGCTCTTAAATTGTGATAGGATGATCTTTTGGTGGGGCAGTAGCAAGGAGCTAAGTAGTGTTATGCTACAGAGATGAAGTTTCTTTATTTCTATGTTGTGGATTTGCTATGTGAGGGGAGGCTAGTGTGTGCTGACTCATTTTAATTTGTGTTGTAACTGAACAACGATGTACACGGTATCTCTTACTAGGGATATCTATATTTTTTTTCTTGGACATCTCATAGTTTAGAGTAACTTGTTAAAAACCATTTGTTTATTTCTTTACAATATTTTTTTTTCTTTTTTGGTAAGTCTGTCATATAACAGATATAATGTGTGAGCATATTTATTTACAGTTTGCAACATCAGATGTAATAAATTACTACTACTGCTGTCCTAGACATGAATTTTCTTCTACGCTCCCACACTCGCAGACCTAAAGCATGCAATAAGTTGTTGAATTTGTGCAATGTATCATTTAGATGCATTATACAGCATTAAGTTATTATTTCTTATCAGTTTGTCAAAAGCAAGTTTTATCATTCATCAAAAAGCAACGTTAAGATTGGGGCCCAAGTCTAAGCCAGAACAAAGTTGTAGTCTTGCAGGGCCTGGCAGAAGGCAGGCTTTAAGAAAAGTGCAATGTTTTTCAGTCAGTCAGGGAGGGGCTGTAGAGAATGGGACCTGTGTGCATAGTGCAATTGCTAAGCCGGTGACAGGCCCCTCCACACATATGTAATGAAGTGTTGTGGCACCACCCCTGTGCCTCTCCTGAGGTTATCAAGAAGAGGCCTTTACACTGCTGGGGACTGTTATACCTGCAGTGCAGCTCCATAGTGCAGCTGAAGTCAAACAACAATAACAAGGGCCTAATTTTTCTCAGATGTTTACTCAAGCAACATGGAAGCAATCAAGTGCTGCAAGTTCACCGGTGCGGGACAGGACTGTTTTGGGAGCCAGTGTGTTTTAACAGGGTGACTTTGAGGGTGTGTAGACTGGTTAAGGGCATAGGGCAGTGATCTTGGGCCTTTTACTGAAAGGCACTCGTTTCACTAACAGATTTTTGGGCCTAACACCTGTTAATGGCCTTACGTCATTCAGTAATCATAGACAGAGTCTCATTTTCCAGGATTCCTCACCTCGTCAATCTCAAGTGGAAAGAAAATGACTGTTAATGTAACTCGTCGCTAGGTTTTGTAGCTTGGATTCCGTATTGGAAACCTCAGTTATATGGTGTGGGTTTTTTTGTTTTTTTGTTTTGTTTTGTTTTGGGGTTTTTTTTCTCTTTTTTTCTCCATGTGACCTTTCTATATACTTTGTCCTCTGTAAGTAACCTCGTATAAGCTTTTTGAGCAATAACCACTAGAGGTAGCTGTGAGTATTGAAGTCTTCCTTTCTCTAGGGCCTGTTTTTGGTTTGCTTTTCACATTTTATCATGCACAGGATACATTTTGGGTACATATGGAGTTTGGAGCGACATTATTTAGTGGATAAATATACTTGTTCCTAATTCTTTGACGTTCACAGTAGACATAAAGGTGTAATTAGGTAGAGCCCAATCAGAATGAAACAAAATCCCCATTTTCCTGTGATCCAGATTATTCTGCAATAAATGTATTCTGCTTAAGGTATATTTTGGAAAGAGTCAGGAGGAAATGGTTTTGCACAGACATTCGTGTAAATCATTTGGCAGAATTAGCCCTCTGTATCATGGGGATATACAGCTGGGATTGTGTACTGTGTGAAAACCTGTATCATTCTTCCATATGCTCACAGGAATTCCTCTTTCCATATCTTCCACTCTCTCTCACTTTACACCTTTGTTTTTATTCTATTATTTTACTTTATTTTGCTAATTTTTTATTCTTTTCTGATTTGTCCCTTTAGCCTTACTTTATTCAGCTTTCTTTTCCTTTTCTGCGTCCGTATATAGCCATTACCTAAAACAAATCATCATCAACCATCAGCAACACTTTTTAATGAAAACTTAAGTTTGAAATAGAGCGCCTACAGCTATATCACCTTAAGGAGAGTGATGGAGTCCATGTGATTATTTGACTCTTTACTGGGCCTTGGGTCTACACGCTTTTTAGCCCCATTTTTCACTCCTATGCATACTTGCGATGAGTGATTATTTTGCTAGTCTAATATTGCGCATATATGAGGAAAAAAATGAAGGCATTTTAAGGTTTACCAACCTTTGCTTACTTTCTCATCTGCCATGAGGAATTGCCTTTCCTGGCTATTTTTGTCTGTCTTCTCTCTCTCGCAGTAGGTTCACAGTACACAAACACATTCAGCACGCAAGTAAAATGTTATCAATATTTCGTTCTTGATATACAATTTGTCCAGTTTCTGCCCACCGGCCCACATCATTTTTCTCTGTTCTTTTAAAGGGGTTTTTATTAAGACAGTTCTTGCAAGCAAGTAGCAAATGTTACAGATTTGAGATGATGCACACCAATCTAGTTTAAGCTCCCAAAATGCTACCATGTGGCTTTTATAGAAAACAAATGGGGAATGGCACGCTGAAACAATAAAGTTCTGTGGATGGCCCGGTGCTGGCCTACGGTTACTGAATCCCCCTCATCCATCCTCCCTTCTCCCTTTCCCCACTCACTTTCTCCCTCTGGATCCACACTTTCAAGCCTTGCCAGGATGAAGGGATTGGCAGAGGGAGAGATGGAGGGTGGAGAAAAGACAGAGCCGAGGAAAGCAGCAAGCATTTTTGAAAACATACCTTGTGGGAATATTGAACTTGACCTATGCCACGGAGTACTGATTTTATTTCGAACAGTTCTTAAATCAAGACCTATCCCAAGAATCCATGGATGAAGCATTATCTCTAATAAAGATCTTAAAATAGAGATAAGCTAAGTGGAAGATGATGTACAAAAAGATTTTAGGATGTCAAGGAAATATCAAAACTTTAATAGCAAAACAGTAAAAGCTCTATTATGGAGGAATAATTTCTTATTTCATCATTTTAACATAATTATTGCAGCGAGTGATGTTTTAGCAAAGCATGTATTCTCAAAAATAAAACTATGATTCCAGTTCTGGACACAATTTCTGAAAAGGCCTCATTTGCTTAATCCCTTTATGTTCCGTGGACAAGGGTACCCAACTACGGAAGGCTGGTGCTCAGCAGAGTTCGGTTGCTCCCCATCTCAAGCACACTCACTAAACCTGGCAAGTGAGTGGAACCAGGTGTGTTTGAGTAGGGAAATCACCAAACTCTTCTAGACATGAAATGTTCTTTAGCCTCAAGCATGTCATTTAGAAAAGCAGTTCTTTAAAGAGTCATCTATTGAAATGGTTTTAGGGAAGCTGAAGTGATTCTACAAACAGAAGTCGTAATTTCACTCTAAAACATCTCATCTCATTACATTTACAAACTTCAAAAATGTGATACATTGCTCATGCATCTTTAAGTGTCAAAAATAAACTACACACTATAGTCTGAGTACATGTTACCTGTGGCTGCTTTTGTAATCTTTGCACTGCTATAAACACAGCAACCAATCTGTGGAAGCATCTTTTCCCCAAGTTGAAGAGTGAAGAAACCCAACCACTACTAAAAAAGCTAGAAGGGATTTTGATTCAGAAAGAGCTCTAAAGCTTTATTACTTATGCATAAAGGTTTTATATTGAATCAGCTTTTTGATCTGTTACTGCTGTTTTCAAGTAACTTCGGTTGTTCATCGCTTAAATCAGGTGTAACTGGCTATGTGTTGTTAAAATGGAGGGACAGTGGCTTGTGTTTTAAATTATGCATGCTGAGATAGACTATTTCTTTTAACTGTTGATACAGATGAGTAACTTTTGTTCAGAAACATGCATTCTGAGAATATGATGCTTGTGCATTAGTGCAGTTCGAATAACAGAAGAACACTTGATTGATAATGTTCATGCAGGATGTGATCGGACTGTGTCAGCGAACAGCCCTTCCACAAATGAACAGAGATGGATATTATACTAGGCTTCCATTGCATAAACTACATGAGTGATGAATGCACATTTGAGAGTTCAGTAGCTCGAAAACCATATATATGGGGGGGGAGGATGATATAGTGGATGAATCAACCATATTCTCAAGGTGGGTGAGTGTATCATCTATACATCAATTAAAGGAATATTTTTTTGTACGTGTATTCCTTCCCTCTATTGCTCCAAAGGCTTCAAGATTCAGTGCAAGGGTGCATTAAAGCCGTTCAGGCTAATATCTGAAGGCAGTGGCAGCCTAGTGGTTAGCTATGATAGGAAGGTTGTCAGTTCTTGACTTGTAAGTTACTGTGAGGTACCCTCAAGCAAGGTCCCTAACAATAACCCGGGTGCTAGGTGTTATAACCACCCACTACTCTTGGGGTAATTGCAGTGAAGCATTTCATTAGGGGTGGGGCAGTGGTGGCCTAGTGGTTAGGGCGTTGGCGACACGATCGGGGGTTCGGACCCCTTCCCAATAGGTTGTCCTGAGGTACCCTTGAGGTCCCCGTCCCGCTCCTCCCTGCGATGGGCCGGCGACCTGTCCAGGGTGCGTTCCCCGTCCTCGCCCTGTGTGCACTGGGTTGGACACCAGCACTCCCCCGCGACCCCGTTTGGGATAAGCGGCAGAAAATGGATGGATGGATTTCATTAGGGTGCATTGAGTGTTGTGCTGTGGTGTGTTCACAAAGACAAACATCAATTTTCAATATCTTAACACAGCACTGTAAATTACTTTTCATTTGAACGTGTTTGCTTGTCTGTGCATTTACTGACGTATTTCACATTTTTAGTCCATTCTTCTGACTCCTATTCAAGGAAGGACCAGTAGGTCACAGATGCGGGATATGGATGGTTTATTGTGTATGAGTATTATAGCCAGGGGTCAGAAGTTGTGCATGTGAGTATTGACCCTAGTCCTTAGGGTTTTCACTTGTCATCTTTGCAGAGAGAGGAAACAGATTGGCTAGGATGTGAGGGGTCAGCCATGGTTTTCCACACCCTCTTCCACCTATTAAACAAGTACAGTTGATTGGCACAATGCACTGTAGACTTTCTCTGGCCACTGCCGTTCAGCGATGCCGTGTCAAGCCAGACAGAAACAGAGGAAGAAGGATGTGATGACTGTATTATGGATTTACAGAACTGGGCCAGCAAAGCTTGTGTAAATTTCTTATATGCCCTACTGGGCCTTCTTGATAGTGACAATTAAGTGGTCATCTTTGTTTGAATGGCAAGGACTTCTGATTGCAACTTCATGAACAAAACATGGCTGATTTTGTTTTTTTAAATATTTGTATGTCTTTGCAATGCATACAGTTTTAGTGATACCATTGCTATTAACGTTATGATGATAATTTTTGCAGAACAAAAACAGAGTGTCACATTACTGCGCATTTAAATGTTACCTGAAGCATTTTTATTATTCACAAAATGTATTTATTATTCATAAATATAACAAAAAGGAAATCTTGTATCTGTTTGTATCACCGTACAGTTTGTGTCCGGTTACCTTGCCTGCGGTTCTCCTTTTACATTAAGCTGTATGAATAATGCTTTATGGTTTCTAATCTGGCCTTCAATACTTTTCAGTCTTGTGAGCCAGCCATTGATGTAAATGTAGTCCATGTTATTCTGGTAAAACCTGAGGAGAATGTCACCTTTAATTTGATATGCTTTAGCCTGCACAACACATTGCACTTAAGGCTCCAGCATTCTCGGGCAATGCTCATGAATGTACAGACGAAAGCATACATTTATTTCAGTTTTCTGGACAATATAGAATATAATAATTCTTATTGAAAAGCAGGTATGCAGGAGACCTGAATTGCACTAGACTAAAATAAAACCAGGTTTGTACTATTAACTTTGCATGCATAGCTCAGGCGACTGTGTTCCATATGCGAATGTTCATAAAGCCTGTTGTGATTTTGCAATCAGAAAATATAACAAATTTCTCTACGGTGCAAAGGTGTGTGTAACATAAAAAATATACACCATGCTCACATTTGCTTTTCTATTTAGGTAGACCAGTACTTGGATTAAAAGGGGTTTTCAATTCACAGCAAATGGACAGATTAATTGGATGACTATGCTGCCCAAATAAGTCCCTTATGCCTTGATTTCTGCCAGTGAAATTATAAATGCTCCAAAAGCAATTACTTGGTTATTGAGTGTTAAGCTCAAGCCATTTTCTCTTAAAGAGAGAATTGTCTCTGTGACATATTTTCTCAAAGTCTATGTAATTATTAATATGACCACACTTGGAAAACCAAACACACTATGACACACTACTCCATCACCTAAAAATGGCTGGCCAGTGATGTCATTACATGCATGCTTATTTTGTCCACTCATGTATGTCAAAGCTTTCATTTGTATACGGGGTGGGTAGCTGTATTTTAGTTTGAGCTTCATGTCTAATAAACCAGGTCTAGACACACCCAATACCCCTTTCAAACTTCTAAAATCTACTTCAGCTTCCATTTTGTCCTAGCAGTATAAACACATTCCATTTCTGGGCTGAGAGGAGATGGAGCTCTTGGAGATACATCTCACTGTGGATCACAGCTGAGTTCTTATTTACGCCAAAAGAAAGAAAAATCGATCTCCCTTGTAGTTTATTTGAGATTCTGTGTGTGCTGGGCTGTTCTGCAAAAGAATGTTCTGGAAGAGAGGATGGAGCTGTGGAGACCAGAGTGGTTTCTGTCATGAAGAGCTGGAATGCTGAAACAGGCCCAGATGAATAAGTCACCATGGAAACAGAGTAACATAGCTGCTAGAGTAAGTTGTGTCCACATTGTGCTGTGTATGCCTTACCCGCTGAGAAGAAGCACAGCTCTAAACAAGGTACTCTGGGCACGGACATAGTTCCCTTATTACAGGATACTGCTGCTTCCAAATAATATAACTTCTTGTCTGGGTGCTTTATTCTTTTCCAGTTATTTTACTTAAAAATTCAGGTTTGTAGCACTGAAGTCTAAAAAGTACAGCCTTTAAATATCAGCACTGTAAAAGTATATAAAAATGTAACAGAATAATGTGAATATTGCACAGAGTTACCAATAAATGTGAAAATTTCACATGGAATGTAGCTGTCTACATGAATGAAAGCACATGCTGGGGGATACATTCAGTATTTTATACCTGATAATAAACTGAATGTATAATATGAAACATTTCATTTTCATAAAGGGAACATTTACTCGTTTAAGGCACTTGTCTCCCTGCCTGTACGTCTTTGGACAATTTAGATGCTTGCTGTCTCCCCCTGAAGGAGGGGCTATGGTGAATTTATTAATATTTACTGTATCCCCATATATCATTTTGTGTCAACTGCTCATGTTCCCAGATCTTGCCCCAGTACAAATGTAGGCAATAAGCTACATTTCAACCTACTTCACCACTTGATTCACAGTTGATTTACTTATAACTGGCCATGTTCCTCAGAAAGACTGTAGCATAGGTAGTTTAAATGCATTATGCCTAAACACTGAAAACAAATCTTCATACATTTTTCTGAACAGCACATGTTTATTTCTTAGATCTGTTCTCATATTTAAACTGCCTTTTTTCACTTTATTCATTTATTTTCTCATCTTTCAGGCTCCCTGTTCTCCTGTTATAATGGTAACTTGCCTTTTGGTCATTGGAGTATATGTTTTTTGCTTCTGTGAAATGACTGAATGAAAGAGAGCTGAGTTAAAGTGAGCTCTTTTATTTCTTGCTGGTGTGAAGGAGTGCTTTCCTCCTTATTAATTTCTGGATCATTTGTTCATTACAATGATTTAATTACTTTTTGTCACAGCTGTAGGTTCCCTGTAAATAGCAGGTCCATAGGCAACTGCCCAACTGTTGGCTCCCAGTCTCCATTCTGGCAAAAATAGATGAAATGTCAGCCCCGCAGTCAGGACCTCATGAGCAGAATATAACCAGAACTTCTGCCCTGATCTTCCTGGACATTAAGCAGTAAAAATACCCCAAGAAGTTTTCTGACGTAACTTACTTGTAAATGCCTATTCAGACTATAGTACTTTAGCTCTGCCAATCCACAGTGAAGTTATAAGTAGAGTTTCCGCCAAATTGTTATTAAACAAAACAGGGTAAACATTTAGGAGCCCTATAGGGCCAAAGTCAGAGAAGCACCATGGGCCACTCAACAGTCCAATGCATAAAACACACACTCACAAACACACTCCCACGCAGACAAACATTGACACCTGGGGGTCAGTTTAGCATTAACAATCCATGTGACATGTATGTCCTTTGACTGTGAGAGGTAACCCGAGCTCCCAAAAGAAACATTGCAGACTGCCCACAGAAAGGACCCAAGCTGCCCTGGCAGGGATTTGAACCAATAACCCATAAACCATAACCCAAATGATTAGGTTGAAAAGTTTTAGGTATATCCCACAGCATTGTAAATGGGGTCAAGTAGAACATTGGGCCTTTAGGAAAATGCCTTTTGGTGACTCCACCAAACTGAGGTTAAACAAATTGTAATTATCTAAGCTTGCAACATAAAGTTCTTCCACCTAGGCTTTGCTGGAAACGGTACCTGAATTCCCAAGACCTATTATTAACATCTCCTAGAACCATATGAGTGAACTCATGCTGTGGTGCTGTGAGGAGACATATTTGTCTAGGTGATGACCCTCAGCACAGAGTGATGGTGACCGTCCAACAATGTGACATGTTGCTCACATCAGCAGCACATGCTCAGCAGAACCCCTCAGCTACATCTCCACAGTGGGTGTTATGTCTGGGTCATATTTGGTTCGCTCAGCTCTCGAATCTACCCTGTTTCTAATTGAAAAAAGGTACCTGCTCTATTAGGTCTCACAGGGTTTCTTTCAGCACCTTCCTGAGATGAAATGAAGGAAGCACATGTTCAGAACACACTTCTTCTGTCACACATATGTGCATGCACACATACTTGCACAGGCATGAAAACATCCACGCTGTTGCCACAGAGCTCCTCAAATGTAAGAGGACCAGAATACCAGAACAATGCTTGTATTATTTTGCTGCTTAAGGCACTATACCACCATATACATTTACACTGAGGGGAAGCATGTATTCAGACCCTTTTGTTTTTGTTATTTGATCAGCTTCCTGTGCATATACTCACTTTCTTTTGATACATGTAATCATGATTATAAATAAGCAAAGAAATGCTGAAAGAACAAAATTGATAGAAAAAATTGTCCAGACACTATGTTAAAAAAATACATGTAAGATAATATAGAAAGTAATTACATCTTCTATATCAGTGCTGCAAGAATTAACATTTTTGTTAATATGCAATTGGTTATTATAACAGAAATTCTCTTTGGATGGGAAGAATTCACAGGTAAAACATGAAGGTGAAGGACCTCCCCGAACTCCTCAGGGACAATCCCAAGAATACCACAGACACAGTGAAGTAAGAAGGTGGGAGCATCATGATAAGGGGCTGCTTCTCTTCATATGGATCTGGGTCGTTACATGTCATTGAAGGAAACATGAAGTGAAAGTGACTATTTGTCGTTGTGAAACACAACAAAACGCTTCTCTGCATTTAAGTCAGTTTTATTTATATAGTGCTTTTTACAGCTCTTGTAATATAAGCCATTCACACTGTGCAGCAGGTAAGTTATGTCCAGTACCTGGGGAGCAGTGACAGAAATGTTACCTTGCTCAAGGGTACCTCAGGGCAACCTACTGGTACAGGATTCAAACCCACGTCCTTCCAATACTGGGGCCTAATCCCTAACCACTAGGCCAAAACTGCCCTGTGAAAGGTGTGACATTCAAGGAGATACTATTAAAATATTTAATCTAACCAATTAAAATAGAAAGAACAGTGAATTTGGAAGATAGATGTACAAATCCAAATAACTCCAGATTGTTACCAAAAAATGTAATTCCACAGCCAAGCTTCATCTCCTCACTTAAATTTCATTGAAAATGGAGGCTTTTGAAATTGCTGAGTCCTTCAGAAAAGTGAAAGTGAAAGTGACAACCCTTGTCATTGCGAGATCACAGCACACAGTGAACCACAACGAAATTAGACCTCTGCATTTAACCCATGCACTCAAACACCGTGCAGCAGTGGGCAGCTATTGAAAGCGCCCGGGGAGCAGTGACAGGGACGGTACCTTGCTCAAGGGTACCTCAGGGCAACCTACTGGAGAGGGGAATCAAACCCAAAATCTTCCAATACGAGGGCAACTCCCTAACCACTAGGCCACCGCTGCCCAAAGTGAGAAGTGGCTCAGATGTCCCTCAGAAGGACTCTCTTAAGCTTAGCAAACTGAAGATGCTTTGCCAAGAGCAATGCATCAAAAACTGAAACACAGCGCTGTGAAAAACCGATTACTTCTTACTGTAGGAATCTCAAAATTGTAATGGTATTCAGCTGTGACATCTGAATACTTTTTACCCAGTCAAGTTCATTTTTAAACTTATATTTGTTTATGAATAATCTTATGTTCATGTCTTCTTTCCCCTTACAGTTTATATCTAGGAATTCTCAAAATGAATACTGCAAAGGAAAGAATAGCCCATGGGACAGAAATTGTGTGTGGAATGGCATGCTGGGAAATCTCCATACCTTTTACCCTCAAGAGGTTCCAGGCCTGCAGGCCACTATATCTCCATATGAGTGGTGTAAATGGAGTGCTGAAACATTTTTTACATGAGTTTACTATTCAAAGCTGTTTCCTTGAGCTTCATTAGCTTCACCACACCTCGGGCAGAAACAGCTATGTGTTCACAACATGTTTGCAGCAAGAGTGCTTGGACTTGTGTACCAATGTACCAAGATTTACTGCTGCTTGCTACTAATAGCTGCATGCAGTTCTTTATAGATATCTGTATTTATTATTTGATATTATTAAATATTTCATTTATGCAAAATGTGAATTTCATTTTTCTTTTTATTAAAATCGTGACCATGAGGCAGATGAGAAGCCACAGGAATTGGCAACTTTAATACACTGTTGTGTGTAGGTAATTTATTCCATTCATTTTTAATCTAGCATCTTGCACCAAAACCAATAAAACATTGTAAAACAATTCTGAAAGGTTTATTTCTAAAATAATATAAATAAAAAATAAAATAATAATTCTGAGAAAACACCTTTTAATTTGTGAAGCCACATGATGTAATAAACTTGTTAGGATTCACTGGACTTGCTGGGTTAAACTGGTTAAGCCATTAGGAATTGCCAGCTGATGATTATAAAAAATAAATTCCCTACAGGATAATAAACACCAACCTTCTGAATAGCTGGCACAGGATCTGGAAATATAATTAACTGAAACTTATAAAGGAGAAGTATAAAAAAATACAATTTATTGAATAAAATCTAGATATTGTGATCATTATTCAGTACCAGTGAAAGGCGATTCAGTTGTACTGAAATACATGAATTCTTCTTAAACAACAACTAAATTGAAGTGGAAATGTCCGCTTCTTCTGTCTCTATTCAAAGAAACTGAAATGTGGGGTGCGCTTGAAGTAAATCTATTCAAAGTACATTTTTCTGAGCACATGATTTGAATAGATGAGTTATCGGAAATAACCTCTTAACCTCATCATCACCAATAACTGAAGTATGCAAAACAAAGAGTCAAATCAGAGCCACTCGGGGAAAAAGTGCTCTGAACAGGTTATGAATATGAATGTTTGTTTCACTTAACAAACACCTTGCCAACTGTTACTCTTGAGAAGAGGTACACACATGGGCAGATGAATTCCATAAAATATCAGCAAATTCAAAAGGTTTGTTTACGAAGAAACTGAAGGCTGAAAGATTTGGGCTTTGCTTTTATTTTAGAAATAATGATGCAAAACATTCAATACCCACTATGAACTAATGAAAATCATATGAACATCTTTTTTGATGAAAATTTATTGCTAGATCTTTAGCATGTTTTGCATGCAAAATGGCCCCAAAACAGGTCAGAGTAGGTCAAATGTTCTTAAACAATAACCAGAAATTGCTTAGTTGGTTATTAAAGTTGTTTGCCATGTGTGACATCTGCCTTGGTGTTTAAGGACTGACTCTGTGTCATTTTTTTTGAAGCTGTTGGCTTGTCCTTGTGTTTTGTCTGCATCTTTGTTTGTGCTTATATGTGCCTTGCCTACATGCTTTTGTTATGGTTTTGGTTTTTGTCCCCACCTCCATCTGCCTTCTCCTTATTATATTTAGCTGCATGAGTTTAATGTAACTGCTCCTAATCCAGGTGTTTCTAGTACTTTGTCTTTAAACGTATTCTTTCTGCACTCACCCTACACTTAAAAAGATGCTGCTATAGCGCTGACTAATTCTTCAGTGCTGCCTGGTGATTCGGTGAGCACCATCTCCGGATGCTCCGAATGTCCTTGTCCAGATAACTGTTCAGGATGTGGCTGTTGCTTCAGCAGCAAGAAGTGACTGATTTAAGGCCCAGCCAGCAGCCCAGGACATGAGTGCTGCTTGGCCTCAGGCTCTTTCCCCTGCCTGGTTGTCCCATCTTAATCCCTGTCAAAGTTGTTATGTTCCAGTTATTATCTGTCTTAAAAATCCATTATTTAAATTTCAGTCTTTGCTTCCATTTTGTTTCTGTTTCTGTTCCAGTCATTGTGCCATGTTGTACCATCTTCCTCTCTAGTCCCCTCTTTTGTCCCCACACCTTGCTATGTGCACCATGGATAGCAATATTATAGATGGGTTTCATTTTTACTGGCACGAAACTGAAAGAAAACAAACATCTGAGGGGGTGAAGGAGAAGGGTCTTTTACACAACAGTACCAAGGTAAATGTTTAAGCAAAGAGACAGTGAGATTTAGATTTACACAAAATACATAAACAAATTGAATGAATAGCCAGAGACCTTGTTGTTTATGACCAAATTATGAACCAACTATGGCTGCAACTATGGCTATATCCTTCTTCCTGCACTCTCTACGTAGGCACCACCCCTCCCCTAAATCACAAAGAATATTGTCCAGCATGTAAGAATCGACAAGACATAGAATACCTCCAGCTATGTTCCACATGTGAAAGGGCAGCTCTGGCCCTGATCTTCTGCACATGTTCTAGAGTTCAAATGTGGAAACTGCTTGTCTCTCTCCAAAACTCTGTCTCAATTGCATGTGATAAATGTGGAGGACTCTTTGTTGCATGTCTGCTCAATCAGTAACACAATGTAATGTTTAAAAAAAGATTATGATGTTTAAATTCTACTTCACACGATAATTTAAATACTCAGGGATGTTGATCAACTCAGGGTGACCATCTAAATTAAATCCATCAGCCAGCAGTGAACTGTTAAAGCAGGACTGTAAACAATGGACAGCCATGAGAAGTCACTAACACTGGAACCTCTTACCCCTGCTCAGAAAATGTCTTCCTGACAAGAAAGGTCAAGGGGAAATAAAATGGTGAGCGAGTTTTACAAAAGACTGTATGCAAAGAAACAAACCTGCAGGTGTGAGAGTAACAATCTTCAGCAGGTCAAACGTTTAAAGGCAGTTAAGCTACAAAGACAAGGTATTTATTCAACAACAATCTCAGTCCTTCCACAGTGTCTTCATGGTTTCAGATGAAAAAGGGCCCTGATCCTTTTCTTGCCCCATTGTGGTCAACCAGCTAAAAAAGTTTACTGCTGTGTTGATCAGTGTCCACTCTCATAAATTTCTATGAATTCACAATGATTAAGGAGCTTCAAAGACAGAACATCAGGAAAGCAGCTGGACCCAATGTGTTTCTTGTGACATTCTGAGGCACTGTGCTATCCGGTTAGCTCCCATATTCATAGACATCATCAAACAACCCCTAAAACAAAGTTCCATATTTTAATGTCTTTACAATTGTCCCTATTCCCAAAAGGGACAAAATAAATGCAATCAATGACTGCAGGTCCAGTAGTTCTGACACAGGTGATTATGAAAATGTTTAAACATTTGGCCTACCTCAAATGTGTCATGAACCCCCTCCTGGATCCTTTACAATTTGCCTACGAGGCAAATCCCTCTGTCAAGGACATGGTCATTATGTGCTTCCACCATGTCCTTAAACATCTGGACTCCACCATCCATATACCAGGATCCTGTTCATGAACTTCAACTCTGCTTTTAACACTCATTCCAGACCTGCTCCACATTAAGTTGTCCTAACTTGTCATACCATTACCCCCAACCCTGTCAAATGGATCTGTGATTTTTTTTCCTCTAATAAGAGGCAGTATGCATGGCTGCGTTCCCATCTGTCTACCCTGTGTAGAAACACAAGCAAAACTCAAGGCTACATACATTTACAACCCCTATTCGTATTATACTCTTGCTCCTAAACCCTATCTCTCCATTAAAGTTGACACAGTGAAGGTAGTTATCATCCTGAAGAAAGGTCAGTTTACCTTCAACAAACATGTAGAACTCAGTGTCCACAGCTATGAAGTGACATCTCTTATGGACTGGACAGCGAAATCATAATGGTTTTAGCACTGAAATAAAGCTGTACCTAATAGAGCAAACAGCAGAATGTTGGCAGGAGCAGTGTTTCCGATATAATTATACATGTATTTGTTGATAATTCAAAAGAAATCATTTAACTTGACGGTTCAGTTAACATTACTATTATGATACTGAATAATAAAAATAGCTATTAATACATAGAAATATACTGAAAATGTGTGTTATATTACTCCTAGTTTACTGAACACTACATTTTATTTCCTTCTGAAATGAAAAATATTTTTAGTGGTGTGTGTGTGTGTGTGTGTGTGTGTGTTTGTGTGTGTGTGTGTGTGTGTGTGTGTGTGTGTGTGTGTGTGTGTGTGTGTGTGTATGTGTGTGTGTCTGTGAGAGAGAGAGAAAGAGAGAGATGTAAATTGAATGCAGTTTTATTCACAAATCTACTTAAACAAAAGTATTCATTAGTAAGTATGTGATTTCTTTTTCTTTTCTGAAAGCTGAGCTTTACAGGACACAGAGATGTTTCAGGTGTTTCCAGTGCAGAGGTGGAGCTCAGGGTTGAGCAGCTCTGACTGATGTCACATAGGAAGCTGACAGGCAAAATGTTGTGCTCCTTGACCTAATGAAATTTAATATCACCCTTCTTTTGCATTTTCCTTTAATGTTTTTTGTAAACCGATGTATCAATCTTTCAAATCCACAATCTTTCTGGTGGGTGATTTACGCAGGCCCTGGAAATGCTGTAGAAACATGAGGGCTTGGTTTCCTTTGCAACCTTGTCTGCTGAGTGAATATCAGCCTGTGGTAACTGATGGGTAATTGTTGTTGGACCAAAGAACCATTTAAAGGTCACTGGTCCACAGTAATTGGTAACTGTTTTCCCTTATTTGGATCAGTGGGAGCAAAAAAAGCTGTCATTGAAAATCAGTGAATAATAGTCATCGATCTCACAAATAGCTGGGATAGGTGCATGAGCCCTACCTTTGCTCTGCTGGTTTGGTCTACAGGGGGATATAACATGAAAATAGAGAATTATTTTGGACATTTAGGTCATCAATTCTGTAGACAAAAACTGTTTAAAATCGTATGCAGTCATGTTGATCACATTGGTGT
Source organism: Hepsetus odoe (assembly GCA_017165825.1). NCBI lineage: Eukaryota > Metazoa > Chordata > Actinopteri > Characiformes > Hepsetidae > Hepsetus > Hepsetus odoe. The sequence goes on from CM029368.1 coordinate 9,699,124, forward strand.
GATGCTGACATGCCTTTAATGATGTTCTGTGTTTACACACTTCATAACGGATAAAACTATATCTATATCTATAGCCAAGCATTAAAAAATCTTTTATAAAAAAAATATATTTGGTTTCATTCCCTTTTAAAAAGGAAGTTGCTGCTACATACTTAATGTCATCTTTATTTATAGGTTCCTTATTTGTCCAAATATGTTTTAGCATTTATTCCTTTAAGTTGTGAAAAGAAAAAGGGAGTACATGTATTCTCTTCACATTCTCGTCAGTGGAAAAAGAGAAGGCAAGGAGCCAAGTCTCTATCGAAGCCTAATTATGGAACCCAGATGAGGAGAAACCACAGGAAAGCCCTGGACGCATTCTCTTATTACATGGGCACATTTGGCAGAGGCCTCTACCACTTTAGCACCAATTCCTTCCCTCCTTAAACAAATTTCTCTCTGTTTGATAATTATGTATATTAATTAAAAAGAAAAACGAAAAAGGACAGAGAAAGCATAGGCAGACATTGCAGAGCAAATTAGAGAGTATTATTTACTAAGGGTATTTCTACTGAGAACAAGGAGAAAAAACAAGGAGGGGGGAAAAAGCCAGTCACATAGGGAAACATGGTGGTGTGATTAACATCTGACACACACATTTGCACACAATGCTAACAAACTGAATCACTCATTCCATAAAACTGTATTGCAGTGTATTGAGGCATACTTACCAAAAACAATCTGAAGAAATAATGACAAAAGATATTGGTTCCCCAACTGTAATACAAACTCACACACCCAGAAACATTATCACTTAATGTTCTTTGATATAGTCCAAAAGTAATGAAAGTGAAAGTGACAACCCTTGTCCTTGTGAAATGCAGCACAGCACAACACAATGAAATTCAGCCTCTGCCTTTCATCCAAACACACACATGCAGCAGGGGGCAGTTATTGAAAGCGCCCGGGGAAAAGTGACGGGGACGGTACCTTGCTCAAGGTTACCTCAGGGCAACCTACTGGTGAGGGAATCAAACCCACAATCTTCTGATCCGGGGCAACTCCCTAACCACTAAGCCACCACTGCATAATATGCAAAGCTCCATTTTATATTTTCATATATAATATATTCATATATTCATATATACATAAAGGGACTGAAACAATGACTGGCTATTCCTTCTATGTCCTTTTGCACCCTGCCATAGGCTGAGTGTGCCCTGGGAAAAAAAGAAGTGAGCAGGAGGTCCTTTTCTGAACACAGTAAATTTTCTCTGCTGATCCAGGGCAAGAAAGCCTTCTGATAATTCCTACACTAGTAGTAATTGCTGCACCACTAGTTCAAATCTTAAACAGGCTTTCTTGTCTACTTGCTGCTGGTGAGACAATGAAACAATCTAATCATCAATTGAACCTTTAGTTTGGTTTAAAAAAAGAACTGTTCATAACAACTGATTCTGTAAAATGATTTAAACCTCCCATCCCTGTACAGTTGTCAGGAATCTAGATTTAAATAATGAGTAACCTGTGCTGTTAGCCTTTTTGAATTTCAGAACTTGTTGCTAAAACAACAGGTGATTTGAAAAGATGTGTAGCTTGTTGCCTACAATGTTTAAGTTGACCTGTCATCTTTTTACAGCCTGCATGAATATTTAATGGCCTGAAGTCCAAAACTCTGCAGCTAGCTTGACTTAAGAAAAATTCCATCAGTTACGTAGCTTCCTATTATTAAATGTCAAGAAAAGGAGGAGTCGATTGAACTACAGATAGGGCTGAGACACATTCTCTCTCGCGTTTTCTCTCCTTTGTCTTCCTCCTTCCTCAGAGTAACCTGATGTGTGGCACCATTATATTTGCTTATCTTGGCTCTGTGGAGAGGAGTTTCTCTTTTGCACTCCCACAACACAAAGTGGGTGTGGATGGGGAAGAGGGGGAACCATACCCTGGCCTCTGACTTCTATCAGGCCACCTCAGCGGCTAAGGTTACCTCTTTTCATTCTGCCCTGGATTTTTTTATCCCTCCCGTTTTTCCACATGCTGCACGAGGCCTTAAGCTTCCTCCTGTGAGGTGGCCTGCCATGTCTGACTGTGTCCTTTAAAAAAATATATATATATAAATATATATATATATATATAGATCCTTGCATGCCTTTCACCAATAAAAAAATTCCAAATGCTCTTTAGGAATCTGTAATGACCTGTTTCATACATTCTCTCATTCATGCACACTTGCACATTTTATAAAGGCACATTTTTGCAAACATGTCATAGGTAATTCATAGTGATAGCAGCCTTTGTGCAAATATTTCCACTGTAATTCCAAGCCATAATTCAATTGAAAATCCTTTTAATCATAGTTTTTGCTGAGGTAGGCACATTTTTTGCTGTTCTGAATGACTTGGCATCTCTTTTTTACTTTTTACTGTTGTTTTAGTGTTCAGGGTTGAGGCTGTTCATCAGCACGAGCTAGCTCAAATGGATGTAATCAGCCAATACTGAAATATAACACTTGATAGATGCTTGAGGTCTTATATTTCTGGTCATGCTTTGTTCACAAACCTTTTGTAATTCTCAAAATGTTTACATAAAGCAGGCATGCATGTTAAGAAGATTAAAGAATCTATAAAGAAAACCAGTAAAACAAATGGCAATAAATGACATCCATTTTAAGTCATTTATTAAACAACATGATTCAATTTTAAGTATCTTTGTAAAAGTATGTGTACCTCAGTTTTTAGTGACTGGTGACTGGATCCTACTTTTTTTAATACTGAGAATATTTCATGACATGATCTTGGAGGCTTGACCATTTCTAAAAGTGAACAACATGGCTACATGACAGATTGTGAACAGATTGATGAAGGCCAAACTCCATTAGATTTTTACATATCTCATATATCTATATCTAAGTCTATTCACATAAGACAAGACATTTAATGCCTGGACATTTAAAGTATCATTTTCTTCAATAAATGGAAAAAAAATGAAATGTTTATTATGACTTAAATAAAGATCACTGGTATGTGAACATGTATTTAGTTTATCAAGGTCTTTCTTTCATCAACATGGTGCTAAGCCATTAAAGGATATATGTAACTGATGTATCAATATTGCTGTATTTTGACATATACATCACTGCACTGTTTTGCAAAGTAATGACCTGTTGGTTTATAAGACCATGTCATATGACTCGCATACACAGCAAACTGTATTACATCCCTTGTTTTCTTATTATAACTGCACACTACAAAATAAAGAACAATCCTGGTCTCTTATTCTACACTTTTGGTGTAGACTGTTGACTACTGACATTTCAGCTTTCTGTAATACATTCTGCATTTCAGCCATTCATAAATAACATATAAACCTTTACCTTCATATTGCCACAGTGGTGTTCATAAATAGATCCTGTAACTGGCAGACAGTTGCCAGCAAGTTATCATGATTACCATCCGTAGTGGTTTCAAAATGCTGAGTGAGAGCTTTCAGTTAAATCATTTCATAGTGACTTGCTGCAGTTTGTTGGGAAGCTATAGCAGTATAGTGGCTCCATGGTTAGAATTTAGGCACTGGCTCTAAACCCTGATGTCTAAACCTTCAGTTTTGACATTGACACAAAGTGATGTTAACAGGTAAGAATGGGGTATTTTTTAGAACATGGCCTGAGGAGTACAGGCACAGGAAGGAAGTAGATCTGACTACCAGAGCAAGAAGGGTCATTAATTTCTTTTCTGTTCATTCAAAATTAAATCTCAAACAGACGATATAGCCAAAACCTGGCAGCTCTATAAAAGCAGCTCCCCCCACTGCAATTAAAATCAAGCTGTGCAGTCACCAAACCACTAGTGAATGTTTTACCATGCATTGGGGTAAGCTTGAACTAAACATGCCTTATTTTTATTTCTAAAATTCATTATGCTTTGTATGAGCTCATTGGGGGGGGGGTCACAGTGGAAAAGAAACATACATACGCCTTCCAGTGTTTATTAGTAAAGGCTTATGCAGGGAGGCAGACATTTCATGTAAATTTTAAAATGTATATATGGATATGCATAAAGCATTAGACCGTAGTCTATGAGTACAGACATTTCAGAGGCCTCATTGTCTGAAAAGCCACTCAGCTGCACTATAAAAGCAAAGTTTAGACTTTAATCATTTAAAGTGAAGTAAATCAGGCTGTCAATACTTTTGGAATGTGGCTGAGGTCTTACAGTCTGTGCAGACCAGGAATGTGGATATAACCATCTTACCATTGTAAAATACACATAATAATATAGTATGTAGGTTTCCCCAGCTGTTATATTATGATAGGTTTCTGCCGGTGTGTATTTTTTTGCTAATAATGAATACAAACAACTAAGTGTGTAATCCTACTACAGAATTTATGCTGGGATTGGACTTCCATTGATGCTCTCATTTATAATGTCTGGTTAACTGTGCTCGAGTTTCTTCCTCACCTGAATTCTTTCTCTTGGTTTCTGTCGTGTCTGTCGCTAGAATGGCCCCTGGAGACAACAGCAGCTGTTATATTATGACAGAGGCTAGAATTATGTGTCTGCTTCCCTCTCTACTGGATTCTATGAAATTTGATAAGATCGGAAATCAGACAGTGCTAAGGAGTTTCTTCTGCGCTATTTAGTCAAAGGATTTTGGAGGTCATTGTGTTTATCAAAATGATCCAAGGGAGAGATGGAATATTTTACTGTGGTTGTATTTTGTATTAATACATAGAAATATAAATCTCCTTTATATTTAAGGAGAATGTTCCAGTACTGTAATGATCATGACAAACGGCATTTAACTTGCTCAAAGTTCTGATTTGTGTTCATGAGAGTTCTAAACAGAACCACTAATAATTGAATCCCTAGTTACTGATTTTGAGGGTGAAAGGTGGAGGAGGGAGTGAGAGATGGCATGGGGAGTAAGAGATGGAGGAAAGGGTGAGATATGGAGGTGAGGGTGAGAGATGGAGAACTTGCAGTACACAGAAATTAACAGTTATCAGTTATCATCCTGATAAAACTGAGCAAAAAACACCAGTGGTAAAAACAAATGTATGTGTTTTTACCTGAAATGGGTATTTGGAAGCCAGTAATTGTGTAGGTGAGGGTGAGCTGTGTATGAATATGACATTGAGATACTCCTCATTGAGGTCCATTGCCTATATTGTGTTCTCACTGTAGCTTTTGGCAGATTTTATCAGGGAAGTAATTATGCATCTAAAATACTATTATGTTACAATAGATGCTTCTTGGGCCAACATATTTTTAAAAGCCAAGCAACCAATATGGAATGACTAGAATGTATGTGCTTTACATGGCTTTTTAAATGACTGGCACAGTTGCAAATTCAGGAAAGCATGAAATTGGGTGGTGTGTGTTCAGTTGTGGTGGCCCAGTCTGATCAAAATGCCAGAGCCAGTTTTTTTTATCCCAGTCCAGACCTGGTCTGTTTTCATAGATTCCATCTTTCTACTCTCTTTTAATGAGAAATGACGTGTCGGAATAAGGCTTTAAAAATACTAACGTAGGTTCACGCTAACTTTTAACAGGCTTATATAAATGAACTTACACACATGAATAAATGTAATTGCTCACACACACAATGTGAGGATTTGATCAGCAGATTTCTCCTCTGCATTGTAGCCATTTAACCCATGTAGGACAAAGGCAGAATACATAAGTATGAATGAAAGGGAGGAAAGTGGAGTGGTTAGGATGCAGGAAGTAGAGGTGACAAAGATAAAGAATTTTAAATACTTCGGATCAACAGTTCAGAGTAATTTACTTATTTTTGTTCTTTTAGGAATCAGCATGGTATGTATGGTTTGAGAAACTATATACTTGTTTTTAGATACACTTGATTTTTATAAATCTACATATTTTTCAGATACAATATTAGAGCCCCTGAGGCTCTTGAGGTTTGTCTCTTAGGCTCCTGATGTGCAGTAATAAATTTGCTGCGTGACACAGATTTCCAGTAACAGATTTGCTGGGAGAACAGAGATGTTGTCTCTTGCATTTTCAAGGTTGTTTGACCTGGTGATTGTTTTAAAGTTAAATGGACCATTTGTTATGCTGTGAATGTCAGTAAAGAAAGCCTAGAGAGTCTGTTATGTTTTAGACTGGTAGCATACCTTATGGGTTATGTGCCAGCAATTCTTCTGCCCTTTCTGTTCACATCCTACATCTGGACAACAGCTGAATCTCCTCCTCCAGCAGGGTCTCCATTGTTAAGCAATACCAGTGTGTGTATGTAGAGAGTAAAATGGCAGATGATATATCTATACATCCCACCAAGAGTTAATATTTCATCAGGTAGCCATGCAAAGCCCCAACGGCTGGGCTAGACTACAATGCAGACGGCTCCCTGTTATTTTTAGCTTAGTGGAGATTTGGGCCAGGAGACAGAGATGGTCATAGAGTGAAATACAGGAATCCCTGTGCTTCCATGGATGGCTCTGTGCAGAGCCAACAAAAGATGGATGTGAACCAGCAGACACACCATAATGACTTCTCCGATGCACCACTCACCTCAAAAAATAAATAAATAAATGCTGCTGTATAAAGCAACAAGGTCTTATTATTGCTTGGTTTTGAAAAGAGAGCTAGGTGACCTTTAACATGTTCACAAACATAATTATAAACATGAACACTTCTGAATCTATTATTCCACATCGTGTTAATCAAACAGAAAGTAATCTACACAATGAAATGCCTACTCAGCATTTAAACCATATGCACACTGTGCAACAGGGGGCAGCCATATCCAGCACCTGGGGAGCAGTGATGGAGATGGTACCTTGCTCAAGTGTACCTCAGGGCAACCTTCAGGTCTGAAATTTGAACTCATGATCTGCCAATCCTGGCCAACAAAATTAAATATGTTAATGTTAATCATGTTGGAGATGCTTACACATATTTCCATAACACTCTGCATACTTTGTAAAAGACATTATAGATCTGCTATGTTCAGGTTTTTTTCATATGTGGAAGGTGGCTACAATAGTAAGTGGTAAGAAAAATAAATTTCTAACATGCACTACCAGTCAAAGTTTTTGAAAACTTTTTTTTATTGAAATTCAAGCAGTTCAGTGACTCATTGTACTCTGAAATGAAAGCATAGAACAAATAAACAAATGAAGTTCAAAATAAATTATGGAATCCATGCATAAACCAAAATACATTCTAAACATTCTGACTCATCAAAGTAGCCACCTTTGGTAGATATAACACACTTGTGGCATTTTTTCTACAATGGAAATCAAGAATTCTTCAAAAAGTTCTTCCTAACTCTGTTGCAGAAGTTCATATAAATGTGTGGCACGATGGGGTTTAGGTCTGGAAAACTGTGCTGGCCACTTCAAGTATTTAAGCTTATCATCTTGTTCTTTTGTCCTTAGGTAGCTCTGGCATAGCTTGGACTTATGTCAATGTTGATGTCCCACACATAGGAACAATCATTTTGCCTACTCAACGGCATGCAAAAATCCTGCATGATGAACCGAACATGTCAAATTTTGATTCATCAGTCCATACCACCTTCATCCAGTTTTCAGCAGTCCATTGCCAATCCAGGCAAGCATCTTTTTCTTTTCCTGACGTCTTTGCAATGGCTTTCCTGCTGCAACTCAACCTGCCAAACCTGCAAGTCGAAGTCTTCTCTTTATAGTTGAACTTGACTTGCATAATAGTGCAACCACTATTAAGCTGTGCTCCTGTGAGCTGTCTGTCATGCAAGCTGTTGTTTCTCAGAAACTTGTCTTCTGATGCTGTTGTGGCTTTGCATCTGCCAAACTTCTTACTGTAAGAGTTTTCGCCCAGTTTCTGAGTGCCTTTGGATGGTAAAGGAGACTGTGCTCACTGACACCTTGACTTTCTTCACAATTTCTCTGTAGGAAAGACCTACACTTTTAAGTTTTATGATGGCCTGTCTCTCCTCCATTGTTAATGGCCTTTTTCTTGCAATTTTTATAACAACACGATACTTTCTGCAGTACAATACTGATCAAATAATGCTCACAAGGTTATGGTACCACACTGTGTTCCAGCACTACTTTAATGTAGACAGAGGGGGTTGTAAGTAATCAGGAAAAATTGCGACACCTGGTTGGGACATGTAGAAATTGGTTGTACCAACTTTCATGGCTTGATCAACCTCCATTCCTGCAGAACAGCTTTAAGTTGTTAACCCATTTCTTGTTCCCTGAAAAAAGGCCTTTTTTTGAATTCTGAAATGGACCTTATTTTCCAGTTTGGGTTAACCTTACCTTTTTTTTAATCTCTGGCCATTTACAATTTACATTTGTACCATTTCAAGCTATTCAGTGGACTTGCTTGAATTTCCATTTTAAAAAACTGGAGAATCACAGAGCTAAGACAAAAGCTTTTAGTAGTTTTCAGTTTTCAGTTTCTGAAAAGTTTTCTTTTCAGAGTAGTTAGCTGACACTACCATTTTTACCTGAATACAAAACTGAGCTTGAAATATTTGCCTGACTACCTACCTACCTACCTAACTATAGTATTGTTGAAATGTTATTTGAAGGTAGATTTTCAGAGCAATAATTTTGCAATCCAACATCAAGGAATGAGGCCCACATTAAGGGTTCCATAGCAGAACATCTGATCTGCTGCTTTGTGGCACAATGGGACATTTCTGCTAAGCTTTGCATTTGGAATAGTTAATAGTGTGTCTATTTATCTGACATTTTTCACACCCTGTCCTCTCGCTGCTTCTCAGGCCACATGTATCTCAGTCTGCTTTTGCCTCCTGCTTTAGTGAACACCTTCCGCTGCTGTGCCATTGCAGAATTATTTCCTTAGATTGTCTCCCAGCTCTCTTGGGCCAGAAAACAGGAAATGGAGGTCGGTAGGGCAGTGTTACAGTGCAGCTCTGACTATAATGCTCAGTGACACTTGGCAGGCCTTTGAGAGCAGCTGTTAATGCGTCTCTTCCTCCTGGTGTTTGTCTTCTCACAGACAGGCAGCTGATTTAGAGTGGAGAGTGGTCAGCCTGAGATGTGCACCGATAAGGGCTGGGCAGTGAGTGCTCTTAAAGCGCTCTCTCACCACAGACAAGCCAAAATGTTTGCTCAAGCAGGCCGACACCATAAAAATGCACACTAGTCCCTCACATCCACATGTACTCTTCATGTAAACCTAATCTGATAAAAGATTTAATTAATTTTCCTTCAAGCTAAACATTGTTTTTGATTCATTTTAGCACCTTTGTCATTTTAATTAACAAAGAAATTGAGTTTATTTAACAAATCAAAAGTCCATAACTTTATGTTATGAACTTTAAAATATATTTTAAGTTAATCAAACATATCTTCATTCTTAATAATAAAGGTTTTAGAAATGAAGAATTTGTTTTTGGTGCCCTAAAGTACATTTCAACAAACTAAACCATTTTAGAAAACGACACGTTTAAATGTGAAGATCCTTGTTAAAGTTTAAAGAGCCTCAGCATAATGTAAAAGTTCTAGAAAAAACTGATTTAAAACCTATGTGAAGGTTCTCATCAGTCTAAAAGGAAGCAACAAGGTTCCCTTTGAGTCTTTTTTTTAGCAAGGGCTATTCCCCATTGCTTTGGTTTTTCATTCAACTATGCCACTGAGTTTTAAATGACCGTGAGTTTCCAGGACGGGCTTTGCAAAGGTGTAGCCTCACTGTCTCACTTGTCTATAGTATGCGCCTGTGAAACAGTTCCACGTAACATGTTGAAGTGCTGCCACAGAAAGATGTATGAAAGGCTTTTAAAAGGAGCCACAAATCACTGGGTAGGTGGACCACAGGCATAGAACTGAAACCAGATTTTACAGTTCTGCCACAATGCAAGTGACTGATGCTAGCGATTGTTGAATAAGCCCATGAAATTTGTAGGCTTGCCCATGAGGATGAGATTCTGGGATTTGTAACAGTGAGCATTTCTACATTCACATTATATTCTTGATATTTACAAGCCTTTTTGTATGTTTAGGATTGGCTGTTTTCAGTATTCGTAACTCACTATTCCATTTTCTACTATACTGTCTCAATTTTGCTGTCACCTCTGTGTTTGTAGCACTTAGCTTTTAGACTGTTACCATCTAGTTGCTACAGTGGTCTGAGCATTCTGGAGGGTCTGAGCATTCCAGACACACACTTAAACCAACATGTAAATCTTTAAAGACCTCTATAGGCTTACTTGGGGAAAGCTCATTTATAAAATGAATTGGGGACACACCAGCCATGCAGTCTATAAAACACTGCAAAATTTAATTCCCAGACACACTGTTTGTAGAGAACTGAGATATAAAATGCTTTTGTGTTTATATGAGAAATTCTTCAGTCTATCCTGATCATTAGCATGCTGTTTATTATTTCTCCACCCATGGTTATTATCCAAGGCATTCCTCAGCATTTTTCTCACATGCTGGTGTTGGTTAGAATTTAAGGAGCTGCACAGTACAGAGAGACCCATTCACACATTTTTGAGTGGTCATCATTGTTGTTGTTCTTCGATTCTCAAGCTCTTTGTCTTTCTCAAATTTGTCTTCTCCTCCATTATAAGCCCATGGCTTGGAGAGTTGGACAAAAAAGGATTTTCGAAGAGGGGAGGAAGGACATGCAAAAATGCTGAAACCCTACAATTGATGGTATTTGATTTCCACTGTAATTAGCATTCCTTTGGCTATTTGGATTTCCAATCTGGGCCTATCTAATATCCGTACCGCATTCCAAAAATGGCTGGCTGGCTTACAGCTTCTTTAAACTGCCCGTGGATTGAATTCTGGGTCTTGGCATATTTATCGTACAGTTGCACACTTTCTTAAACACATGCTTTATCTTTTTGCACAGATACTCACTTGATATATCTGTTTTTCATACATCAGCATGTACTGAATGCATGAAAAAGGAATAATACATTCAAAATATTAATAATTATTATGAAATCAATTTAATATTTATTCTCAGCTGAGTGCTTTTCCTCATAAATCACTCTACTCTTAAAATCATTTTAATCATTGAGAATTAATCAAATATTTAGAACAAAACACTAAAGGCCATGCTATACATACTGAACAAACACTCAAGGTTCTGTGTCATGGGGGTCCTGGAGATGTCCAGCACATCTTGGTAATTACCCTGCTCCACCACTTTTTGTTTTTTTGTTTTTTATTCACAGCTGGATCAGAGGTGTTTGAGCACAAAAATCACACTTTTGTGCTGATCGCAGACTATGCAGAACAGGAATTTCAACATTTGTATAACTGGTTTAAAGCCTTGATATGAATCACATGGATCCATGGCCAGAATTAATTTTGTGTGGGTAGAATGGCCCCTTTCAGCATGATTATTTGCACTGCCACACTGCAAAAGCTGTTCAAGAATAGTTTGAGGATGCCACAATGTGCGGCGCTCTGCCCTGACTGAGCACAACTGGTGCCTCTTTAAGGTGTCAGGTGTGCCTCATTGGCTCAAGGGTATAAAGACCCCAATGAGTCAGAGCAGAGCGTTGATCATTCTGGGTTCCTAGTGACAGGAAGCTGAGTGAAATGGAGCCATAAATGTGGAATAACCAATGGCTTATTCATCAAATAGTGATGAGTGTTGACCCCAGACAAAACATTTGTTTTCTTCTTTTGGATCAAGGCAGTGATTTTTCTCTGTTGTGTTAATCTGTCATGGAAAAATTATGCTTGCGAGGGAACTTTCCCATGCCCTTATTTCTCTTGAGGGTGTTTTTCAGTATGATTAAGATCACAAACAAAGCAGTAATGCAAACCAAGGGTTATCGATGAAATTTGGTACAAAAGGTGGAGGCTCAGAAACTGTAACAATTCAGGCTTTATGATGTTATCTATTCTCAGTTGTCTGATGCCTGGAACACTTTAAATAAAAGTATCTTCAGTTAGATATACAGTTAGATTTACTTAAGTCAGCCTCCCAGCATGTGGTGCAGAGGAAGTATAGCCTGCAATATTATAAGAAATGTTGTAAATTTTTGTCCTAGGGCTTCTCTTGACTGACTGAGGAAAGTAATAAAACTTACTATTGCTTGTCTGTGTTTGTAGGAGCTCTTTGGACGACGTTTTTGGCCTATAAAGCAAAGCTGGCTTGCCCTAACCCTTCTAATTTTCCCAATGCCTCTTGCAAAAAAATGTGACTGTATTCTTTATACATGTTCTCCTCCTTCTATTCTGCTCTCTGCTCTTCAGAAAGGATACCGGGTGCTAGAGCAGGGCACATGTCTAGACTTCTATACAGGCGTTAAAGACAAATATTATAAATCACTGTGAGTTACACTATGTTAAACAGACTGGACAGAGTTCCTGCAAGATGCTTGGAATATTTGTCATAGCTGGGAGCTGGGAACTGGAAGTCTCCATGTGTTAAAAAATAATGTTCTTGAGAACCAGCCTAGCACGTTTCCTTTTGCAAACATTCTTTTCCAAGCTGTCTCTTTTTTTCCTGATACACTAGATGTCTAAAAGTTGATAGACACTTTATTGACACTTTTGGTTTATTGTCAGTGATTGGATGCTGACATTGAGATCAGTTCCCTTGCTCCAATGACTACTTGACCAAGGGCATGATCTTCAGCCTCATATGCAGCCCTTCCTAACTGTTCTATTCAATTGGCAACAATTTTCTATGGAGATTCTTTAAGTTCTTTGCAATTGAGCAAATGTTTCTCTTCATGGTTGAGTATTTAATTTCATGTTTTGGGAGCAGTGGTGGTTTTAGTAAAGTTAGAGGTGGCAAATGTGTGACAACATCCCAGCTGCGGAGTTCTTCCCCTGTCGCACTGTGGGTGGTTACAGGATTACGGAAAGGAGCATAAAACAAAAAGTGAAACACACAAGCATAAACCAAACTCAGTACTCACACAGACCATGAAACATATTTCATAATGGCACATACAACAAACAATGACGGACAACTCTGCCGTCTTAATGAGATCTATTTACTTTTAGGCTAATGTGAATCTGGCAACATAAGAAGGTGATAGTTATGCCCAGTCAAGGCAGAACACTGTGAAACATGGCAGAAGCTTCCATCCCGCAACCCACCCCCCTAAAGTGCAACTCCTGGGGCACACATCCATGCCTTGCCTGGAGCAGGCCCTGAGAGGAGGCCAAACAAACCAGAACAAAAACTTCAAGCAGAAAAAACAGGGGTGAATGGAAACAGGCTGGATCAGACAGGGCTGGGGAGCCTGGCCACCAAAATAAATAGCCCTCCTATTGGGGGCACATGACAGGGCCTTTTACTAACGCTTGACAAAGAGTGGAACTGGGCCATTGGAGGGCCAAGACATGGGACAATGACATAAGACTGGGCTGGAGAGCAGACATCGGACGAGACACCAGGCTAGATGTGGGATGAAACTGGGGAACAGATACAGGATGAGACATGGGCTTGAAAGGGACATGGGATTGGACCGGGGAAAAGACATTTGACAGGACAGTGACACAGGGCCAGACCAGGGAGCAGGCATAGGAGGAGAAAATGGATGGGCCATGGGGACACAGGGACACAGGAAGAGCCCGGGGACCAGAAACTGGACAGGACTGGAAAGATGACACCTTAGGAGATGCAGCACTGGACTGACACCTGAGGAGATGAAGCCCAATACTGTCCCTTGGGCAGCTGCAAGTGGCAGTGAGGAACCAGATGCTGGCTACGTAGAGTGACCAATAGCCAGTGACAAAGGGGGACCAAAAGCCAAAAGGGGGACGAAGATGGACCAGGCAACAAAGGGAGGGACATAGATGAAAAGGAGCCACCCCCCAGGGTACGTTGAGGATGTACAAACGGTGTCAAACCTGTGGCCGCTGACGAAGAGGATTCAGGAGCCAAGGGATGAAGACCGCAATGACAGCCCACCTGGTGATCTTGCAAACATGGGAAACAGGAGGAGTTGCAGCCAGCGCAGGGGAAACAGAAGGAGTCGCAGCTGGCGCAGGGTTAGAACAGCATCAGATACGCCTCCTGGCACCTAGCCCCAGCTAGTGTCATCAGATAGCCAGAAGGCTATCATCATCTCCTCTGTAAAATTTTTCTTAGCTTGCACTTGCATAACTGGCATAACTTTGTGCCTCTGATGAATCATCTGAACACACCCTTCAATAGAAGAGAAGGAATGACAATATATAAAGATTTTTATCCAAATCTGCTTAAATATAAACACTGGCCAAAAAAGTGCATAATCATAAATATTCCTTCATTTTACTTATCAGTTTTCATAGAAACATTATACTGTTTTAGTTTTGTTTTTAGTCCACCTTATTATATGTAATATAATATTTGTGAATAATGCACTTCTTACAGCTATGTGTTTTATGCTTTTTCTGGTTAATCACTTCATCGATGTAAAAAGCATACATTTTTTCCAGTTCCATTCAGGCTGAATCTAAAGCAAAAGAGTACATTAAGTCCATGTTTTGTTTTGAGGAATCTATGGAGGTTGGGATAGCAGGGAAACGGATTCTGTTATGAATTATTCTTATTATTATTATTCTTGTTCCTTTCATTTTTATGAGCAGAGCCACAAATGTGAAGTCATAGTTCTTTGGCAGCAGTTAGTCTTTGGAAGTTTGATCCTTTACCTCATCATCTCTGTATAGACAGTCGTCACCTTCACATGCTCTGTCTTCAACAGGCTAAGCATTTTACACTTCATTGTGGTATCGCTTGTAGTCTTTCTCATGCCTAAATGGAAAGAACTGGTTCATACCACAAAAAAGATTCTAGTCTGAAACCACACAATTTTGCCTTCATTTTCCATTCTGATCATCTTTGATCACAGAGAAATTGTTACTTCACTAACTGCATGCATAAAAACACATTTCAGTCCCTATCTGTGTTGGCCCACAGAAAAAGATAAGGTTAGTTAGCTTGATACTTGTTAATGCCTGAAACTGAAACCTTTTTTTTTTTTTTTTTTTTGCTTCTCACATGCACTTTTTCAGGTCATCAAGGGTATTTACAGAAAACAAAACTCAGCAGTAGGAGACGGAAATCCCCATTATGTGTGTGTGTGGGTGGGTGTGTGTTGGGTGGGTGTATGCGTGTGTGGTCTACCTAGATTAAAAAAGTTAAATAATGGATTGTTCAGTTGTTTGATTGTTTGAATGATCAAAACCTCGCCCCTCCCACACTCTCAAAAACCAAATGGATTCCAACGTCATTCTCTGGATT
The DNA here is from genome assembly GCA_017165825.1 of Hepsetus odoe. Classification (NCBI taxonomy): domain Eukaryota; kingdom Metazoa; phylum Chordata; class Actinopteri; order Characiformes; family Hepsetidae; genus Hepsetus; species Hepsetus odoe. The sequence continues at coordinate 9,714,291 of CM029368.1, forward strand.
CCTGGGGAGGTGGGGCTTCTGTTTCTGTATTTTATGGATCTCAAATCTGTGACAGACGCAACCTTCACTTGCATTCCTGGCAGGGAGATCAGAGAGAGTGATTTATTTGGATGTACTTGGGAAGTAAAAAAAATCCAGAGATGAAGTGTTCTGAAGTTTGGAGCTTGGTAAAGTCGTGTTTTAAAAAATCAATTCTTAGAAAGCTTAGAAAGCTAAGGTATGCTCAACTATAAAATGAAAAAATCTTGAGTAGGCAATGTACCCTATCAGTATGAAGGGGAGACCAGCAGTGTATTTCTCATAGGCATGTGACACCTGCTTCTGGATCTTTAGAATGACCACCATTTCAGCACCACTAGAGGACAACATAAAGGGCATGAATTTATCACATGACAGTGTTTTCACAAAGTTGTCAAATAGGTTAAATGCAGAGGCTGAGTTTCGTTGTGTTGTGCTGTGCTGCATTTCACAATGACAAAGATAGTCACTTTCACTTTAAATAGTTAAAAGCCTCCAGAAATGTCAAAAGAATAAAAATTAATGACAAATAACACATTAGAAATGACAGAATACTATTTTCATTGTCTAATGCCTTGGGTTTGTGAAAGGTGCTATATAAATTAAACTTGTTGTTGTTGTTGTTAATATTGATATTAAAACCTTTACTATTGGAAAATACAGATACTGATTGATATTTTTTTCTCTACATATTTATATCTTTATTTCTGATGAGAATATATCAGTTATTAATACAATATATTAATGAAGATATGTTGATTGTAAGCTTGTTCTCTCTTAACTGAGTGTCAGACCAAAAGGTACTAAAAGGTTGATTTTTTTAGATCAAAAGAAAAGATGTCTGGGTTAAATCACATTTATTTTGTTTCATACTTCGAACATGTACTTTTTATAACATCTTTATAATACTGAAGCCGTGTTTAGCCTGAACCTAATTTAACTTTTTTATTACTGTTTACCATGATGCAACTAAAACTTAATGAGGCAAAAATATAAGCAAAATTCAGCCAACCATACAATTATGCAAGTGCATGAAAAGGTTGTTTGAAAATTGTTGTATAGATTTCCCCAATCACGCCAGTCAATCTCCATCCAGCAATTCAAATTTCACATCATCCATTACACATTCTATGGATTTTACAAAGCAAATTTGATATTAGAAGTCCTGCCACGGACTCTTATAGAATATTCCAACTGTAAACAATACATATGTACATTTTCACAAACTGTGATTAAATGTTCTCTCTTTTTGGGTGGCATCTTTTCTTTCTTTCTGCCTTTTCTTTATGATGAAATTCCGAAAGTGAAAGTGACCATTCTCGTCATTGTGAAACTACATCTCTGCATTTCACCCATACAGCAGGGGCCAGCTATGAAAAGTGCCCGGGGAGCAGTGAAAGGGATGGGGTAGCTTGTTCAAGAGTACCTCAGGGCAACCTATTGGTCCAGGATTCGAACCCATGACCTGCTAATTCTGGGGCCAACTCCCTAATCAACAGGCCACCACTGCCCACTGGAATTTCATCATGGCTTTAGGTACAAAACAGTGTAGCCTGCTCTGTGCCTAGCTGTGTTCTGTTTTCATTTCTGTGCGACAGAAACATCAAAATGAGATTTTGGAGCATTTTGTGGTGTTCCAACTCCAGAACATTACTCAAGGTCTGGTGCCCCTGTTCAGGGCTCACTAATGAGAGAACCTTTAAAACCAGTCATTTTGGGCTCTGGATTTAAGTCTGAACTCATGCCATTCTCACCACAAATTTCTGAGCCAAGTAATTCTGTGATTCATTTCTGGTGAAATGCATTGAAGTGCAGATTTCCCCCCTTTTCCAATTTTTTCTCAGTATTAATTTCACTGCTCCCCTTCTTGTAAAGCAGGGATTTGTGGACACGTTCAGTCACACACCAAGATATTCTCACTGATAGTTCAAAACCAGGTTTGCAATAGGGAGGAAATGTTATCAGAAGTACTTTTTGGAGGACTTTGCTAGCCTTCCCTAGGTCAGTCATTCTTGGCTAATAGATATGGAGGAAACACTCATATGGAACAAAATGGGAGTTGCTGCACCATTCAGGGGTCTTTCTGTGTTTTGACAAGATGTGATAGCTAGCAAAAGGGAGAGGAAATAGCGATGCAAAAGGTTGGCCAGTTCAAAAGGAGGGGGTCCATCTGTGTAAACATCACCTCGTTAGAGAGACTTATTAATTACCCCAGCCCATTCATCAAGCATTTGGCTTTGTCCCCTTTGTCCAACTCCAGCTAAGTGGAGGCATTCAGTGTGGTGAAAACCACATGGACACATGCCCCGGCTATTGAGGGCCTTTGACTAAGCTTGCCATAAATCTCTCCAACACCCTCATACAGGGCTGCCTCCTCACCAGGATCACTAGTCACCTCCCTAACTCTCTGTCTGAGAGTAGAAAGAGAGCCAATGTGGTTGCAATTTATTATTTCATCAACATACCATCAGACAAAAACGTTTGCCTTTTTATCCCCTGCTTCTAAAGTTTGTGAAAAAAGGTCCATCTTTTTTTCTCCTTTCAGGAATGTCTGCAATGCTTCCCAAGAATCCTATCTTGTTGACTTTGGTGTAGGATGAAAGGTCCAGCTTCTCTGTTCTCCCTGTAGATCTTATATGCGATTGGATGGCTTTGACATGATCAGATGGACAGGGGCTAAGATAGATTATGTGCCCCTATGCTATGTAATTTGGACTCAGCAAAGAAAAAGACAAAAGCTAGAAAAGGGCAAAAGACCAGTGCTCCAGGTTACCAAGAGCTAGCAAGTACCCCTAAGGAGTACAGTAACCATGTTTTAACAGTAATAAAGTCTTGTGCATGCTCAGAACAACTAATGTATCTCATGTCTCATTTTATTAATGGTTGGGAAAGAAGCTTAATGAGCATAGCACATTGTGTATCTTTTTGTTAGCAAGAATAGTTGATTTTTGTAGGTTTTATAAATTGTTATAATTTCCTGTTCATTTCTAAAGTATCTTCTTGAATTGGATTAGATGGGTCTCAGATATTTTTTCCACAATAAAGCGTTCTTCCAATTCAATGACAAAATCATATTGCCTTGCTTTTGCCAGTAACAATATTATGTTTAATCTAGATATTATTACATACAATATGAGAGGGAGAAATTTAGAGACATTATTGTTTCTCTCCATCATTTCCATTCCCTTTTCCCTAGAGTAATAGACTTTTTCTTATGGTATTTTTAAATGAACAGAGTCAGACATGAGATGGTGCCATCTATGCCAAAATGGATCTATCTCTAGAGTTTTGTTTTGAAGAGAATAATTGAGATAAATGTGCTGGTGTATTTAGTTGATGTATGCTGTAACTAAATATTTAGAACATTTCTCCTTCTGGGTGATACCTGGCCTGTACATAAATAAACTGTTGGGGAAAATCCTCTGCACTGACTTTCTAAAAGTCATCTTCAAGCACTGATGTGTGCTTTATAGTTTTTGACACCATCTGTAATTTATTGAGAAATAGCCATAGCCACCAAACATGAGAGTGAAAGTGACAATTGGTCATTGTGAAACACAGCACACACACAGGTCTTGTGAGATGTTCCTGGTTTCTGGTTAATAGTATTATCCAAAAGTGATCCAAGAAAGAATTATCAGGAGCTGCATAGCCAAAGACTTTCGATGAAAGTGACTTTTGTTTTTGTCATTGTGAAACACAACACAGCACATAGTGAGCCACAACAAAATTAAACCTTTGCTTTTCACCCATACACAACGTGCAGCAGGGGGATTAGTGATGGGGATCGTACCTTGCTCAAATGTACCTCAGGGCAACCTACTGATCTGAGATTCAAACCCAGGAGTTTCCGAGTCTGAGGCCAACACCCTAACCACTAGGCTACCACTGCCCCTACATGTAGATTCCTGTTCACTACTGAAAGTGCCTACAATGGGCTTGTAATCATCAGAATTGGACCAAAGAGCAGTGGAAGATGACTGCACATGATTATATGCATTTTCTTAGACATCATCTGGATGCCCAGTATATGTGCAGCCCTAGAGAAAGCAACACAAATGCTCTATGAAAGAAAAGGCATGCTGGTGGAGGCTTTGCAATGTTTTGCTAGGAAACCGTTGTTCCTGCCATTTTATGGAATGCTACCCACAGAAACATTGCTGGAGACCAAGTACAACCCTTCATGGTGATATTCCTGAAAGATGGTGGTCTCTTTCAACAAGAAAATGCACCCTGACAATGCTAAAAGGAAAGCTTTGAGAAGTAGACTTGAGGAAGAAGAGTTTTTTAAGCCAATAAAATCCATATTTTTTAATTTTCCATTTAAACCTTCTCCTAAAGAGAATTTATGCCACTTATGGGAAAAATTAAATGAAGATGTTTATGCAAGTTCACACTGACCTTGCTGTCATAAAACCAGCTGGGTTGAATGCTGATGCAGAGATGACATCTGGGTGCATGCTTGATGATTGAGTACAGTTGTTCCATCTAAACAGAACAAAAGAAAGCCAGCAATAGACAATATGTGAAACTGGTAGTCAGTGGCTAGGTCAATTCTTTTAACTCTTCAAAAGCAATAATAATTTGCGGTAGATTTATTGCTCATACCTCCACCAGCTTTAATGCACCTGTCAAGTAACACTAGTCATAATGATTGTGGCTGGCTGTAGACATCCTGGTAACTTTAGTGATACGCTTTCTGTCATAACACCATATATGTGATAGCATGATTTGTAATTGAATCAAATCCATATCTCTGAACTCCATAGGCTCTCATTTGTTTTTAAGCAGCTTAAACCTGGGTTTCCCTAACCTTGTTTTTTTATATATTTGTTTATTCTGAAAAAGGTTACTGTCCTTTTTGTAACTGATGGTATTTTTCAGTCTTCCACCAGTGTGGTCTTCCAGTGTTTCCTAATGCTAACCGCATTCATGCTTCATAACATCGTACCAAACAATTGGTTTTAATAGCCCTGCTGTTTTTGCTCCCTGATTGATTTGTTCTGATTTTGTTGGCTTCAGGGAAATTTCATTGGTTTTTCATACCAAGAGAACGCTGTAACAAACCTCTGATCCAAATGCTTCGACTAGAAACACTAGACTTTCTGTTAGCACTCCTGTGCATGAACTAGCACTGCAGTTCATGCATGTCTGGCCAAGAAACAATAAAGTTGCCACTAATCCAGTTACTATGTATGAATGCTTGTGTAGAATATATTCAATTATAATCTGGCCAAATCAAACATTTAAAAAAAGGAAATGTACTTCTCCTCCTGCTCATTGTATTACAGAATGATTTGAAGTACCATTGAAAATAAAATGCATTTTCAGTTTTCCTTCATTTCAACAGTCATTGGTTCATTGGTTCAGGGTTACAGCACACTAAATGGAACAGTTTTATCTAAACATGGTAGCCAAAGAGTTAATTTAGTGGTAACAGAGAATATGGAAAAAAAGACAGTTTTACAGTATTTAGGTTTGTAATAAATGTTTATTTCAAGTATCAAGTTGGGATGAGGATAAATGGGATTAATGGCTTCCAGTACAGGTCCCTGCCAGTTCATCAACCCATTTAAGCCTTAGGAGGTAACATACCTTCATGTTCACTTGCCATTATGATTGCCCTTGACCAACGTGACATTTTAGGCTTTAATATGCCCCATAATAAACAACACCAAGATAAAAGGCAGCAGTGAATCAAATGACAACACATCCATGCATGCAGATTCATGACCAAAGCTTAATGGCAAATCAAAAAAGCAAACAGCAGATAAGCATTTGGGTGATGTACACATATTCTCCTTGATGTTAAAACTAAGTTTAAACTTCAGTAAATAAAAGTATTGCTCTGAAGGCCTTATTTGTAGTCAAAAATAATAAACCACAAACTATAGCAGTGCATTATATTTGTAAAATAACTTGTATATATTAACTTGTATAATAAAAAGTATTGTGATAGGGTTTGTTGTGGGGCCTGTAGCCAGTCCCTTCCAACTATTTTATACTGCTGTTGCCTATTAGTGGTGGAAAAATCAAGTTGGGGTTTACTACAACTGCACAAAACCAGAAATGGCAAAGGGCTCAATTATCAAAGGCTTGGTACATTTCCTGGTACAGAGAAGTGTTCTGACAGGCCTCAGATATTAACAGTCTATGTCTGAGAAAAAAGGGCCAGAGTCTTCTCTCTCGCACACATGTGTTAAATGTGATCATGAGAAACTAGCAGATGGTGTATTCATGTGCAGATCAGTGTTATTGTTAACATCATTATTTCCTCCCTGATATGCCCACTCCTACGCAGAGCTTGGTATGAAATTAATTAGGTCTGTTGCACATCAAGCTGAGTCTGGTCTTTGTTGTTTTAATTGTGGTGTGAGGATATGGTCAGAGCCACTGGAGGAGGTTCAAATTGAGCCTGCAAGGTCTAAAAAGATGGGCCAAACCAAGTTGGGCACAAAGCAGGAGTAGGTGTATCAATATAGGCTTTGTTGCAGAAGCCAGAGTAAGAATGGGTAAAGGCTAGGACCCCAGTACTGGATTTCACACACCCTCAAGGCTTGTCACGAAGCCTGCCATCTTAGCATCTGCTAACATGGAGAATTTTAAAGCTGGCTTTTATTAGTGTTATCAGAGATGTTTAACTGAGATCTCGCAAGTAATTACTCTAAATGTGGGTCTACATATGGGGTCTGCCAAAGGGTTTAAATGAATTAAAGTATTTTTCAGCATATGCTTCTTTGCACATTGCATGCAGGTAATAACTATGTGTTTCATTACTTGCTGCAGACATTGACTGCATTAATACATGTCTACATCAAAGGATTGCCATTGGTATTTGTAAGCTTTTAAAGAGATAAATGCTCTGAGTGATAAGGTGAACTTTCCTATAACTAGCCTTAATACTGTTTAACAGTCCTTTTTGAACAAAAATGTGCTGACCCGCCTTAGATTAACGTTTGCCAGGCCCTCTATGATCAGACTCTCTCTGTATAAGACATTTGCTTACATTCCTTGACTTACATTGTAACATCATCACTGATAAAAACAAACTGCTCTATATAAGGCTAAAATAAGACTAGCAAGTCATTCAGCATCAGGATTTCTTGAAGCTCTTGCAGTAGAATTACTTCCAAGTCTGGGTCCACTTGCATCCTCTACATACAGTGCTTTTTATGATGTCAAATGCATTTTTGAATACTTACTTGATCATTTTAAATGGCCTCCAACAAGTAGGTGTGTGCAGCAGCAATGTCTCAGGATGCTTTTGTCTTCTTCAGTCCATAGCATACTTTTTCATTTGATATGTAAAAAGATACAGATACATATTAATGGAGCAGTGTAAGCATGTATGTCTTTGCATGTGAGCACAAGGGCAATTTTCAGGTTCACATTTGTAGGCAGCCAAAATACATAAAAACAAAATACCTTCCCCTCAGTCACTCCCTGTGGTTCATACAATCAGAAAGTGCAATAGTGTGAAAAGTTTCCACCTTTCGTTGCATTCCCATCCTCTCTGGATCAACTAAAAAGCAAGATCATCTGTCTTCTTGTAGAAAAAAATGACCTGCCTAAGAGAACTCTTCCTACAGAAGGCAAAACACAAGGAAGAGGGGGCTTAAAGAGGGTGAAAATGACACAGGATGTGATTAGACCTCCCATTTATGATTTTGTACTAAATTTGTGCCAGATATTTTCTTGATGGAAGGAATTTTGTTCTAACCAGTTCCATGTGAATGGTTTGGAGGAGAATGCAGGCCATGTGGGCTATGGCTCAGGATTTAAACTGACTGGGAAAGAAATATGTCGTGGACAGAGGGAAGGAAAAATACTAAAGCTTTTTGTATTTTCAGTGTTAAGATGTGAGAAGATTGAAGTTTGGAATTTACAGTTGTTCTTTTTTTCAATTTCACACATTAATTCTCACAACTGTGGAAGCATTTCCCAAAACTTTTATATGTATGTAAGACACTTTTATATGTATGAACATTTATACAATGCATTAAAATGTCAGTCAATAAAACACTCCAAATAAATAGTAAGTGGATGTGTGTAATTTACTGCGACTTATGCCACAATATTCTTTTTTGGTTTATCAAAACTTAGAATAGAATGGAGCTTTGTATAGCTGCTTAATTGTCAATGCTTTGGTACATTTAGTTTGAATTAATTTTCTTATACAGCTATAAATGGGGATATCCCAATAGCACTGGGCATTGGATCAGCTCTGTTAATAAAGAAAAAGCTCATCTTTATATTATTACATAAAAAGGACAGGAGCCATAAATTGCTCAGTATCGTCTGAAGAGTTAGAAAATCACTATACTCAATATAATGACATTCTATACAGTATGTTTTATTAATTTTGTGCATTTGTGGTAGTATATAGGTGCCACCTTGGTTAAAAAAATTTAACATATATGTACAGTATTTTCAGTCTTTGTACTCATTAATAAACGTCTGCATTATGAATGTTGGCATAGACCGGCTCACCTGAGGTTGCACCTGTCTATCTGCTTCAGGCATGCTTTGGCCATGGTTGATTACAAGATCAATGTGGCTCTTGTTAATGGATCTACTTTGGGGTTCCATTAACTGTTCCTATTTCCTCTCTTCCCCATTCCCAATACCCTCAAGGTATCCTTGGACCCCTTCTATAAACATTTGCTCATTTTCACCAGCTTTGTCCTGTGTGAATGGGTTTTGGAAAACCTGCATGTATGTAATCTGTGTGGCCCAGCAGTTTGGGAAAAAAGATAGATAGATAGAAAGATACATAGATAGATACATAGACAGACAGACATACAGACAAATAGTCTGGCAAAATCTGTGCTTACAGTCTTTCAGAGTCAGAGATTTCAGGATAAGGACTAGTATTTAACTAGACCGAATCATCTAGCTTTAATCATAATGATCTACAAGAATGCAACTGTATTTGAAATCATGAATGAGGAAATGATATTTGTGTAACATAATTGCCTTTGCCTTTCACATACCACACTGTTTCTAATACTAATACTCATGTCTTTCTACACTGTGATACTTTTCCATAAGTGCCTTAATGATCACTGTTTTCTTGGAACAAAAGAGTAGAATAAGATAAAATCTTGCATACATGAATAGTGATATAAGCCCAGATATGTACTGCTGAAAAAAGGTCACAATACAATCCTACAATCCCATGTGTCCACTAATGGACATGGCTCCAACAATAATGTTTACATCTCTGTCTTTGGGAAAGGCTTGGCCATTTGCTAGACATAGCAGGAAATCTGTAGGGGCACGTGTACATGACAGAATGTCTAATGTGCACTCTCCCCCAATTTAATGTTCTACCATGTACCTAATGCACATGTACTCCAGACAGGTTGGCTTTGTTGATTTCCAGAACAAAACTACACAAACACAATTACCCCAATGAAGTCTGGGTTCTAATGCGTCTTGAGGTAAATTGTCCTGAGGTGTCAAATCTCAAGCACAAAACTCTCAATTTGAATAACACTTCAGTGAACTGCAGATGAAGTTCTTGTTAGGAAACCACATATTATCCCAGGTTTCACTTCTTAAGTCCCTTAGCTTCATGCTGAAATGCTATAAGCTGAAATTGTTAAAAATGTAAAAAATGAGAGCTAAATATTCCTTCTTGGTCTCATTTGCACATTTGCCACCTCCATGGGTGGTCCATGATATTTTTTTTCCTATCCATGTGTTTGCACAGTTTTAGAGAGCTTTGTTTTTCTGGCGTCTCTCTCTCTCTCTCTCTCTCTCTCTCTCTCTCTCTCGCTCTCTCTCTCTCTCTCTCTCTCTCTCTCTCTGGCTAACTGGCAGTAGTGTTTTCTTTTGTATGGCTCACAGCTGGAGGCTTCTAGAGGCTGTTTTCAGAAATGTGTTTCTACACTAGTGTCAGTCCAACTCTCCCCACAAAAACTGAAGTCGTTTGCCATGTCCTTCATGTTAAAATGGCAAAATTTATTTAACATTTTGACAGCTTGTTTAATGTAATATATATATGCATTTTTCACCTTCAGCAGACTTCCTTTTGTAGCAGAAAGTAAGTTGGTTTAATGACCTTGGTCTAACCAATAAGGTTATGTTTTAAATCCAAATTCTTTTTCTCTGTTTTTCACACGGCAGAAACATTCCTTATGAGCTGTGTGCGTTTATGAGCCATAAAACTGAGTGCCTACAGATTACTTGTTTGACTGATAAAGAAATAATGAACAAAGACATACAAAGAGATATTGTATATATCATTTTACCAACTTTTTAAGAAGCAATATTCTAGATTTTGCTAAATCAGCAACAGAGTGGAATTTGTATGGCTTTCCTCTGTTGATCAGTACCAAGAGAGAAAAGGGGGAAGAAGCATATCTCTGAGGAACAGGTAGTTCATGTAGTTCATTCTTAACTTGGGGAGATTATCTATTTAAATCGTTCTTGCAACATTTTGTGTAGCTAGTCTTAGTTCAGTGCATTAGTCTTATTTGCTCATGTGACTGAAAGAAGAGCATTTTCCCCTTTTAAAAAGCATTTTGTTTTAGGTGCAATGGCCTTAGTTAAAATATTAAAATACTTTCCTAAAAAGGAAAAAAAAAAGTCAGTCCGTCCGCCCATCCATCCATCCATCCATCCATCCATCCATCCATCAGTGGAGTGCCGGTGTCCAACCCAGCGCACACAGAGCGAGGACGGGGGACGCACCCTGGACAGGTCGCCAGCCCATCGCAGGGAGGAGCGGGACGGGGACAGCACCTTGCTCAAGGGTACCTTAGGGCAACCTATTGGGAAGGGGTTCGAACCCCCGATCCTCCAATCACAGGGCCAACACCCTAACCCCTAATATATATATATATACTTTTTACCACTTGCAAGTCTTACTGTATGGCACACTTTGACACTTTCAAGAAGCTGTCCCTACAATTCAGATAAGAATCTAACATTGGGATTTCCTTGGGAATATTGAGATTCTTAAAAAGAAAACCCAGCCTAAAAACAAAAACAGTTGTGTGTTTATGCCCCACACTCATCTTGATTATAGTAGAACTGTATTGAATACATTTGCAAGGCTTTCTGGGTGGTTAGAGTTCATCATTGTTTGAAGCCACACTGCCATTCATATTGTATAGTGAAAGTGACAACTTGTCATTGTGAATACACAGCACAACACATAGTGAACCACAATGACATGCAGCCTCTGTATTTTACCCCAACACACACATGCAGCAAGGGGCAGCTATTGAAAGCTCCCAGGGAGCAGTGATGGGGACAGTACCTCACTCAAGGGTAGAGTAGAGTAGAGTAATAAAAGATCACTCTATTCTACTCTACTCTACTCTTAGGGCAACCTACTGGCCAGGGTTTCATACCCATGACCTTCCAATGCTGGGGCCTAGTCCCTAACCATTAGGTCACCAGTGCCACATTATTATCTGTTTATAAGTGTGGTTTATAAGTGTGGGTGTAAACATGCAGATAACCATCTAGCTAGGCAATTACTAGCTAGACCTTTGAACACTGACTGTTGAAATCTGAATAGAAATAGCACTCAAACATCTAAACCCTGCCTTTCCTGCCAATTTCCTTTTAGCCAATTGCTGAAAAGGGAGCTGTTGACTTCTGAAAGAAGTACGAATTATGTTCCTGTTAAGCAAGACCCTTCTTAAGTATGTAAACATGTTAGAAAATGTTTCCCACCTGACCACGCGTTCAGTGTTTGCAGAGCATAACATTTCATGGGCTTGGATCTATCTTAAAAAGACTAGAGACCTGGCACAACCCCAGTGATGAAGAAAATAGAGAGTCTATTGACAACTTTTATTATAACAATGTATTATAAAGGTTTGAAGATACTGTAAGGAAGAAATGTTATCTTTGTAGAAACTGGTGATGTCTTTGTGATTAATAAATTTACACAAAAATGAAATAATCGCTAAGCTGATTGATTTTCCTATGGTACTTTATGAATTTGAAGTGTACATAGCAACAGGCTTAGACCACCTGCTCGTACAGAATTTCTCAAATCATGATCCAGTTTTGGCAAAGCCAGATAGATTATCATGTAAATTCTCTGAGCGTTTTAGTTTAGACTTTACAATTAGTTCATGATGCCATGCATCCTAACAAGGTTCTCAGGGTCTGTGGACGAAAAACAGACCCAAAACATCACAGATCCTCAAACATATTTAGCATTCTAAACATTTTACTCCCAATCCACTAGCAAACTGCAGGTGTTTGTGTTTATGGCGAAGTGAAAGATAAAAATATATTCTGGCATGTCTTCCTCCTAATAGCAGGAATATATTGCTGAAGATACTGCATTTTGATATTTTGGTGCTCTCCATCTTAATGAATAGTTATATCTGGCCTCTGCATTGCCTCAAATCTAAACCTTGAAAAAGAAAGACATGGATGACCACTTAAGAGCTTCTGACCACAGGAGAACTTCAAAAGGGAAATACATACGGGCACTTATTTAAGAGCAGCATTTTGTTCACAGCAATTTCTACAGGCACCCATATTGAGGCATGTGGGTTGATAAATGTTGAAGATAATGAAAACATCATCAACATTCACACAAAACTTTTTCAGTTCTGACTTTCCAGCATTCATGGTACCCTTAAGTTATTCCTCAAACTGCTAAGAACATATAGAGATGATTCTGGCAGAATATATATCTTATGGCTGAAAATTAACAGATGGTAGATTAGAGGAATCTTTATAGCCTATCAGAGAGTGCAGTGTAATATAAATGCTTATTGCTTGTAGTGAATGCTTAAGCACTTAGCAATAATTCTCCTGCTATAATTATATGACCTGAAGAACATTTTGTTTGTTTGTTTGGTTGGTTTGTTTTGTTTTTGTAACATAAAATGTCTTCTGTTTAAACTCACCTGAATGAACTCATCAAATAATTAATATATAATTATGCACAGAGCTTTCTGAGGCAAATTCAAGAGAAAGATCCTAAACTCCACAAAGACCTGTAGGGCCCCAGTGTGACATCCCTGCAGTAGACTAAATTAGCTGGTGTATCTTCACCATAGGCAGTGCAGAAGCCCAGGGTTGCACAGTTGCTTGAGAGGACCAGGAGAAGGTAGAGAAAATGATGTAAAAAAAATAAACATGCTAAAAGAACTAGCCTAAGGAGACCAAACAAACAAACCTCTACCGTGCAGTTTGATTCTCAGTTTTCTTTGTAGAAAATAAGATGTAAAATGGCTCTAAGTCTCATTATAATGAAGTTTAAAGAATTCTGTGTATTCATATTATGAAAATTGGAGTGTACAGAGCAACCCCTTGAGAACACTTCAGTACAGAATTTTCCCAACCATGACCCAGTTTTGATGAAGCAAGATAAATTAGCATGTAAATTCTCCTGGTATTTTAGTTTAGACTTTACAATTAGTTCATGATGCACCCTAACAATGTTCCCAGGGTCTGTAGGGGAAAAACAGACCTAAAACATTTTAACATTTTTTACATTTTTAACATTTTATTCCAAATCCACTTAGAGTGGTTGTTACCTTTTTTTGCATCTGACCACAGAACCAAGTTCAAGTCAAAGTTTCAATAGTGTCTAGCAAACTCCAAATTCTTATGTTTATGGCTAAATAAAAGAAAAAAAACTATTGTGGCATCTCTTTCTTTAGTTTGCAGGAAGATATGAAGCATCTTTCTCATTTCTGAAGCTCAACAAACTTAATTTCTATATTCCAGTGCCCTCAGTGTTTATTAATAATTACAAGTATCTGGCCTCTTCATCGCCTGATATTTATCCAATGAAAAAGGAAGTTGTGGATGACCACTTCAGATCTTTTGACCAAACTGGACTTAGAAAGGGATATATATTGCCAATTATTGTGACATGTGGTTTCATTAGAACTTGAAGGTGATGGAAACATTTCTATAACAGAACTGATCAGGTAGGAGGTGCTGGTGGTCTAGTAGGGTGTGACGGTGGGCTGGTGGTAAGAAAGGTCACAGGTTCAAATACCACATCCAGCACTACAATCATTGGTTCCTGAGCAAAACCCTTAACACCAAGTTGCTTCAGGGGGACTGTCCCTGTAATTAAGCAATGTAAGTTTTAAGAGCATCAGCTAAATGCTGTGAATGATCAACTGTCCCACAAAAACATTTTTTACAAAGCTGGACCTAGTGGTTAGGGAGTTGGCCCACGAATTGGAAGATTGTGGTTTCGATTCCCTCACCAGTGGTACCCTTGAGCAAGGTACCGTCGCTATCACTGCTCCCCAGGCCCTTTCAATAGCTGCCCCTTGCTGCACATGTGTTTATGGGTGAAACGCAGAGGCTGAATTTTGTTGTGTTGTGCTGTGCTGCATTTCATAATGACAAGGATAGTCACTTTCACTTTAATGGCAAACTAGTTCATCATAAAGTGCTAAGAACTTAAAGATGATTATGGCAGGACCTACATCCCTTACATATGGCTAAAAATGTAGTGTTGGTAACGCTTTTAGTTTAAGTTTAAGCGCTTACCAGTCAATTTACTTGCTATAAGTATATAACCTATGCAACTTTTTTTTTAACACTGCAGGTTTCTTTGCGTGCCTTCTCCTTTAACATACTTAAATGAACTCATCTTATACTTACAAAGGTAAATGACACTCTAGGCTTACTGAACTGAATTCAACAGATCCTAAACCCTAAATTCCACAGAGACATGAAGGCTCATGTTTGACATCCCTGCTGTAGACTAGATGAGTTGGTGTATCTTCAGCACTGAGGAAGCTAAATGTTGCATGGTTTTGTGAGTGGACCTAAGAAGGCAGAGAAAATGGTTTGAAAACATAAACATGGTAAAAGAACTAGCCTAAACAGACCAAACAAACAGACTTCCACTGCACAGTTTAATTCTAGTTTTGTCTGTAAAAATGGCTCCTTTTTTCGTTATAATGAAGTATTAAAGAATTCTGTGTATTTATATTATGGAAACTTGGCAATGTTCATTCAAAGAGACAGACTGTCTGTGTTTTACTTGGAAAGAAATGCTGCATCCGGCAAGACCAAAAATGGGAAACAGTGAAAGGCAATACAGTGCTTTTCAAAGGCTTATTCAGAAGCAAATCATTCACTTAAATGGTTCATTCTGTCTGAATCTGTATAGTGTTGCAGGATCCACAACAAACTTTTCCAGCTAGAGTGAAATCATAGGCCAAACCACTGATTAGTCTACAGATTAAAACTGATCCTAAGATTTAACCATATGTTAATTTACATGGTTAGATGCACTACTTTATAAACACGGGATGTACAGATGCAGTTTAGCGAATAAATTGAAAAATATTTTAAAGGTGACATATTTATGATTTTTGCCAGGATTTATGACACAAACAACACACACACACACACACACACACACACACAAATATATATATATATATATATATATATATTTATATATGTATATTTAGCCAGCCTTGGCAGCAACATAACAGACTTCTGTAGATTTTGTCAGAACACATTACACACAGGTAATGTTTGATTAATTTATCCAACTGATTCTTTTTTTTTTTTTTAGAACTATTAACATGTTAAGAACAATTCAAATCTGGCAGAGCATTAGATAGGGTTCCACACCCTTTGACCAACTTGCAGTAGTTGCTGAGTTACTGTTGTCTCAAATCGTGAGAACATCATTATACTTGCGGTTGATTTAGACCAAATAAATGACCAAAAAGTTTACCAAAAACATTCTGCCTAAGAAGGGAGACAAACACAATAGACAAAGTTTACACTAACATTAAAACCGTTTACAGAATGTCCGCAAATCTTCTATTCTAGCAGTACAGAGCTGCTGAGAGAAACTAGAAACAGCCAAGCTGCAGGCAAAAAGGTTCAGATGTACAAAGCATGAGACAGGTCATGCAGTCTGTCATAGACCATATGAGCAAAGTCAACTGCGCAGCAATTTTGATGTCTCCCTGAGGAGCAATTTTCACACCTTTTTACAGTACAGCAAGAGTACAGCATAAACCACTGCTTTCCCTAAAGACCAGATGTTCTCACAGTCCATAGACAACATGAGAAAACTTACCTAGAGAACACCTAGTAGTGTTAGGAGCACATATCCATCAAACTAGAGCTTCCTTTACTGACATCTTTAAAATGTCCCTGACCCCTGTGACTATCTTTACCTGTCTTAACCTGTACATGCAGGCCCCCTAGTGGTAGAAATGCCAGCATTTCTGACACCTGCAATGTTGCAGATACTCTAAGAGAAGTAGATGGTCCATTACCTGATTCTACATAGTAAAATTCATCTGTAGCTCTTTCTGTGTGACACAGTGCTGTCTGTGTTTAGGAGCAGGATGCTGCCTCAGTGTACTGTCAGTCTTCTTGGATGTAGTGTGATAGTTTCTGAACAACCAAATATACATTGGGAATTATATTTAAGAAAAAAAAAATTTATAATTTGTTTGAACAGAGTATGAATAGGAGTGAAATTAAGTCTGAAATATGTTCTAGCACACGCCCTGGCTTCTGCCCAATAATAGTTTTTTTTTAGTTCTACATATTTATATATTTATCTTTTTTATATTAAAAAAGCTTTTTAATATAAGCTTTTTTTATATTAAAAAAAGTTTCATGTTCATACTTTGACTCTTGATGTGTGTCTTGAAGTTTTGTTCCATTTAATATGTGTGGTAATGCTTTCATGAAAAAATTTGCTATAAAAAAGTTAAGGAAAACGGTCCTTTTGAATTGAAGGTTATCGTGGGATACAGGGTAAGCTTTAACCTGTTATTAGTAATGGCCATAAATATAATGTGAAATAGTGTTCTAATGATAATGATTGTCCAGTGATATTCCTATTATTGGCATAATGTCTGCAAATGGGAACTCCTGGTGCACTATCATAATTAACAGAACATCTGCTGGTTTCCTGTTTTAAGTGGTACATCCCCAAAAGTCTTTAATATCCCATGTGTATGCAATGTTGAACTCATGCTCTGAATAGTTTAGCCTTGTTAATTCTGATTAATCCTCGCTGCATATTTTCATTCCTGTAAAGTGCAGATGTGTTGTTTGCCAGAAAGAGAAAAAAGTTTTTAACCTTTAAAATCGCTGGAACTTCATATTAGTCCAGACAGACAGAGATAGAAATAGAGATACACTGAGATGAAATATGGTCACTTAATACATGCCTGTGTGTGTGTGTCCAGGGTTGGAAAGATTGCTAGTGAGAAAGACTGCTGTTTTAACAAAAATATGAAATTTTTCGAATGACTCATATTTGGTAGATTACAATACATAATGATATGCGCCAATGTCCTGAAATGACAATGTAGCATTATGAAAATCAAAATACCTGAAATGTTTCACTTTCAGCAGTTGGGTTCTTTTTGGAATAAGTCATGTTAAAAACTATTTCAACTTTTACCCGTCTACTCACTCTCTCGTTCATTTTCATAGTTCTAATTAGGGTCACCAGGGAGCTGGAACCTATCCCAACTCTCACAAGGCGAAAGGTAGGGACACACTCTGGACAGGTCACCAGTCCATCACAGGACAGAAACACAGACAAACACACTCACACCTTGGGGCCAATTTAGAATCTCCAATCCTCCTGACGTATGGCACATGGCAGATGGGAGGAAATCAGAGCTCCCGGTGGAAACACACTCCAACATGGGGAGAACATGCAAATTCCACACAGAAAGGACCTGGACCACTCCACCTGGGAATCAAACCCAGGACCTTCTCGCTGTGAGGCGACAGCACTACCCACTGCTATATAAAGTAAATATAAAGTAATTTTCTCCAGTACTTGTCATGTGACCACTAAACTCATTTCGCCTTTGTGCGTTAGTCAGAAGTGAAGTTTGTCATCCATGCCCTCTAATCTCTGTTACGAATTTCTTTCTCTCTCTTTTCTGCTCCTTTTATCAGTGTAAAATAATTGCCTTAATAGGCCTACTTTAGGTAAAGAGGCCTACTTTAGAATGGGATCGTGTAGGCCAGAAACTGCCTCTAGAACATCAGTCTTCTCCCCATTTAGCTATGCCAGGTTAGGCCTTGGCAACTCTAGTGGTCGAATGCAGAGGAATTTCTCTGTGAAATTTATATCAATTTCAGCAGCTGCCCTGAGTTTACCACCCCCACCACTACCAGCACCATTGGGCAGCAGATACCAGACATTCCAGTCTAAGGTTGGAGGAGACAAAGTTTGGGCTGGATCACTTGAGAAAAATACTTCATTTAAAGGTGGAAGAGTTAAAGAGCTACAGTGGAGAGATAATGATGGAGATGAAAATGAGCATGTAAACTACAGAGGAAAGCTCAACTATAGATACAAGCAAATATCACCTATATTAGTCATTTCCCTAAACTCTGTGCTCAAGTTTATGGGAGATATGCTTGGCAATGGATACTGGAATTCAGTTTAGGTTGTCTGTTTTCCAAAAAGCTCCTAAGGGGGGGATTTAAGGAAAGAATGATTTCTCAGTAAGCTGGATGATTTAAGCCCGAAATGAGGATGGCCTTATTAAAAGGTCCTTAGCTCAGATGCTACAGGACAGCCTTGTACTTTCTCTTAAATGATCTGTCTGAGAAATCCTCCTTTGTAAAATGTCCCCCTGTTCCTGTTGATTTCCTTTCCATTGGTGGCATTGAGTGGACGTTTGTTTCCTCCGGAGGAACCTTCCACTTCTTTAATTCTATCCATGAACTACATTAAGCCATTACAGGGTCCACCCTGAACATACACAGTGGGACCTTTTTTCATCCACACATACATACACATGCAATTTCTGAGTCAACCAACTGGGCTCTGGGTGGGGTGTCACCTTAACGCAGATGTTACAACTTATTTTCGGCTCCCAGCGGGCGTCTAAAGGAAAAACAGGCACTGTGATGCAATGGCACGACATTCAGATTTGTGATTGCTGTTTATTTTTTTGTACTTTGCTCATGGAATGTTAATAAGGCAGGGGAGGGTGGATGTTATTACCAGGTGGTTTTTCAAGGGAGGGTTTCACCTTGTAAAGCTGGGGTGGAGGGGCTGAGGTAGTCAAGATTCTCCAGAGCTTTCTGAATAGGTTGTAGTGGCAGGCTGCCCCTGGTTTTTCCACCCCTTGTCACCTTACTGAGATGTGTAAAGAAACACCCTGGCACCTGGGTGTGAATGGGAACATACACTAATGGCCGCACACAGGACCTCCATTGATGACATCATCATACAACGCCTACTCAGCCTACCCATTTCTTTGGTAAAATCTTAAAATCTCTTATGTCGTGTTATTTAAATAGGACTTTCTTATAAGTGCTTGTTACACTTTCCAGTTCCAGTTCTACTCCATACAGTCAATTAATAGATTTGCAAAAGAGCCTTGCCTATGTAAATCTTAATTGGTATGTGCAGAATCCAAAGCTACACTGAAGCTTCTTTCCTTTAAAAGGAAAACTATTCACCACTGTTTTACTTTGGTCTCTATTTTATGTCTGCTTTCTCTTTCTTTGCACTACTTGCTCCCATTTTTTTAAGTATAGATAATCATTACTGGAGTCTTACTGAGAAAATTGCCAGTATAGATCACACAAACTAGCAAGGCAGTGAGCAGGAGAATGTGTCTACAAATGATCTTCAAAGACCCTGCCCTTTGTTGGAAAAGGGCCATTACTCAAATATGCTTGCTCATAGAAAACAATTCCCAGGGCAGGGATGCATAGAGAGTTCATTTGCTCCTTTTAATCATGCAGCAATAGGGGACTTGACATGGTCATCTTTATGCTGGTATTAATGAGTTTGGATTTCACAACAATAATATGAAGTGCAAGGGAAAGGGCATTTGCTGCTCCATCATCAGCATTTGATTTTGGCCTCTTTCTTCTCCCCTTTCTCATTCAGGCCACCCAGCTTAATATAAGTAGTTCATGTTCACCCCTAATTCAAGGAATAATAAGGGGTGCAGTGTGGCGGTCTTGTTGGATTCACTGTTTACATAATGAATGTCTCTCCATCTCCTTTGCCAATCACTCTGTTGCTATCAGATTTAAGACTCTGCCCGCTTTCAGCCTCTGTGGATCAAGCAAGTATGAACGAGTCTATTCCTCAGCATTGGACCCAACAAAGTTGTGCTTTCAAGGTCCACTACTACAACACAGTACATGTAAACAGGGCGGCGATTAGCCGCGTGCCTGTTTATCGCCTGTTCCAGTGCTTACGAGAAACATAAACTCAGATTAGCATCTGATAACACATCTGATATCCAGTCATGTTGGAGGTTGCATGGATGGAAGGCATCCAGTGGCAGGTCCCAGCAGTAGTTCCTCCTGAGCACAATACCTCACTTGTTGCTGAGGCTCCTCTGGCATGGTCTAAAGCTATATCAAGCCTGTCCATAGGCTTCAAATAGCCCAATTTTTCAGTGTTTGCCTAATCTAATCTTAGGTTTTCTGATATGATGATAAATGTGGTGTAGATAATTACCTTCAGTACATGAACAACTCATTGAATAAATGGGCTTGAAGGAGTTTATTGTTATAATTATTTTTCTTATTTTAAATTTAGAGTGCTTATAATTATTTTTGTTTTTGGTCATTTTTAAGTTGCTTGTTTGAAACTGTAAACTGGCCAAGAGCTTGTTTGCATGTGTTTATATTAGAGGTGGGAAAAAAAAAATTCTAAACAGCGACTGAGAAAAAGAGGTGGGGTGTCTGGGGCAAAATAAGGCTTCAAATCCACCCCTCTAGTGTAGCTACCACATCCTATCCTCCAGTCTCCCCTCCTACCTCCTATTCTGCACCGGTCACAGACACATGCCTTTTGTATGGAAGGAAGCAGAGAAACAACTACGTCCCTCTGTGTGGAAAAAAATACTAAGAGAGTTAGTGAGAGGGGGACCAAGAAGGAGAGTGGAGCTTCCAGGTGTTTTGCCCCTAGTTAAAACCCCCTGTACGAGGGATCTGTCACAATCTAGCCAAGCCGAGCACCCAGCTTCACACTTACTCTCTCCTGCAGTTTTTACCCTCTCTCTCTCTCTCTCTCTCTCTCTCTCTCTCTCTCTCTCTCTCTCTCTCTCTCTCTCTCTTTCTCTCTCTCTCTCTCTCTCTCTCTCTCCCTTTCTTTCCCTCCTACTTTCCAGCCGTGAGTGAGAGAGCGCAGTCATTCAGAAGGTGCGTCTGAAATCTGCTTGTAGTCAATCCATGGACAGCATCGCAAGGACATTTTTTTCCTCCTCACTGCAGAAGCACATGGACTAAATTTTCTCCAGAGGCAAAAATAACAACCCCAAAATAAAAAAAAAACAACAACTATAAAAAAACAGTCCTCTGCCTACCATAAAGAACTTTTTTCCCATTTTTGATGTGCATATGTAAACACTATTTTACTTCCTCCAAGTTCTGTTTGCATCTCATCACATCTGCTGGAGACAAGATTGAGCGCAACAGGAGCAACCTGCAGAAGTTACCTGCGTGAGAAAATTGCAATCTGCCTGAAATTCCTCCTTGACTAGAAGAGCAAGGTAAGCACACATCTGAGCTTTCTACTGTGTCTGCCACAGCTGGCATGTCAACTTTGAAATTGTTTCTCATATCACGTTGCTGGAAGCCAGAACAGATGAAGCCAAGGGCAACAGAAAGAGAGAGAGGGGAAAAACAGAAGGATTTATATCTCAGTCATGAGACCTACATAATTCTCATTGCACTGCTAACACTAGGCATGGGCTTATGCTCAGCAGATTACAAAAATGCTCCACATTTTACAGAAGTTTCACTTTTCTCTTTATGATTATCCTGTTATTTGGTAAGCTTAGTCATGTGATTAATATTATTGTCCAGGGCCATATTTGAAATGTTACATTCTACAGAAATAAAGTTTGGGACTCGGGCAGGCAACTCTCCACTTGGTTACAAGTTATTTGACTGGGAATGGCATTGATTAGGTTATGTTGGGTTTTTTTTGGCCAAATCTTTACATATTTTATGTAAGAAACCACATAAATAATTGTGTGTGTGTGTGTGTGTGTGTGTGTGTGTGTGTGTTTGTCTGTCGTAGTGTGCTATTCAGGTAGTGTGATAATTATACAGGCAGTAACTTGGGCAGAGAGAGAGAGAGAGAGAGAAAGAGAGAGAGAGAGTGGGAGGGAGAGAGAGGGAGTGAAAGAGAGAGAGAGAGAGAGAGTTATATAACTGCCCCGCAACTTCACTCTGACTGACACCTGGGATTGTTTGGTCTACACTCTGTTGCGCATCACCTCCGCTCAACCATATTTAGCCTCCCTCATGGGCACTTGCTTGCCCTTTAGACCCTGAAAGTTGTGGACTTTGACCAGCTGTCAGATGAAATATGTCTTATTAGCTGGCATAGTATGTAAGCACTTTATTACCACTTTATGAGACTTTATGACATTTGTCATTAAAGGGACATCGTTCTTTTTTGGTTAGCAAAATTCCATTATTAAGAAAGAAGAAAAATCATGTATTTAAAAAAATTCTGCATTTGTTATTAGGGAGTCAGTTTGTTTTTTGAGAAAGAGAAAAATACAGGGTGACAGGGAGGAAGAAAATGTGCTTCATAATACATTCTCCTCCACTAGGGCTGGGAAAAAAGTATTCAATAATGCTTTTTTTTTTTCTTGTCTGAGCAGTAGGATTCAGCTTCAACTGTACTGAAACAGACCGGGTCTGGAAAAGACAGCATGCTTTCTTTAAAAAAAAAAAAAGAAGAAGAAGAAGAAAAAACATTTGGCACTTTGGCAAGCTTTCTGTAGGATAGGCAGCACAGTTGGAACATAAACCTGTGCACGAGTGCAACTCAATATGACATTATTATGCATGTCCCTGAGTGGATATGACTGAACTTTTGATTGGAGTTGAGGTCAGCAGAGTCTGTCTCATCCTCACACATCATCAAGGGAGATTTCTTTACACTTACAGGCCAATGAACATTCTTGAATTTCCAGAAGTCTGGAGTGAAAGCCAGTTTGTCTGCTGCTATCTGTTAAGGCTTGAGAACAGCGAGGTAGAATCTACAGTGTGTGCTTTTTATGCCTTGTGCTGTAGATAACAAACATTTTATGTGGATTTGGTTTTGTTTACAATTCTGTAGTAGTCAGTTTTGAAATGCAGAAAGAGTCTCTTCACTCCACTATTTCTAGTTGAAGGATTGTAGACATTGCTTTTGATACACTCTTTTGATTAAAGGGCTCAAGGATGGATCTTTGGAGAGATGCTTTAGAAGAAATACTTTTGATTCCTTAAAGAAACAAATGTTATCAAATGACAATGTTGCTAACAGACACTAGCAGTCAGTAGTCACCCATATTGCCTACAATAGCTAACTGTAGTGTTCAGTTACGCAGGGAAGTTATCTTTATACTAAACCATACTGCCAGTGTCTACGCCTCCTTAATGAAGGCCTGGATGTGGTCTGAGCACATCTTGGTTTGCGATAAATTTTGGTGACAAATGTTCATTTGCAACAATAGCCATCAGAGCTGAATTAATTTGGAAAGAAGCAAAAAACATCTTCACCAGCTACACCTGAGTTCAAATGGATAACTGTTTCTTTAAAGGACCTTTTTTGGAGGTTATTCAGGGAAAACAAAGAAACCTTTTTGGCTCTTTTATTGTATGTACTACTATATACATTCAACCTGCAAAACCCAAAGTATCTAGTGAGTATAAAAACAGCTGATGTTACATGTACTGTATGGCTTTTGACCCTTTTTCTTACTCCAGATCTTCCAAATGATTCACAAGATGGTGCTCATGATTTGATCTCTTAAAATCAGGAGGCGTAGATAATGGAGGACATTTACCACCAAAGCACTTTTACATGAAAAAGAATCTATATTTTTCCTTAACCCTGTACTTTCTTACACAGTGTAATTGGGCAGATCATGCAAAGCAGACTGCGTTAATCTCTCTGGCACAGTAAAGTTTGAGTATATTGGAACAATCAGTTGGTGGACTCTGCCAGGCAGGGACTTTGAAATGTATTTCCTCTCAGTTTTTTCATAAATGGACCTATCATTATTGACTGCTGTACTTGTGACTAAACAGTTTCACACTGAAGCTTGTTCAAAGTTAGTGCAAAGGCAAAAATCTTGTCCGTCTTGGTTGAGGAGGACATGATTTTCTGATAGTGGCTGGAGATGTTGGACAAAAAAAAAGTATAAACCTTATATTCAGGCTATTTTAAAACCAGGCTTGAATTGCTATCTGTAGTCTCAATCCTTGATAAAAAATTTTGGTTGTCTGCATGTATGTTTTCATTTTAACCATCCAACAGAAGAAAATGATACAAAATCCATTACATTTGCTCGCTCAGACTTTCAGAGATTTCAGATCATATGGTATAAATGGACTCACCAGAAGGCTGAACTTATACTTAGAACCTTAGAGTTCTGAAGTCTCCTGGCCAGGAAGCAAACTCTTAATGTAGATAAAGAAGTGTTTCAATGTAAGTCAATATGTCAGCCAACAGATCAGTTTTGCTTTAATCCACCATGTCAGGTGCATTCTGCACAAATGGACATATCCTGTTTTCATTAAAAACTTTGCCTTATGCTTAATTAACGTTGAGACATTTGGCCTTTTCTGCATGCAATTGTTTAATCACTTGGTATTCCCTACAACCGGCCAAAGGGACTCATGCAGCCGTCTCCATGGGTCTGTTAAGGAACCACTAGAGGGCAGTATTTCAGACATGCTGTCCTAGCAGGAAAACTGTTTCAGAGGCATGAGATGACCACTGTCCCACCCCACATACATAGGATCTCAGCTTTTGCCAAAGCTGCTGTAATGTCGTACGTTGAACAGAAAGATTTTCAGAAGACAAAACAACGCCCTGTTTTTGTCTTTCATAAACACAGGACAACATAACAGTAATCTCATAAAATTTTCCACGATTATGAACAATCATTGATATATCATTTAAACAGTCCCCTGTTTTCTGTTTCACTTCTTTAAACCACACTGCACAATTTAGTTGGGAGGGAGAGCTCCATGAAGGTATCAACTATCATTTAATTATATTAATTTTACCAGCACTGGCAAGATCAATCCTCTTAATGAGATAATACACTCAAACATGTATTTTGCGATTGCAATCAAGGGATTCACTAGACATACTCTCTAAAGATGCACTTCACTGATTAACATGGTGATGCTTATTTGCACTTGGTTAAAAGTCAACTGCATTTTGATGTTAAAGAATTTAGAATTTAGAACTCTAATTAAATCTGACCTAATGTAATCTAATCTAAAGATACTACGTTATTCTGAATATCATCAGATTATCAGAAGGAAAACAAAATGAAGACTGAAAGTGTTACTGCATATTGGCAAATAAAGGTTGTGTCATTAGCTGTGGTAAGCTTCATACCTGCGAAATTTGGTGTTCCTTTTAAAGAGGAAATGAAGGAGAATACCACTCATTCTCCAGCAAAGGCAAAGGCCTGCTTGCTTTACCTTCCAGGAACCCACACCCCCATCTCTCACCATTACCATTTGTTCTTTGCTGCATTTCGCTCACTGAAAGAGAGGAAAAACAGTCCAGGCACTCAGTGCTACAAAGCAAGCAATGCATTCCTTATTTTTAGGGACTGGACTTTTTTCTCAACGTCTGCGTGCTCTGCTCCTGCTGCACACGGCTGTAATTCCACACGCTCTCCACTTAAGGCACAACGGGCTGAAGCAAAACAGCAGATGAGAAATCACCCTCAAATCTTTCGGAAACAGCACTTTGGCATGGACCTAGTCTGTAATCAGCACTGTACTTGGCCCACGATGGTGATTAGATAGTGGGAGTGTGCGCGCTAGTGTATGTGTTTGGACATCTCTTAAGGCCCGAGATGTCAGCTAAGGGTGGCCTGTAGCTGGCAGTTGTACTTAACACTGCCTTGCACCAGGCCACATTCCCATGTGTTGTGCATAAATTGATCTGGACAGGAAACGAGGCAGACCATAGGGGAAACTTGGGTTAAGTGAGGGTTAATCCAAAGGGACTTAGAGGGTTTAGGTCCATGAATAATTGCTTTGTTGGGACTTCCATCTGCCATATTCTTCTCAGAAAAGAATTATTTTTAGTTATGAGAAGCTCTCTTAAATCTTATTTTTAATCCATTTTGAAATTTTGCCCCTGCTTCAGGTTTGCTTAAAAACAACAATCCCATTTCTGTCCATTTTCTCACCCTATAAATTAGATATGTTTACTAAGCATTATCTGTAGGAAAATCTCCAGACTGTAACAAAAGATGAAAGGACTGTGTGTCAGACTGGTAGGGCATATTGTGAACTATTGTTTCTTGAAACATTGGAAGCATCTCATCAAAGAAAACTTGACTAAACCTGTGAGGGTCATATTCTGCTCACCTGGGGATAGTTTTGCTAGCAGCCGCGGCAGATAAAAATGTGTTATCAATCAGAAATGTATGGCCAGCTGCATCTGAAAGAGTCAGAGTCTGATAAATTCAACACAATGTCCAGCTTTGAATCTGCAAAGTCATATGGCCCCCATCAGGGCTGCCTCTCAGTATCATCAGTTGCTTCCAACTTTTAGAACATGTGTTGGCTTTGTTCTGGGGTCTCGCTCTGTCTTTCTCTGTTTTGAGCATGAGATGCTACACAATGGCGAGAAAAACAAAACTTTCCCTCTGTCTCTGTTCCTCATTCTGTGCTCTCTGTGAGCCCTTCATTTTTCTCTAATTTTGCACTTAGCCCCTGAGCTCTGCCAGATCTCATTCTCACATTCTCCTCTCTTCTGCATTCTCCTCGCTTTCTCCCCTCTGTCTCTAGAAAATGCGCTGGACGGTGGTAGGTTTTTCCGTTCCATTGGCAGTGGAGAGAAATGGGGAAGCTTGGCAAGCGGCTGTTATTATTTTTCCTTTCGCTCACCATCGGTTCTGTCAGCAGCCTCTCTGTCATCGCTAGGCCTTTGTAAACGTCTCCCCATCAGAATCAAAGCTTGCTTATCAGCGCCATGCCTCCTTGGGGAGGTTGGTCAGGCTTATTGAGGGAGTGGAGGCCTATCGTTTCTGTGCTGGAGGGAATATGGGATGCATAGTTCCCTTGGGATTTTTCCCTCCAGATGTTTATCCATCATTGATCTGAGTTACTTCTCTGAAAGAAGCATATCCATCAGAATAGTTATTGTTTTCTACAAGGAGAATATGAACGTGAACACATGAATATGAATTTGTTGGTTCTCAGTGGGAGTGACTTGTTTTTCTCTCATTCTGCTAGTCTCTCCTCCATTTGAGAGCCCCTGCTTGTTTACTACAGTGTATTCAATCTTGTTAGAGTATTTAATAACAAACTGTGACACATAGTGTAATGGAATGTAGTGGATGGTTTGGTGCAGCTTCAACTGCTCCTAAAGTTCTTGATGTGAGAATTAGCTTCAGGAAAACACTGCTATATTAAATTTTTCTGATGTTTCACAAAGTGCAGTCCTGGGAACAGGTGCCCAGCACACTTTGGTAGCTCCTCTCCTCAAACAACCTTCACTAAACCTGGCAACTAACTGTTGAGTTGAACCATATTTGTTTGAGCAGGGAAATCACGGAACTGTCTTGGACATTGGCCCTTTAGGACAAATGTTGGGGGCCCCTAGCTTAGAGAAAAAATATATGAATGGAACATTCAGTGAGATGATCCAGGAAAGCAAAGTGAACTCCAGTGTATGAATTTTAACACCAAAAAAAGTTACAATTAATATTTAGATTTTCATGGGAGAATCGCACTATCCCATGTATGACTCATTTTTATCAACATTTTGTTTAGCCCTGTCTTCATAAAACAACCAGACAGGAATAGTCAGTCCTTCTCTCTTTCAAGTTCTTTGAACCAAATGAAAATTATAATTCTTTTTTCATTGTGTTGGCAAGGTTTTCCCCTCCATACTGACTATAGGGGAAGAGGTAGTAACTGATCTTTTATTAGAACTAGGATAAATAAAAGGGCCTTTGAGGCTATTTAAACTCCACCTTAAAACCTGAATGAGCTCTGTTTTATGTGCACTTTTATGTGTTCCAAGTACATTTAGACATACGTTTGTAGGAATGACTCAACATCAAAATAGTAACTCATTTGTTTTCTTTTTTTATATGTACACATTTTCAATGAGTTCTGTTTATGAACAAGAATCTGTTTGAGACTTGTGTTGGGGAAGAAATAAGCAATGGTGCTCTAGTGGTTCGAGTGCAGGCCACATCAATTGAAGGTTGTGTGTTGAGTTCCAGACCAGCAGGTTAATCTGAGGTACCTTTGTACCCCTGATATTCCTAAATGAGTAGTTTACTGTACACTCTCTCGTGAAATGCCATGTGAAAATATAAGATTATGAGCTTCTGCACTGATTATTTATTTACCATTTATAACATTATTTCTGTTATTGTGATTAAATTTAATATGCATTCAGAATTATGACCAGAATTTTCAACTTCCTTTTTTATTACCCTCTTTTTCAAAATTGTCATGCACACTTCCACACCCCCTGGCAGTTTGGTGTCACAACATGAAACTGCTTGTCAGCTTGGCCAAAGATGAGAGCACACAAATGAGCCATGTCCCATCCAGTTCCCAGCACAACAGGCCATTTGTGTTTTTCTGTATCCACAGCAGGAATAAGGTCCATGTTAACATGAAGAACTGGCTGTGGTTGCAGGCAGTTTGACCTTTTGCTCATACTGGCATTGGTTAAAATAACAAAGGAGATGGAACATGCTGGCAGTAAAGAAGCTGGCTAACACAGGTTTTGAACATTTCTCTGAAGGGGGCTCCCTAAACTTTCATTCCTGTAAATGCATCTGCAAGTTGTGCACATATTTACTGAAAAGTATTTTTAAGATCCCTTAAAAGCATTTTAATGTTTGTTGGTGTATATAGTTCATTTCGCTTTTCAAACACAAATTCAGAAATTCCAGAGCAATAATATCTGGGAAGATATTCTCTGGCTAATAAACACAGCTTTTAATTACTTTGTGCTTCAAGTCTATTACCAAAGTGTTTCATCTGGTTTACAGCTGGTTACATGCACTTTCTCTCTCCCTTTTCCTTCCTCAAATGTAGCCAATAAAAGTTCTGTTTTGTTGCTGCTGCTCTAATGCAAACCAGAGCATTGGTGATCTGTGATGGGCCAATATCCCGACAGACGCTTTATTAGTCCAAACAAAGAGCACTGCTTCCTGCCCTGTAGACGAATCGGTTTATGAGAATAAAGAGAAACATTCACATGCATTAGAAGAAGTCACAGTATTGATCTTCAAATTGGTTTCTGCCCATGCATTAATTTTGCAGCAGCATGCCATTTATGAGAGGCTTGGAAATGGTCTGAGGTATGTAGCTGAAGACAGTTACTTGATCACAGGACCATAGTGATGATTCCTTCGGCTCGTGTCAGAACGGATCATGACCTTCTAAGGTCTCCAGGCACAAGGTGCCTTTTGTGGGCCCCTGACATTCTTCATCAATAATGCCAAAAAAAGGATTTAATACAGAGTAGAAAACATTCATTTATGGCTTTTTGTTTTTTTTACCACTACTGTGACCTTTAGGTTATACAAAATTAAGATGTGCAAGATTTTAAAGACATTTGTGTATTATTTCAGAGCCAAACCAAGTTGTCATGGGAAAAACAAAAGTATGCTTATACACATGTAAGGGTAAATGCTAGTATCCTATTTAAATGCAACCACAATATCCCATGGAACAATAATAATAACTGAAAACAGAGAAAGGCCCTGGAAACAGATAACATTCTTCATTTATCACATTTATTTATGCATTTGAACATATTCAAGTGTTATTTTTTATCTAGTACATCTGATGTGGATTGTCCAAAGTATCTAACCTTTCTCCAACCTTGATCCCTGGAAATCAGAAGCCCGTGACTGAGACCCTCTGGCAGAACCCCCAGACTGAGAACCCTGGCAGTCAAAGGTCTCTGCACATCAGAACCACTCGCTCAATCTGTAATCCATCAGAATGTTTCAGAATCTTCAATGTGGAATTCCAGTCAAATGCTCAGTAAACCACAGTCAGATCCAGTTTATGCTTGTCCCACTAATGTCCACTTTATTTTAGAAGAAGATTTAAAATAAAATTGGGAGACTGCTGACAGCAAAGAATGTCTACTCCAGAAAGAGCAAGGTTCCTGAACACCTTGTGTTTGCCGTATTTCTATGTATTCATTATTTATTCATGCCTGCTATGACACAAGCCCTCCACACATTATCCATGTGGGAAAGCAAAGATTTCTCCTGCTGCATACTGTGTGATTGTGTCTGCCTTTCTTCTTAACCTTGACTGTTACATGAAAATGGTCTTTGAAATGTTTCAGTGAGTAATTTAGAAGCAATGTTTCTCATTAACAATGAGTTGAGGTCCAAATAGCTTAGGAAACATCTATCTAGCATTTTTGTCTGCTCTTTGAAATGCAGCTAGAAAAGGCAAGTCTTTTGGGTCTCCTTGCCTGTTTGAGGTTATAAGGCGGATATCCTCAGTGAACTCTCAGTACTGGTTGTTCCTCAGCCTGACTCATTGTGGGTTGTGACCAAACCTGATATCCACATGTCATCATGGTAATATTGTTCAATTGATGATATGTCAGCTTTGGGGCATCTTGAGTTCAAAGTGACCTGTAACACAAACCCATGAGAGGACAAAGGCAGAATTGTATCTGTAAACCTGAACTAGAACAAGGCTTATCCAATCACAGGGCTACAGTGCCATCTTCCAGTTGAAGACTGGCATATTTGAAGAGAAGCCCACTTTACAGAGAATGCATGATCTCCCTCAATTCAAACATTGTTATAACTGTCAGATTTCTTTTCCTGACAAAAGTTTTTTTTTTTCTGATTCAAAAGCAAGCTTTGTAAGAAGAGGGCACCTGAAAACATGATCTGTACACACAGAACTTCCCCATAAAAGCTGCATATGCAGGGACCTCTGAGTCAATGGCCCAGTCAAAACAATGCAAGGTGAGATGTCAGCAGCAGCAGCGGCCCACTCATTATTTCTGCAATAGCAAATCCAGATCCCTCAAAACTATGAACGTGTTTACCTTCAATATATCTGTACCATCCTCACAAAAAACAACTCTGATGAACTTACCACATCCCTAGAGGCAGGGCACATATTTCTCATCATAATATAAGCAGTCAGCAGTGGGAGTCCTCGGTGATAGCTCAGAGTTTTAGAGTGGTTTTCGTCTTCACTACCTTTTCTCCACTTACTCTTTTCCTGGATCCTTCCAGGTTATTTGCTGAGTGTTTCAGCATAGTGTTAATTCCTTTAAGTGCATAAGACCTCAAGGTTAGCATAGCCTTAAGAAAGGACAAGTATGCTCAGGCTCCACAGAGGGGACGCTGGCTCTTCAGGAGGAAGCTGAGATATGGAAAGTTATTTAAGTACTGCAGCATGTGTTTTCTGTTTGCTTGTCAACATGATAATGTATTTTAGGGACTGTCTGTTGGCTCATTCAGTTTTCACAAATGAATGAAAGTAATCCAGTACATATGAAGTTTAATGCCACATGTGAAGAAATGTTAAAGAATTACAAAAAATTATATGCATGATATTCTCTTAGATTGAAAAAAGCCAAACTCTTTCTTCACTAGAAGTTTAAATAGCTTCCATGAAAAAAAAAACCTTGAATCTGTTCAGTGTCTATTACTCTAAGAAGTTACTAAATATGTGGGCCAAGTTGCCTCATGTAAACATCATTCTCACAGTAGAAGAGGGTGAAATTCATTGTTTAATTTGATAGAATGCAGTATTGCATTCTATCAAAAACAACGATCCATTTTTCCATGCAGCAAAAACGAGTTAATATGCTAATGTTTTCACTTTTATGAGATTTCTGAAAGTAATAAATGTAATAAAACAAAATATATGCTTTATAGTGTCTATTGCTCCAGCAACAAGCTATTATGTTACCCCACAATTGTGTAATATGCTACAATATAACATTTTATGGTATGTATTTAATGGCTTGTTTTTAAACACTCACATAAACCTTAACTGCTCTAAGGCTTACCCCAACTTTGACCTTTTCCATTGACAATGTCTAGGTCACATCAGCAACATGAAATAAAATAGGCCATGATCATCGTCCATAGGCCATGATCATCGTCCTTGTTTAGCATTAGCTCTGACAGTGTGTAGCCAGCATGATGTTTTTTATAGAATGTGGTGGTGGTTGATGATGTTTCTGTTTTTATCCTTACTCAGCTGGCATTCATTTTAGACAAAGAAAGCTTACGTAATAAAAAAGGCTTCTTGTTTGACTATCTGTACTGGGATTTCCCTGTTGCCCATGAACTAACTGATAAGTGATCAACCTTAGATTCCAATTGTTTCATCTTGCAAATGATATAATATGTATAAATATAAAAGATTAATGAAACAGAAGGCTACAGTCATTAATCTAGTAATCTGCTCTTTGTGACGATCCCTCCCTCCCTTTTCTTTCCTCAATAAGATTATTCAGGGGAAATAATGCATATTTGCAAAGTTATATCAAGTTGTTTTCTTTTTGTCCAGACATAACAGTACCTTTGCTGTCCATCCTCTTGTTGCAATGTTTGTTCAAGAAAGTGTTCATTAATTGCACAGTGGGCCCAAGATGATGTTCCGTTAATGACTGGCTCTTACATGCTTTTTTTTTTTTGCCTGAGAATTTCACATGCTTTCAGCTTTCTAAACAGCTGCAAGTGTTCTTGCAAATTCTTGGGTCTGGAAAGTCATCCGCCCACAAATAACACACTCATGCACGTAGTCGCAGACGCAAAATGAGTTGCAGGAAAATTGATTCTTAGTCACACACATGCAGGAATTTGAGAACGGGTGGTTTGAATTGGTTTGCTAGACCTAGACACTGAGTAGATATCTGATTTTTGTCACAGGGTGTTGCAGCTTGAGCTAGGGGAATGTCTCTGTGGGAATCAGAGCCTCATCCCGTTATGGCAGGGTACATGGGGGCAGAAGGGTGCATTTGCCCAGCGCACTGCCAGTCACCTCAGATACACTCCAGTCCTCACCCATTCCACTCATCTCTCTCTCTTTCTGCCTGTTCCCTGCTCTGTGGATGACTGGAATATTTCTGTAATTGCTTTCAGTCTGTTTGTCTGTGAGAGGATAAAGAAGACTAGTGCTGCCCATTTGCAGGCTGCTTTTTCCCCTAAATGACTGCACAGAGGACTGGACACTGGTGTAGGAAGAGCTGCTCTACTGTTTATTCAGGCAGGAGAGTCCAGATACCTCTAGACCAACTGTTTGAATTATTGAATATTACAGGTAATTAAGGACCATTATTTCAGCAGTAGAGCGGTTAGTGTAGTATTGGCCTGTACCCTTAGTGGATTTTAGAGCTTTTTATGGGAATAAGAGGGGGACAAACGGCAAGGAAATATGGAGCCATGGTGCCCACAGACCCACACACACACCAAATCCCCCCTCTCTCGCTTCCTCTCTCATTCTCCTTCACTTATCCTGACACACACAGACACACACCATACCGGCCCATATAGGCGCTCTTACGTTGAAACATCATTTTAAGGACTTTTTAAGTCATTCCAATAAAAACCACAGACTCCTTATTAGGCAGCCTACGACTCAGCAAAAGAGACAGCGTGAGAGAGACTGCAAGAGATTTTGGAAAAGCAAAGAAAAGCCAGAGACAGACAAAGTTTGTTTTCTCGTCTGTTCTTTCAGTCTGGTTTTCACTGGTTCTGGTAGGGGCACTGAGCGTCATTGCTGGATTTAGGATGTACGAAGGAAGGTGTGAAAGGTTCATGCTCAGGAAGGAAGGTATGAAAGGTTCAGGAAAATGTATGGAAGTGTGGGTCTAATAATTCCTGCTCTTTTTTTCCTGTGAGGAACATTAATGTAAGTCACGGTGGGACTGCTGGGAATTTTTTTTTATGTATCACTTCAGCAGAGACAATAAGTCTGCATCCAGAAGCCTTGTCTAGACCAAGCCAGTGTTTCCAAATGGGGGTTCATCTGTGTGATTCATGGCTTCAAATCCTCTTCCAAACCCAATAACAGCAGTGTAGAGCTGAACATTCTGTGGCTATTATTTTTACATTATTTTCCCATTGTTATGAAGACCATCCTCTACTGTTTTACAGCTTGATGTAATGTGCTTTATGTATTTCTTTTCACATTATATCCTTTTAATCAAGCATATCCCCAACTGGTGCATAGTGTAATAGTTCCGCCTTCATGAAAACCTCCCTAAAATGGTATTCACACTGTAGATCAAAACGGGCTGCTTCTTCATCTTTTGGCTGCTCCCACTGTGGGTCGCCAAAGTGGAGTTTTCCTCTCCATTTCTTCCTGTCCTCTGCATCTTCCTCTTTCACAATGACCGCCTCCATGTCCTTTCATGCCACATCCATAAATCTCCTCTTTGGCCTTCTTCTTCTCCTCTGGCCTGGTCGCTCCGTCCTCAGAATCTTTTTTCCTAGTATACTCCTTGTCTCTCCTTTCTCCTTTCCAATCTAGCTTTGCTGACTTTGTCTCCAAACCATCTAAACAGAGGTGTCCCTGAATAGTCAGTCAGTCATTTTCTGCCGCTTGTCCCAAGCGGGGTCGCGGGGGAGTGCTGGAGTCCATCCCAGCTCACACAGGGCAAAGGACAGGGAAAACATCCTGGACAGGTCGCCAGCCCATCGCAGGGAGGAGCATGAGGGGACGGCACCTTGCTCAAGGATACCTCAGGGAAACCTATTGGGAAGGGGTTCGAACCACCGATCCTTCAATCATGCGGCCAATGCCATAACCACTAGGCCACCACTGCCCCGTGTCCCTGAATATTTATTGCAAAAACAATGCAAAGCTTAGCATCTTTAACTCTGCCACCTTCAGCTCCTCTGTCTTTCTGTTCATCAGCACCACTATCTCCTATCCATGTGACGTAGCTGGTCACTACCGCCTTGTTGATGACGACCCCAAGTAATTAAACTCCTCCACTTTCACCACCTCTACTCACTTTATCTTAACCATACCGCTGTCTCCTCTTTCTTTCAGATTCATGTATATGATTTCCATTCCTCTCTACAGCCTACCTCCACCTCTCCAGAGACTCCTAAAGCTGATTCGTTCTCGCTACAGATCACAATATCATCTACAAACATTATAGTCCACTGGGACTCCTGACTGACCACATCTGTCAACCTGCCTATTACCAATGCAAACAAGAAAGAGATTAGCCCTGATCTTTTATCCCAGTTCCACCTTGAACACATCAGGACAACAAAATATCCTGTGACCTTATTGTCAAAAAATCGTTCTTCTTTCTGTTAAACTTCCTGTTACTTAATAGGTGAGCTAAACCATAAGTGTTGGAGCACGATAATCACCTTTTTCTAATTAGGACTGGATTTATGCACCCCTGCCTTTGTCTGAGAATCACTGGTTTTTAAAACTATGTAGCTGAATGCATACTTCATCATTTACACTGAGCACCTTCTTAGGGACTTCTAAGGGACTGCTTAGAAAACATTCAAATCTAGTGCTACTGTAGTAATGTATCCTAATTTTTGCAAATTGTTGTAATAAAAAAATGTTATATATTCAAATATTTAGCAACTAAACAAGGAAACAAACCTAAATTTAAATGTCATGAAATGTTAGGCTGTGTAGCACTGGAGTAAATATAACTGGCAAAAACAACTGGTAAGTGACAAAAACTGCATTTCTAGTGTATTTCCCAGTGTAAGCTTTAACAGGATGTGTCATTCTGTAATGAGAGTGTAACTGCATACTCAGGAAGAACTATTACTTTAAAATTATAGGTATAAAAGGTCCTGGTCTTTACACATTTGCTATGTATGATAATGAAATGGGCCCTGGATTTATGACTGAATACTTAGTTATACCAGATATACCCTGTTCAATACCAGTTATAATCCTTTCTGGCTGATAAGCCCTGTTAAGGCCCTTTTTATGCAGTGGACCTACCTTTTTATGTAAAATAGGTTTCTCTGCCATGATGCTTGCTATAAATTGGCAATTTGGTATGCAACTGGTAATTTGTCAGATTTAGTTTTATTTGATTTATACTTTTTCCCCTCTGCATGTATAAATGAGCTGTACCACATTCAATGTCAAGGAGTGGTTTTCCCATAGCTATTTTTCCTCTGTGGCTGGAATGGGGGAAGTTCTTTGTCAAAATACTGAAGTCCATTGATTTTAGTTCCTTTTCCCTAAACCTAAGTAAACACTTTGCCTTCCAAACCATACTAAAGAGAAGCTTTAGACAAAAACACAGTGCTTGGTCAGCATCTGATGAATAGTTGGGATAAGACGCGGGCTGTTTGAGTCATTTGCATGTACTTTACTTTGTGTCATTAAGAGCTCATTTGCAGGCCATGGCATTATCTTGAACTTAAGTAATTGTCTTTTGACACAATGGAGCTTCAAAGTAGCCTTCTTTCTGCTTTAAGCACATCATATTCAAGAAAGGATTGTGTATTGTTATGTGTCTTGATTGCCAGAAATGAGGGCGTTGGTGTGCGCCTTCAAGTTTTTGTGTACTTTAAAAAATGTGGCTAGTCTAGTGGAATTTAAGCATTTCTCATGTGCATTTAGTTCATGGAAAACATGGTTTGTGATTACATGACATTTTTCATTTTTCATTCCATAGCAGTAGTTTTTCTAATTTCTAGTTGCTAAATTAGAGAACAATTGGTTGTCTGTTTAATGTGGCAGCAGCTCAAAGTGAATGCGTTGCTCTTTCATTCCCTTTCTGGCTTGAAGTATAGCCAAGGACCTCCAATGTGCTGTCTTTTGAAAGAATGTGGCTGTCAACTAACAAAGAGACTATCAGAGAACTCAGTAGCACAGTAGGCTTAATAAATTAGAATATAAATAAAGAAATTATAATTCACACAGTAAATATATTGTATTTATTGTATATTTATTGTATTATTTATTTCCATATCTTTTTGCATCCATCTACTGCATTGGATTTAAAATTAAAGTGCCATTGAAAAGTACTGCATTTATAGCTCAACACTTCATAAATAAATAAAACCTTTTATAAAGCACTGATGACTGCCAGACTCTCACAGCCAGATTCCACTCTCCTGGACCCTACTGCAAATGTGAACATGAAGGTGACTCTTAAACGGGGCTATAGAAGAATGGATGCAGCGAGGCAAGGGCTGTCTTTGGAAAGAGAATGAGAGGGGGAACAAATGTGAAGGGAATTTTAATGGAGTTCCTTTCTGTTGCAACTGTGGATCTAATGGCTGGTCCTTGCAAGGAAACCTTGTGAGACAAAGTCTCCACTGAAAAATGAAAAGGGGTGGGCGGTGAGTGAAAGGAAAGTCCATAGGAAAGCTCATACCAAGAGACAGGCACATAGTTTGGCATGGGACAAGCATTTTCATTAAATGGCAGGTTTAGGGAACAAGATAATTGCTCTAGCAGAACTGAGCCCTCATCCCCAGTCCCCCATAGACCATGAGGATTTACTTATTACTGCACAGAGAGATATTCACCAGTGGATATCTTTTAACAGGTTTTCCTACAATGCATTAGAAATATCCACATTAGTCTCAAAAAACCTATTTACCAGAACTGGTATTGAGAAGGCTTTATGCTGATTTTGCACATCAAGGCAAATCTTTTCAGGTCAGGAAAGTGTTTGTCCAGCCGCTCCATGTGTTTGGACTTGATTGTGCTGGCCCCTCTCACTCTCTCCCCCTCTAGCTGTCTGGGTCTGCAGTCTGTGGCGTGCTGGTGTATGTGATCCTGGATTAATGACGGAGAAACATGGGGCCACTTGGTTCCAATCATGCAGTCCTCTAACTCATGTTTGGATGGGTCTTCAAACATGGTAGTGGTGGGGATGGGGGGTGCAGTCAAATAGGGCCATGCTGTTCAGGAAGAAAACAAACCATGGCACGGAAATCATTAAGCCAGCATTAGAGCTGCTAGCTTGTGTTTTGCACTGATACACAGTCATCGTAGGCCTGTTTGAAGTAAGTAACAGTGATCACAATCTCATTAATAGTGATTGGCCCACTCATTTTAGGGCAGTCTGCCTCTGCTTGGCCCAGAAAAACAGCTTTCTCTCATCCCTTCTATGAGACTTTCATTTTGGCTGGAGTTGGTGTTTGGGTGTCTGGCATTTTATCGGCATGCTTATCGGCTGTTGCCCTGCAAAAATACAAGCTTAAATATTCATTTGGTCTGACTCTTAAAAAAGTCCAAAGCAGTAAAAAAAAAAAAAAACAGAAAAACACTTGTTTGTCCACAATGCCATCAGCCCGACAACAGGCAATGTTATTGACAAAAACAGGACAACCAATCAGTCAAGATAATTGACCATAAATGCAGCGTTGAGAGATCATAAAATCTTCTAAATCAATAACAGACATAGTAACAAGATATCATGCAACAGGGCATGATTAAACATGACATCAAGTAATACATTGACATTACAACAGAAATCAGAAAGAAGTAGTTTGCTTTATTAAAACAAGTCAATGACAACATATTAAAATTATTGAGTGGAGAAGACCACACATGATATAAATCACACACTGTAAACTGCACCACACTTTTAGGAAACTCATTGCTACGTTTACAAAGTAAACCCGCAAGCAGTTTTCTTCTCTTTTATTCTTTGATTAAAAAGTCAATTTCTTAAAAAGAAATCACCAAATAAAAAATAGCTTGTTTAAATCTTTACAGTAAAATATAGTGTTATAGTCTACATTGTATATTCTGCATCACACTTCTGATTAGGCGTAAAGAGAGCTGAACTGTAGAAGACAGAAGAAGTTCCTTATATTTAAAGACACCCTGATTAGCTTTTAATTGGGTGTTTGGTGTCAGTGTTGAGAATGCTCCTTTTACGGGCTTAGTGTATTAACTTTCCTGGAAGCAATGAAGCAAAAACCGAATGGAGCTGTGCTATGAGTGGGTATATGAACTCAGACCACTTTATGAGGTATAAAACTGTGGCTGAGACCACAAGTGCTAAGGATGGCTGTCAGTTAAGCCATTAATCTCGAAGCAGAACAGAAAAACAAAGTCTGGTGAACATGCAACAGATTTCAGATTGTCAGGCTCTTAATGCTAACAGTATGTATTTTTTTTATATTGTTGGTGACATTAAGTGATTGGGTTATTTGGAATTTTTGTTTTGTTATCCCTTTATCTCTGAGACAGATCCCTAAGTGACTAAACAGCTTACAGAGTGTGCCACGGGTGAAATCTGATCCATTGGGCCATGGACGTGGCCAGTAAATGATCAGTTTTCCCCGATTAGCCCATGTTATTGAATATGTCTAGTGCAAAGTGCAAAGGTGTGATGGTCTGGTGCTCTTGACTGGAAGGTGTTTGATTTGCTGAAAGCAAATTTCTTTCTTTTCAGCTTTTAAAATGTTACAGGTCACATTCTTCTGACTAGCATAAAAATATGCAATGGGTGGCAAAAATGTTTCCAATAATTAAAAAAAAATAGAATGGAAAAGGAACTTGTAGCACATATGCAAATGAAGCTGATGTTGGTAGCTTTGATTAACGCCCTCGGGAGCAAAGTTCAGAAAAA
Organism: Hepsetus odoe; assembly: GCA_017165825.1. Lineage (NCBI taxonomy): Eukaryota > Metazoa > Chordata > Actinopteri > Characiformes > Hepsetidae > Hepsetus > Hepsetus odoe. Next base: position 9,753,847 of record CM029368.1, read on the forward strand.
AAAGAAAAAAGAAAAAAGAAAAAAAAACTTAAATTGCCTACAAAAAATTTGAAACTGATTTATAAGCTTTAGCCAAAAAACATATAATTTCTAAACCATTCAAGATTGGTAGGTATATGCAGGCTGTCATAAAACATTTCACCCTGAAAGATTACCATTTTTACCATGGTTTAAACATATAACTGAAAAAAGACTGAATTATGGTGAGAGTTTGTAAAAACAATAGCAGTCCCATTTAAAAGGCTTCCAAGGCCTAGAATTCTGTACACATTATGTTGGGCCAAAGTGCTCAGTTTCACCATAACCCTTGCACCTGGTCTGCCATCCCACAGAGCTATTGTCTAAGCCCAGCAGGAATGTACAGGGAGGGGGAAAACGTTTATATCAAAGAGTGAACTTTAAAGAAATGCAAGGGGGTGGAAGAACGCAGTCCTCCAAGATTTTTTTCTTTCCTTAAATTGTGAAAAGTCTGAGATCAAACAAAATGGCTTTCATGTCTCTGCCCACAGTCCATTTGACAGGCTTGGGAAGGAGTGCCCAGTTCTCGTCCTGCAGGGCCAGAGTCCAGCACAGTTTGCTGATTTCCATACTCTCACCCATCCATTAAACCTTCTAATTAAGCGATAGATTGAACTGGGGGCACTGTGCTGGACCCTGGCCCTCCAGAACCAGACTTCTGGATTTCCTTCTCAGGGCCTGCACTTTTCTTTACTCCCTTTCTGTGTTAAAAGACATGTTTTCAAACCAACATGCTCATGGCGTACCCAACACACTGAAAATTATGAAGTTTTAACCATATCTGGTTTCTGTCCCCATGGTTTCTTGGCATTTTCTCTGTCTCCTAACTCTCCGCTTTTTCCACTCTCAGCCATCATCCCCTCCTCACTTTGGTCACAGTTGGCTGCCACAGCTCAGTCAGGACACAGGAGTGAGTAAATCTTTACAGAAGCACTGCAGCCAAGTGGAGCTCACCGCTTAAAACAGACCACAGGGAATGTGCATGCCTGATGGGCAGTGCTCTACTCTTCCCACTCGCTTCCCCTGAGGACGCTCCAGTGTGCAGTCCTCTGGATTCCTGACTAAAGTGCTCCCTTTTCCCCTCCTCTCTTTTACAGAGGTGCTATCAGGCCATCAGCACAAATGGAGCACAGCACAATGTGGTACTTTAAGCAGTTTAACAAGGGGCCTTTTTAGAGCGCCACCGTTTCTTACAGGTTGTTGACATTGATGAGTCACTTTATGGGAAAAGTGCGAGTGTCAGGGATACAAACAGTCACACACGCCCCCATAACATAATATCACCAGGGTAGGTAGTTAGCTCACGGATCACTGGTGCTACCTCATCACATCACTCTTCCCACACTCAGCCCAGTGCTTTACGCATTTGCTTAACAACACCCTTTACATAAATCTGAGAAACAGCAGCACAAACACTCTCTGCCCAGACAAAAGTGCCTCTCTCTGCCCAGCCTGGAGGCTTTCCTTCAGTACTGCTTGTTTTCACTCATAACAGCATGGAGGTGCCCACCCTGCAGAGGCTCAGGTTTTTGGAGCCAGCTATTCTCGCACAGCACAATGGCAGCTTTTTAGAGGTCAGGTCTGAACTGAATGTTGTTGTTCAGAGACTGCACTAATATTAAGCAGCAATTGACTGTTTGATACATTTTCCAACATTCCAGATCCGTTGTTTTCACATTCTGCTCAAGGCCTGAAAAGCTTGACTTGAATTTATAGTCTAATTTTTCAAGTGCTTGAGTGTTTCGGTAACCAAAATGACAGTTTAATGGGTTACGACCATTCCCCTCTTACCAATACAAAGTAGAATAAGGAGTGCAAGTCCACTTTCACTTAACACAATGGTGGCTTTTTAAGGATCTGGTATGAAATGAATGTTCTAGCGCAGTGCTTATACAAATGCTAAACAGTGGGCAGTTGTTTGATACAAGGCCTTTTTTGATTTTCCAAGCCTGACATTTTTCACAATCAGCCTGTCTTATCAGCTTTGCAGCTTTGGATTGAATTTACTGTTTAATAGGGGTGTAGCGATCAAGAATCTTTATGACTGGTGCCAATTTTGATTTTTTACAGCCAAACTGGCTGTTGGCTGATATTGTCTTTTACCCAAAAGCTCACCGTGAGTGGGCAAAGTGTGCACATCAAACATACTATCAAGTTTCCAATACTTTCTATTAAACACAGGATTTGGTAGCCTTGTGGATATTTTAATGGGTTAGGATCAAATCTCTTTTACCGATCCAAAGATGAATGACGCCACTGAGTACAATCACCAGGCTGACCACAGACTTCTAGTGCATGTTATGGCCTGGAAAATGGGTAGTTACGCTCATTTATTTGTTATCAAGAGAAGATAAGTATGCAGTCTGTAGAAAGTGTCCATTACAATTACTCAGCTTCATTTTATAAAAGGTCCTTGTTTTGCCTCTAATTTCACATTCTTGAACCCATGAATAATCAAGACAGGCATTATTGTGTCTAGCCTAGCCATGACTGAATTCGCTCAGGCTTTTACTGAGGTTTGGCATGGATACAGGAATGCAAGTGAACAGGTGGAAATGGGGTTCTGCTCGATGTAATTATCTGTGCATATTTAGTGTTGTTAAACCCAATAATTTTTTTTCTTCTTTCATTTTGTATGTTTTTTCACCCCAGACAGTTTGGGTGAGTCCCAGACACTTTAACACCCCATTAACCATAAATTTGCTTTAATTCTACTGTGTTTATGACTGGAACAGTGGGGGAAATAATTCCTAGGCTGCCTCCTCAAAATCAAACTGCATGAGGAGTTTTGAAGCAATTAGGAGAGGAAGTTTTCTTCTGCTTGAATCGTTGTGTTGTCTCGAGACAACAGTTCAACATTCCTCCCTCTCTGTTACATATAGTAATTTTTCAGTGATGTCAAAGTGCCTCTCAGCTCAATCAGTCAAGGGAATTGCCTAGTCTGGGCAAATGTTCTGTGTAAATGAAAGACCACAGGAATAGTGGAAGAGGCTGATAAAAGACAGCAGCAGGCTTTGAAGGAGGAAGTATTGAGTTAACCTCTCTTCAAGAAGGCACGCTTTTCCTGTCCAGCTTAGGGCCTGGACTAGATTTATACTGCACCCCTCTTCCCATATCTTTCTCTTTCTGTGCATCTTCATGGCTAAGAAACATCTGGAGATAGGTATAGGACAGCAAGCGAAACTTGCTGCCTTTCGCTCTTTTTATTCTCCGTTTCGCAGACATGAGCTGTTGCTCTTACTGATATGGGCTCTGATTGTTAGTAATTTGAACCTGTTCATGGTTCAGGGGGAGTGTATACCTTTTTATTTGATGATGTTTGTTTTCTCTGTGGCAGTGTGTAAGGTCTGATTGCTTATATGTGCGTCAGATCTGCTGGCAAGCATCTTCATCTCAGTCTTATTTTCTTTTTCTTTTTTGCATTTTGTGTGAGAGAAACCTGCATAGCAATGCAGTACAAGGCTTTTGTAGAGTTTACCAGATGTGCCAGGGGAATTAAACTATATGGTGAGTCCTGTTGTAGTGGCTGTACATTGTTAACTTTTCATTAGAACTTACAGCTTGTTTGGTTTAGAAATTCTTCTGAGCATTATATTATTCATTGGAGTTCTGTCATGCCATATTTTCATGTTGTAGAGGGCAAAGTTGTTTTTTTTATTTATATAAATATGAAAATATTTACAATGAGTAGTGTTCATGTAACCTTTGTTGGTGACCTAGATGATTTATGTGGTAAAATTTTACCTCTTTACACTGAAAAGCTGTGAATGCTAGTACTTTGTCATATTCACAGTATATATCAAATAAGGTTTCAGGATTTGGGGCAATAGCATTAATAGAGAGGGATGCCCAAGGATGCAGCTAAAACACCCAAAACAGCTCTGACCAGCAAGAGACTCAACATGACCATTGAAGGTGGGAAGGTCAAATCAACATGAATATCAGGACCTAAGGTTTTGCCAGCAGGACAAAGCATCACAATGCCTCCTCAGGCTTGCCCTCTTCCCATAGCACATCCTAGTTTCCTATCTTCCCCAGGTAAGCAATGCACATACACTTGGCTAGCCACATGATGTAAAAGAAAACATGTTTATCAGGCTAGGCCACCATTTTCCATTGCTTCACGGTCAAGTCCTGATGCCTGATGCCCATTGCCTTAGTCACTTTTCTGTGGTCAGACTAGGCTAGCCTTTGCCCTCCTTGCACTACAATCAGCCTCGAGTACCTTTTACCCTGTTGTAATCACCGCATACCATATACAGTCAAGGGCATAATGGCTGGATATCCCAGTGAGCACTATTGGGTCCATTGGTGAGAAAATAAAAGCTGCATCATACCACCCAGGCAAACCTAGACAATGCCATCCCACAAAACTCAGCATCAGAGCTGAAGTATAAGGTGGGCAGCATTGTGTTGTGGGCATTTTTCTTCCGTGTGGACCAGGCATCATACTAAAACTGCAGGAAAGATGGATGGTCTCAGTCTAATCCAGAATGTGTGGCACTGTTTGAAAATAGTGTAAAAATCATGAAAAGGTGTTTAACACTAGATGCTGGGAGAAATTTATCTTGTTACACTGACTCTCTCTCTCTCTCTCTCTCTCTCTCTCTCTCTCTCTCTCTCTCTCTCTCTCTCTCGCTCCATAACTTCCTTACTCTCAGTCTCACACTGTTCACTGTGAGAGCTTAGATGGACAGATCTCCTTCCTTAGCCGTTTACACAGTTTTAAGAGCTAGGGTGAAGCTGGGGCTAGGCATATCACCTTACACAACGTGCGTCCCAGATAATGCCGAGCAGCGTGGGTGGGTTGGGGGGGCATAGTAAGGGAAGGCCATCACCAGCCCCTAATCCAGTAGGAAGCACTGACTAAGAAGTGTGGAACCCTCTCTGCAGGACAAATTTGTGCTCCTGGTCAATATCAAGCTCAACTCAATGAGGGAGAAGTATTTTCTGAATGATTATGGATATGCTGAGACTTTCTGAAAGACATCATTATTAGTACTTTGGGTGGTTCTGAGCTTAATGAAAGCTTGGATAGTAGTCAAAGAGTTTGGAACAGTAATGCCCAGTGTGGGACATTGTTCCCATGGGATCTTAGTTGTTCCACTTTCAAAGTCCAGCTGGAGACTTTTGTGTTTGTTACCAACCTACTGGCCTGTTTCAGGTGCTTTTATTTAATTTTGTGTTAAAGAGTGAGATTAAAGACAAAAATAGGAAAAGGAAAATAAAGAAAAAGGCTCCTGTAATTGGGTTCTTGTTGTCTGACCACAATAAAGTGAAAAGTTTTCTTAAAATTTAGCCTCCAGTGGTACTGCAGAATAACTAACCCTAACCCTAGTACCTACAATCTTGACTATATGTGACACAGGAAAATACTTCTTTTCATTTTTTTTTCTAGGCAAACAGCATAAAACCCACTGGGATATGATGGATTAGCATTGAATTCCTATACTTTTTTGGTCTGTGGCTAATGTGTGCTTTCAAGGAAGACCACTTAAAGTGTGCTTCACACACTCCCACACAGCTATGGATATACTTAAGCACACATATGCTCTCTCTCACTTTCACACACAGGCACACACTCTAAGAGAAATTAACCTCACAGGCCGGTGCCATAATTCTCTGTACATTAATTTCTGTCAGATGGGGGTGAGCAGCTGGACTCCTGTATTTCTACGCTCTTCATCTGAGGTGTAATGGGACCCTGTAGGAGCCCTCTCCTCTGTAAATATCAAGGAATGGGGCCCTGTCAGAGCAGAGGTCTCCAGAAGCTCGAATGGAATTCATAATGGGGATGTTTTGGAGTACAGACAGCTAAGCTCAATAGAGCATTAATACTACATCTTTGCAACCGTATTAGGAATTGTTATTAAGGTTAACATTATATTAATCAACTATTGTCATGGGAGGGAACAATCGAACCGCAGATTATAGAACTTTTTGAGGTTAACTTTCTCCAATATCACATTGGAAGCCAGTTAAAAGAAGAGATATTCTTGCCTTTATAGAATGATTTGGTGTCCTAGCACTCATATTTATACTCATATTATGGATCCTATGCTTCGGATGAAGTACCTACATCTGGCTCCTTATGTGATAGCTGAACACTCCTCTGCATTGAGCCTGGAGTTTGCATCAGAACACCAAGGCAATTTGTTCCCTTCAGGGGGATTTGACAAAGATTTCCTGGCCCTTATTAAATTATAATCCCCTCCTCACTCACCCTCCATTCTCATGAAGGAGCCTGGGCACTTTTTGCTGCCAGCCAAGCTGTAAGAATATGCAAGAGGATTACCTTGCCTTGTCTTGGCCCATTCAGCAGAGGTGGAGGGAGAACGCTGATTGCAGTGGCACACAACTGAAATAGGTCAGAATGGAGACGCCATGGCTAGCTGTCCCTTGCTAAGTACTTCCCTGTGTGTCACAGTGCTTAAACACATGCAGCTCTCAACAATAAGAGTCGTTAAGTTAGTGACTGTTTTAATGGGTGTCAGAAATGGATCGGAGGCAATGTTGTGATAGACATGAACCCAGATTTTAATTCTCCTCTTGGAAACTATTGCAGGGTAAAACTAGTTCAGAACTTTTCCAGTTTAAGAGAGAACAATCTGTGATTAAGTGAGATTTCCCCTGCGTAAGCCAATTATGTGGTACCCAAAATTTCACACCTTGTGCAAAAAAAAACCTCAGTGTTTTTAGACTTTGGCATGAGCTGCAGAAAACTCCAGACACTAATTGTGCCTTCAGCTTTAGCTTATGATACCAGAAATAATCATGGCCTTTGTAATTGGATTCATTTTTAAGCTAAATATTTGGATGGTATCTGGAGAAGGCCAGCATGGAAGTACAGTGCTCATTTATCATCCTTGATGCACCCTGGAGTCTTCTCACTATATGTATCCCAGAGTAATCTTAGCTCTGCAAATTCTTGGGGCCCTAAAGCCACATTACACATAGACATATGCATGCCCCACTTTCTATAGAAATGTCCAGGGAGTTGACCTCTGAATGTAATGCTTCGCTCCACTGATGTATACCACCCACATGGAAGAGCAAAGCAAACTATTCATCATTAGAACTGAATGCATGGCACAAGCTATGGAGACTAAAACACGCCCAGCTGACTAAAACATGCCCAGCTGATTTCATCAGCCAACCTGACTACTGCTACCGCACACTTTCCTCTTTCAGTCCTCCACCCATTCATTTATTCTTTCATACAATCACTCCTCCACCCTCCACACCCTCTGTCCTTCCTTCCTAACCACCCAGGGAAAAGTGTGAGTGGAGCAGCCAGCACGTGTCAGTGTTTGAAGACAGAGACATGAGGAGAAAAAAGGGCCTCTGCTTCGTCAGTTCCTGGCAGCCCACAATAAGAGCATTCACACAGGCAGTGTGCTTCGGAAAGACAGTGTGGATGGTGGGGTGGGGGATATTGGAGGTGTTTGAAGGAAAGAGAAAAGAGGGAAAGAGCAGGTTCAAGAAAAGAGGTAACCTTTCCAGTTCTACCTCGAATAAGTCATGGAATGAGAGAGAGACAGACAGAGAGAGAGAGAAATAAGAGGAAAAACAGAGCTTGCTGATGGACCAGGCAGGGATAGACAGGGAGATCAGATTGTGTCTGTGTCTGAGGAGAGATGGGTCAGAGAGAAAAGCAAAACAGAAAGATAGCACACCTCACAGTTGGCGAGGCATGGGCACATCCAGGTCTGAGGTCACAAAAATGAAGCCTATTTAGTTTCTTAGTTTGTTTAGGAGGTCAAAGCAAAATAATAGTGTAAAGCAAGGATTTTTCACAGATTTTCTGATTTAAGTGATTAACAATGAGATCTTCGTAGAGTGACAGTTGTTTGCTATTCATCAATGTAGTTTGAAATTCACCAACTTTGGAGTAATAGCGATCCTATTGATGTTAACCTCACATGATCGTAACAAAGCAAGATTTTAGTTGCCAGATCTTCCAACCAACCAAACCATCCATTCATCACACTCAATCCCTCACACTTGGCCAGCCGGCTACTTAAGCAGTTCCAGACTAACCCAGACCTGTCTGTTCATTGTTCGAAGCATCGGCTTTGTTTGCTTATTGGTTTATTCATTAATTATTAAACAGAACTGGACTGCTGCCTAGCACTTGAACCTCATTTTCCCTTTTCCAACATGACACCTACTACAAACTACAAACTACAAAAACTCTATTACTGGTTAATTTAGTCTTACTAGCAATACAACAGTTACTTCATGTTATTAAGCCATTAATTACCTAATTGGCATTTCAGTTTTGATTACATTTTTAACATCTGCCATTGGTTTTGCCACCCTGGTCATGGATCACCCATCCCCTGCATAAATTGGTGTTTGCCCTCATGTAGCCCATCTTATCAAACTTATTATCTAACTATTAAACATTAAGAAGGTGTATTGAGCAAGCAATTGCAAAAACTATAAAAACAGAATTAAACCTAGATGATTTGCTTTTAGATGTGAATTCAGAAATTCTGTGAATTATTAGAAGTGTACAACCAGGAATAGCAAAAGGGACTGCTCTTAGTACTGGTTGTATCCAGGATGTTGAGCTTTAAAATGTGAGGCTTGTGTGGGATGTGTGTTTGTAGATTTGTGTTTAAAATAGTTACTATTAGAACAGAACACTATTAGAAAGTGAACAGACACAGACACACATGCACAATTCCACCCTCATATAGGTATTGGTTCAGTATTGGTTCAGTATTGGTTCCTGTGGCAAGCAATGGGGCTTTTCTATGAGCTTAGCCGATTGGTCCTAAGTGAAAGTAAGATTGTTTTCTGACCTAATTTAAAGGAATGTTTGGGCAACCAATCTAATCTAAAATTAATCTACAATTCCTGTTCATTTTGAACTACAAGGATAATGCAGAAGTCAAAAGTCATCAAAAGTGATTCCATAAATACATCTCCAAAACTTCTCTTGACCCACTCAAATCACATCCAGTGACATCCAAAATCCCACTGAAACAGACTTTTAAATGTGGTTTAGTACACAGTATGTCTACTGTTAGCTTTAAGAATTAACAAATCTTCACAGTGTAACTTGACACATTTTGAAGTCTTTTTAGACAACAAGGTCTGTTTTCAACAGGGTCTGTCTTCACAAACCATCTCAGATTAAGATCAGTCATACATGTGGAAACATTTGATCCCAGATCTGATGTGTAAATGGCTGCCTTTATTGATGTAGCTGAGTTTATCTTACAGGAAGTAACACTTTGTCCTAAAACACATCAGCAGGCCTGAGCTGGATGTAGTCTGAGGTGTTTATGATTTGGGTGACTATTGATTTCTAGTGTTCTTTTGCACTTTTAACCTTGTAGCTACCAGTCCAAAACACAAGAAGCAAAATCTGAACTCCAAGCCTGTCTGCACTAACTGAATACATGTGCAGTGAGTGGAAATTTTCTAAATGAGATTTTTCGACTAGTATGTAGTAAGAGTACCTCATTAGGAGCTTACAATCACTCTCCACAGCCATAAATCTGTCTGTGAAAATGTTTACTGGCCCAACTGAAGTGCTCATATTGTTTTCATATTGTCATGATGAGCTAAAATTCCAAATAGTTTAGTCATGAAGTCATGAAGATGGTCTGGAATAAGATGGCTGTGTATTCTGCTTGTGTGCCAGCTGCCTGAAGATACAACAGTGGGTGTGTGACCAGACGCTACTGTGAGGGTGTCTGATTCCTTTCTAAAATGCAGAGGCTCAAAGTATTACCATTCATGGCATTGAAGGCCACACACACACGGTGCTGTTAGACTGAAAGAATGTATTTCCCAGCTCCCTGGCTATTACAGTACAGTGAAGTCAAACAAGTATGCTTTAAGACTTCTTTCTCCAGACACCCTAGTGGCCAATATATTGTTTTGACCAAAAGAATGCTTGAGTTGATTTCTCCATAATGACCTGAGCTGCAGAATCCACTTTGGCTATGCCCATGCTGATGGAACACATCCTGTTATCCTGAGTGCATGCTTATGGTATGTGTGTGTGTGTGTGTGTGTGTGTGTGTGTGTGTGTGTGTGTGTGTGCATGTGCTCTTGCTGTATTCCCACTTTTGCTAAAGACACGTGCATCATTCTAGAAGCCAAGAGAGAGCGCGAGATGAGAAAGATGGATGATGTCTGTTGCATGCTGTGTTGCACAAAACATTTATGTGTGTGTTTGAGGTAAACCCCTCCTGCTTTGCATGTGTGTGAGCCCTGTTTGGGTAAGGGGTGATTAAATTAGCATGCCTGTCACTCTATTTGAAAAGACCTGTGGCCATAGACTGTTGCATAATCCCCAGTGGGGACCTAGAGAAGCCCAAGTGATGGAGGGAAGGATGGGAAAAGGGAAAGCAATGGATGAAGTTGGCACTGGAAGTGTAAACAACTTACGTCACACCTCAGCAGGTTCCCCACAGCATTTAATGGATAATTTATTCGTAATGATTCTGTTAAACATCAGCCCAGCAGGGAGATGGCTGCTCAGTGTAGCATAGTGCTGCTTTTGTGGCTTGCTTCATAAGTGAGCAGCTGCTCGGAGAACCAATTTAGAAAGGCTTCTATTTCAGTTTAAACACATGGAGTCCGGGGTAAAGGCTCACTGTTAATGTGCCATGCCATCTGAAAAGTGAATGCATACTGCTTTCGAAATGAGCACTACGATCATAATTGCTTGCTTATGTTTCCTCAAAGCTAAACGGTGAGCTCTGGTTGAGTCATAAGTGGTGGGTGCACAAACAGAAGGCAGCCGAATGAGCGCAGTGTACAGCAGAAAGTTGATAAGTAAAGCAAAGTGCCACTCAGCCCCTCGGGGGGCTTACCTCATACTGAAAAGACGGATTTGAAGAATAAAGACCTCACGCCCAATTTCCACCTCTCTCTCCGGCTCTGTAAATGCCATGTATGTCAACCAGGCGCGTGCCCTCACTGTGCAAACACACACACACACACACACACACACATACGCTCTCACTTAACCTCTCATGCTCTGTGGTCATTAGGTAGATCAGATGTGTTTATGTGTGTAGGGAAGACAGAGTGAGTGAGGGAGAGGGTGTGTGTTTATGGATGGATATGGGTTTTCAGTATGGCCTCAACAAACCTCTCCTTGTTCTAGAACACCTGAGCATGAGTGATGTAGGTTTTATGTGGTTTGCAAAAGAGGAGCCAGAGGAATATGGTCCACTCTAGAGGACATGTGCCTCTCATGCTTACACTGTCTCCACCAGAGAGGAGCACTGTCCATACGGGCGCTTGTGGGATGTTAGTGGGTTTAGTGTAATAGCATGGCGCACACTACCCAAACATTGGCAAGACCTACCTGTCACTAAACGAAAGTGATGAAAAGAAGGTCTACCTTTAAGGGTAAGGAGAGTGTATACTTGTGGCTCTTGGGGTTTCGGTGTTCTGTTCGCCACCTGAGCTGCCATGTTGGGTTTAAAGATTACTCTGTAAGTCTTGGCCTCTGTGTTGAGGCGCCTGTTTTGTCTATCTGGCAGCCACTGTAAGAGACAGTGTTGTAATGAAAGTGTACCACATTATGGAATTACTGTTTTATGCCTGTCTATCAAAGAACTGTATGTGCTTTGTGAGAACACTTCATGTTATTATTACATTTTGCAGATGTGGTGAGAGGGAAATTATGCAGATATAATTTAAAGTCCTTTCTTCGTATACTTTTTTTTTCCTTTAAAGCTGACTGAGTGCAAAAAAGTGAAGTTTGTCATTATGAAACATAGCACAACTCACAGTGAACCACAACGAAATGCAGGGGATAGCCTAGTGATAGGGTACTTGGGTACTGACCTATAGATCAAGAGGTTGCAGGTTCGACTCCCATCTCTAGCACTACCGCCATTGGATTCCTGAGCAAGACCCTTAACCCCGATTTGCTCCGGGCGACTGTCCCTGCAATGAGGACATGGAAGTCACTCTGGATAAGCGCTAAATGCTGTTAATGTAAATGCAGCCTCTGCATTTTACCCATACACACATGTGGAGCAGTGATGGGGACAGTACCTTGCTCAAGGGTACATCAGGGCAACCTACTGGTCTGGGATTCAAACTCCCAACCACTAGGCCACCGCTGCCCTGAAGGACAGGGAGCAAGTTTTGGTTGTTGTTATCATACATTCTTAAATGTAATCTTTAGTCTTTCTGTGTGTGTGTGTGTGTGTGTGTGTGTGTGTGTGTGTGTGTGTGTGTGTGTGTGTGTGTGTGTGTGTGTGTATGTGCATGTGTGGGAATGAAATCAATGCCATTTGCAAGACTGGTTCCTTTTGACCATGTTTAGATGGCCTTATCTTTAATATTATTTTTAATAATTGTGAATGGCTCTGGGTCCTCCTTTTAACTTTAAGCCAGTTGTTTGGCAGCCGTTCATTATTGTGTGCATAATGCATGTTGTAGACCTCAGCTGTCTGCTGTAAACAGAGAGTGTGTGAGTGTGTGCGCATGCACGGGTGAACACTTGGCCAGACAGATTGCGTGAGACTATTTAACTGTGTCTCCAGCTCTTTTCAAGAAAAACATTTGATAAACAGATTGTGCTGGCCTGTGGAACAGAAGTAACGTCTGATTTTGATCACTAGGAGTGTTAAGACGCCTGCTCGACGTAGGGTACAATGTTAAAGACGTCTAAATTACCCTTCCCACAAAACCACAACCCCCAGGAACAGTTAACCCCCCAGCCAACTGCAGCCAAGCATTCAACAACCAAGCATTGGGTTGCCACCACCCCTCTCCCTTTCTCTCTCTTTTCTCTTTCTGTCTGTCTCTCTCTTGCCTCCAAACTTTCCCTCCAACTCTGTCTTGTGATTGTGTTTTTTCTGGAGAGGATTGGCTACATCTGAGAACTGAAAGGAAGCGTGTGTTTTTTAGCAAGCGCTAACACAGATGCTAGTACAGACATTACTAATTACAAAGGCTTGCTCATGGATTCTGAGACTCACATCTTTACATGGCAGTAAAAAAAGGATGGCAAACCACAAAAATATGTGCTCACCATGGCAGAAAAAGTCACACATGGCTAAGAGGGCTAGGCCTAAGAGTAAAGTTGAAATACTTCCTCTTGGAGCCCAACAGGTCTTTCACCACTCTTCCAGGAATAATAATAATATAAATGAAAATGATAAAAGAGGAAAAAGCCAGTGAACCACGGCAAATCAGAGAAAGCAAACAGGCACAGAGTGCCCTGTTTGGAGCCCCGCTGAGTGGGAAAATATGGCAGGGCTGAGCCTTCTTCCGTCTGGCTTTTCTCTCGTCTCTCAGTCCAGACCATGCCGTGGGGGTCTGCAGTTGGACCAGCTCCTTTTTTGCGAGGAGGCATCCAGCCAGGGAGGTGTAATTCTACATGAGTTTACATTCTGCCTTGTTTTCCCTCAGCCTGTCTGGTTACCTGCATCCCTTCTTGTTTCACATCATTTCAACACAGAACTAAATCAAACTTCAAATTTTATAAAACACATATCTATGATTTCACCACAACTCGAATTTCCTTTCAGTAGATGAGCAAAGTCGTCAACATTTACAAAACGGACCAACATCTTTTATAAGTTTTATCTCAGGACAGACATCTTTCTTATCTGTTTCTGATCACCCCTCATCTCTCATCAGCAGCTCAACAAAGTGTTGCAATATTTCATGAAGGAATGAGTACAAAAAATATTAAAGAAAAATATATATTAAATATGTTATAAATATAATATAAATATATATTAAATAGATATTAACTTCAGGTGTATACAAAAAGTAAAAAAGAAAGTTCTATATGTGCCAGAATAAAAATGTAATTTTGAAAGACATTGCCATTGGGAAGTAGTAATTTATAGTGATCATGGTGAAAATAAAAAAGCTTCCTTAAGTTTTCAGAGACATTGTTTAACAATACTCATAAAAGAAAAGGCTACAAAGCCCTAAAAATCCCTTAAACAAAGACTTTTCTATGGGAAAAGATTTTCCTCAGACATCAGATAAGGAAGGTAAGTTAGCAGCTAAATGTCTCTTATGAAGGGTTGCAGGACAACCTGGGAAGAGAACAATAATTGCAATTATCAGTGCAATCATCTCCAGTCTCAAAAGCAAGGAGATGAACATCTCACAAATCTTTCACAAATGCATTTAGACAAATCAGAATTTCATCTTCTTTCAGAATATCAGAATCTTTAACAATGCCACCCCCAGCTCCACCATCTGTCTTGACAAATCAGAACTCTTTTAGTGCACTTATTCAGCTTGCTGTGAATTGAGAAAGGTTAAGTGTACATTCCCAAGAACACCACATCCAGAGTGAAGTAGGAGCGAAGGTGGAGAAGAAGAAGAAGAAGAAGAAGAAGAAAAAGAAGGTGGGTGTGTCAAGACATCGAGTGGAAGCATCAAGACAAGCATCAAGACAAGCATCAAGACAAGCATCAAGGGGATATTTTTTTTTCTGCCAACAGAACTGGTTCATTACGCATCATTAAAGGAACCATGAAAGGAATGTACTGGGAGATAAAATGAGAGAAAATGGAAGTTTCTATTAGACAATGATCCCAAACATACAGCTAAAGAAACTCAAGCCTTATTTCTAAATAAGGTGGAGGTCTTTGCATGATCTAGCAAACCTCCTGACTTGTATTTATTGAGGATTTTAAAACTACAAGTCCAACAGATGCACCCTTGTAACCTTGGGAATCTGAAAACTGTTTACCAAGAGGAATGGAATGGTAACACAATGCAGCAAAAAGAAAAGTATTTGGATTAATGTCCATTCATTTAAAATTTCATTTATAATCATATTTTTGTTAATGTTTATACTGTGCACTCTAAATAGTTTTTTGAAACAGCAAGGCCAATTCATTAGTTTTTTCTGTGCAGTGAAGACATTTGATTTTGAGATCAAAAGATTAATTTAGAATCAAAGATCAGATTTTCAGCTTTTATTTCCTGGAATTGTCTGAATATATGCTAAATTACATAGAACATAGCATATTTGACCACCCAGTTTTTCAAGTGATTAAAAGTAATGGAACAAAGTAAATGACAGTGAATGTTTGGTTGTATGTTCCTAGCTTGCAATTAAATATTAACCTTTTAAGAGAAAATGCAGAAAATGATTGTTTTTTTTCCTATGTTTTTTCAGACTTTACAGCATCTTTCAGCTGATGTTTGTTTTGGGGGTACCTCTCTCTTCAGGAGCTGAAATGCTTTGGATCATTGTCTTACTGCATGATAAAGTCGCTCTCCGTTATTCCTCACACGTCACTGTAAATTCCATGCAGGCTTTAAATGGGGCAGTGGTGACCTAGTGGTTAGGGAGTCGGCCCCGCATCAGAAGATTGTGAGTTCACTTCCCTCACCAGCAGGTTGCCCTGAGGTGCCCTTGAGCAAGGTACTGTCCATGTCACTGCTCCCTGGGTGCTTTCAATAGCTACCCCCTGCTGTGTGTGTGTGTGTATGGCCTTCCTTTTCAGGATATTCCAAATAGTTGTACTGGCTATGCACAATGTTTCGAAATGCTTCTAATGGACTTTCAACCTTTTCTTAGCTTGAAAATGGCATGCTTTTCTCTAATAGACAGCACTTAAGCCTTCATGATAGTTTTCCCTTTTAAACAACAAACACAGTCTTTACTGACAAACACAAAGGTTCAACTGGGAGAAGGTTACATGATGTATGTATAGTAACGCACCCAATCAAAGAGAAAACACCTGTGTAACAATAAACACCTATCAGCATTTCATATTCCAATTTGCTCACTTGTATAGCTCAGAAAAAAGTCATATTTAGATTTAGATCTTATATTCAAAAACTTCTTTAGTACATTTTAGTACATTTTTTTTTTCTTTAGTAATTTGCCTTGCTCTTTGAGTCATTTTGGTGATAATATACATGGAGTATAAGTATGAAGTCAAAAGTCATGTCATGTCAAAGAGGATGTATGTAATAGAAGTACATTAAAGTAAAAAAAAAAACACTCTTTCTCTGTTCACACAAAAAAAAAACAAGGGAAAGAAGTCCATATTTCATCACTAGTAATTTCTCATAACTATGCTATTTATAAACCATGTGTCAGACTTGCCTTATAAATAAAATACTGTGACATCCCCATAAAAGTGAAAGACCTTTCTTATTATTCAGCATTCACTAGTGAAATATTAATATAATATCACATTATGTTGGTAGTTAACACTCATCAGATAACCAGTTTGGTTCTGTTGAGGCCCCTGCTGTGTGATGATTTTGTTGGAAAAGTTTAGCTGACCTGTAGGGTTTGCACCTGCACTTGCAGTCACACTAATGTGTGAGTTTTCCCCATTTTGATTTGAGTTGTGGTTATGAGTGGGAGTATGAAGGTGTCATTGCAGGGGGAAAGAGGAAGTGAAACAGATTAGGAATGTGTCTAGGCCAGCCTTCTTAAGATCCAACAATAACAATGAGAACCTAAACTGAAGCCAGTGAATTGTGGACACCATGGATAGGATGTCCATGTGCTTTTGGATACTCTTTCCAAACTGTTCCCTCAGCGGAGCCTAGGGTCTGTCCAGCAGCCCTTCTTCAGATGGAGCTCTATCGGTTATAATGGAAGCTGAGGTGGAGAGCAAGGAGAGTATTTGATCTGAGGTCTGCTTGTCCTGGATGAAAAGTGGTCGGGAAATCAGCAGGGCAAGTGGAATAAAGGAATCCCAGGAGACTGCTAACACTTCACTGAGCATACTGGTCTAAAGTAAATGTGAATGTAGGGTACAATAAAGAACAATAAAGGTATGCCCCAAAGCAGAGCAATGTTATGCTTTATAACATCCTGGATGCCTCCACTCTTAAGAGCCCTTTGACCTAGAACTCGGACACCACCCTTTTGCTCTCGTTTGAGAGCACCTGATGAGATCTGTATAAATTTCTGGCATAGTGAAAAACATGAGGATAAAATTATCATTCCTTCATGAAGCAAATTAAAGCAAACAAGCATAGCTGTCACAGGAAATGAGAGGTTAAAAAAACAAGCAGAAGTAAGACCACTGAGCCCAGCCCAGATCTTGGCATCCATGCTTCTTCTGGCAGGCTCGTACCTTGATGGGTGCATTTCTAACTAAAAATTGAGCCAAACATGCATTTAAGTACTGTGCAGATTTGTACTGTTTGTACTGTGACCTGTGTATACCTGCAGTGAAGCATGTAGGAGTTTTGTGAAACTGGGCTGCTTCTCTGTAAACAGTACTGTGTCATTACATGTCAAAGAAAAAATAAATGAGGTGATATACTGGAGCCAATAGAGGAAAATTTTATGAAAATACTCAAAGCTGAAACTCAAAACTGGTATCTACGAGGTGCATGTATGGGATATCTTGATATCCAGACTTGATGGTATTGTAGAACTCTATCTTCTCAGTCTAGTGTCACGTGTGAAGTGTCTGTGGTGTATGCATGGCATTTTTACATAGCATCACCCCTGCTGTTGGCACTTAGAAAATCAGCCATGGTCATCAGAAAAGCTCATAGGAATAGAGAATGTAAAGGACTTTTTATAAAATAATATTTACATTTAATAAGCAAGTAATAAGGGCTAATTCATAACTAAAGCAGAAGAATGATGTTTTGTGAAAAGAAAACATCAGATACCATTAATCTGCAGTGATTTGATTGCTTCAGCTTCCAGAAGTCCTTGGCACCTCTTTCTCACAATAACATTAATGTGTTAATTACATTTACCAATCTACTTTCTTGTGTCAGAATGTTTCCATAAAAAACTTTCAAAATGTTATACTGGAAGGAAAAGCCCTGGAGCATCTACACACTGGAACATCTCCTTAATCTCTTTTATTTAATCTGTGTTTCTCTCCTCAGGTTGGAGGTTCTAAGCACACAAGGTAGATGAGCATGCTGCTGGTGCCTGTGTGTTTGCTGCTGATGCTGGGGGGCCAAGCCCTGGGCGGGGGCCAAGCCCTGGGTGGGGGCTATGCCCCTATGCCCCAGATGAAGTACATGCAGCCAATGATGAAGGGCCCAGTTGGACCCCCGTTCAGAGAGGGGAAGGGCCAATATTTAGGTAAGTGTTATTTATTATTACCAAAGCAAAAGATGCATTAGCAAAAGCAACTCTTTAAACACACGGACCTATACATGGGTCCACACTTTACTTTGTGACTCACAAATATAGTTTCTAGTCGTTTCTGAATTAACCATAGTGATAACATCATACCAAAGTTACCAAAGTACTTAAAATATTAAAAGTCATCCCGAAGTCAGAATGTGTTTTTTTTTTATAATTTCTAGTTCATGTATTTAGTTATATTAAGCCTGATTCATCATACCACACCACACTATAGTAAAGCATCCCATACTATACTATAACATTAGTTTAGCATTCTATAACATATTATGACAAACTATAACATAACAAAACATAAAAGGTTAATTTTTTTTACTTTGCTGGGTAAAAATAATGTCAGTCAATTAAATCCTGTGTCACGCTCCCTTCCTGTTCTGCTCCCAGGAAGCTCCCTAATACCTCATGTAATTCAGAAATACATTACTATAAGGAAGGAAGACTGTACCACCACTGATCTTGTGGTTGGGGGTTATCACTGACTATTAGGTATTGTATTATCATCCTTTAGCTATGTTACTATACTAAGCATTACATTCAAAATAACTAGTGAGTTGGACTTGGGCAAAGAACTAAATCTTTTCGTATACAGTCAGGGCTATAGTTTCTTCAGGTGGTGAGAGGTCAGGGAGATGAGCCAAAAGTGTGTCAGACTGAGAAAGTAGCAAGGATGAACAATGAGAGGACAGAAACGGTTTGTCGTTTAGTGTCTCCTCTCCCCTCTATGATTTATGAGGAGCTTTGTGAATGTGTCAAAGGAGGAGAGAGAAAAAGAGAGGTTTGGAGAAGGATGGGGCAGGTTGAAGTTGACTCCCTTTGGAGCAGTATATCACAGGCACATATACTCCAATTCCAGTCTTGCCAGTGAGGGATTCAAAGAGGAGAAGAGGAGACATTTAACTGTGTCAGAAACACTGGAGAGAGGTCGAAGCAGCCGCAGGGTGATGAGAAAGCCAGGGCAGGCGTAAAGATGAGAACACTTCTTTATCCACTGCGGAATCTAGGAGGTCTCTGTTTCACAGATAAGAGAAAGAAAGGGATAGCTGTAGGAGAGAAAGGAGCATAACAGTTGGCTGTCCTGTGCTCTCAACTGCCATGCTGGTTATATATGGACTTTTGTGTTTTCACCTACTTGATTTCAATCCTATAGAAGACATCTAAGATGCTTAGTCACCTGCCTGGTGCTGGATCAGAGCTTAATTTAGATCATTTAGATAAATATAATTAAAATGTAATTGTGTATATATATATATATATATATATATATCCATCCATCCATCCATCCATCCATTATCTGCCGCTTGTCCCAAACGGGGTCGCGGGGGAGTGCTGGCGTCCAACCCAGCGCACACAGGGCGAGGACTGGGGACGCACCCTGGACAGGTCGCCAGCCCATCGCAGGGAGGAGCGGGACGGGGACGGCACCTTGCTCAAGGGTACCTCAGGGCAACCCATTGGGAAGGGGTTCGAACCCCCGATCCTGTGGCTGACGCCCTAACCACTAGGCCACCACTGCCCTATATATATATATATATATATATATATATATATATACCTATATATATGTGTGTGTGTGTGTGTTAATAAAGGTTTGAACAAATTTTCAGGTCTTGCAAATTTTCCAGAATCAGGGCGGTGCAGTGCAATTTGCTTCAAAAAAACAATGAACGTTAATGTTATGTTAAATTATATAACTAATCCATTAATAGGGTATCATCAATATTAGGCCTTCTCCACCTCTAGTCTTTCATCATATTCCCATGCACATCTGTCATTAGGATGTTATCCATGTCCTGCATTTCTAAGACCTGCTTTCAGGAGATAAAAAGCAGTTGAAATATCTGCAGTGCCAAACTACTTCAAAGAAAAAGGCCGGTCATATCTGCAATGCTACTGTTTAAACTGTGGTTCTAACATGCAAGGTTAAAAGAGGTTTATTGAGCTCAAGGACCACAATTTAAAAAGGATTGCGTAGCCATTATAATTTCTCTCATCTTTATTCAATGAGTTGCATAGCACTAGAACCAATAACAAAACACTCAGCAAACACCAAAATAATCTCTAAAACCCCTACTGCACGTGTGTGTATGGGATAAATGCACAAGTTGCATTTTGCTTTGGTTAACTGTGTGTTGTGCTGTGTACTCACAATGGCAAGTTGCGTTAATTGGCTGTGCTCAGGGAAAGCCTCCCAACTTGGAAGCAATGTATTTTCGGGTGTTATCCCATCTAGCTGGTAGAAACTTGCCAAGAGTAAAATGGGGGGAAAGCAGAGGGTAAAAATTCCACCTCCTCCCCTCAAAAATGTTTTATATTAAATAATCAAATCAAATGTAAAAAATTGTGAACCAGGACATCCTGAACCAGGGTAACTTTAAAGCGTCTAAAGTTGGTAATTCCCAACACGTTTCAGACACACATTTTGTTCACTTACACGTCTGTAATGCTGCCTGTAGCTGTTTGTGCTGATGGACATTCGGGTTTGGCAAGTGCTGATAAGCCTTGATTGGCCTAGTTTTGGAACGCTACCCAAGGCACGCGCATCTCAACATCTGGAAGTCGTTACCTATGTTGATGTTGGTGAGCCTGTGTGAGGGAGACGTGGTGGTTTTTTGTTTGTTTGTTTTTGTTTTTTCACAATAAAAACAAATATTCCCTCTCTGCTCCTTTCTTCCTAGTGTGCACATCCTCATTCAGTAATACATTGTGTCATTTATACATACAAGCAAGCTATGACGGGGGTTTCACCTGAACATGTGTATTTATGACAAGCAGACTCAGTGTAACACTGTCCAAGCAGATGTTGGATTAAAAATCTTTTATGAGACCATCCAATATATCATTGATCCATTCCATTAATCAATACCAGCCTTTACTGTATAAATGCAAAGATTATTTTATGAAAACTGCTACTTCAATATCCCTGCGATGGGCTGGCGACCTGTCCAGGGTGCGTCCCCTGTCCTCGCCCTGTGTGCGCTGGGTTGGACACCAGCACTCCCCCGCGACCCCGTTTGGGACAAGCAGCAGAAAATGGATGGATGGATGCTACTTCAATAATGCAGAGCATTCATTGACCTGTTGGTCAGACTTTACTGTTTCCTGATCTAAATCAATGCAGCTACCACCACCTTGTGGATGCTTAAAAAACTGCTAACTGTCAGTAAGGCAAGCAGGCCAAGTCACTTTTTTATGAAACATGTTTGTTTAGTCCCACATCTTTAGGTGTAACTAAGTGAAACTAAATTCCAACTGACTAATGTGATAAAATCTAGGGCTGAAAATATAACTGAAATACATTTTTCAGTCAGAAATATTACACATTTGTGGAAAAAATATTTAAAAATGAAACAAAATGTGAAGCCTTTGGGTCTTTAATGTAGGATAGTTATTAGAAAAAAAAGACCCACAACAAAGATAAGATTACCACATTAATAGTTTAACCAGCGTTACAGTTCAAAATGAAATATATTTTAGTGGCTAGTTTTATTTAATGGTATGGTTCTATTAATGAAGACTATCCCTTACTGTGTTGTTCAGTCTCTGTAGTTCAGTTAAAAAATGAACCAGAATGAACAAGAAACTCCTGTATAAAGTATGCCACTAAGTACTAAATTACTACATACTGGTCACAAAAATAAAATAGGGTTTTTTTTTTTTACTTCCCATATTTACTGCAGTGGGCTGTTGCACCACAAGGGGGCACCTGACATTCACTGTGCTGATAAGCCTTGATTGGCCTAGTTTTGGAAGGTTATCTAAGACATGCTCATCACAGCATCTGTTAGCTGTTACCTATAATGTAGTTGGGTTGGTAAGACTGTGTGTGTGTGTGTGTGTGTGTGTGTGTGTGTGTGTTTGTATTTTTTTTTTTTTTTGAGAAACTGGTGGATATACTTTTATGAACATTGTGAAAATGTTCTAGAAATAGTACCACACAATGCTTTTCAAATTCTTTAAAAGAAAAATAAATAGAAATAAAGCCAGTGTTTTAATATGTTCTCAAAATATATCGGAAATAATTATTTGTCTGAAAAGTTCTGCTTACCTAAGTATTTAAGCGTCTGATCAAAAAAGAAAAAGAAAACTTTTCTGTTGGTGTTTTGTACATTTTTCAAATATGACAGTGTGTGGCAATTGGTGTTGTTGTCAAAGCAAATCCAGTATTTCTTTGGCCTTGTGCTTGGGATCATTGCTGAAAAGTAAGGGTAACCACCTTTACTCCAGGCTCAGCATGAACATAAGACTGAGGTCCTTTAAAGGCATGGTTAGCCTCTCTGTACATTCCCTCACCAGTCTTTCTTGCCCTTAAGCTGTGCTTTGATGGATGTCCTTATCATGCCTGCATGGTATGATGCAACTTCCGTTTCCATATAAAAAATTCAGCACTCAAGGGGATATCCACTTTGTATCCTTTTCCTATCTTATGCATGTATATAACTTTATTTCTCATTTCCTTTAGAACATTACTAGGTCTTCATTTTCAAAGCGTTCCTTCAGATTCACATTTTGACCAATGTTACATTTTTAAATAAAATGACAGAAAAAAAAAATTGTGCTTTGTAATCCACAGAGATTTGGTGACTTTTAAAGACTGGCACTGTAGCACCAAAAAGTAGTTGGTATACATTTTCAGTATTGTATGGAGCGCTTTACTAAGAGTTTTCAGTTAATTTTCTAAATTATAGAAATGTTTGAAAGTAGATTTGATGCTTTGTCTGCAACCTTTGTTGAAAGCATCATATATGTAGTGAAGCCAGCTGATTATAAACCCAAGTTATTTGTTCTGACTAACATATTAGTAGCCCCTTAATCACCTTAACACATTCTTAGTAAATGTCATGACCATTCATTCTGACATTCCTCAGAGGTCGACCATTGCTGGGGAACATTCATCTTCTCTTTGTCTATGCCTTATCCTTTATCTCATGAAGCTTTCTTGGCTTCATTGCAAGCATTTGAGGTTTCAGGAGGTTTTCCTATAAAGCAAGAACTATTTTAAAAGACTTGAACTTTCAAAGATTTTTGAATGCATAAGTACTGTACATTTGTGCTTCACTGCTTAAATGCTTTAAAACAGGTGAATAATTTTATTTATGGAATGTAAGTGCAGGATTCATTACTGACTGTTACAAAATCCCAAGGCAGTCCAAAGTGAAGTGCTGAAAAACAGGCTTTTAAAGGACAGACCAGAGCATAAAGGCTAAACTGCAGCTTAGCAGTCAAAACGTCTGGAATAGGGTCAGGCTAAGAGCATGAAAACTATCTACTTGCAATATTCTCTACACATTACACAAGAATTGAAATGCAAAAATAAATGGTTCAAACACTGTGCTCCATGCAGTCCAAGGGGTTAAACTATGTCACCTGTAAATCATGATTTTACTTATGAGGTGGTATACAGCATATGATATATGTTTACATGTAATAAAATTTTTTCTGTGAGCCTTAGAAACTATTTCTTTTAGTCATGTCAATGACTGATAATGCTAAACTAAAAAATATTTCTAAATGAAAATATCTAAATTGCTCATGTATCATTATTTTTATTTTCTTTTTCAGAGTATCCACCTGCAATAAAGGTGAAAGGTGAGCCAGGCCCTCAAGGGAAGCCAGGACCTAGGGGGCCAACCGGGCCCCCAGGTTTACCAGGGAAACCAGGTTTAGGGAAACCAGGTCTTAATGGTCAACCAGGACCACATGGGCCATCTGGGCTGCCAGGAATTGGAAAGCCAGGACCACCAGGTCTGCCAGGAAAAATTGGGCTCAAAGGGCTACCAGGAAGCAATGGTGAGATGGGACCTCAAGGTGAGCCTGGACCACGAGGATTACCAGGACAACCAGGGTCACCAGGACCTGCTGGTCTCCCTTTGAATGGCAAACCAGGGCTTCCTGGAGTTCGAGGTCCACCAGGATCTAGGGGTGAACCAGGACTTAAAGGAGGTCGTGGAATTCCTGGTGAGCAAGGACTCAAGGGGGAAAATGGCAATGGTAAGCCAGGACCACCTGGCCTCAGGGGCCCAAATGGCCTTCAAGGACCTCCTGGACCTCCTGGTAATGCAGGAATAGGCAAGCCTGGGCTTAATGGGTTACCGGGGCCTTTAGGACCCAAAGGAGACCAAGGAATTCCAGGTGCTCAAGGTCTTCCTGGGGAGCCTGGACCTCCAGGTTTACAAGGGCCACAAGGGCCAAATGGAATTGGAAAGCCTGGTGTTGATGGGGTTCCAGGAAGACCTGGTCCAATCGGACCAAAAGGTGAACCAGGCCTCAGGGGTACCCCTGGGTTTCCTGGAGCTCCTGGCTATGGTAAACCTGGCCTTATAGGACAGAAAGGAGACAAAGGACTTCCTGGATTGCAAGGAACTCCAGGTGATAAAGGAGAGCCTGGGATGGAAGGTCTGCCAGGTGAAATAGGACCAATTGGGCAGCCAGGGCTTCCAGGTCCACAGGGTCTAACGGGTCTTCCAGGAAAGTACGGTTTGCCTGGCCTCAAGGGAGATGTGGGCCCTCAGGGGCCTCCAGGCTTGCCAGGGCTCAGAGGGGATCAGGGTCCTAGTGGCTTGCCAGGTAAATCTGGCCTTCCAGGAGATAAAGGTCTTCCTGGGCCAAACGGACCCATTGGAAAACCAGGTCCTAAAGGTGATGGAGGTCACATAGGTTTGCCAGGCAATCCAGGCCTTACTGGGGCATCAGGAGTCAAAGGAGAAAATGGTTTTCCAGGGCCCCCTGGACCACGTGGCATTTCTGGGATTCCTGGTCTACCCGGACCCACAGGCCATATGGGACCACAGGGCATTCCAGGGTTGAAAGGGGAGCTAGGCCCACCTGGGCCCCCAGGAAATGGAAAGAATGGGGACCAGGGATTACCTGGTCCACAGGGACCACCGGGAAAACCAGGTTCTCCCGGAGCAAATGGTATCCAAGGTCTGCAAGGTCCTCCTGGTCCACCTGGTCCACCAGGTCCTTCTAATGGAGATACCACAGTGGCAGGGCTTCAAGGGCCTGATATTGGTGGAGAAACGATAACAGGTGGAAAACCACAAGTTGGTATTGGTGAGCTTTCTGCTGCAATGCCACCATCTTTCACTGCCATTCTCAGTACACCTTTCCCACCATCTGGCATGCCTATCAAATTTGACAGGACTCTGCACAACGGACAGAATGCTTACAACCCTGCTACTGGCATCTTCACCAGCCCACTTCCTGGAGTCTACTACTTTGCCTATCACGTTCATGTAAAGGGAACCAGCCTCTGGGTGGCGCTATACAAAAACAATGTGCCTGCCACATACACCTATGATGAATACAAGAAGGGTTATATGGACCAGGCATCAGGTAGTGCAGTGCTGGAGCTGAAGGAGAATGACCAGGTTTGGGTGCAGATGCCATCTGACCAGGCGAATGGGCTCTACTCCACTGAGTATATCCATTCATCCTTCTCAGGGTTCCTACTATGCCCTACATAACAGTCCATTTTATTCATCAGTTATTATTCCAGTGCTCTGCAGTCACTCAAGTAACACCTGTAACAGCAATAACAAAAGACTGAGCAACAGACAAGCCTAGACAAAGGCAGGAGATGGAAACTTTTGAAATGTCTGATTTTATTATGGTTTTACTTTAAGTGTTTTTTTTTTATCTTCAGCCTATATTATAATGTTATGATAACTGTTGTATTATTATTGTTGCTGTTATATTTGTGTTATTTTAATTGCTGTTGTTGTGTATTGGAATCAGACAATGTGTAAGTAACAGTTTTACCCATGTGACTGCACACTTTGCCAAATATTCTGACTTCTGTTGAACTCCACCTTTTTGACTCTGGGGTTGTGTGTTCCCCTGGCTGCAGTCACAGTTAGTTCAAAACCGTCTTTCATTTCTTTTCACCAAGACTTTCGCGTTCAGTGCCACAGTTTAGGTTAAAAGTTACCAGTTTACTATAGAATCAAATCAATTTTGTCCTTTACTACCCTAATGATGAAGTTTACTCTAGGGAGTGAAGTCATAACTCTAGACCCAAAGTTATAAATTGTGTTTTGTTTACTATGTTTTAAAGTTGCAGTTTGTTTCTAATATACCTGATTTGCTGAAATCTTTGTGAAGACTTTTTTTTGTATCCTTGAAGTAGAAAGCTTTTCAATGCTATTTGGAATGCAAAACGAGTTTCAATGCATATCAGTGCTAAAGACTACATGACATATTATCTCCTTGTACTGCTAGTGTACATTTTAAGAGAACTTGGCCAATGGATTACAAGTCTAGTTTTAGTGTAGTTAATGGTCTAATGCTAACACATGCAAACCAGTTTTTGCTTCAGTTTTAGCCCCTTTGTCACTCTGTCAATATGCTGTGTGTTACATGGTCACGACATCAACAACTACTCCATTTCTATATTATATACTCTTTAAGGTTTAACCATTTTAAATGGCCTTAGATGAATAAGTTGACCTATCATGTAGAACTGTAAGGCTATTCAGGATAATCTTCAATTATTCATATTAGAGTTGAGCATCCAGAGCTTTTTTTTAGAACCTCAGTGGAATGTTGCTTGAAGACATGGCCTTGATTCATCTGTGAACTGTGCCATTTGCTTAACTGAACATCTGGTCTATTGACTTCCCAAATAACTATTCAGATGTTCAGGGCTTTGAATGATGAAATAGATCACACAAAGAAGACTTGATCACAAGCATTGCTCATGTACTAATCATTCAATGTTTGCAGGCAGATATTGAATCATTAATACATAACAATGAACAAACTCAAATGCACTGGATCTGTCCATCAAAATGCTCTCATTTTGACTCATCCCCCATTTGCCACTGCTCATCACACCAGACACTGTGGCTTTCATTGGAAACGACCGAGAGCTTTTACAATTTGTATCTATACGGAAAAGTCTTTTATGCTCTTCATGGTTAGGCCCTGAGCTTGTCTTCTTTGATCGGTTCCGGATCAAACTATAATATTTAATCTGTGAACTTTAGACTTGGGAATGAGTGTTTATGCCTGAACCACATTGAAAGCCTGGCATAATAGACCTCACAGAACAAGGGTATTTATGACAGGCCGTGTGAATGGCTTGCTGTTGAAATTTTTACACAGATAATCAGTCCCTATTGCAACATTTTGGCCATGAATAGAAAACTATTGCTGCCACCTGCTGTTAATATTTTAGCCAAAAAAAAAACAAAAAAAAAAAGTAAAAAAGTTAGGCAAGGTATAGCTATTTTAGCATCTGTGTCTTTGAAGTATGTTAAAATATTATGCTTACTCTCCTCATCAAATTGTGGAATTTGAAAAATGATCAGCTCCTAATTTATAGGAGTCTGCTGGCCTAAGCATAATTTGTGAGTAAATACATTGAAGTGTCTAAAGAATTAAACAAAAATGTTAAGAAAGCCTGAAAAACCTGCATGGCTTTTAAACAGATGAACTGGTTACATAATACCATCATTAGAAACACACTGACAAAGAATCCATAATACAAACTTGCCTATTGGTCCAACTGTGGTGAAATGACAGTTACTGGTCATCAGACATCTCCTTTTCCCACTTATCCAATGTTGACAGCCAATGTTGTCATTCAGAGGCCTTTCGCTGTTGTACAAATACATACTCCCAGGATGTTGCTATATTTGTGACAAACTGATCATTTCATTTATATTAACATGTAACCATTTCCATAAAACTGTTTTTTTCAGAATGTCCTTCATTAATGTATTTTTGAGTGAAACAGGAAGAATATTGTCAGGTAGATTCCTTGTACTGTTTCCTCTCAGAACTGCTCATCTTTACTGTCCATCCATTTTACAATCAAAGACCATTCCTGCTTCGGTTTGTAAGGGATATTTGTTTGTTATGGGCAGGATAATTGCAAACAACAAGTCCCATTTGCACATGGACTTAAGAAGGTTGTATTTATACATATGTGATAAATCAGCAAGAATGTCTGCCTACCGAAGCACCCGTTAAAGTAACATACAAATCAATATTTAACAGCATTGACAAGTTAAAGAGTATTGTAGTTAGCATACTACCATTGTTAAAGGAATATTTTGTCACCCTTTCTTCTATTTTTATTTCATGTACTATGTATCAGATTATAGGATTTTTGTTGTTGTTGTTGTTGTTGTATACATGGTTATTGCATTCACGTGATGCAATAGACTTTGGGTATTGAATGCACTCTTTTGACTGAAAATATTTTGTCAACTTATACAAAATCTGCAGTACTTGATAGTATTGATAGAACATCAATAAAGATTTTCTTGTACAAAAAGTCTGCTGGTATTCACTCTGGCTGTGGGAACCCTAACTGCTAGGGTTACATCATAGCACTTTGACCACTCTACTTTCAGACTAAGCTTAATTAACCAGCTAGGCTTTGCCTTCTTTGGGACCAGTTGGGATAGAACATGTCAGAACTCTCACAAAATGAACCAGTGGTATCACATTATTAACCTAAATGAATACAATGCAAGGATTTTTATTCAACATTTTACAGCCGATGATCTCCATGAAATGTTCAGAAAAGAATACTTTGATGTATCACCACAGTGATGTCATATTCATCATGCCTTCCACCTTTATCTTACCTATTTAGACTGTAAAGTTCATGGTAACGGATAATTGATATATCATCTCTGACTTAAGTGATCTCATTAATCCTGCAGACGATCAGAAATCATTACTATCACTAGGCAACTTGAGCGCAAGATAAAATGAAAAAAGTGCAATTTGGGTGGAATAACATCATTCGCACCTTTTCATAGTAAGTGTGGCTGTGAATGTGAGTACTTTCATTGAGAAGGTCATGTGATAGTTTCCTTCATTCAGCATATTGTTTGTAATGGTGTGGTTCACGCTTTCGGGGCATGTTGAATGACTCATGCAGGCCTGGAGGAAGGATTTCTTTCCTTCTCATGTAATATTTTCAACACGTACTCGGGCAGACAGCTATTGCGTAAAACGTTATCAAGTGTCCACGCCACTGAGCAGCACAAAAGGTTCGGGAGAATCACTTCCGCCGAGGCGGTTTCCGAGACAGGTCTTGGTCACTGTCCCGTCCCTTGCTGAGACATCAGCAGACTGTCAGCGGGCGCTGTGCGTCAAGACCGCGTCACGCCGCCTCTGGGCAGCTCCTCCCCTTCACTTTTCACCCAAGAAACTGCTGGGCGGTTCACTGAGATTCGGTTCGTGCGAAAGGTTTGATTCAAAGACTCGAACATAGGATTCAATTTTGCAACGGGGCCAAGCCGAATTCTGTCTTTTAACATTATATTCAGTTCAGTAATTCTGACACAATGTGCCTGTAAATCTACGCGTAAACCAAAGGAGGGCTTCGGTTTCTCATATGCAGTTGCAATATTAACTATTATTAACTAGCATTAGTATTAACACATAGTATCAAGGCAATATGGCAAAAAAAGAAAAGCATAAAGGCGCAGGTGTCCCTGGACCATCAATTCTGCATAAGCCACATTATGACAGTAAACATGATATTTCCTACACACTGGAGCAAAACACAGAACAGGAACAGGAAAGAATTAAGTATGTAACAGTATGAGCTCTACATATACACTTCCGCGTCTGGGATTAACCCTAAAATGATTGTTTCCGATGACATTTCATGTATGAAAGCAGAATTGGAACAGTTCAAGTCCAGAAAATAGGACTCCACTCCAGGTTTTTTCTCCAGCTGAATAGAAATCCGCTGCCGATGGCCTCAGTTTATTGAAAAACTGGCGGCTGGAGCAAAATCCTGGAGTGGATTTGTACTTTACGGACCTGAATTTTCCTCCTCGGTATGTATACATACATTAGGAGCTTCATTGTGGTGGTTTACTGCATGAGTGTTGCTCTTTAACTCATTACCCATAACTTAAGCGTGCACGAACGTGTCGTTCAGGAGAAACAACGACTAGAAAATGATCCGATTCAGTTGAAAACCGATTCCGATCGGGTTGGTTCAAAGAATCGGTTCATTCACGAGCGCGGAGGTCGCTGGCAGAAACTCTCTTTTCACTAAGTGTGAAGAGGAAGAAGAGCTCTCACAGCGGTTACCGCTCCTATCCACTTTCTCCGGAGATTGCCACGGGTTTTCAATGTTCAGCCTGTTCTTCGTAAGTAGTTGTGCTTCTCGAACACACGAGGAAATGCCGTTAGTCTTGTCTTTCAGTGTTTCCGACGGGAGTGTGTGTGTGTTTACCGCCTGCCGGCCAAAGTGCTGAGCGTGAAGTTAGCTTAGCTTAGCATAGCATACCAAAGCAGAGCTGGGCAGCCATTTGCGAGAACGACATATTTCAGAAGAAGGAGATAACATCTGTATATATATAAATAGCTGGCTGAGGCTTTCATGAAATGCTAACCGTAAAGCGGTTTTATGAGGAATGGCAGGCTTGGTTGAACTTGATAAGAAAGCAGAGCCGCTGTCGGTTTGCCTCGTTCAGTGGAAGAATGTGCTCCGGCTAGCTGGCTAACAGAGCTAACCACGCGTCCCAGACTAGCAAACATGAGGGACAGACTGGCTCTTAGACGCACACGGCGGTCAAACGCTGGACAGTTGTCTCAGTGTTAAACTTGGGCGTTAGTTGTCTACGCCTTCGCCTTCTTCCAGGCTGAATTGTCCGTGTTGAAGCCGGTCAAGGGACTCTCCACAGTCCGTCAGGCCTTTCTACCGCCACGCTCCCCACCTGCTGCACTCTCAGCTCCCCTCAAACATTAGTCCCACCAGGACGGTCCGGACCTGCCTGGCCGGATTCAGAAGGGTATCGTTACTTTCCGTTTCAATTCCAAGCAGTCTGGAGTGCTAACGGGAGAAGCCGGGCTTAGGTTTGTGGCTAAAGCTCCGATCAGCGCTCTGCAAACTGTCGTTTCGGCTTGGCGCCCTGGTTTCCTTGGAAAACGCAGGGCGCTTGTTTTCTTTGGGATGCTTTTCCCCAGAGACAGGATTCGGGACTGGTGTGAACAAGTGTGCAGGGCATGTCGGGACATGATCACTGCTATTGAGGAAAGTTTTGAATTCATCGCTGGGTGTAGATGTGCAGGTTGAACGTTACACTTGTGTTGGTAATGCTGCGGTCAGGCGCTCACCAGACAGCTGTGCGTTTGTTGATGTGTTTATGTATCTTCTGTACTTTTTATTTCGCAAAGAAACAAACATACATTTCCACGGACAGGTTTTTACTTGTTCAAAAGATAATGAAATGTTGCATTAGAAGTCTGCCAGCAGCTTTAAGGGCTGCTTTGATCATTAATTTAGTCCTGGAAAGTCCAGCATGTGTGAAACAGTTTAGCCTTTATAACCCAGCATGACTTTTATTATGTATTGATAAGACACTTTCTATAATCTTGATCAAATGGACACATAAGTAGAGTTTGGTTCCTTTAAAAATAAAGTATTTGTCCCTAAAACACTTTAGAGGGCCTAAAGAGTTTACATCCTGGTTACATGTTTCCGGGTAGAGTAAGGTAAATTTTTTTATTTGTTGTTGTTTTTTTTGTTTTTTTTTAAAGTGTTTTCCAAAAATCTGATTGGACAACTTTGCATGAATTTTATCAAAATGCATGGACCCTAGCATGAACAGCATTCTCACGTTTCCCCTTTCTTTCTTGCCTAATACACAGCTGATTTATTTTTAAGTTTTCAGCGTGGGTTGGTTTTTGGATTGGTATTGATGACGCTTTTGTGTCAGCTGGAGTAAAACTGAAGGAGAGCTTGAGAATGTACTGAGGAAGTAGGACTCAGCTACTGTCTGTTTTCAAATCTTCTCCGGATGATATCTGGTGAAAGGTTAATTTGTGAACTTGCTTCATTTGTTCAAACATTGACTTTAGTCAGTGCCAGACTGACTCAGTGGAACAAAATATATTAATTTGTTACAGGGCAGAAGCCACAGTGTTTTAACTCGCAGTCTGATTAAAGTGCCTAAACCAAGAGCGATCGAGTTTCTAGAAGTGACGAGCTGGCTTCAGCATAAAAATTCGTATTGTTCTTTAACTGGGGCACATTGTCAAGTCATATGTGGGTCATCCCGTGTCAAGTACCCGGTGCTTGTTTTAGTCTGTCCAGGATGTCTTTGATGTTGAAAAGACTTTTGGAGGTTTTCTGACTTTACAGACTTCCTAAATGAGAATCTCTTTCCTTATTCTTGATATGCTGAAAAGACTTTTAACATCACTTGGATTCTTGTAGCATGTATATTGCCTTTAACCAGAGGCTGAAGTTTTCTTTGTAAAGTTGAAGTTTGTCATCTACATGTAGATGCCACTACATGAAGTGGCATCTACATCTTTACAGGAAGTGGCGGCTTTGCGGCAGCATTTGCAAACGTCTGCTTTCTTTAAAAAGAGGTTTGTGTTGCCATCTGAGCTGCTTATTTGACTTCTTTGCCATGGGTGTTTGGCTGTGGTTTGATGTGATGCTTATTTGTTGATTACTGTGAATGTTATATCAAGATCCTGACTGCTTTTGGTGTCTATTTTTCTGAATTTCCTGATGAGGTTATAATAAAGAACACATGTCTCCGACCATTAAAGCTCTCTTAAATTACTACTTTTATAGACTGTCGGTGTCTACTCTATGTTGTATAAAATACATCTCAGGGGTGGGCAGTGTGTGTTATGTTGGTGGTTGTTATGGGCACAAATTAGTGTTTGAGTATTCTGAAGAGTAAACTTTTATCTTGAAACTTAACATCTGCTTCCCACGCTCTTTGTTCAGTTGTCCAAGTCGATATATACCGTGTGTGTGTATGTATGTATATATTTATAGCCTTTACCAGTAAATCAATATTTGTGTCGTGCCAAAATAATATTTAGTAGTAGCATGTAAAATTCCTTTTGCTGTATCTACATAAATGCATTATAAGGAACCTTTTTGGTATTTTGACGAGAAGAAAAAGTGGTAAAGAAGCATCTATTCAGATTTTAGAATCTGTTTGAGGACTGAGTAATTAAAGTCCAGGAGCATTGATTTATTAACCAAATACAATCATACCATGACATTGGGAATGCATCTCACCCAGTTGTATGCTTCTTCGTAGAAAAGAACAAAATTGAGAAGTAAAAAAATTAGTCTTCTCAGGCTGGTAAGGACTGCTAAGGATGATAGTTCTTTTGCCAAGTGAGATTGAAAAATGTTAGTATGTATGTATATTTGTATAAGAGCATTTTCATTGATATTTATGATTCCAAATGTGTCATTTTCCATCTATTGTTGGAGGTTCCCTGAACAGTCATACATCTTGACAAGAAGGAAAGTCTTAATCTTCCTTCATCACTTGGTATAAACAGTAATGAAGGTTTCACATTCTGCCACCTTTTTCAGTAGTAAGTGAGAGATGATGAGCTTTAATGCCATTAATGTATGTGTGTAATGCTGTTTCAATGGCTTGGCATTGATGATAAGTTATTGCAATAAATTATGAAACATTTTCAGCATCATGGATATCACTACTTAAAGAGCCCTAAACAACTGCAAAGAAAGCTTAGTGATGTGGATTGTGTGAAACACTGAATTAAATGGAAAATGATAAAGGTAGATATTCATAGATTGGGTAGAACTAGGACCCCATCAAAAATTAAGCTGCTTTTGCTAAATAAAAAAAAAAGTCACTACCAACCTCTGCTTGCGCAACAGTGTGAACATTGAGTAAATGTATCTTTTGCATTTAATCTTTCTCAGACAACGTGGTGAACGTGCACATCAGGAGCAGAAGCAGTTGGATGTAATACCTGCAGGGCAGTTTTTGGGTTAAGTGCTTCAGCCCTCTTGCCGTCTGGTGACTGCTTTAGCCACTGCAAAAGTGAAACGTTTCCTTTTTTTACTCTTGAGGAATGAGTGTTCAAGATAATCTGATTGAAAATTCGAATATGGAAAGAAAAAAAAGTTGCAGCTCTGTTTGTTTTTTAAGCATAGATATCAGAAGAAAATTAAATGACATCATATTGTATGCAATTTCTTCATTTCATTTATCTTCATTTCATTTCACCCATCCCTGACTGTTTACTACCTGGCATGTAATATGTTAACAGAAGGTAAGCTATCCGTCACGTCATGGTTTCTGTGGAACAAGTTGTTACCAGCCTGAGGTTAGATTTGCGTATTATAGATACCAGTTTATTGGGAATTATGCTGCCTTGTTTGTAGAGAATATTTTGCTTTCCAGTTATTGTATGAGAGTTTTTCTCTCCTTAGGTAGGATGAAAAATATTAGTTTCTGTCTGCAGCAGGACTCAATTATTGAGTAAAAATCGGGCAGTTTGCTCTTAAGAGAAGCAAACAGTATGAAACAAACTGTGTCACTTTGTTCGACTTTTTAGAGCAGAGGACCTAAGCTCCAGAAGCGTGAATTCCTTAACCAAATATTGTGACACCATTTTATTTGTGCTGCCTGTTTAATGCAAACTTACTGGAGAATAAAACCTGCTTTGAGTCTTTGGTTCTCACAAGATCATATCCCATGATCGTATGATGTGTTCTTGTTTTACATTTTTAAAGGTGTGCAAATGTCAGTTTTGTTTGATTTCAGGTGATTAATTTTCATTAATATTGTATTGTTTGTTTCTCACATTAAGGTGACAGATTGCTCAAATGTCACTTATGTCATTATATATGTCCAGCAAAACATTTTGGAATTTGGAGATAAGAAGTCCATTAAAAGGAGAGCAAAGGAAGATTGCGTTTTGGGTGGATAGCCAGCTGATGTGAGGTGCTAAAGTGGATACGTTTCATTTGCATAATATAACATTTTAAAACGTTTTTCCTGGTGGTTTATTGTCTTAATATGTATATATTTCTTTAATATATATGATTTTAATGTACCCTCTGTGTTCCTGATATCATTGACATAAAGAGCTGTGTTCAACTGTTTACTTTGTGCTCCATACGCAGTCTGCTACGTAAAGAAAAGCTTTGAAGCTACTGATATTCAGTGTACTTCCTAGCTTTCAAAATACGTAAAGAAGTGATTTTCATCTGCTATGAGCTGAACGAGATGAGTGTAATAGAATTGTGCAGTTGTGCGCCCGACAGAATACATGGTTTGAAGGCACCAGAGGAATGTAGGCAAACAGGCCACTGGAATGTGTGTGGTGTTAGGCACATGTCTTCAGATGTATTTATAGACCCCTTTTTATATTTTAAGCCTTAATTAAACACTGTTAGTTTAAATTGGTGGTACTTTTTAACTGTCAAAATAGTAACACAATTTGAAAACATCTTTATTCTGTCTCTTCTGTTTTTTCTGTTCACGGTGATATCGCCTCGCATATCTCCTCACCTTGCATTTAGTGATTCAGATTACACTAGTAGTGGTTATTATTGAGTCCACATGATGGTTATGGGCACTACGCCCTGTTTCTGTCCTCAGGCTCTTAAGGAAACCTTTACCGAGAATGGCAGGCATTGTAAAACGCCTGTCTTCCTAGTATTTATGAATACCTGGAATTCAACCTGTCAGCTGCTTCTCTTCTTGTTGGCAAACAAAGCTAAGCTGCTCTGCCACAGTCAGGCTCCTTCAACGTTCTTTTTTTTGGTTAAACATGTATGCACATGACTTGAAAGTAATTTGTTGGTACAGGAATCAGCACTTAAATTTAAATAAGTGTGCTGCTGATTTTTGGCTTGCACAGATCTTCTCCTTCATCTTCATGCTGATCAGTGTCTAGTTCACAGCATTATTCATTAAACTGTGCCACATAGTTACAAAGGGAAAAGAGGGACCAAGCTTTTGCAAGACTACAGAAGGAGATCTTCCCTTTTAAATGATCTTTTTCTGAAATGGAGAACCCAATGATAACGTTAGCTTTAGTTACAGGTGAAAGCGCCTCTCTCAGTGGCAAGCTCAATGTTTCACAAGTATCTTTTGTGCGCATGTGTAAAAGTGTACTTTGGTTGGAGGAAAACTTCCTGGCTGTATTTAATCAAGGAATGCGGTTCTTTTTGATCTGGTTGGCATTGGACTTTAGTCCCTGGAACATAATCTTTTCTATCTGAGGCACTTGAGGTGACTTGTCAGTTTATGGTTTTGCCGCACAGCCCTGATTTGATTATTGATTATTTTTATAAAGCAGTCTTTCATCATAACACAGTGCCCATTCAATTTGGGCAGCAAAGATGACTTTTTGTCTTTATTATTTTTGTACAATTTGTGTGAATAGTTTAAATTAATTAATTCATTAAGTGGTTTGTCACCCTAAATGTGAGCTTTACATGTTAATTTTTAATAGTGTTTGACTTTTAACTGTTTTGTTTAAAAGCCACTAAATTTATCTGTACCCGGGGATACAGCTGACTGAGTTATTTTACTACAAGTTAAGTCAACAGGCTTGAAAAATGCTTGTCACATTATGAGCCCCTACATTGACACAACTGTTTTTATGTGCTTTAACTTTAGCAAATACATTTTTCTGAATTGTATTGCAAGTTGAATTGTAAGTTTTAGCTGTGGATTCTAATTTGTTCTCTCAGGCTTTGTCGGTGCCTTTTGCTAACCACTGCTTGTAGAAAAGAACACACCAAAGGTTGATCATCTGTTTGGGTGCCCATGTGTAGGCATGTGTCTTTGCAGAGGATCATTTGTCACCATTAGTGTTTTATACTTTAAACTATACATGTACAAGTGCACTTTCTCTGGTGTGCCTTTTCCCACACATAGTAATGTGATTTTTGTCCTTCTCTTGAGGTTGATGACTCTGTAAACAGTGGCAGTCTCATAGGGGTATGCAGTCACCTTGACCAGAGGAAAGATCATACACACAACCATTTGCATGCATCAGGTCGGGGCAAC
Organism: Hepsetus odoe; assembly: GCA_017165825.1. Classification (NCBI taxonomy): domain Eukaryota; kingdom Metazoa; phylum Chordata; class Actinopteri; order Characiformes; family Hepsetidae; genus Hepsetus; species Hepsetus odoe. The sequence continues at coordinate 9,790,762 of CM029368.1, forward strand.
ATTTGTCAAATTGGTCAAAGAGGGTTTTCTCAGAAGTTCCTGTGAGTAAGTAGGTGTGCGTGTTGTGTTTTTTTTGTGTGTTTGTTTTCCCCTTCTTTGGGTGTGGTAAGTACTGTATACGGTGCCTTGCATGAAGTATCCTATATTAAGACTTGCAGTGTTACTCACTATTTGTACTTGAGTAAATTCAAATTTAGTACAAAGGACAGATATCAGTTACTCCTGTAAATTATTCCTGTATAATTTGTCTTTGTGTTTTAGTCTCAACAAGAGTGTGTGGGTATGTGAACTGCCTGGGGTCTTATCTCTTGCGTTGTGCTCTTCTCCCCTAGCCCAAGGCCGCTAATCTCATTCACCCTATCCTTAGCCAGTTAGAGATAGAGCAGCTTGCTTCAGAGGCTTACCCCTACAGCTGCAGTTCTGTCATGGGAAGGAGGGAGATTGTGCTGCTGACTCAGATGGTATGCAAGCTATGGGTCACTCGCCCAGCTTTACAGATGGCCACAGACCTGCTTCAGATGCCATATCAGCAAGCCTGTTTATACAGAGAGCACAACTTGCTTTATGTTGCAAGTTCTTTTGCAGTTGTTGCTTTGTAGAATACTTCAATTCTCATTATCATTTTGCTTCAGCTTGTTCCCCTAATCAGCTGGTCACAGGCAAAGCCCTGGTCCATTCTGTCCTTACGTGCTCCAAGTTCTCCGGCTGGCTCCTGGAACATATCTGCTGCGTGTCTATGTATTTTGTTACAACACGACACAGTGTAGCACATTTCCTGTGCCTTGGCAGGATTTGTAGCTTAAATCGAAGGGATCTGAGGGGGATTAGCTCTCCACAGTGGGCATATTAGCCATTCAAAAGCCCCATAATCCCTCATGTTTCATCGTAGCTAAGGAGCGCATTGGAGAAGCAGGGCAAGGCCTTGGGTAGAACAGTTTCCTTTGAGTTTTTATTATTTTTTAAATGTTAACAAACATGCACACCACATTTCTGAAAGTGCACTGATGTATGTTTTTTTTTTGTTTGTTTGTTTGTTTGTTTTTTTCCTTGAATTCACCTCCAACATAGCACAATACCTGTAACACCTAGACTAAAATACTGACCTTCAGCTTGTGTGTGTGTGTGTCTCTGTGAGATGGATAAAGTGAACAGCTGCTTGACTAGCGTAAGAAGTAGAAAGTCATCCTTCATGGAGTCCTAGCTCTCCTAAGCTCTATCACCTGTTTGGACTGCTGTGCTCCATGTGTTACAAGATAAATGCCTCATTATCATGCGTTATCATGCTATACACTAGGGGGTGAAATGGGAGGAAAGCAGACAAAATGTTAAGGACGTTTCTTCCAGGTGTTTCTGAGAGGGATAGAGAAGCATAAATATAGAAGACACTGGAGGGGAAGAAACACTAAAAGCAAAGTGGCAGTATTATCTACCTTATGTCCTCGATGCTAGTTAACTAGTATCTGTAGTTCACAATCTGTAGTTAAGAGGGAGACAACATGAAACTGTAAAGCTCCTTTATAGTTGTTCATATGTTCATGCAGGATGCAGCTGGCATGTGTATGTGGCTTCTGAAGAAACTGAGTGAATTATAAGTGTGACACTGTGAGGCTCTTGCTTTTTTGCATTTTGTGCCAGAGGAAGATGATGTTCTGACTTTTTCTGGTTAATTGTACATCAACAAGCATTTACTGCCATTTCTTTTTTAATTCATATATTTCCTCTTTTAAACAATTTGTAGTAATTTGGTATATAACTGGCTTTAAAAAAGAAAATGTAATGTGCTTTTCCCCTAAAACTCTTCATCTCCACGCAACTAAGAATACAGTAGATTTTGTGGAAGAATATCGAGTCCACTGCGAGTCACCAAAATCACCAGAACAAGTCTGGTTTGTGTGGCCTGTCTTCTCTCTTCTGTTCCACTGGCACACTGTTCTTTATAGCACTGTGCTGCCAGGAGACATTTCGTCACTTGTTTTCTGTGAAGATTTTCAGTCATCTGCGTCAGTTGTCTTATGGTAGTAAGTTAAGTTGTCTGGACTCGTGGCATAAGTCTTGAAGGTATTTTCCCCTTTAAAGGGGAGGCTTTATTAGTTTAGTTCATGGATCATAGTAGTTTTAAACCCCTTTGGTTGAATCAAACATGTGACGTAATGAAGCTTGTTAAGGTCTGTGGTTGTCTCGGAAGACTACAGGTATAAATTTGTATGAAACATCCTGGAGACAAGGCTTTAATGACACTGTTCTCAACAGACAGATGGTATTGTTGACCCCACCCTCAGTGAAGTGAAAAAAAAGAGAGGAAAAAAAAAGTTTTTATTTTTAAACACTGTTGAATGGCTGGGTGATGTGGACCAGAAATCAGCATGGTATTTAAAAAAGTGATTCTTAATTATATATTTCATTGTTTTTTTTTTTTTATGAAGTGGTCTCAGTGTCTGGAGTTTTAGACCTGTTTTTCTCTCCCCAAATCACTTTCTTAAACATTGCCCTCAACAATGGCCAGATGAAGTCAGTGACCAAAAAAAAAAAACAGTATCTTTTGTCACTTCTTCAATTCCACCATTTTCAGTGTTGTTCCCATTGTACGCTGTTGCAGCAAAGAGTTCTTTTTGTCAAGCCAGTGTGTAATGGGCATCCTACTGAACTTCAGCTATATGCTCTCCCACATGATTTTGAAAGAAATGTCTGGTTTAGTGAATTGTTTTCATCAAGTTTTGTCTGACTTTAGTATATATTTAAATATGAAATAATAATAGTATAATCTTCAAAGGATATAAATCTTCACAGTGGTTTTTGGCAGCTTTTAAAAATCTTGTATGTCTGTAGTGATGTGATAGGCCACCGTCTTAGATATATCATGCCACTTAGATATATCAGGCACACTCCTTGTCATTAAATGTACCATGGGGAAATGAAGCTTTCAACATGCTTTTTTCATTTTTTTCAAGTAATGCAACATCAGTGTTTTTATATCTTATATCTAGTTTGAAAATATAGCACCAGAAAGGCCTTAAAGTCAATATACCACTACACTGTAGTGGTGATGAAATTATGCTTAGTGGGGCAGCACTAAATAATATATAAACAGAAGTAACATATTTATCACTCAACCCTCCAGATAGTTGTTAGTAAATGAAAGGAAGTGCATTTGGTCTTTGATTGCATGAAAAGCATCACAAAATGCAACAAGTTCAGTGCAAAATGATGAATGAGTACAAGAGGCGATTATGAGCACATTTGCATGCCCTCCACCACACTAAATGTGGTTTAAAGGTGTGATTTAGTTTTTACTGTTATGATTATATCTAATGTTTAGAATGTGATTACAATTTCTGAATTCCACAGATCTGTACGATTATCTGAATTTCCAAACAAGAAAGTCAAAGTAACGTCCTTGTGCAAAAAGAAGTGCTTTTCTTTTGACTGCTTTTGCTAGGTGTCTCAACTGTTTCACTTTCTTCCGGTGCTCTGCATCTTCCTCTCCCTTTTTTTTTTTGGTCTCTGCATGCCGGTAAACACCCTGCTCTTGAAGCAGGTCAGCACCAACATGCTTTTGTGCTTTCTGGGTCAGTATTTCATGGCTCTCTTTATACAGACTGAAATACATTCCCTATAGTTCTTCCTCAATTCTAAGAGTGCAAAACTAATGAGTAAAAAATCTTGGTTGTACATCAGGTTTGTATATTACTAAAATATGAACCAAAAAATTGTCTATTTAATAAGTTTCTTGTTGATGTCTCACTGATAATACTATTCACTTTAATGCTCTTCTTACAATGATATGGAGTTTTTATTAATGACAACACTCCAAAGCTACTGACCCGTAATAATCTGTAAATATATGGTATTATGCATTTTCAAATACAAGGCTGTAATATCTCTAATGCCAGTGTAGCACTTTATATGGCCAGTATTTTTCCTTTGTACTTTAGCATCTGTGCTGTCTTTAAGGTCCCATGTCGGGGGTTATATCCTTCAGATGATGTTTACATAGGTGTGGCCTTCTAAGATCGCCATGCACAGACTGGGACATGAAGTGTTAAATGGAGACGATCTGGCCAATGGATCAAGTGTCATTCAGGCGACTATTACAAAATTACTGCTAACTCCTACTAAACTGAAAAAGGACAAATTGGTATATTATTTGTTTTATTGTTTTATATTAAAATGTGATTTAAAATAATTTATTTCAGGTAGTGAATCTTAGGATATGGTAGTCTGTGAAGGATGCCACCATTGGATCCTCTGTTTCCATGGAAATAAAGGTTACATTTCTCAACACATTTGAAGGAGCATTATGAAATGGGATGCCCTTTCCTTAGAATGCAGTTATCTGATTGGCTTAAAATTACAGTAGGTATATAGTTTTTTTTTTTTTTTTTTTTTTTTAAATGGCCAAAACAAATACCAAAAAATTGTGTGCTTAATGGGTACATGGGTTTACTCTAGTTGTAGATAATAATATGCATTTAAGGCATGAGATGTACTGTTGTCTCCACCTGGGCAGGAATGTAATGTTCTGTAGCAGCAAAAACAGCAATGGCTTGCAAATGTGAAACTGTAATTTGCATGAGTTCCCTGCAGAGCCAGAGGAAACTAGCTGCTCAAATGTCTAAGCAGCTGTAGTGCTGTTTGCTGCCGTCTAAACCTTTTACTAATAGCTCCATTAATTTGCACCATAACTGTATCATCTCTCTTAATGCATCTGCATTGCCCTTTGGGATTAATACAGGCTCAGATGTCCTTTTGAAATACTACTGTGTATTTGCCCTTTGCAAGTTTAGAAAGATCTTGTCTTTACTAGGATGAATCTTTTTACAAAGTTGCCAAGCTCTTTGGCATTGTGCCTATCATTTAGTTGTAGTGTATTTTATTTAGTTTTTGAGTCTGCCTTTTCTCATTAGGAGTTGTCTGATGTGATTCACAGAACTTCTTTTTCTCAGAAGCGTGTCTTAATGGCATGGAATTAGTTTATTTAATTTATTTATTTTTAAAGCTTTCCACCTCATCCCCACTTTAATTGACTTTGACAGTCTCTCATGAATTGGCTTACTTTATACAATTTTAAGTATTACAGTTATAATCTGTAGTTTGTATGTGTTGTGGGCCTGAGTGCCTTTAAAGGGCAAGGATACAATGCTATCCTTTTATTCTCAGTACACTATCTAGAGTGCAAAGGCTCTAAAACATACCTGAAAACTGATGAATTGCAAGCTTGTGTTTTATACCAGAAAAGGCATGTAAGTTAATTCCATTTTATTAGCTTATTTATTATATTAACTTGATGTCATTTGAATCCATTTATATGCAGTATTGTTTCTGTCAACAATTTCACAATTATCTACCCGTTGTTCAGTTTTGAATTACTCTGTTTACGCCAAAAGTGCATCATGTTTTTTTTAAAACTGTACAGTGATGACAGTTCTGATGTTTTTTGTTCTTTCTCTTGGCAGTGTTTCTGTGTAGATTTGGGCCGCACATTTATGGCGTTTGTGAGTGGAGACTTTTGCCAGGCTCAGCACCTCGCCTTTGTGAACAAGTGAATCATCAGCCCCCAGCGGGACTACGCTTCCCAGAAACCCCCCTGACAACTAGCACACTGAGCCTAGTGTGTCTTTCTCTCATATTCCCCTGGGATCACGCGTAGTCCTCCGCCTGAGTGCTAGCAAGTACTCCTTCCCTCCCCTGCAACTTTCTGTCTCTACAGTCAGTCAGAAACACCTCTCCTGAATGGGGTAATCTACAATTGTCTCATTGGATGACTGAAGGGTAGTCTCCCTTTTTATTTTATTTTTTTTTTTCCTTTTTACCATCCTCTTTTACACATCCCTTGAGCACTGTGGAAACGACCATCCTTTGTTTTTCATTTTTGTCTTTACAGCTTTAGTCCAGTGCCCTCTACCTTGCCCATACTCATATTTTTTATTTTTTTGTATTTATTTTGTTTTACTATAAGCCCTTGCTGAATCTGAGCCAAAGCATTTTTAAAGGAACAGGAATCATATTTTTTTATTGTAACTGTTTTAAAGCCGTCTCGTCAACATGAATCGCCCTGCCGCTGTTGAAATTACCTATGAGTGCATGAGGTTCCTCATCACGCATAACCCCACCAACTCTACACTCAACAAGTTCACAGAGGTAAGTGTACGTATTAAGTCATTCTCATCTGATGGTGTGAATGTGTATGAGATGGATAAGTGACCTGTTTGCCTCTGATTTTTCCCTTAAGGAGCTGAAGAAATTTGAGGTAAACACACTTGTGCGTGTGTGTGAAGCAACTTATGACAAGGCGCCAGTAGAGAGAGAGGGCATCCAAGTCCTGGTGAGTGCCATTGTTTAAGCCTCTTGTTGAATGACTTGCATAAAGACTGAAGTGAAACAACAGTGGTAGTATACTACCATGAAGAAAGATCTATCTGACTCAGTACTCACAACCACAAGCAAGGGTTCAGTAGCTTCGCAGACTGTCGGTATTTCCTCTTGCAGTGCACAAGTCTGTACAAGAGTACCAGTAAACAAAGCATGGAATGCAAGCAGTCCAGTAATACACATCTGTACTGTACTGCCCTTCAGGGAGTTTCTGTGCAGGTGGAGAAGTGAGTTAATGCATTGCATCTAGTTTGTTTTAACAATGAAGAAGGGGGATAAAGAGCCTCAGAGGCTCTTGTTGCAATCTCTGCCATCTTTGTAGGCGTTTATACAGGTGGCATAATAAAGGTGATTAGGCCCGTATAGTTTACACGTTTTTGAAGCATCGAAAGATTCCCTTTCACCACCTATCATTTGCACAGATAGTTAGTCTTGTGGTCCCAGACGTGATATTATAATGAAACATATGAAGGCAGCAATAAAACAACTGTGGACTAGAAGGTAGAAAATAGGGGATAAAAGTACGCTTGTCAAAAAACAAGCCTGCCGCAAGCATGTAACATAAATAATCCTTGCCATAAAAGCATTTAGGCTTTTGTAGCATTTGAGAGCACATTACTTCTAGTATAAATAAACGTTACCTCAGACAAAACCTTTGCACTAAACCAAATTATAGTTTAGCTGTAGACGATCTCTCTAGAATAAAGCTAAAAGGTGTCCCTTAAACATTCAACATATATTCTGCGGAATGAATTAACCAGCCGTAGCAGTTGGCTACCTAGCTTTATTGTTTTTAAACATTAAACAAAGTACAAACCATAGGAATTAAGGGGGTGTTTTAGGCAGTTTTAACTGCAATACAGTGCCCAAAGATCATTTTAAGATCATGCCTGGGTATACAGGACCTGTAAGCTGGTATAGTCAGGAGACTCCTGAACGGATCAATTAAAGACTTTTTTTCCTGAAAGTGCTGTTTGATCATGGTCTAAATAGGATAAGAACAGAAATGGAAATAGAAAGCTGTTGCTTCCTGAAAGCAGCAAAAAGCAATTTTTAAAAACTGTAAAAGCTGTCTTAACTGGTCAGGAATATAACCACAGTCCAGGTGACTTGAGGCTTATTTTATCTGCCTATTTGTGTAGTGGAAAGACAAATACTTGATGTCCACTGTACTTGTGCAGAAAACTTGCTTATCACTGGCCTTTTTTTTTAATAAAGTGTGGCTCATGTGTAGAGCTAGTCATTTTAGTTATGTATTGTGAAGGCAGAACCCCATGATCAACAAAGAAATGCCATTGTGTTGAGAGAGAGGAAAAAAGGGGGGAGGTTATGGGTGGCTTTGTGTGGGTGAGTCTAACAATCTATCTGTCTGTCTATTTCCCTTTCTGTCAATCTCTGTCTATCTGTCTGTGTCTCTGTCCCCATTCCTTCACTGTTTAATCTGTTCTTTATTCCCTTATTTTTTTATCCTTATGTAGTGATAATTAATTTGTCAGCTAAGCCGTGTTTAGTAAAGATCTTGACAATGGATTTACCAGAAAACTGTACTACTCCCTCCTGATGACATTAAACTTGTGCGTCATTTCATTGAACCCGATACCTCCCCCCTCAAAGAGCTTCTCCAGCCTTCTTTCTTTTTTCTTTTCCCCCCTCTTGCTGTCCAGTGACTCCCTGTTATCTTCTCTTCTCTCTCGCTGGCTCTCCTTACTGATCTCATCTTTATAGCCTCACATTATCTGTTAATCTTTCTCCTCCTTTTCATTGTCTCTAGCCACCCTTTCTGCATTCTCTCATCTGTTGCTCTTCTTTATAAAGCTTGGCTGGGAGAGAGCCAGATCGCTGTGGCCAGGCGCCCAAGAACAGTTCGTGAGAACTCCATGCTCCTCCACAAAGCTTTTCAGTTCAGAGCTGGCCTGTGGGCCTTACTGTCTTTGTGGCTCTGCAAATTAGTCAAATAGACCCCATTTTGTAGCTTGCAGGTCACTTCTGTGTTTTTAAAGCACAGCAGTATTTTTCAAAAAGGGTCTATGCTGTTAAATATGTACAGAATATAACATTTTTCAGATTTGTTTCTGTATTTTGCTGTCTGTACAGGACTGGCCCTTTGATGATGGAGCTCCACCCCCCACCCAGATTGTTGATGATTGGCTAAACTTGCTGAAGACTAAGTTCCGAGAAGAACCAGGATGCTGCATTGCTGTCCACTGCGTGGCAGGTTTGGGCCGGTGAGATGAAAAATTTTAGCTTCTTGTCTGAGTAAATAAATCCTAAAGAGAATACTTAATTTAGTTGTTCTATGTGCCCTTTTTGTCTATACTTTTATTCTTTCAATATATATCATTCACTCATTAATATACACCTACTCAAAGAAAGCTAATAAACCAGTTAAGCAGAGTTGAATCACACTTGTTTAAATTGGAAAATCAAATTGTGCTGGACCTCTTCTACCTCTTCAGTATTTTTATTTTTTTTGTAGTTTTAATAGTTTTAAATTCCCTAGCTTTAAGGGTTGTGGTTTCTGACCTGCTATTGTTCTAGTTTACTCTCGTCCATTCTGGTGAAAACATGCTAATTCGATCACTTTCACATTTAAAAAGTCTTCTGACACAATCAGCAGTCTGTGTTCAGAAACTTCTGTTTAATATGCTGTTGCTCACACAAGGTGTGAATAAAAAAAAAAATCCTAAAATGAAAATTTTCTTAAATTTTAAAAATTTAAAAAAATTTATTATATCTTATTTCTTTCATCTTTTTAATTGAATTTTCTATTAATGTTATGCTGATTATGATTTAAGTCAGTAATGAGTATTCATGCAAAAATGTCATGAATTTTGGAACATTTGTGTTGGCCCATTCATCACAGGAATCATTGTAAAGGTCCGCTGGTGTTTTCTAATTACATAAAGTTATAATGCTGGACAGAATGTTTTGTTCCAGAAGTGATAATGTTGAGGTTTGGCAGTGATTCCTAGAGAACACGGAACTTGGTTTGGGATCGTTTTTTGCTGCAGTAGTTATCTCTCTTACTCTGTAATTCACTGCACTAAATATGCCAAAATATTGATTCTAAAGTCTGAAGCTGAGGCAGGGATCACTGTTTCCCAACGTTTTCTCTTTGTTGTCCATAGAGCACCTGTGCTGGTAGCCTTGGCCTTAATCGAGAGTGGGATGAAGTATGAGGATGCAGTGCAGTTTATACGACAGTACGTACTCCAGATGCACAGTGATTTGAAGGGTACCAATCTTGCTCGGGTTTGCCTTTGACTCTGTGCTGATTTTGTTTTTAGGAAGAGACGTGGAGCCTTCAACTCCAAACAGCTTCTTTACCTCGAAAAATACAGACCTAAGATGCGCCTGCGGTTCAAGGATGCCAACGGTCACAACTGCTGCATCCAATAACATGTCAGTTGTACACATCTAGTGGGAAATTCACTTAGGGGAGAAAGTAAAAGCTGTGGGTAATTTTTGTGATGATTTATACTCTGAGTCATGGCTAATCAGTCACAAAGATGTAATGAATGAAAGCTAATCTGTGGATTCACCAGCTGTATGAATGAAAGAGGTCAAAGCACACAGATAAGCCTGCCTCCTGGTTGACTGCGTACCAGTCACAGGCTACAATAAACTGAAGCCCCTCCTGATTTCCCAAATGTCCAATCTTGGGATAGCTTTTATTTTTCATTATTTTAAAATGAATGATTTAAACTATGGTGAAAAGATTTACAATTGTGTAATTCTAATGATTTTTATTATGATAAACGTCACTGTTAGAATTGGAAAATATACATGACCAAAACCACAACGGGAAGTACATTGTTTTATTGAAACGTCAACTCTTTAGTTGTGCAGAGGAACCAGAGCATTCCTCTGACATGCTGTGCTGTTCTCCCCCTTCCTTGAAGTCACTTTTAATTTAGGGTCAGGCTGAGTTTTAAATGTCAACTGTATTTATTCTCTATAATTAGTGTCTTGTCAGGAGTATGGTTGGGGCCAGGACACCTTTTCTTTTTTTTTTTTTTTTTTTAAATCCTCCTTCTCTTTTGGAGCCATGTTATGTTCACTTTTGTTCTCTGATTCTCTGGGGAGTGCAATATTCAGTCCAGTTTAGAAAGCAGTCATCTTTAGGACCGTCCTACATACACACATGCACACAGGAGAATGTGTGTCTAGCTTTAGGTACTTCTCACTCATCATGTCTGCTCACTTAGTGGGTCACAAAAAATCCTTTACTGTTGGCCGGACAGTCAGTATGTATAAACAAACACACCCACAAACTAGCTGTGACCCCCATTGTTTAGCTCATAGGCATACTCAAGGAAGTGACAGGTGGGAGACTGATTTGATTTTTTTTTTTTTTTTTTTTGTATTTTGTTGGGTTTTTTTTCCCCACATTTTAAAAACATACCATCTTGATTTTAAAATGAATAAATAAATTTAAATGAACTTGTGCTCTTGTATGCATTAATTTATTCTTAAGCAAAGTATTGGGTTTTTCTGCCAAATTCTGAGTATTTAAATTATTTAAACCTATCATGAATACAAATCATGATGGGTTTAAATAAAGGAGGGATGTTTGTGATGAAGGCTAATTCTTTTAAAACTGAAGAAATAACAGTATTGCTAACAAATACCATCATTTCATCGATTGCTTTGTTAGTGCTGTTGAGCTACAGGCTACCAAAAAGTGATTTCCCCTTTATGGTCTGTAGCACCATCTGCTGGACTTTATACAGAAGTGCACTTGCTAAAACCAAACTCATGAAAAGGTTGGAACAAATTTTTTAAATTTTTTTTTTTTTTATGATAGTATGTAAAAATTAGTAAATAAATGAATACCTATTTAACACATTTTCTGTGAGGATGCTTACATCGTAGTTGGAAGATGTCTAGTGCACTTTTGGTTTGGGAGGGCCAACACCCCGGTTCAGCTTTTCTGTTAATTGTCAGCTTTATAAAGACTAACTTTATAAGGGCCCTCCAGGACCTAAGCAGAGCTGACCTGCACAAAATTAGGCGATTTTAATGTTCGGGCCTATCAGTCCGTTTCATACTAACAGCATCAGAAGTCAAGTCAAGTAGGATTTTATTGTCATTTCAGCCATATACACAGTACACAGTGAAACGAAATAACGTTCCTCCAGGACCCTGGTGCTACACACAAGACAACATAAGACAGAAGTGTGTAATGCTAAAATATTAGCAATGTGAATGCTTTTTTTTTTTTTTTTTTTTTAAATGCATGAAGACTTTTATTGCTTCTCATGGTGTTAAAATGATGATCCTTTAGAAAAAAGACATTATTTGAAGAATATAAGGCAATAGCAAAAGAAAAATACACAGTGAAGGAAATTGGGCTACGATTACATTTAAATAAAAGAAGTCTTTAATACAAACTGCAAGAGAATCAAAATCCGCTTCAGTGGCCAAGTGTGTAACACACACACAATTAATTTGTTTCTGGCTGTTGGAGGCTCCCTGGTACAATAGTGTTACGTAATATACATGTATGCTTAATACACAAATTACACACTACACAATATACATACACATGGTGCACATAATTACAGATGAAAGCAAATAACAGGTTATCAGTGAAAATGCGAGGTCATTGATTATTGTGGAAGAGTGGGATGTAGTGCTGTTGGCAGTGAGTAGAGCAGTGATCAGCACATCATTAAAGAGTCATGGTGCAGATAACATCTACTTTACATTAACGGCATTCAGCAGCTTATCCAGAGTGACTTCTGTGTCCGAACTACAGGGACCGTCTCCCTGGAGCAACTCAGGGTTAAGGGTCTTGCTCAGGAACCCAATGGTGGTGGTGGTGGTAGAGATGGGATTTGAACCTGCAACTTCTTGGTCCAAAGGCAAGTATCCCACCACTTGATGACCACATCTGTGAGTGATGTGTGCAGAAGGCCAAAGGAGCTTTGCCACTTTGCATATTTAATTGTCTCCTGTGATCAAGACTTTCATGCAATTTCACATAAATGGGCAGAAAGTCTGCAAATGCTAAAGTAGGCCTGTGACCTCCTCTTTCTGTGCAGTGGACTAGTGGTTAGGGACCAGGACCCAGGATCAGAAGGTCATGGGTTTGAATACCAGACCAGTAGTTTGCCCTGAAGCCCCATGAGCAAGGTACCGTCCCCATCACTGCTCTCTGGGCCTGCTGCACGGTGGGAGTTAAAAGCAGAGGTTATGTCTCACTGTGTGCTTTTCTCAAAGACAAATAGTCACTTTCACTTCACTTCTTGAATATAAAGCCCGTGTTTTTCCAAAAAAACAAGCTAAAAAGTTAAAGTTTCCGGAGGATATTGCACGGTCTTAATGAGGAACTGCTGCGAAGCGACCTTTGATCGCCGTGCGCAGTAAGGGGAAGTGCTTTTCTTGGGGACAGCCTGGGCCTCAGTGCAGGGTAACTATATTTCCCCGCTGTCTCAACACTGCCACCTGCTGGCTTTGGTTTGCATCATTCACTCCTATTTTAAGAGCAGTAAGCTGCTGATAAAAGTCACATCAGGTGTCACTGCATGTGAGAGTGAGAGTGAGAGTGATTATTCTGTGATGTGTTAGTTGATGTCATGCTCTGATCCGACCCTCGGACCTGCTGAACAGGAGCGCCGAACGGGCGATTTGAACTGCGCCCTTATATGGTGGGAAATTGGGTCGTGTTCATATACACCCTCGGCCACTTCACCTACGCCCTTCGACCGTGACAATTCCGCACAGACGTGCCTCCTCATTCTGCTCTTGCCAGAAAAATAAAGAAGCCTGTCAGACTAAGAACGAATAAGTTATAATAACTATAAACTTTCTCGTTAGAATGACTTAAACCCTCTTTAAGTGAAAAAGCTTTTCCTCTTTAACCTGACAATAACGAGACACTTTCAAAGACGCAATACTTAAATTATCATAATTAGATGTTTTCTCATAATTACGAGCTGACATCGTACATTCCACGTATCTGCATCTACTAGCTGCATCTACTGCGGTGAGTGAAGGGAACGAGGGGGAATCTTCTGGATTGAGATCGAGCCGCGGCACAGCGACGATGACGTTGGCGTGACCGTTGGCGCCTGCGCAGTGGGAGCAGCGCTGAAATTCAAATTTGAACAGCTGGAGAGTTCTAGCAGAGAAGAAGCAGCGGAGCAGCTTATCTTTAAAAACACGACGACGGGGTGGGGTGTCGTTCATTTAGCTTAACTTTTGCCGTGTATGACCTTGACATGGATCCATTCACAGAGGTAAATACATTCTCTTACAATACACGTGCTATTTTTCTTTCCATCTTGTGAGGCGAGTGAACATTTTGCCTCGTGGCAGACTGGGCAGCAGTTAGCTAGCTGATGAAGTGGCTCGACTGTTGTTTCTAATGTGCAGGGCTGTTATAGTTGGCCTTTTCGCCCAGAGTAAAGATTTCACGCTGTTTTGCTTAACGCAGAGCGGGTCTGTGTTTGATATATAGCTTACTGTCGCCCAAAATGAGCGGCTAGTGCGAGCAGTATCAAGCCGTCGCAGCTTCCTGTTTACTCCGGATTAGTTCAGCTCCGCTCGGTCTGAGATGCTGATTGGAGGTGAACCGTTGTGTTAGTGCAGCAGCAGCAGGTCTTCAGCGCTACAGACGAACTGTTAACACCAGTACAGGGCGTGGTGTGCTTTTAGCAGGTCAGCTAAAGCTATAATACTGTAACTCAGGAATAGGCTGAACACCGTGATGGATCCCTGTAAAGGCAGAACTTCATTAGTAAAGAGTGTGACGCCCAAAATGGTTACATTTGCTGGTTTTATACCGTGTGTGTGTGTGTGTGTGTGTGTGTGTGTGTGGGGCTGGGGCTGGGAGGGAAAGAGGGAAAGCGAGAGAAATCAAATCACGAGAGATTCAATAATAATAGGATTCAGAGAGATTTGGTTTCTTTGTCAGGCTTCTGGAGCCATGTCCAGTCTTAACCACTAAGATGCTGTAAGGGTGGGACACGATGGGAATTCCTCAGGAATGACAACCTCTAACTGAATTTTCCACTCATTCCCTGGGAGACTGCCAGCCAAAGCCTTGCGATGTTTGAGCTTGCTGTTAGAGATATGAATCAAACCTTTGAGGTGCTGTGAAAGAACACTATGCAGTAAGAAGCTTTTGCTCACATGCTAATAAAGAAAAATATCTCCAGATATTTAAGGGTGAGATTATATGAACTGCAGGAATTCAGCTGCTTCAAGCAAACCATTTTCAATTCTAATTATGTTGCAATTGTACCTTTTTTCTTCTGTTCTTTCAGTTTAATTTTAGTGAATGCATTTTGTTTATACTATATATGTTGTTAAATACTGATGGTGCCCTGAACAACAAGCATCTCCTAATGCATTCCTTGTGGTCCAAGGTCCCCATTGCCTGGTCCATCATTTGACCCCTTGCTACACATCCTGTAAATTCTGTTGTGCAGGGACGTCTTAACCCTTTTTTCAAAAATCTGAAGAAACTCCAAAATACTGTTCGATGGTACAATAACACTCTTGAGTGCAAAAAATAACCTCTCCATATCTGGAAAAAATGATCAAATGACCTGCTTGAAAAGCCATTAAATCCCTTCACTCCTTTTCTTTGAGATTTCAGAAAACTTGGTTGTATTGCAGGATATACTTCCACTGCAACAGCATAATTCAAGAAATTCAAAACAATGTTTGTGAGAAAATGAAGTTGTTTTATCCTCTGACCTGAAGTGCAAATTATAACCTGCTCAGTGAGATGATTAAAAATCAATTTTATTTAGTAGTTTCAAAATCCAAAATGATCTCCATCTATTTCCATTAGTCTATATAGAGATTAATGACGAATGCTGTTATGAAAACCTTAAACTTTCAATGCATTACTGTTTAACAGAAACTCTTAGAACGCACACGGGCTCGTAGGGAGAATCTTCAAAAGAAGATGGCAGAGAGACCTACAGCGGGCAATCGACTAATGGTCAAGAGAGCAAGGGAGCCGCTTTCAGAGGCAAATAGTGTCATCACTGAGCCACCAGTAGAAAAAGGTAACAAATCCATACTCAATTTGAGCAAGAATAGTTGTAATGTTTGCAGGGCTATATAGCATTGTCACAGTTTCTTATCATTACAACTTTCTGTTGTAGCTGCATTCCCATAGTCTGTAGAATGAGAGCTGATTACTGTGATCTCAGTATTGTCTATTGGGGTAATTACTTTTAATGCCTCTGTTTTAAACAGCTGAGTGTTTTAAACTAATCAATAAGAAGTTTGACACTTTAAATGTTTTAAATTAGTTCATCATTAGATTTAGTACTGCAGTCTGGCTTTAAAATGTGCATATTGTAGTAGAATAACTGAATTTGTTTGTAATGGAAGATTACCCTCTATAGGAATCGTTCCATGATTTCAGAATTTACAATTTAAATCCAAATTTATTGGATCTTGCAAAAACCTTTAGCTCTGCTTCAAATGCATTTATCGCAGTCCTAAAGAGCAGCCGCTCTAATGATGCCAGAAGCCTTATTCTCGTTTTGATTTGTAAAAATACATGCATATTATGACTGTGTGTATAATATACATGCACACACAATATAATTGACCTGCAAAGCCCATGTTCCATGTCCAAGGTGAGCTGGTATGGAAAGGCCTAAAATGATTGTACATGAATTCTTTTTTTTATAGATGAATGTGAAACACTTCCACCACATGTTTAAATTCCCAAGGAATACCGTTTATTCATTTATTTATTTTGTTGTATACTAAAATAAAACACATTTGTGAAAAGTGCTATGTTGGAGGTGGGGTGGGAGGGTACTGTGATGAACCTGAAGGCCTCACAATATCACTTATGCATTTATGATGCAGTACTGCCCTCCTCCAAGCCTTCTCCTTCAAAGCGACGGTGTTCAGAAGAGAATACCTGTTTCAGTGGGGAAGAGAACAAGGAGCCAGCTGCCCTTTATGCAACTGCCAAAGAGAATACAACAGAGAAGCCTTCCATGGCACCAAGCAGTATTTGCGCAGGCATGGTGGAGAAAATTGCTGTCCAGCCATGCTCAGAGTTGAATGAGGGGTGTACTGTCCCTTCTCCAACCTCAGAGAAGACAGCGTCTTGTACTTCAGAGACAGCAACAGTATGTGCAGATAAAGTTCTAAATCATTCTGCCGTGGAGGAGGGAAGAAAGATTCTTAAAGACAACCCTGCTCCCTTGACAAACCCCAGCAGCATGAAATCTCGCCTGCAGAAACTCGCTGTGCAGAGACAGTACTGGGATTCTGAGGGTAGGGTGCAACTTGTTTTTTCGGTATAAGGACAGTTTTGAAATTATAGAATGGATTATTTAAAGAGAGATATATATAGTAGAATTTTACACAACATACAAGCTTAACATTTTAATAAACAATAAATGTATTTGATGCGGATTTTATACATTAATATTTCAGTTACTGCTCTGTAACTGTTTGATTTATAAGAAATGTATTAAATTATCAGTATTTAGTTTCTTGATAACATGGTTCCTAGACTCTTAGAAAAAGTTGAATTTGACATACAGTTGTTGTGTTGATTTTGAATTGTATTTACAGGCAATTCTGAAAGACCTGAACAAGCTCCCAACAGCATAGCCCTATCCCCTCTTAAGCCTCAGAGAAAAGAGGTGTCTATGACTCCAGCTCCAACCATCTCATCTTCAGTGCCACCCATAGGCAGGAAGGGCAGACTGGCAAACCTTGCAGCCACAATTAGTTCCTGGGATGATGAGACTGGGTATCACTCTACTCACCGAGAAGATATCCAACCACAGCCTGGCACATCTGGTGTGCCTCTACCAGTCCAGACTGAAACAATAAATGCCAAGAGCAGTGCTGTTACACAGAAACCTAGCTCTGTCCTGTCAGCTAGCAAGCCTATCCCCAGCACTCCACAGGTGGGTTATGAAAACAAAAAGGACCAAGGACCTGGATGGTATTTTCATGCCAGAGTCTGTGATGCAGGATATATATTTAAAAGTAGGCATCACATCAAATGTTTGTTCTTGTACATTCTATGGTCATTATTGAACCAGATTTATTAAACAGTAGCTGAGTAAGTCTGCAGATACTGCATCACAAAGATTAAATGAAGTTGGACACAGCCCAAATAAAACTACTTGGTGTTTGTTCAATTTGACTTTCATTTTATAAAAATGTTTAAAGGTGTTTCATATTTGATTCTTTCTAGCTGCCAGTTTATTCTCCAGTTAAATCATCCAAAGTGATTCCTCCTAGCCCTCAAAAGACTGAGGTGCCTGAGCACAAACTGACTAAAGGAATTCCTTCTCCAGCATCCAGTCCCCTGAAGACATTCTCTAACCATCCCCCAAGTCCTCTCAAATCTGCAAAAGTGCCCTCTTCTAGTACTGAGGGAACTCCATTGTCCAAAAACCCACTGAAGGTTCAGGCCCCAAGCAGAGAGTTGCTACCTGGCAGTCCTACGAAACCAAGCCTTCCAGTTAAGCCCTCTTCTGCTACAGCTCCCTCTCAGGCCAGTCAGAGACTGGCCAAGGAGATGACACCTTTGCATCAGAAAGGCCAAGCTGGAACTCCTGGTGAGTTATCCACCTGTGATGTTTGTATTGTTCAGTAGATAACAAAAATAATCCTTGCAGTTCAAGTCATCTTGTGTGGCACCATGGTCCTGGAGGAACATAGTAAAACAAAACAATGTACTGTGTATATGGCAGAAATGACAATAAGACCTACTTGAACATAAGCAACACTTATGTTTTTGGAGTAGTTTAAGACTGTTCATGTTTCCTTTAGGCCTTTTCTTATTCTTCTGTTATTTTAGTTTTTGGAAATTTTCTTTTGCTTCCTTAGGGGGTGTTAAGTCATTTTTAGAGCGTTTTGGAGAAAGGTACCAGGAACGTCAAGGTTCTCCAGTTGGTGGACTAGGCCGCACAGTTGCTGCTACGCCTAAATCCAGAATGCTTCAGGAAAGGCTTGCCATCACTCAGACAACCTCAACTACTGCAATGCTCACTCAGAAGCAGAAAATGGTATGTGATCCATAATAGGTGAATAATTCAGGGTTTATACAGGATCTTTATCTGACACTTTTTATTATTAGGAACGAGAGGCCGAACTGGCACAGGTTCGCAGTCGCTTTCAGAATGGCAATATGTGGAAAAGTAAAGAGGATCTTGCAGAGGTCAAGGATGACTTGGAATCTAAGGTCATGATTTATATTTAAAATTGGTACATATTTGATAATATCTATGGCTGTTTTAATAGACTTTTTTTTTATTTTAAACCCACAGCAGGTTCTGATAAATTATATATAAACACAATAGTGATCATAATTGACATTCACTTTTCCTTTTAGAAGGAAGATGATTCTCCTCAAAGCTCTGCTCCTGTGGTTTGCAGTGAGCCTTTAGCTCTTGGCTTGGGTATTTTGGAAAATCCATCCAAAGTCACCGTAAATGGTAATATTTCTGTTAGTGTCTCAATGTCATGTTAAGCCACACTAAAGTCTATACCAAGGGCCATATCCATGAGGTTTTTAAGAAGTGAGTGTAATCTGGAATCAGATTCTTTAGTCTTTATGATAACACTATTGGCAAAAACAGGTCTTTGGATTCCACCTTGTATTAATATATTCTGCTTAATATGCAATTATTTTGCTCACTTTTTAGTCAGTCTACTTCTAGATCCAGCTTCTAACCATATTCTTTCTTTCTTTACAAGATCAAAGTTCCCCCCCAGTAACTTTACTGGAAAAGGTAGAGCTTTCTGGAAGGAAATTAGATGTGGCTGAGAGAAATGAAAAAGAAGGCAAGATTGACAGCTTTTCATGTTGGATGATATTTGTGTGTTCTATAACAAAAGACATAACTTTACATTTTGAAACATAATTTCAAAGACTTGTTTATTTATTTTTTTTATTATATAATTCCAGAAGCAGATGAGGAGACACATGAGATTGAAATGAATGTGGATGGCTCCATGAACTCTGAGGTCATTAATAATCTGTTTGAGGGAGTATTAGAGGAGAATGACGAGTGCAGTGCAGACGAGAATGACGAGTGCAGTGCAGACGAGAATGAAGATGCTCTGAACATCTCCTCTATGTCACTGCTTACTCCTCTTGCAGAGGCTGTAGCTTCTGTGAAGAGCCCTGAGAAGAAACTCATGGTGAGTCTGCAATGTTAGATATATCCTTATCTATTCTAGAATTAATTCTATTTCTTTAGTTCTGCAAAATTGTGATTACATCTAGATTTGTAGAGCACTAATATGCTAACTTAGAAAAAAGTTCTCTTTTAAAATTCTGTGTTTATTTTTGTAATTTGCAAAAGACCTCAACCCCAGCCAGCTCATTTAATGAGAAGAGTGGGACCCCAGAGAGTGTGTCCAAACCAACAAAATTCCAAAGAACAAGAATGCAAAAGGCTGGCTTTTCTGGCAGTGTTGAGAAAATAGAAGAACAGAACCTGCTCTATAGGTAACTACATTGTCATTCAGTTAAATATTAAATGAAGTGTTTTTGTATAATGACTAAGGTATCTGCATTTCAGCATTGATGCATATAGATCAACCAGATTGAAGGAAACTGATAGACCACAAATAAAGCAAGTTATTGTGAGAAGGGAAAATGTGTCTAAAAGGGTGGAGGAACCTCAAAGCCCAAGTCATATTGGCATTAAACAAAAGATGCAGGTAAAAAAACAGGAACGTCATTATTTCCGCTAGTTGAAAATGTTCATGTATGGTTATTTGGTTTCTTAGATGGTGGTTTGAAGAGTTTAATTAAAGTTGTGCCTTTAGATTCTCAACAGTGAAATGAGCCTGCAGCAAACAGTGATTCATCAGGCAAGTCAGGCACTAAACTGCTGTACAGATGAGGAGCATGGCAAAGGATCTCAGGTGGAAGCTGAGGCAGAGAGACTTCTGCTTATTGCTAGTAAGTACCAATGTGACTTAGGCAGAGAATCCTCTGCTTATTACTGGTGAATAGCAGTGATGCTATTGGTAGTTACTTGTAATACTGCCATTAAAAAGGAATTATATATATATATATATACCGCAATTAACCAAGACAACAGAAGCTTAAATACATTAATAAGCATTGATACAAATGTTTAAGCATGCATTTTGCACAAACACTAAGTTCTAGATTAACCTTAAATTAAAATTGCTTTCGTAGTTTGGATACTATAGAATATACACTTAGATGGGCATATGTTTATTTATTGGCTGTAAGTAATGTTTATTTCCTTATTTTGTTTCAGCTCAGCTATTCAGCATCATTTATAATCACTTTCTTTGCCTTAATCAGTGTTCTAATTGGAAGTAATTTCGTTCTTTTGCCAGCTGAGAGGAGGGTGGCCCTGAAAGCTGAGTTGGATCGACTGAAGGCAGAGGGTCCAGCCGCTCAGAAGAAAGGCTCTTCCAGAGCTCAGGAGGACATGGGTGTACCTGCCTCTAAGGGCTCCATCACACTGCAGGAGCTTCGATTACCACTGAAGGCTGACTTTGTGTGCTCTACAGCAAACAAGCCTGGTACATTTGTGAATTTACATTCTTTAAGCTTGGCAACTGTTTAAAAAAAATTATAATTAATGGAAACTTGTTTTTTTGTTTTTAACAGACTCAGGAAGCCATTACTTTTTTGTGCTGATCCGTGCTGGAGCTGAAAACACTGTTGCAACTCCTCTGGCTAGTACGCGCAGTGCACTCAGTGGGGATGCCTTGACCTTTTCTACAAAATTTACTCTGTAAGTCTAGATATTTTAGTTGATCAGACCATTACAGCATGATCAACTAAAATCAGCACCACCATATCAGCACCACCTGAGAGAGTCCTGTTCTTTAATCTTCTTTTTATCAACTTTCAGTCCCGATGTGTCCAGTGACTTTGAGATTGACATTGAGGTCTATTATCTCGTAAGTATATCTTTGTGTGCGTGTGTTCATGCGTATATAGTGTGTGTGTGTGTGTGTGTGTGTGTGTGTGTGTATATATATATATAAATAATTATTATTATTTATTTATTTTTATTTTTTAGGTTCAGAAGCGTGAACTGAACATTGATAAAAGGAAAAAGCCAACAAAGTCCAAGGTACAGGCCATAAATAATATTTATATTTAATGATTTTACTCTGTAACTTCAGGTGATTTTGCCATCTTTTTCTTTAGGCAATCACGCCAAAGCGATTTCTTGCCATCACTGTAAGTGCATTCTTTATTTCCTTGCTTTGAGTATAATATAAAATATCTTCTACCATGTGTTACTTAAAATGGCAAATATTTTTCCCTTTTCAGAAAAGCAATCTCCAGACACCTGGTGGGTATTGTGTACATTTGTGAATCAATTTTATCATCAAGCCATAAAAACTGTTATGCCTTGTGTATGTATTTGGTTCAAAACATGTATATAGTTATGTATGTCTATGTATGTCTTATAGTAATTGCAAGCCCAGGTGGTCCGAATGCAGTGCGCTCCAGTAATTTTGTCCTTGTTGGTGCAAACAAATTAACCTTGGCGTCTATTGGAAAGAGCAAATTTCCCCTAGAGAAGGTAACTCATTTGAAGCATATTTGCTTGTCACTATCTCTTAAATATAATTTTCCTGCATACCAATCATCTTATGTAAACTTTGCACTGGCTGTAGGTTACGCCTGGGTGATCAAATGAAAAAGAGATGTTTATCGTGATAGACACTTTATTGATCTAGAAAGAAAAAGTTTGATAAAGGTTCCCTTTAAATACACTAAAGCATAACTTGAAATTTGCAGGGTTCGGCTAAGTGAAGATCAACAAGAAATTTTCTCATGTGCCTTGCTGACATGCAAACACCCAATCTTTGCAACTGGTGGACTTCCAGTTGTACCAACTAAATATGACAAGAAATGGCTAAAAGGGGGGGAAATGGGTAAAACAAGTAATTAATAATCAATAATTGATATTAACTGAATATAGATATTTCAGCTAGATCTTCTAGCCTGCTTATACATTCAAAAAGGAACCTATTAAGCTTGGCAGAAATTGTAATTTGATTTATATTTGTGTATCTGTATCAACTGAGGAGGAAAGAAAAGATATATTTTTATCTCGCCAAGCCCTACTAGAAGAGATTGGGGAAAAACATGGTGCTCTCTGGTGGACATTGGAAGGGTAGACAGGGCCTTTTTTTCCACGTTAGTGAAACAAGCTTTAGCACTTTTGCACTATGCTGTTAGCTGCATGTATCATTTACATATGCTCATTTCTCTCTTTGTAGATCAGTTGTCAAGAGAATGAGAGCAAGCTTCTCAGTGACATGTTTCAGAAAAAGGTTTTTATATTTGTTCCATGTTGTGTAACAAAGGGGTTGTCTGCTTGCTCATGTCCAAACAAAGTTGCTTGGCACCATGAGATAGTGTTACGTTATAATACTATGAACTCATCCACTGTTTTGCCAGTTTTGTGTTTGTGTGGTGTCCTTTCACTCTCAGTGAGCAAAGGGTGTTTGGTGCAGACTGTTCTCTCTATGCCCCGCCCCCCTCCCTTTCTATTCATATCACAAATTACTTTCTCAACACTATAACCGATCCCTACGTTTCACTTCTAAATACATCTAGGTACCTTTCCTTTGTCCTTTGGAAGGCCATATCTACCTCAAAATGCAATGTGAGGTTGGCTCTAGAGTGGAGGAAAGAGGCTTCTTGGTGAGTTTCCTGTAACCAATTTAATTAATTAGCCTTTTAATTAAACTAACTTTCTGCATAACTTTCACTACATTTTTTTGATGTATGTAATTTATAGACAATGTTTGAGGATGTTAGTGGATTTGGAGCGTGGCACAGGAGGTGGTGTGTCCTCTCAGGGTACTGCATCTCTTATTGGACTTATCCAGATGATGAAAAGCGCAAGGTAGATAAGACTAACTGGCATTAGTTTTAATACATGTTTATCACTGTGCTAGTTTCTTTAATGCTTGACTTGTTCTGTCTAGAACCCAATTGGTCGCATCAATTTGGCTAGCTGCACCAGTCGTAAGGTGGAGCCTGCTAACCGTGAGTTTTGTGCCCGACCCAATACCTTTGAGCTGATTACAGTGAGGCCACAAAGGGAGGATGACAAAGAAACTCTGGTCAGCCAGTGCAAGAATACCCTGTGTGTTACAAAGTAAGAGCCCCTTCACTCCATTCTGTTAATTGATGTGCAGGACCTTTATGAATAGGTGTAATTGTAGAAGGGATGTCAGACTGACCTGAAGATCACATGACTAGACAGGCCCCTTTCAAAAGCTACCTTGGCTAGGGAACTTCCACATGTCTGACTATCTGTGCAGTATTTATATATGTGACTTCTCAGTCCTAAGACAGAAAAATAATTTTTACTTTATTGTCAATATAGCTTTCATTTCCAATATAATGTGTTTTCTTATCTGAAATAAATTCTAAACTTAAAAGCAGCATGATTTTCATTGATCACAGAGCAGCAAAAAAAATGCAACGGCTGACTTGATCCAGCTCCATTTAAAATCCTTCTGGTCACATGACCAAAAAAAATAAAATTAACATTTATCCCATGGAGCCCGCCAGAGCTGCACGTCTCTCTTCAGCAAAAGGTTCACCACAGCTTTTCTATGTATTTTAACATATCTACAGGTAAACACAGGATCAGAGTATCAGCTTTCATTTGGCGTAATCTCATTCCTATTTTCTGAAACCCAAATGTCTTCAGTGCATAGCAAATGCCTTGCTGTTCCAGTACTTTAGATGGAACTGTCTGAATTAGAACAAATCTCTTATCGCCAAAATGGCAACTTTAGAAGCTAAGCAAAAAACCTGGATTATAATTACATTAAAGTAAAAACTATCATGAAATTACAGTAGAAAGAAAAACTGTTTTGACAGTTTTTGATAGTGACCATATGAGTAGAGTTAGCTTGATTTTGTTTTAGAATACTTTGAATATTGTAATCCAGGAATCACATGTGGATTGTACAAGAAATTAGTAATTGTTTATTTTTTACCATGCAGGAACTGGCTCAGTGCTGACACTAAGGAAGAGCGAAACTTGTGGATGCAGAAGCTCAATCAAATTCTAGTTGATCTTCGCATGTGGCAGCCAGACTCATGTTACAGGCCTGTGTGAGCCCCCATCTGGCTAGCTTTAAGGACAAGCATCATCCTTGTAAATAATTTCACATAAACTGTAAGCTTGTTTGGCTGAAAAGTGCAATACAGCATAAGTTATGGAACGTTTACAGATTATAGCACATTTGTCATGGGCAAGAATTTCACTCAATAAAGCCATAATAAATATAATTTCAGTATTGCAAGAAACAAAATTCATAAAGACTTAGATTTTGGAATAGCTAAATGGAAATGTTTCATTAGTTGTAACAGTAAAGGAGATTTTCTATTTTTATAGTTTTATAAATTTTAGAGCACTAATGCCTCTCCATACCATTAACAGTACAACAAAAAAGTCTTTATACATTAATTCACTTTAGAAATAAAATCAGGTATGTAATTTATTTTTTAACTGAAGAAAGTGCAGTTCGATTGCCTGCTTATGTTTGAAACTTTAGGCAATATGCTCAGCATTTTGATATAAAATGCATGTTTGCGTTCAGATTATTCTGTATAGTTTAAATCAGCCAGTGTATCTGCTGTTTTTAAATGGGTGTTAATTGTGTTTCAGGAAAATGGTGTTTAAGAACCAACAATTTGGAGGGGTGGGGGGGGTTTAGCCAAATTCCTTTTTTATAATAAAGGATACCAGAGATATTTAATAATTACTCCTGAATACGTGAAAAAGATGTATTTGCTACCCCAAAAAATATTTAACTGCACTAATAAGTTTTGATTGCTTGTGCAAACTTTACAATGTTTTAGTACTTTATTGTGACAGAGCTTACTTTATCTCTAGAATCGAGTGCTTCATCCAGGTTGGGTTGGTTTGTTTGATTTTAGCCAAACTTATTTGTTTTAATTAAGAGACACAACATTTATCATGTATGCTTTAATTTTTACCATGTGCTGCACATATATTATCAGCTATTAGTGCTAGCTTATTTGAGGTTCTAGTTTGATTGTGTTTTATTTTGGAAGTTAAATGTTCAGACATTTTGCCAATAACCTTTGAAAGTGAGCTGAAAATTTTGATCAGAAATGTGTTACTAAGGGTCGGTTTGTTAAGCTTTTGTTTTGATTCTGCTTGAAACAGTAGACATGTACATAGTTTCATAATCTGTGTTTTTTACTTTCATTAACATTGCTGATGGATCGTCAGTGGGTCTGTTTCTGGTTCACCTGTTCGTCGTATTAAACACTCCCATATACATAAAACTCTGATATCTGTATAAAGTATTCCACGTGCTGCCATTTTAATGTCATCCCCTTTAGCAAAACTAGATGTTTCCGAATGCTACAGACCGTTAGTACCACTTTCAGTATATTGACCTGTAAGCATTTAGAATAAATGTCTTGATGTATTTTCAATGAACCTCACACTACGTTTAGCATGCTCTACAGGACCAGTGCACTCGAACTCTGTTTTTGTGCTGTTGGTTGACTTGTGTTAAAGCTATTCTGTACACGTTTAATCTTTTTTTTCAGAGACATAAGTACAGCGGTGCCTCTAGAAAAATGAAAACAATGAGTCGTTGATAGGACATAAAGGACGGGGCAGCAGTGACCTAGTGGTTAGGGTCTAGGCCTCAGGATCAGAAGGGTGTGGGCTCGAATCCCATTGTGCCCTAAGAGACCCCTTGAGCAGTGATGACTGTCCCCATCACAGCCCCCTGGGCAGTCTTCTCCCCTCTGCTTTGTGTGGGTTTTTTTTGTTTTTGTTTTTTTGCATGAGTTCTTTTGATTACAAAACCCTTCCACAAAAGTTTTTTTTTTTTAAATAAAAGCACATACAGTTAATACTAAAGATGTGTTTGTAATGATTTTACTTATAAATGTATTTATACAACCGTGCCTGTGACACAATCTGACGGGTCGACATGTGTTCAATCAGCGGCTTCTCCAGCAGGAATTGTATCGCTCCTCTGCAGTAAAGCCAGCCGTCAGTGCTCTTTAACTTGGGTAGCAGTTCAACACGCCTCATACTTGTGATCGAGGCTGCAGCCCCTCTGGTTCCTGTTTTCATTCACTACAGTGCGCAGTGGATTTGACCTGTGTTTTAACGCAGTCTACACGCCAGGAGCAGTGGATGCATGTCTGCACCCCGGAGCTCCTGGTGGGTAAAGTGCATTCTCCACGAGCGGAGAAAACAGTCCTTGATATCCAGGAAAGAAGGATGTGTGACGATTTCCATACAGGCGGGTTCATTTTTAATGAGCTGAACCTTTAATACCACGGTGTATCTAGTTTAATACCTTTACTAAATCGTTTTTGTTAAAATGTGCAAGCTTGGGTTTTAAAACTATAATTAAACTTTCGGAAGTTCTCGTTACAATTTTGTAAGTTTGACTCAAAATGTACCACTAAAATGCGTATCGGATATTACATAAGCTCGCGATCCCCTTTGTCCAATGGGCTTCAGCTGTTTTCTGAGTGACATGTCTCTGGCCAATCGGAGGACGCCTTTTACACCAAAAGGGCGGTGACTGTCTCATATTAAGGAAAAGGAGGCGGAGACTGTTTCCTCTCTGGTTCGAGGTGGCGGACAGAAAGTTGGCTGCAGGCTCTGTTTAACAGTTTTGTGTCCTCGCTGATCATGGCCCCCAGCTCGCAGGCGGATGATTTGGTGTCGGGCGTGCGGAAGGGAATCAGAGCCGTCTTGCTCGGGCCGCCCGGAGCTGGGAAGGGAACTCAGGTGAGCCCGGGGTGCAGCTAGTCCGCTAGTAAGCTAAGAGCCGAGGCCGCGTGGCTCATTCAGAGCGGAGCGCTGTTCAGCGTCTTTACCATCTCCCAGAGCATGTCGTTCCTCTGCACTGCACAGTTTACATCCTCTTACAGCTGAGCTCTGTAGGCTCGGTAGAGTTTAGACCGGCGAGCTACAGAGTGGAGACGGTGGCTGTTTTAAACCGTCCTACTATTTTCAGCTGTCAGATTTGACTTGACCTGCCAGTAGTCATGCTATGTTCTATAGAGAGAGAGAGAGAGAGAGAGAGAGAGAGAGAGAGGGAGAGAGAGAGAGAGAGGGAGAGAGGGGGAGAGGGGGAGAGGGGGAGGGGGTAGTAATTGTATCATGTAATAGAAGTAGTGTAGTGTACTGTGTTGGTTTGGTTTAAGAGTCTGTAACACTTTCTGCGGTTCGTAAATGATTCATTATTATCTGATCTCTGCTTTATTGTGGGTATAAAGTCTGGCTGTGTGGGTCAGTCTTGGGCCCTGGACATTAAATTGGTGTCCATGCCTGACTTGTCCCTCACAGGGTTTCAGACCGTTCCTCTGCGAAAGACCCTCTTAATCATTTATCTCTTAATTTTGTCAAGTGGAGCAATTTATAATCTGCTCGGTCTTTGATTTCTGGTCATTACAGGCTCCCCGGCTGGCAGAGAAGTTCTGCGTGTGTCATCTGGCCACTGGAGACATGCTGAGAGCAATGGTGGCCTCTGGCTCCGAACTTGGTCAAAGACTGAAGCAGACCATGGATTCTGGCAAACTGGTAATCCTGATAAAAGCCCTGCTGATCAAACACCAGGGTTTTCAGCGTTGACATGGAGAAACCGTTCCCTTTCTGGTTTAAAAAAAAAGTCTTTTTTTTTAATTAATTTTCATGTTTTTTATGCCTCTGGCTCTTCTATCTGTCTTAAGGTGGGTGATGAGATGGTTGTGGAGCTCATAGAGAAGAACCTGGACACCCCTGCTTGTAAAAAAGGATTTTTATTGGACGGGTTTCCTCGCACGGTCAAGCAAGCTGAAATGGTGAGTTTTGTGTGGTGGGGGGGGTGCTTTTAAATGGGAAAAAATCTCAGCGTTCATGTTACATGCTTGTGCTCCTTTTGTACACTAGCTGGATGATCTTCTTGAGAAACGCACAGAGAAGCTGGATTCTGTTGTTGAGTTCTCTGTTGACGACTCTCTTTTGGTGCGCAGGATCTGTGGGAGGTGAAAACGACTTTCATGACGTCTTTTTCTTAAGCTTCCTTCTGAGCCTACTGTGAGCCAGCTTTAGTTTTCAGCTTTCCAGTGTGTGTCAGCAGTGATGAGACATATTTTTAGTTTCTGAATGCGGTTGCTCTTGACTTGCCTTTTGTACCCAAAGCTTATCGATCAATTAATTACTGGAGAAATTAATGTCTTCTCTCCGCCCGCCTTGTTGCTTCATTTTAAACTGTGTGTATGTTAAGCGAGTGTTAAATCTTTATTTAGTGTTTTTGCTACAATTCACTTGGTTCAACAAAGATTAATATCACTTTTTCACAATTAAAGGCTGGGAAAGCTTGTTTACTGCACTAAAGTTTATAGGCAATAGGACAGGATGATACTGTTCTAAGATAATCAGTCCATTTTATTCCTTAGGCTTATTCATCAGCCCAGTGGCCGTTCCTACCATGAAGAGTTCAACCCACCAAAGGAACCTATGAAGGATGATGTAAGTGGCTGGAGAGAGCAGTTAATGTAATTTCTCCTCAAACCAGAATGTGCATTCCTTGCTCAGGCAAGGATAACCTGAAGGACAAGAGTGTGTCCCCCTTCCCCCACATTCAAGATCACACATTATTCAACTACACCAGTCTTTTGCTTTTAGTACTAAACATGGGCATTGACACACAACCATCCAGTCATGCCTTTGAGACTTTCAGGTCCTTGCATGTGCTTTTTTTTTTTTTTTTTTTTTTTTTCCCCCACCCCTTCTACTTCCAACTCATCAGCTTTAAGAACTGAATGTTCTCTTGCTGCTTAATATACTCCACCCCTGGAAAGGTGCCAGTGTTAAGATAATCACTGTACCTGTCAGTAGGTTAATGTTGAGGCTGATTGGCTCATGTAGCCACTTAAAGGATTCTCTGTTATTAAATAGTTGGGTGAGAAATAGGTGCTTAATTAAGTTGGGGTTATGTATGCACTATGGTGATGTTTTGTTGTTGAGAAACTCATTAAGCTTTTGTGCTTTCTGAGCATATTGTAATTGTCTGAAAACACTCCCTAACAAACATTTAGGAAAGAAAGCATTGTTACGCCTCTAAAAATGTAAATATGATAATGTAATTAATCCTGTAGAATGAGTGTGGAATTTGCTCATGTTAAAGTATATAAGCTATTGGCTCAAATAAAATGAATGGGAGAGCTGGGCTTTTTATTTTAAATGAATCTGATGTAATGCAAAATGGGGGCGTGGGATAACCACTGGTTATTCCACAGAATTACACTTTGAGAGTAATGGGGTTGAAAAAACCAGTGTTTTCTTCTCCATGTATTGTTCTGAATTTTGCTCTCCACTGTTCTGGCCCTAGGTGACTGGTGAGCCTCTGTCCCGTCGTAGTGATGACAACGAGGTCACCTTGCGCTCGAGGCTGGAGGCCTATCACAAACAGACTGCTCCCCTGGTGCAGTACTACGGCACTCGTGGTTTGCACCATGCCATAGATGCTTCTCAATCACCGGACCTCGTCTTTGCCTCCATCCTTGCTGCCTTCTCTGCTGCCACCTGTAAAGACCTCGTGCTATTCATCTAAATCCTTTATTCATCCCTCTGACTCTCCTTTGTCTTTAGGGGTGCCTCTGTCTTTATCTCTCTCTTCTATTGCTAGTTATGGGCTATAGCCTGGAAATGGGTATGATGAGTGTGTGTGTGTGTCAGCTTAGGACTGTCTGGAGCCATGGTTTAGAGTTCACATCTGTTGTCCTTTGTCCCAGTGGAAACATGACCATGATCACGCAACCCCGCAAATGTATGTCCTAGCACACAGTTTACATTAAGGTGACTATCTAATGGTGGAATGTAATCAGAACCACTGTCGTGAAGTGTGAACGAAGGGGGTGGAATCAAGTAAACCCAGGTCCAGATGAACAAGCCTGGGATTTAATCTTGGTCAGTAATTATGCACACTGAGCCAGTTTAACCAGCTGCATTTTTACACCATCATACTCTGCTGTGAATAGGTTCTTTTGGACTGTTCCCTTTGACTTTTCCTGCTGCATGAGTATTTACTTTGATTTAAACCTTCTCAAAGTAGTATTTCTTTGCTCTTAATCCTCTCAATTTAAGGGCTTTTTGGCTGAAACTAAGTTTATGGCGTTTGATTGCACTATATTTAGGTGAAACGAAAATCTAACTGCACTTTAAATTGAATAGGTTGTTGTAATTCTGCTGATATCCACCAGAGGTCGTGCAATGTTAGTTATTGTCAGTGCTGCACTTCCTCAGAAACCTGTGTGGAATAACTGAGGACATAAATGTGTTGAGTGCATGTCCTGAATTGAATACTTAATTTACTTGAGGCTTCTTTTTCCTTCACAGCTGTTTGAAACTCCGCTCCCACCATCCAGTCTGATCCAGATGATACAAAAAGAGGAGTGTGTGTGATGGTGTGTCATTTAAATGTGCTTTATTTCAGGCACTGTGCTCAGAAGACCCAACCACACAAAACAATGGCTCTAATGATATTTCCCTTAAAATTAAAGAATCTATTTTCTACTGTGTTCGGCAGAGTTCTTTGTCTTTCTGAGAAGGGGGTAGTAAGGCTCAGCGTGGGAATGGACCACATTAAGCAAGTGACTGAAGACTTTACTAAGGGTAACATTGGCCGAACATGAGTAGCCAAGGGTAACAGCTTGGATTTTTTAAAAGTATTTCTGATGTGATGTCATAAGTGTTGGAGTGAAAATGAGGAACAAGGCTCAAATTTAAGCACTAGACACAAATGAAATCTAATTCTTGCTTATTCTCTGGAGTCTGAATGTGGGGATAATAAAAATGTTACAGACGGCCTAGTTTCTTTACCAAATGATTGTTTCTTAGGAAAGCTCAAGGTGAAAATGAAGCGTTCACTTCGGCTGCGGTGGGATCTTCCTGGCTTATAGCGTGATTAAAAGGCATGTGGGGCAGACGAGTTCTTCATTCCTAGAGCACATTTAGTAAAATGTGAACTTTACTGTGCGGCTTTTCGGTTTCGGTCTGAGTCCATTTTTTCCCGATCACACCGCTTTCGGGATGGCGCGCACGGCCTTTTTATATATGACGTCACAGTAGGCGGAGTTGCGAGCCGCGTCACCGAACGGGGCTTTCCTCTATGACGTCGGTGAGAAAGCGAGCAGCGTTCTAATCCTAAACCGAAGACTCCCGCGGACAGAGCGCTGCTGCGACTCGAGCATCGCAGACATCGGACGCATCGCGAGGAGAGAGCGCTTCAGGGGAACGGCCTGAGCGTCTGATCGGTGAAGAGCTCGCTGTAGCGCCCTGTTCGACTCGTTCACTTTCGCTGTGTCTGGGCAGGTAAGGACAACTCCGTGTGTCTGTATACCCGAGCGGTCCTCGCCTTAACCACCCTGCCCAACAATGACAAGCGCTTTTATTACTCACTGAAACCCGCTCTGATGGACCTGCTTTGGTAGCTCCTGATGTTTGCTCATTTCGGGTGTGCGGCAGCTGGCCTTGTCTTTGGTGTGGGCTTGAAGTAAATACGTAGGCCTAAGGTGGGGTCTGCTCGGACCCCGCACAGTTCATCCTCCGTGGGAGGAGGACACTCAAAGTAGGTTCGGTCTCCTTCCCTGAGCATGAACATGTTTATATCGTGTGTGTGTGAGTGAGACTGTTGCCCTTTCTTATCTAACACTGCTCTAGTGTTCAGCCGAGGCGATTCTTCAACACCACCTCTTTACTCTCGCAGTGTGAGGTCCAGCCCAAGAGCGCTGTTAGCCACAGAATGGTTTATTGAAGATTCACCAACCTGTAACCTCCTGATTACATCACTACTTTCCAGCGACTGACGTTTCTTTACTGGCTCTGGGTGTAGCATTTGGTTTTTGGGAATATCACCCAAGGGGGTTTTTTTCCACTGAAACTGGAATGCAGGTTTTTCCCTCTGCTGTTTCACTTCTGCTTCAGGTCAGTTCTGTGGAAGGTTGTTCCGCTTTGTTGCAGTTTTATTTGTAACTCCATTCAGGGCTGCCGGACTGCTGGGAATTTGCTGTTTCCACACACTCACAAGGCTTGTTGTAGACATATGATGATGATGTTGTTTTTCTCTATTTGCAGTATGATCTTTTTTAATTGTATTTAAAAAAAAAAAAACTCAATGGAATCCATTTACTGATCATGTAAAGTTCAGTTCCAGGCAGCCTCCGGTGCCCACAGCACACTTCTTTACACCTAGAACATTTCAGATCATTCGTAACTGTAACCCTGCAGTTGGACTCAAAGAAAGGAACATAGTGGGGTGGTACAAATTCAACACCCACATACATTCAAGTTTTTTAATGAGCTCCTCCATTCTGAAGGACTTCTTTTGCCTCTACTGCACTATAATGTCCTTCTCGCAGTTTCTGAGTAGTGCAGGATCACTACAAGAGTAAGCCTAGTCCAGGACTATTCTGCTCTCTGAATGACGAATGTTCATTAAAAAAAAAAAAAAAAAAATCATGGTCCATGACTAGGCTTAATCTCTGCTCAGGAAACCGATTGAAGAGTGCATCTTTTCAGAATCATCCCTGGGGTTTCACAGAAGCTTTTCTTCTGTTTGGATGGCTACTGTTTATGCCTTTCAGCAGAATGAATCAGTGGCTTAAGAATGTGGCTGTATTAGTCATGCAGCACCTTAATGCTCTGTAAACTATCCATCCATTCATTGCGAGTGAGATTACAGGCATGGTGGTGTGGGACGGATATTTAAATATCTGACCTGTGTGAGTATGATTAAAAGGTGCTCTGGCATTTCTTAACAAGTTAGAAAAGAAGCGAATGCCCTGCACTATGGAGCTCCAGGCCCATCAGTGGCAGACGAAGCCTGTTGGTTTTGTTAGAATGGGATGGTGATCAACAGAGCCACCTGTTCCACACAGACAGTCACCCAGCTTCCCAGCTTAAAGGGATTTCAGTAAGCACAAACAGCCCAGCAAAGGAGTTCATTGGTCTGCCTACACTATGAGGGTGAAACCATCTTGTGAGGAAAATGCATTATTAATAAATCTTAAACCTTTAAAACTCTGTGGGACCGAATTTGGGCATTGTTTTATTTCCTATCAAACCTCGTGATCGAATACGTTCGCTTCAGTTCCATTATGCTTCCTATGAATCCGTTTATGTAACTGAAACTCTCGCCAGGCGATAATATGTGTAATCCTCTTCATGACCTGTTGAAAGTGGTCCTCGAGAACAAGTCTGAACACGCGTGTGACGTTTATTGAGCATATGGAGCCGGCTCAGCTGTAAGTGTGATTCAGGTTATTGCGTAATATCAGGCAGATCCAATAGCCCACCTGTAAATCCCTCTCGCATGTCAGCTGTGTGTTTGTGTGTGTTTGTGTATATGTGAACGAGATTGAAAAAGACAGTTAGGGTACCTGAGACTGAGCCCTGTTAGCAGGTTGCTGATGCATGGTCTAGAACTGCGCCTGTTCCCAGAGATAGTGCTGAGATACTCGTTTGGTGTATGCTGGCTGTAAGTGCTGAAACTTTAAGAATAAGCCACTAGTCTCACTTTCTATTATCTCCCCAAATAGTGATGACTGTAGTGATGGGACAGCCGGTATAGACTTAAGAGGCCTGTGAAATGCCAAGGAATTTTTGGATGCGTGTTGTCACTAGAGCTTCTGTTCTGGCAGTGACTTGTGGCTTGGCTGTGGAAAGGCATGTTTGCCATTTGTTTCGGTTAAGATTTGTTTACTGAGGTCTCTGTAATCTGCATTGTCATCTAGAGGCGCAATGAAAGGAATTAATGTAACTCCAAACATTCATTTTTATTTGAGGACCAAATCCTAAGAGCTTACATGATCGCCCCACCACCACTTCCTAACAGAATCTACTGAGGGTATGTGTCATTTTGACTGTTGGGCATGAGGGTTAGTACTGGCCACTTTTATTTCTTAGAATCTTTTCTTCATTTTTCAGGCTTTTGTGCTTGGTACATAAAGGGGCAGCAGTGGCCTAGTGGTTAGGGCGTTAGCCGGAGGATCGGGGGTTCGAACCCCTTCCCAATAGGTTGCCCTGAGGTACCGTTGAGCAAGGTGCCGTCCCTGTCACTGCTCCCCGGGCGCTTTCAATAGCTGCCCACTGCTGCACGGTGTCTGAGTGTGCATGGGTTAAATGCAGAGGTCCAATTTCGTTGTGGTTCACTGTCTGCTGTGCTGTGACCTCGCAATGATGAGGGTTGTCACTTTCACTTTCACTTTTTCAAGTTCCCTTAACACTATCAAAGCTTTAACTTTTTCTTGACATCAAGAAGTTGCATCTTTTCCTTTTTTTTTTTTTTTTTTACAGTCAGTTTTGTAAACATTCTATCCAAGCATACTGTTTGAGCTAAAACTATTAATCTTTTACTATTTATTACTAACAATAAAACTAGTACATTCTCTAAAGGTTTGCTTTATAAACTCGTTTTCTGTTTATATGGTTGGTAGAAGCAGCAGCTAGGAATCCATGTTGTTAGCCTTAGGACTTAGTTCTTGCTTTTTCTTTATTTATCCTTTTTTTTTTCCTTTTTCCCAGGGCTCACTAATGGCACCATAATGTACGAAGAGATATGGAGGCACTAGGGTTTGATTGCTTATGATGCTTCCGGCTCATCATCTGTGATTCAGAGATGCAGGCGCAGTGACCGCCCTCATTAGGCTTCATTTCTTTGCAGCCAGTGCTAGAGATATTCAGCACTTTAGTGCTGCCCTGGCTTTGTAATGTATTCCAACCATTGAATTGTGTTCATTAAGCTACCTGTTACAGGGCTCGTCAGTTCAGCAGTGCTTGTGAAAGCTAGTCTTTGATACTCTATTCATTCGATTTAGCCCATTTTTCCACAACCTTATTGACAAATTTGCTTTATTTTTATGTTGTACATCATTTTTTTTTGTCAGGAAAGATCAATTATGTGATTGCATGTTAAACAGCTACAAGGAATGAGAGCTCACATACTAGTCGTAAACCTGCTCCAATGTCATACAGTAATTATCTAGTGCCGGTTTTAAGATTGGAGTTCTTCCACAAGGAATGGTTTGCACAAAATCTTATAAGTATGAAAAGTATGAATGCTGACCTAGAATTGGTTTTTGTGCCAATGACTTTATTAATTATATCTAATTATTAATTTGAAGAAATCAAATTCAGGGTAAGTCCAGGCTTAGTGTCGTATAAAATGTATTTTTTGTTCATTTTTATAGTTCACCGTCGGTCATATTGTATCCTACACTGCATCACCATCGAAAAGAGCTGAATGTGGTTTGAGAGAGTGGTTTTGTGAATGTATTTAAGGAAAAGATTGGGGTGACGTCTTATCTCTAGTGGTTAACTTTAGTCTCCAGCGCAAGAAACAAAATGTCTTAGTTGATTAAAAACATCTGGGTGGCTGAACCATTTCTTTAGAATGAGTTGTTCCTCCCTAGGCCTTTCATTTCATCTGTTCTCTCTTATAATTTGAATGGGAAATTCGGGCTAGGGCTCATTTCCTGGCACTGGGACTGAACAATGAAGTCAAATACTTGGTAACCAGTATTGATTTTGAAAGATGACATTAATTTGAAAAAATCTGAGATAATTATGGATATCTAACCAAATATCTTTGATCTCTAATCATCTATTAATGAGTTGCATAGTTACAACATGGTTACTAGTCATGAAGTATGAGTCAGAATTAATATAATGTTTGACATGTGTGTTTCCTCTCTCCTCAACAACTTAAGTGTTTACAACTAGACTGTTTTCATACATGTCTCCCTGTAATTCAAATAAAAAATGAACTGGAGTGGTTGTTAGGAACACAAACCAGAAACCCCTCCCAGACTGTTACAGATATTCTTCCATCCAAGGTCACCTGGATTTAAACCATTGTTGCTGCTGGATCGTTATGGCAAACTTTGTTTTATAACACACACACATGCACACATTCAAGCGGCACCGTGTTGAGATGTGACACATTTTTTTTTCTTCTTCTAGAGAAGACTTGTTGTCCGCCCACATACGCCTCACACACCAAACCTCAGAGAGCACAGATGGTAATTATGTGTCATCAGTTGCATTAGCTAAGGCTCCAGCCTCCTCTGAAAGAAGGCTAAAGTGGAGTGAGAGGGTTATTATGACCCATCTTGGGCCAGTGGTATAAATAGATGGGGGGGGATTCTCCTCCCCACATATGATTCAATACATATCCTTTCAAAAGGCCAGTTAAAAGTGCCATGGTAACTGTAGAGAGAGTAAACTCTTCTTCTCCAGGTGAATATTATGTAGCACAGTAGCATGTTTGTGTTGGGTCTGGTTATGAGAGTGCACTGCATTAATATTAGTATTATGCCTCTTGGTCACGTCCACTGGACATGGCGCACAGCAGTTGTTGCATATGGAGATGACAGTGGGCGAAGATATCAGGTCACAGTAATGGCTGTTAGCAATTCAAACAGATCTGGGGAAAATTGGGTCACTGGAACTCCTATCACAGCTTGCCTAACAGAGCCATTAAAGAAGGAAAAAAACACAGGGTTGCTGAACTGGAAAAAGATTGCTTTCTTGTAGCTTTTTTTTTTTTTTTTTTTTTTTATAAACCTGCTTGCTGTTATTGATGGCACCGGACCAGGCATGTATATGGAAAACAGCTTTTCAAATTTCGAAGGAACACAGAGTCTCTTTCTCCTTTACATAGTTAAATAAGAAAACAGTGCCATAAATGGATATGAGGCCTGTGCAGCTCGAGCTTACAGAGTACATGCATGTACACACAAGCCTTTGTTGGCACGATCTGGGTATAAGATAAGGGTTAGTCAGTGATGTTGCCCTGGTGGCAGTCTCTCACCCCTCCCTGTCTTATTTCTCTTTCACTAAACAAATTTGTACTGTGAGGGCAGTTGTCCAGGGGGGTCAACAGAGGAGGAAATTAGGACACATCTGGATTTAAAGCCTTTCTCACACACACACACACACACACACGAGAGGAGTGTGTCCTTGTGAGCACGTTTGCGTATTTGTTTGCATGGTGGGTTTATGTGTTCCAGACAGATTCTTTGGCCTCAGTATCAGACATATTTGCCTTGTTCCATTCTTCCCATCCCGTGTTATTTGTATCTCGTTCTGTCTCATTTTTCCTCCTCTCCTCTACTTTTTCTTTCCATGTTGGGTTCTGTCCTACAAAAGTAAATTCCATGTGCTCATTCTGCCTTTTAATATAATTGTGTGTCTGTGTCTGTGTGTGTCCATGTCCATAAGTGCCAAAGTCACTGTGAGGGTCCTTGTATGCTGTACTGATAGTGGGGATTACCATGGCAACCACGCTAGCAGCACAGTGTGAAGTGGAGGGATGGCTTGAGAGTGTGTGCTTGTGTGTTCGAGAGAGATACAAAAGGATAAAAAGAAAATTCTTTAAAAAATACTATGGGAAATAGACAGAATTAAACAGTGAACCTGCCCCCTCAGTAGTCTCACAAATGTAAGCATTATTATTCTTCTTATTATTATTATTATTATTATCAGGATTGTAGTTAATAATGATGCGAAGGTTAATATTATCATTGTTATTATTAGCAGTGGTAGCTATCAGCATTACAATATATATGCCTGTACATATGTGGTTGTTAAGAGTTATTAGTAGTGTTTAACATGGATATGTATACAGTCAAGCTGCATCATGCATGTCCTTAACCATTAATAAAATATTGTATAATATAATTTAAACATAAGTTTAAATCATACAAAGCATTTTTTGCCGATATTTAGGTGTGGACTGGTATGGTAGTCGTAAGCAGATGCTGATTTCCAGTATTTTGCATGTACATGCAGAATGATGCTGATACATAACAGTTTTAAATTATTTTGATTACATTGATACTGCTTGAAAAGCATCTGGCTTCTGTTCTTCTATAGTAAATACATCTTCAAATATAAGAAGTGGATGAATTTGAAATATGGTCAAGTTTAAAGCAACTATCTACCAATGCTAATATGATTCTAATCTCATCCTCCTCCCCTGCATGTAGTGATGTCTCTTGGGCTTACTAAATCACTAATAGACATATGCTTCTATTCTAAATAATTATTTGTTCTGTTGATCTGTTACATTTAATGTTGTATGCATCAGCATGGGTCCTTAAAAGCTGTCTGTCCTTACTGTGTCAAACGAGAGTTACCGAGATAATTGTTTCCGTGGTACTGTCAGGCACGGTTGAGCGTGAAGAGTTAACAGTGAAATCGAAAGAGCAAGAGTGAAGGGAGGGGTTGCGTGTGTGTACTGGGCATGCTAGTTGTGCAGGCACACTGTTCTCAGGGCTAACTTCCTCTGCTATTTCTCTTCCACACAGACAAGCAGATTCAAAGAGGAGAGAGGAACAAACTGGAGCAGCCGCACAATCAAGAGACTTCAGCTGTGGGAATAGAGGACATTAAGAAAAGGACAAGCCTTCTGAAAGGACTGAGGATGTACTGAGCCAAAGGACATCATTTCTAGCTAGGTTTATTTATTTATTATATTTTAAATGGTCACAAAAGTTGACATTTAGTGCTTCCCTTTTTTCTAAAAGAAAAGTAAAAAGGCTCTCCTGGTTTCCAATAGCCGTGAGTGTTTCGTTTTTTGGGTTTTTTTTAGTTCTTAGTATTGTGAGAAATGTACATGTTTACGCAATTGTCTGTTAATCAGCCTGTTTGACTGTTACGAGAACAAACTTGTAGGACGACAAGGGGATTTTTCAGTTTCTCTTTCCCTCCTCTAGCTTCATTCTGTAAAGGTTATCTTTCCGTCAATTGTTTTATTGACTCTTCCTGGTTAAGTGCAAAAGGAAAGTATGACTGTATGACTGGAATTTTTCACCACTATCGGTAACTTATCGTTTTTTTCTTTTTTTTGTTTCTTTTTATTCGTTTTTATTTCATTTCCTTTTTGTATTTGAGTAAGCTACACGGTTTTTTGAGGAACACTTTGCTAAGCTGACAGTCAGAAGCCTAAAACAAGCTTTTGTAGGATAGTCCTGTTTCAGATTTTCTAAGCCTTATTGGGACACCAAGTAAAAGACTATTTGGTCATCCCGGGGCAATGGGATCGGAAAAAGACTCTGAATCACCACATTCCTCTGTCAGTGGCATTCCCAACCCAAAATGCCGTGGACCAGGCAAGAAGCAGGGCAGGATCTCTTTCTCCAGCCTTTTCCAAAGTAAAAGGAGTTCTAGGGTGAGCAAAGCTAGCGGGGGTACTCCTTTAGCCCAACAGCAACAGCTCCAACAGCAGCAACAGCAGCTTCTTCAGCCTCCCACGCCTACTGCTGCTGCCCCCGAACCCCCAGTCGTTGGCAACTCAACCGAGCCTTTGTCCTCCAGCCAGGCTTCCCTGGGTGGGCAGGATCTTTTGGAGTGCCCACTGTGCCTGGTGCGGCAGCCCCGAGATCAGCTGGCTGAGCTGCAGGGCTGCAGTCACCGCTCCTGCCTCTGCTGCCTGCGACAGTATCTGCGCATCGAGATCACAGAGAGCCGTGTACAGCTCAGCTGCCCTGAGTGTGCCGAGAGGCTGGCCCCGAGGCAGGTCGCCCTCATCCTGGACGATGCTGCACTGCTGGAGAAGTATGAAGAGTTTCTGCTGAGGCGCTGCCTTGCCTCAGACCCTGACTGCCGCTGGTGCCCTGCCCCAGACTGCGGGTAGGTCTAAGAGTGATATCGAATGGTCATTGAAATCTTTATTGTTGTTGTTGTTATTATTAAAAGATTTATTTGAATCTGAAAAGTTATTAAAGCACACACCTTTTTAATAGGTTAATCTACTTTTGGTATTACATAAATAAAGAGCCAATATAGGTAAATAGTTTGCACCCAGTGATTTTTACAATACACCAGTATTTAAGTGTAATTACATAATTATATGGTCATGATGTTTAAAATAACAGTAAAAACATCAACGTTGTCCCTCCCCACTACACACCAACTCACAAATGGTCAGATTTAGCTCATTATAAACATTTTTACATACATTTTTGTTCCTATGAAAGGTGTGTGTGTGTGTGTGTGTGTGTGTGTGTGTGTGTGTGTGTGTGTGTGTGTGTGTGTGTGTGTGTGTGTGTGTGTGTGTGTGTGTGTGTGTGTGTGTGTTTTTTTTTTTTTTTTTTTTTTTTTTTTTTTTTCTCTCCAGAGAATGTGAGCACCACTTGCCTTGACCCTAGTTAATCAAGTGCAGGGGTACATGAAAGGTCCAGAGTGAAATCTGCTCTCTGTATGAAGTGTAATTCAGCAGATGTGTCAGTTTGATAATGTGTTTATGCGCAGGACTTTACGGCTTGTTAGAGGCTTGTCAGTCACACTAGTGGGTTGTTGACCTACATTTTAGGGACATGTCTTTGTGTGACTTTTACTTTTGTGTCACCATCGCTCCTATTTCAAGCCCACAGTTGCCTGTGGAGATCGGAGTTTTCTGGAAGGGACATTTTAGGGATGTTTTAGTTGTGGCGATTAATGTTTCTGTGTGGTTTGCATTGTTACCCAGAATCAGTATGACTTTCATCTTTGAGAAAAACTTCCAGCTTAAGGCTCATATTATCACGTAAAACAATCTGTGTAGCGATTATTATGTTGGGTAGATGGAGTCATTGTCTCTTTCAGATTTTGTTGCTGGCCTGATTCAGCAGATTTAGTGTCCACACCCACCCCGACATCTATTTCTCTCTCACCCCCCACCCCCACTCACACAGACACACACACAAATGCTCCTTCCTGTCTGTTTTCATGCACAGAATAGCTCTACTCTTCTCGCCTCCCCAACTCAGTCAGCAAGGCTCAGTTTGACTGAAAGAGGAAGATGGCCAATCAGAGGAGCAAACAGTTCCTCTCTCTCTCAGTTAGTTGCTATGGAGACTGGGATGCAGCAGAGAGCTCGTGTTGCCAGGAGTAACAGAGGTTGGGATTTAATTTAAGTGGTCATTACCTCCTCACTGGACCGTGTATGTCCAGAATTGTTTTTCTCTGAACTAAGAATTAGGGCCTCTACTTCATACATAGTTTTGTTTGAGTGATTTAGAGTCTGCTGAGTTCTGAGAGAGCACAGTCGTCCCTCGTGGTGTGGGCTTGTCATATTTGGTTTTTATGAGGATGCTGTAGGCATAGCTCTCTATGTTTGACTTTTTCTGCTGGTACTGTGCTGGCAGTTGCTATCAAATATTTTCACCATGGAATGCAACCATGACAACTTAATGGTTTTGTTGTGGCATTAGGTCACAACAAGCATGTTCAATTAGAAGAGTTGTTTCTCAAGTTCCTTCTTATCAGGACATGTGCTCAGATACATTCTGGATTTCTGTAGCAGCATCCCTGGGATAGCTATAAGTCATAGTTCATTTAAAACAGTTTTACTGTGAGCCAAGAGGCAGGAAAGAACAGCTTGGTTGGTGGGCTTCTCTCTGTTCATGGTCATCTAAACTCTTTGGAATTCAGTTTTTGAACTGCACTGACACTTTTGGGTCATCCCGTTTCAGGTTTGCAGTCATCGCCTCAGGTTGTGCCAGCTGTCCCAGGCTGGTGTGCCGCAGGGAAGGGTGTGGTGCTGAGTTCTGCTATCACTGCAAGCAGGCCTGGCATCCCAACCAGACATGTGATTCTGCCCGTCAGCAGAGGGCGCTCTCCCTGAGAACACACAGTAACCACTCACCCAGTTACACAGCCGAGCAGGGTCCCAGTGAGTGCATGTCAATTTGTTCCCCTTTAACTTTCCTCTGTCAAAGTCTGTGACACTAAATGACATTAACATGGCACACAAGCATAACTGTTACCAGGAGGGGTTCCAAAGCAGGATTTCTCAGTGTAGCTGTGAGCCTGTATAGTCCAGTACAGTATGAAAAGAGCTCCGTGACATGCCTACTGGATTGTGCTTAAATTATCTGAATAAATGAGCATTCCAGTTTTGTGAAGCTCCCCCCAGCTTTTGTTATTACATTACCCTGAGGGCTGCTTGAAGGCTACCATTACTGAAAGAGCACCAGTTTCAGTTAATTACTGAATTAAAGAAGGTCTTCAATTGTGTCTTATCAATCTTGTGAAGTCAACAGTCTTATCTTAGTCTTTATACTTAGTCCTTTACACCACAATTCACCTACGCTTAATATAACAAATGTGATGAACTTAGCTCATCTATAACCTAACGGAGAGCCGGATTGATCACTGATGCTGTCACACCACCTGACATTCTGAAACTGCTTCCTCAGCACAGTACATTTACAGGCGCCTGTGTATGCCACTGCTTATACTAAACCCAAACCCATTAATCCCCACTCAGCTGATGACATCAAGCCCTGTCCCCGATGTGGAGCCTACATTATCAAGATGAACGACGGCAGCTGTAATCACATGACTTGTGCTGTGTGTGGCTGTGAGTTCTGCTGGCTCTGTATGAAG
The DNA here is from genome assembly GCA_017165825.1 of Hepsetus odoe. Taxonomy (NCBI): domain Eukaryota; kingdom Metazoa; phylum Chordata; class Actinopteri; order Characiformes; family Hepsetidae; genus Hepsetus; species Hepsetus odoe. The sequence goes on from CM029368.1 coordinate 9,833,541, forward strand.
GAAATCTCTGATCTGCACTACCTCAGGTATGCTCAATTCCCAGACCACTTGCCATGTAGCCAAGAGCACCACCATCTGTCCTGCAATTCTTTTTAAACTCCTAGATGTAGTGACTAAGTCTGAGCATAACCACCTTTGATGACCTAAATTAGTTTTCTCCCCTGCCTGCCTTTGTTCTATCTCATTATGTGCTATTCATCTCTCACAGTCCATCAGGTTGTACCTTCTGGGGAAAAAAGCCATGGAGTCGTAAGAAGAAGATTCTGTGGCAGCTGGGAACTCTCATTGGTGCCCCAGTGGGCATCACACTGATTGCTGGCATTGCAGTTCCTGCCATGGTTATTGGCATCCCGGTTTACGTAGGACGGAAGGTGAGACACATGTCGGATCTGGTCTGCCATGATGCTGGTGCTATGAGTGTTCTTTCGTTGCGGAGTTCTGGGAATTTAGATTATCATTCAAATAAGAATATCAGGAAGCCTTCATTCATTAACCTATCTGGGAACTTCCCAGAACTTTCTTCTTTGTTCAAAAAGGCTTGATTGCTTTAGATCCTATCATGTTACATGTACAGTCCTCTTTTTTCCGCAATGTTGACTGGAAGGGCAATAGACCGACTCATTACTGTGAAACACGGCTGTGTTTTTAAATCAGCTTTGAGTTTCCTACGAAGAACATTTTGACCTCATTAAGTCAGGGGTTTACCTTGTTTCATTTTCTCTAAGCATAGGCTTTTACAGAAAGTGTCAGAACTTTTTTTTTTTTCTTTTTTCTCAGTGACATTGAAACTAACATAATTACAAAACCAAGAAGTGCTTCTTTTGAATACTAGATCAGCTGCAAAATGTACAAATGTATAGCACCCTCAATGCCTCAACAGGAAGAAAAACAGGAATTCTCAAAGCATTTACAGGAAAATGCAAATTTAATAAAAAAAAAAAACAGAGCATTCAGTAACTGGAACTGTTTAGTTCAGCTTCATTGCATTTTTTTTTTTTTTTTTTTTCCCTCTATGAATATGCTCATGAATAAACCATTTAAAACCTTCTCCAGAGGGTACCTGTTTGGCAAGGTGGCACTGCTATTGGAACTTGATTAAGCATGTTTAAAACCACAGTTGTACCTTTAAAAAAAACAAGCAACTGTAGACTGGGGGGGGGGCAAAAAAAAAACATGCACAACTGACACTCATTTTCTCCTTCTCTCTGGTGTAGATATATGCCCACTATGAAGTGAAGAAGACATCTCAGCACAGGAGAAACCTGGCCATCACTGGTGGTGTAGCCTTGTCTATCATCACAGCCCCTGTCATTGCTGCTGTCAGTGTGGGTAGGTTGAAGTGGAAGAGTGTAGTTCAAAAAACACTTAATACTAGCGTTTGTTTGATTCAGGACTTATTTCTTGTCTGTGTCATAAAATATGTCATCCTCCCAGGTATTGGTGTACCAATCATGCTGGCCTATGTCTATGGGGTGGTTCCAATCTCCCTATGCCGTGGCGGAGGCTGCGGGGTTAGCAGAGGGAAGGGACGAGGTGTCAGGATTGACTTTGATGAGGACGATGGACCTATTACAGGTGAGTTGGAGCTAACTTCTTCTAATTCTTCAAAAAAGATACAGTAAATGAAATAGAACTTTCTTTCTTACAGCAAATTTTTTAAGTTGTTTTAATGTTTCCTCTTCTGTGCCCTTTCTCTTTCTCTTCTTCATCCAGTTGCTGACGCATGGCGAGCACTGAAATCCCCCAGCCTTGGTGAAAGCAGTCTAGAAGGAGGGGCCAGTGGCCTCAGCACCACTTCCCCAAGTGAAGGCCTGTCAGTGGCCCCTGGAGGCCTGGGTGATACGCCTCACTTTAACCAGCTGGCAGGAGGAGCTCTTGGAGCTCGTACTGGAAAATACAGCAGGTATAACAAGTAGTCTGGGTGATTAATATTTCAGAAATAAAGTACATTTATTTGTTCAGATGATGAGATGTGAGTTAAGCTAAGCACCTGCCATATTGTCTGGATGGCTGGCGTCGTGCTCTAACTTGTCACTGTTATGCCTTCAGGCTGGAGGTTCAGGGTGCTGAGCTTGGGAAGGAAGGTGTTCGAAGGGAGACGGGCAGTTTGGGAGCAGCCAGTGACTGCGCAAGCACTCGAGGCATGGCAGGCTCAATTACTTCCTCCTACACCTTGCCTGATCGGTATGTACACTTTACCTTTCTTGTTTCATTTCTCCAGGGCCTCCAAATATTCTTATAAATAAACTGATTTAAAAAAAAAAAAGTTATAGCAAGGTCTTTCTCGTCATGTGAAACCTTATCCTGCTCTCACAATGTTAACAATATAGATTAAGAAAATGCTTGTTATGTCCTGTGTTTTAGAGCAGGTAAAAAAGTATATAAAAAGGCATGATGAGGACAAAGTGTGGAAACTTGTTTGTTTTGGATTACATTTTTCTTTATCCATTAACTCATACTTTTGGGGATGTTGGATTTCAGGGAAGGCACAAACCTAGAGATTCAAGTGGACATTGAAACCAAACCCAGCCATCTGTGTCTAACCAGTGAAGAGGATCTGGCTCCGGGCACTGCTGCCATGGCACCCGGTACAGGGGAGGAGCCACAGGACTGCAGCTCCTGCAGAGGTGGGGTTTTATCTGGTTCATCTCTGGGACTGTCACCCGGTGGGTCACTCAGGGAGGGGCTTCGTGACGTCACGCTGGCTCAGCCGGAGAGCATCCGCAGCGACCTGGAGATGTCTGACACGCAGTCAGATGATATCGCTGAGCTCACGTCAGATGACTGCGATTCCCCCCGTCCCAAGAGCTCCCGACCCCCTCCCCCGCCCCAACCCACCTGCAGAGCCTTGAACTCCACCGACAGCCTGCACTGTCCCGACAATGTCATTCTTTATGTGTGAGAGATCCAAGGGCTCACATTATTGCACAGTCTTGTTCCTGAGCGTTTTGTTTATAACCGCTTTTCTCATTATTTTGCTGCTTTTTATAATGATTAAAACACCTTATGTTGCAGGCAGGGTGGTGGAATGTGCCTGACTGCCTGTGTTGCTCTGTGTTCCTGTCTGTTTCGCCTAAAGAACTGACAGGACTCTACCTCTACAACAATTCATACTGTTAGTAATTCAGAAAGTTGTTTACTTATTGGTGCAAAAATGCCTTGGCTATTTAAGCAAAAAAAAAAAAGAAAGAGAAAAAAAGTTAAAACATAGGTACTACCATTGCCACAAGAGAGGGCAAAGGAAAAATAAATACTACAAAGTAAAATATTAAGCACACATCTACAGTATGTGAGGGATTGTTGGGTGGGTTTAAATGGACTACAATGTTTTTCTATGTATGAAGTGTGTATGTTTTTTTCTTTACTTTTTAGTTTTCTCTTATTTATAACCAAGGGACCTGAAAATGGTATGATTTTCTGTATGCATGTGTATGCATGACCTACGCTTGTAAGGGTACAAGCCTAGTATGTAGTGGTTGCACTGACCAAGTTTGCACAGTGATAAGATGTAAATGGACCTGTACTTGAGTTTCACCTGCACAGAGAATGGAGTTCAGTGATGGAAGAGAGTCATTGTTAAAGGAGAGTGATCACTTTCACAAGCAGACAGTTTCATCAAAATAACGGTCTGCCTGCCTTAGAGACAGCGCTCAAGCTTTCAGTCTGTTTCCCCACCGACTGTCTAACTCACTGACAACACTGTCTGTGCCATGTCTGTTATGAGTGTCTGAGAGTGAATGTGTTTTTATTTGTTTATATTTAATCATGAAGAACATAAGTAGTGGACTGGGCCACCAGGTGCACTTTGTTTATCTTCTTCATGGCCCCTGTATTATCATGGACTCAATGCAATGTGTTTGGACTTATGCATTTCTGAGTAATAAACTGAATTGAATGGATGAGATTTCTGCACTTTATCCTGGGATTTGTTATTGTTTTGCAAGCTATTCTTCCCTGTATTCTCATGTATTCTCTCTCTCTCTCGCTCTCTGCTTACCATTCATGTCTTAATGGATAATGACTCTTGATAATCGCCCCGTCGGATGACAAAGCACTGAGTGCATATCATATGTTTCTTATGTCTTTGTGGCAGTGATGGACTATTGGATCATCTCTGTATGCTTGCTGGATTTCAAAGGCTGCTTTTTTCACTTCTTGTTTTACTTTCAGTTATATGGGAGACCCTTGTTTGTAATAATAAATGAACAATAGTGTTGTGTATTGGTTACAAAACAGGCCCTCTCAAGATATTAGCCCTTGAAAAATGATCCAGTCAAGCATTTTTGCAGAGTCAGTGTGCTTACAATAAAAATAAACTGCTTTTACAGTAAAGAAACTGCTTGAATTTGATAATCATTGGTAAATGAATACTAAAATGAAACTATCTGCTCTTGTTTTTTTTTTCCTGCATTTTTATTTTATATTAAAACAGGAAATGTGATTTTCTTATTAAATCTATTTATAGTTCATTTGTAGTAACTAGTAGGAAACAAAATCAACAACCATAAGGTTTTAGGTTACAGAATCCTCAGTAGGTTTTCAACAGGATATAAATCATACAAGTTCATCAAACTCTGGCCTGGGAGGCTCACTACAATTCTTCTTTTAACACACCTACGCCTAATGTTTGAGGAGCTGATTAGTGAGGTCTCTTGGGAGCAATGAAAACACTTAAATGTCTAGAGCAGTTTGCCTCTAGGACCAGGGTTGGGAAACACTGGTGAGATTAAATTCTACTCTAATAAGTACCAGTTTGCTATTGAATGCAAATTGCTTGGAGTTTCCATTGGAGTCATTTAATTATCCTATGAGACCGTTTTTTAAATACACTAATAAATTTATACTGATCAGCAATAACATGGAGACCACTGAAAGGTGAAGTTAGTGCTTACACAACACGATCGAAGGAAGCACCAACTGGGTGCCAGGGTCATGGGTGCCCAAGGTTTATTGATGCCAGCAGTGAACATTTACATTTACGGCATTTAGCAGACGCTCTTATCCAGAGCAACTTACAGGTCCTAATGACAGGGACAGTCCCCCCTGGAGCAATTCAGGGTTAAGGGTTCAGGGACCCAATGGTGGTAGTGCTAGAGGTGGGATTCGAACCGGGAACCTCTGAATCCATAGGTCCATAGGCAAGTACCCTACCACTAGACCACCACCACAGTCTAGCCCATCTGTCCAATCAGATGAAAAAGTTCACATCAGTGTGCACTATGGGAAAGAATGTAAGCAATGAGTGTTCTGCTGGGAAACTGGGTGCTGACATTTATGTGGATGTTAGTTTTACACAGTTCACCTGCTTAAACTCAGTGATACAGTAACCCCTCATGCCGTGACCTCTTAAAGCAGAATAATGTTCTGTGCTATCTCCACGCTGTATGAACTGCTCAGGACAGGTTCAAGAAAAATAAAGAAGAATTTGAGGAGTTGGCCTCCAAATGAGCTCAGTTCAGGACTGGTTCCAGGACTAAAAGCATCTTCTGTTACGGCTCGGAGGCCAGAAACCACAGCACACATACGGAGCTCGTGGTCTTTAGGCCTTGATGGATCAGAGCTGTTTGTTGGCACAACTAGACCTACACAATATAAGGCAGGCGGTTTAAGGGTTGTCATGTGTGTTTTCATTTTCCTGTTATTGTATTCTTGCATTTTTATTTTCAATATTTGTACATATTAAGACAAGAGACATGCTTTTCATTTTGACGCAGATATGTGCCTCACTATATGCTCATGGACAGTGTCATTCCCTAAAACTAGCAGCATTGAATTAAATGTGTGGCGACAGCTTTTTGTGGTGTATAACCTGACTACATGTCAGGTTCTGAATCATTTACAGAGTATCCTAGTAGCCTGTCAGCCCATCATTCATCCTTCCTGGGAACTAAGCTGAAGCTCGCTTCATTAAATATGGAAATATCTGTCAGCACATGATAAAGTCATTAAACAGGGGAGTCTAATTCGGCTGAATGACATGCCAGTGCTGTCAGTGTGGCCAAGCAAGGTTAAAACTCTCCTGGAGAGCAGTGTTTACCCACACTGACCCCTACAGTCGCGCTACAGCACTCCGGCTGCGTTCCAATCTCCCTCTCTCTCCACTTGCCTACTTGTAATCCTTCCAAGTTCTGGTTTCCATTTTTACAATGCAGCTTTAACAATGCAGTTAAATCACAGTATTATTTTACTGCACATGACTAATAATACTCATAAATACAACAATACAAAATAATGTTATTGTATTAACTCATTCTAAATTACTTATATGTTTTCATCATTATAACTCATGTTACATTACTAATAAAAGCTATTTAAAGCCTCACGCTGTAATCCTCTCCCAATAAGTGATATTGTCCCATTAACTTATTAATTAATCAGTGAAAATGAACAATTATAAATCAATAGCATCATTATACTCACTAAATTGCTTATATAATAAAAAATATTTATCATAATATCTCACACAATATGATTATATTAACTGATTCCATGATGCAAATACATATTGGCATATCAACTCAAACTATAGTACTACGCATTATTAGCATACAAGCTTATGTAATAATGAATTCATATTTTTCATTCTTGGTTTTTATTCAGATGTTTGTCATTGTGTGTGCTCTTATATTTGAGTTGTGAGTTTCTGGGTCAAAGGTATAAAAGAAGTCCGTGTTCGAGAGATGTATTGTTGGATTTCAGCTTTCTGACCTTTGCCTGAAACACTTCACTGCTGGTTGTCATTATGTACTTGAGCATGTGATAAATCAAGCATCTTGAATTTGAACGTCTCCTTTATTATATTTCCATTCATTTTACTCATGTCTGCAATTAAATGGATGGGAACACATGGGTGTGTTCTGACTGCAGATGATTTATTTTGCAAGTCTGTTGAACCTAAACCCTTGTGTGCTGCGAATTTGTATGAGTGTTTGTGGAGATTTTAATTTGAAGTCACAGAAGTTCCCCAACTGTCCTTGTAGCCCCAACTGTTTAGACTGCCTGAGTCTATCCTGCACTGTGTTCAGTGTTAACATGCCTGCTAAGTGAAAGTGACTATTCTTGTCATTGTGAGAACACAACACAGCGGACCACAACGAAATCGGACCTCTTCATTTAACCCATGCACACAAACACACACCATGCAGCAGGGGCAGCTATGTAAGCCTGGGGAGCAGTGATGGGGACGGTACCTTGATCAAGGGTACCTCAGGGCAACCTACTGGTAAGGGGATTGAACCCACAATCTTCCCATTCAGTGGCCAGCTCCCTAACTACTAGGCTACCTTTTATGTCTCATTATGCACTTTCCTTTCTATGTATCAGGGAAGTTCATCTTTAGGGCCTCAGAATTCACAGGAATGTATCTGAATTCATAGGAATTCATAGCTGGCTTATCCTTCCAGACCTTCACTCCCACAATTCACCAATAAAAAATTGCAAAAAACTATAAATATGATTCTTAACAGCTACTTTCCTTCCCTTCCGGTACCAATACCAATGTTTGCCCCTGAAAGAGATATTTTATAGATCTTTTTTAAGTCTTCTTGTGTGCGTAAGAGAAATTTTTACAGTGAAAACCAGAACAGTGTGAGATCCTCCTCTGCGTTAGTATTAAATAACCCATCACACCGTGGAGTGAATGAACTCTGTAAGACCTTTCATCGTTTTATCCTGGAAGTTTTAAAATGATCTAAAGCTCAATCCTGTCAAGCTCAGCTGAGTTGGGACCAGCTTGGTGAAAACCTCAGACCCAAGGAGAAGCAAAAACATTCCAAGATCATTCCAATGTTACTAGGATTTTCTTTATGTATTAACTCATGTGTTTGTTTGGCATTCGTTGAAATCAATTAAATCTAAATTAGTGATGTGTTTTGTGTCTGTTTAACTGGGTGAACATCTGAATGTTGTGATCATTTCTTTCAGATATTGTATGTTTAGCTTTAAAAAAAAAAGAAGTTGGCACCCAGAACACCTCCGCTGGGGGTCGTTGTTGTTGTTGTTGTTGTTGTTGTCCGGGCGGATCATCCGTTTTAATTTCTTCCTGCCTCTGCAGCGTGTGTAAAAAGAACCGGGACTTTTATTCTGTACTCACTCCTGGGTGCAGCGGAAGGTAAACTCGTTGCAAATTAGAACGCTTGCCCGTGACGTGAGTCCTGCTTTCCAGCGCTGTCGTAAATGTTTCACCGCCGCGGTGTGAGAAGGTTAAAGTGAGCCCGAGCAGCCCGAGCAGGCCGGTGAGGAGCAGGTTTTAATATATATTCAGAACTGCAGCTTACACACGGTCCTGTCGACGCGCCTTCACAGCACCTTGTGTGTTTATCTGTTGGGTCTTTTGTTTACAGACTGGCCGCAGTCAAGCGCCACTTAGCTTTAGCCAGCTAGCTGTGATTTAGCTCGTAGCTGGAGCTGAACTTACATTCACTGTGCACCGAGCACTGCTGTATATTTCAGATTAAAACCCTCTGCTGTTTACCTTCACTTCAGTCGCGGGGTTTAAGAGGCAGTGAAGTCCCTGCGGAGTGTCTGAAGATCAGTGCTGAGCTCGGGCCAGCTTTCACACTGCTGTCTTCTGCTTTAATGCTCCATTATTTGGATTTTTCTAACTGACATTTAGGTTTGCTGTTCAAAACTTGAGCCAGGCTAAATGCCCTTGGCCTATTTTGACTGAGCTGTTTAAATCTGCTCTGTTCATCTTTCAATTAAAACAAATGCAGCAGTGTTAAAGTCAGAACACCCAGAATATTAAAAGAACGGGAGATCCACCAGATACAGGCAGATAACTCCCTCATTAAGATTTCAGAAGGTTATATTTACAGTTGGAGTCCTGTTATGGAGAATAGCCAGCTTAAATAAATTCTTTCTGTCTTTCCATGAGGGGCAGCGGTGGCCTAGTGGTGAGGGAGTTTCCCCGCATCAGAAGATTGTGTGTTCGATTCCCTCACCAGTAGGTTGCCCTGAGGTTCCCTTGAGCAAGGTACTGTCCCTGTCACTGATCCCCGGGTGCTTTCAATAGCTGCCCACTGCTGCACGGTGTTTGAGTGCATGGGTTAAATAGAGTAGAGTAGAGTAATCCTTTATTATCCCACGAATGGGACAATAACGTTACAGGGCTCTTATAAAAGTGACAGATGTACAGAAAGAATAGAAAAAAGATATATAAAAATAGAGGTATAAGAAAAGAGGGACAAGTACAGGAGAAAGGAGAAAAGTACAGGAGCTATAATAATAAATTATCTATATAAATATAAATATATATACTATATTGCCAAGATGCATATACATATCTACAAGAAGAATTATGTGACCAAATATACAGTACACAGTAATAATACACGATAATAAATAGGTTTGAAATAAATTATAAATACATATAAATAAACAAGTAGTAAGATATAAGTCTAATAATAATAATAATAATAATAATAATACTGTACAATACTAACAATATACATTAATAATAGTATATAATATAACATAATATATAATAATAAACAAGCAATGTAATGTTATGTTGATGAATGCAGAGGTCCAATTTCGTTGTGGTTCACTGTGTGCTGTGACCTCGCAATGACAAGGGTTGTCACTTTCACTTTTCACTTTCATGATGCAGTAATTCCCCTTACCTTCCTTACCCCCTGCATTCCCCTTTCCATAAGGCATATTTCTGCAGGTATTATTATAGACACCCCTTTGCTTTCCCTTTCACTTTTTAAAAAGTGGTGATAAATGAAAACTTTTTGATGTCTGTCTGATGGAAAGGGTTTTTCCAGAAAGCATCTAGAAAACTAATCAGTGCAACATTTATTTGCATGGATAATGTGCCCACAGATGTGGGATGCTTTAGTGATGAACAAATGCTGTTAACTCAAACGTGTGTCTGTCTGTCTGTCTGTCTCTCTCTGTCTATCTGTCTGCCTATCTCTTCCTGTCTGTCTATCTATCTGTCTTTCCCTTTATGTCTGTCTGTCTGTCTGTCTATAATTGCAGTGACATGTTGGTTGTTGGTTGTGTGTCTGACAGTCAGACTGTAAATGCAGACTACAAGGTGCAGTTATATAAGACAAATAGGTAATGAGTGGAGATACAAGGTTGGCCATGACCTTATAATGTATTCATTATGTATCCTCTTCTTTAGGTGTAGCAGCCTCATATATCCACTCATTGCCCATTTGATCAGTTTATAGTGATCCTTTTTTAGTGCTCTGGATTTCAATATGTAATGCAGATGATGGCAAAATACTGTTAAATCTGCTAAATCTGGCTGGCGTGTTGTAAAAAAAAAATGCTGTAAACAAAGAATGCTTTCAGAAATGGAAGTGTTAATCATTTATTTTCATCAAACAACAAAATGCAGTGAATGAACAAAAGAGAAATCTAAATCAAATCAATATGTGGTGTGACCACCCTTTGCCTTCAAAACAGCATCAATTCTTCTAGGTACACTTGCACACAGTTTCTGAAGGAACTCGGCTGGTAGGTTGTTGCAAACATCTTGGAGAACTAACCACAGATCTTCTGTGGATGTAGGCTTCCTCACATCCTTCTGTCTCTTCATGTAATCCAGACACACTGGATGATGTTGAGATCAGGGCTCTGTGGGGGCCAGTAGAACTGATGCTGGTTTGAAGGCAAAAGGTAGTAACACCAAATATTGATCTGATTTAGATTTTTCTTTTGTTCGCTCACTTTGCATTTTGTACATTTATAAAAATAAACGATCATTATTTATATTTCTGAAAGCATTCTTTGTTTACATCAATTTTTCCACACCTGGCTAAAACTTTTGCACAGTACTGTCTAATCAGAAAACCCAAATGTACTCCGTGTGTGTCTGAGAGAAATACGGTGTACATGGAAGAAAATGGTACTTGACTGTTTCTTAATCATGTGTTTATCTCCTCTTTAGAACTATGCCAATAATTGACCTTCAGTCAAAGTTGGGCATCAACTTGGACCGCTGGATCCTGACCCAGAGTGGGGAACAGCCCTACAAACGAGCCTCACGCTGCCATGCCTTTGAAAAGGACTGGATAGAGTGCTCCCATGGCATTGGCCAAACCCGAGCTAAAAAGGAATGCAAACTGGAGTTTGAAGATTTTTATGAATGCATGCATCGTGAAAAGACGGTAATAATAAAAAATCATTCAGTAATTTGCTAATTTAGATGATAGAGACCAGTTGCCTTTTTGCCTTGATGGCATTCCTTCTTAAATATTATCCTGATGACTTTAAATAGACTGTTCCTAACATGCCTGTGTTTTCACCCAGCTCCAGCGTTTGCATGAGATTCAGAAGCAAAGAGACAAGCTGATCAAAGAAAAGTCATACACACCACCTGCACATCACACTGGCAATGAAGAAGCTCGGCCGTGAACCCGGTCACATGAGCGCACCTCCGCTCAGTCCTCTGCTAGCCACACTGTTTTGTCGTCAGTGTGGTAACTCATTTATGTATTATAATAACAATTACTGTTTGTCTCTTTTACTTGAAGTTAAATAAATACTATTGATCATTAGATTGACCTTTTGCCAACTGATTTATTGGACACATGGCTTGATGAAGCTATATCTTTAAACAATTTTGTAGAATATGGTCAAAAAAGGTTTTTTTTTTTTTTAGACCACCTGAATAGCATTGATAGTGTAAAACCCATAACTCTGCTGCTGTGGACTACAGTGGTGTTAATGCTTTTTGCAAACTTATTTATTTATTTTTAACATGAATCATTGGGAGGGGTGGGGAGGTACAGCCTTGGGTGCCAAAAACCATCATTAGTCATGCGTAACTATTAAATATCTAAAATTATACTCCTACTCTTTCCTAATATTTTACAGCAACTGGGTACAGAAACAGATTTTACCACAAGGCAAGCAGGGAACCTTTCTTAGAATTGAGTATATTAAGTTGTTGCCTTCAAGTAGAAAACTGAATTAGTGAATTATCTCGAGACACTCAGCCTAATTAAATTTAAACTAGAATGCATCAGTCCTCGACCTTTCGGTTTTTCTAAGAAGGAATTACAGCAATTTTTCAAGGTTCATGAATTGTTCAGCTGTAATGATACAAACAATGTTATTTGGTTTGCTGAGAAATGTTGCATGCATGTACTTCTGCACAGTGGACACGACAGGAGCAATCGCTGTTAATGTCTACAATACAAATATAGACATCCTTTTTTTAGTGTCTGTCTATCTATCGCTATCTGTCTGTCTGCCTATCCCTATCTGTCTATCTATCTGTCTTTCCCTTTATGTCTATCTGTCTGTCTATAATTGCAGTGACATGTGGGCTGTATGTTAAGGAATCATGTTAGTGGACAGTCAGACTGTAAATGTAAACTACAAGGTGCAGATATATAAGATAAATGGACAATGAGTGGAGATACAAGGTTTGCCATGACCTTATAATGTATTTACCAGGAGCCTCTTCTTTAGGTGCAGCAGCCTTCTACGTCCACTCATTGCCCATTTGATCAGTTTATAGTGATCCTTTTTTAGTGCTCTGGATTTCAATATGTAATGCAGATGATGGCAAAATACTGTTAAATCTGGAAACCAGTTGGCTGGTATCTACAAAACCACATCTTAAAATGCTTAAAATTAGTGTAAGGGGTTCAGTTATGTTATGAAATCATTTTATGTTCTGTCTCTGAGCACTTCTCCTAAAAATCCTTGTCTGAATGATGTTTACTGATTTAATTATTGAGGAATTTTGAAAAACTGCCTTTTAACAGATGGCGGCTCCTCTGAGACTAGTGCTTTGGGCTTTTCATTCACGAGGTGCCGCCAAGAACTCACCAATCACTCTAACTGGAATGTGATTCCTGATTACTAGAGCAAAGTCTTTGAAATAAACAGGCTATTATATTCTGTTTATGGTATTACCTTTAAAGTTTTGGAACAGAACTATTATGCATCTACTTGGGTAGACTGCTGTTGTGTTCAACACTTAAATTCATTTATTTCAATCTAATAGAAATAAATGGAAAGGATTTTATTTAGGCCATGTCCTAGAACTACCAACAGCATAGAACAGATGGACCTTGGACCACCCCAAGTGCTCAGTATGGTTCACATGATGTTCTGTGTGTGTGTGTGTGTTTTCCCATATTTTCTTCATTTACTCTATCTGGGACAGATGAGTATTGTTCAAGGTTTCACAAAGAACAACTGGTTCTGATCCAAAGGATAAAGTATTTTAATTTTGCCTTGAAGCTGATAACCTTCACTCTTCACTCTAAGAAGCTGCTGTGTTATACCGAAATCAAGTGTTTGGTTAGAACAACAGTCCCAGAATCATTTCAGCCTTGACTTTTGCTCCTGCTTACAGTTTCTTGGTTTTAGTGGATGAGACAGTCTTTTGGAAAGAATATTTCAGTGCAATACTGGCCCCATCCGGATGTGTGCAAAGAGAAGGAGCTGTGCATATTTTACCAGACTTGAACACAGTGTTCACCTAAAAGTCTGGAGGCCTCCTTCCTTCTACTGTCTTCTTCTGTCTCCTGATCCCTGTTCCAGGATTTGGGCCAGTTTCTAACTCATGGGCTGGATTATGTAGGCGGAACTGAGACGTATTACAGTTCTAGGATCTGCTTATTGTGCTGTATAGCCTCATCAACGTCACTTATTCATCATGGGTAAAAATCACAGAATGCAGGAGATACACCAAACTATCTAAATATGATTAAAGACACTTAGTAATTAGTAATTACAAATAGGTGGATATTAAAGATGTGAAGCTTTCTTTTTTACTTCTTTAGGGTACATTAGGGAATACTGTGGCCATGAATGGCTGTAGTTGGTCATGTCAAAGTTACAATTGAATCCTGGTGCCATCTTTTCCCAACCTAGTGATGCACACAGACCCGGCTGTCCCCATAATGACAGAGTAAACATGATTCATCCCATCAGGACACCTTTTTCTGTTGCTCACGTTCATTTATTTTCAGCTTCAAACATATGATTGCCCCGAGGTACCCTTGAGCAAGGTACTGTCCTCATCACTGCTCCCCAGGCGCTGTGTGTGGGTGAAAAGCAGAGAATGCATTTGTTGTGTTTCACTGTGTGCTGTGCTGTGTTTCACAATGAAAAATAGTCACTTTCATTTTTCAATTTTAGAATGATCTATTTATAGATAAGATGCTTTTTACATATATTGTTGGAATGTATGATACTCTGCAAAAGCTTTAGGCACCGAGAAATTTTTATTTACTCACAAAAACACTAATGGTAATCAACAAATATATGTAAAAATAAAAATATACACAGTAAGTAGCAGTATAAAATATTACAAAATGTTTTTTTAAAAGTGAAAGTGACGATTCTTTTCATTGTGAGAACACTGCACAGCACACAGTGAACCACAATGAAACTGGACTTCTGGATTTAACCCATGCATACAAACACATAGCGTGCAGCAGGGGGCAGCTATGAAAGCTCCCAGGGAGCAGTGACAGGGACGGTACCTTGCTCAAGGGTACCTCAGGGCAAGCTACTGGTAACCCACAATCTTCCGATCCTGTGGCCAACTCCCTAACCACTAGGCCACTGCTGCCCCAATAAAATGAATGCTTGTTTAAGCTTTCCCCATGGAATGCCAGTATAATGCATAGTTCCTGTTAAATACCTAGTTTGGCAAATCAGTGTTTTATGTGTTTTAAGTTCAAAAGTGTGCTGCTGATGGAAGAGCACGTTTTACTGTGTTATGGCATCAAGGAGAAATCTGGAACCAAACCTGTGTTCTTAAAAACGCTAATAAAATATCTGCTACTTACATAACAGCAACAATGTGTTTTACTTTAATCAACTTTATTAAATTTTTCTGTGTAATTTATGGACTAATTATTTTTATATCATGTTTTACTTTTATATATTACTGTATATTATGTTTACTATTAAAAATCAGTCTAAAATTTACTCTCATTCACTTTAACAACTCCCCTAGGGTTTGAATCCCTTACCAGCAGGTTGCCCTGAGGTACTCTTGAGTAAGGTACCGTCCCCATCCCTGCTCCCCGGGTGCTTTCAATAGCTGCCCACTGCTGTGTGTGTGTGATTGTATGGGTAAAATGCAGAGGTGTAATTTTGTTGTGTTTCACTGTGTGCTGTGCCGTGCCGTGGTTTTCACAATGACAAGAAAAGTCACTTTCACATTTACATTTAATCATTCAGCAGAAGCTTTTATCCAAATGACTTACTAGAAACGGATTCTTCTGTTGTCTGTTTTGCTTTGCAAAGCATCTTCAATGGTCCATCCAGCTAAGGAAGATTTGGTAGTAGCTGTGTTATTGATCAGATAGGACCTGTCTTGTCTGCAGGTGTTTTAAGGAGCCTGGGAAGAAAGGAAGATGAGAAAAGAGGCTACTATCACATTTTGTGCAAGTCATTAAGTGGGATGATTTATTATGCACTTGTCTGAAGGGTGATGTGGACTCATTCAAAATTCAAATTCATTAATTCCAGATGATGGTCCGTATCCACAGAGCCTCCTCGGCACAGCAATCCTCTCTTGACCTGAACGAGTGCAAATGAATAAGTAATAGAACACTCCAGGAGCCCATAAGAACACTATTGTTCAAATTCCATTCTCGAACCGTATACCATACTTACACTGTTCCCTTCACTCAGCACTGGAGGATGCCCTGGAAAGTGATCATACAGGTGATAATCAGTTCATTCTGGGTGGAGGGGGAGGTTTGAGACTAGAGGGAACAGGAAAACAGAATTGGGTTCTGCAGTGATCAGGATAAAGTAGAAGATGTGGGCCACGTCATGAACAGTTCTGACCTTATGGTTGTAAGGATGTGAGGAGAGAGAGAGAGAGAGAGAGAGAGAGAGAGAGAGAGAGAGAGAGAGAGAGAGAGAGAGAGAGAGAGAGAATGGATGACCAGAAATGAGAAAAAACGGATGTGAGGATAAAGAGAAAGAGAGAGTGTGTGTGTGTGTGTGAGAGAGAGAGAGAGAGAGAGAGAGAGAGAGCTCGAAGAAGAGGAGGAGCAGCAGGATTGAGGTGAAAACGAACGTGAGGAAGAGGAGGGGTGTTGAGAGAGAGAGGGAGAGAGAGAGGGGAGTTGCCAGTCGTTAGCAGGCCCTGCTCTCCTCTCTCTCCGGACTCGGGAGTGTATCCAGGCCGTGCTGATCGCCGGAGTCGCTGCGTGTCCTCCGTGCTCGGGTAAGGAGCTCCCGCGTGTCTCCAGCTGCTGCTTCTGCCGCCCAGCGCGCTCGTCCTGATGGGACACGGTGCCGCGATCGCAGTGAATCAGACCGAGGCTGCTCGGCGATGGAGGCGGCAGCACATTAAACTCGGCTTTAGAAAGCAGCAGCAGAGATCTGCGCCCTCTGAAGGGATTATTCGCACATCTTTCATTCAGCGGAACATCAGCATCTGTCCGACTGAAGGAACATGACGGTCCGGCTTTCTGGACAAAGGCTCTGTCGCTGCATGCTCACACACACACACGCGCGCGCACACACACACACTCACTCACTCTCTCTCTCTCTCTCACACACACACACACATACTCCCCATTCACAGTACACGACTCTCGGATCTTTAGCGCTCAGTTAATATAGGTTTAATATAGGGGGGGGGGGTCTGATAATCCTGCTCATTCAATCTCTCTCTGATCTGACAGATGTTTTATGCATAGAGACCAGCTGCTGAGTCTCAGGTGCTATTACCAGGTTTGGAAATGAACCTCATGCTTCACATAGCCTTCCTTACGTTGCATGATTGCAGTCCTTGGTCACCTGGATTATTCCAGTCTAAATTAGACATTGTTGAATGCTACAGGTTATCAACCAGTGAAACACTGCATGCATTTGACTCTAAAACATAGCCAACTGGTATATGCATGCTTGAAAAACATGCCGGACTCAACTATATCAATGCACAATGTCCACCACGACCAAACCTTCTTTTCCAAGTTCAGTATACCTGACAAATCCTTATTATACTGAGATTAAATGCTTTTCATTTATTGAGCACTAATCCTTTAGTGGTGCCTTGACTGAAGTCCATTACTCTGTGCATTCATGGGGTCCCCTCCCCACTTGTTTCCTCCCCAGTGAGTTTTAGCATTGAGGGAATGTGTTGTTTATTCAGAGTGCTTGTGTTACTCCAAGCCAAGGCCTCTCTCTGTATGACCCTTGTGAGAGAATGAGCATGTCTGTATGCATGAGGTGCGAGTATCGTTTTGAGATTGTGAATGCCATCAGCCTCCGTTTCATATTCGTGACAGTGGGCCTTCGGGCCATGGGATGTTGTTTTGTGCACTGCTCTGGCAGTGCCTGTGGGAAGCCCACTGCTCTGTGGAAATGCTGAGCCCTGCACCGAGACTTTAAATCAACAAAACGACTTTCTGTCAGCACACTGTTTGTCTGCAACTGCCGTGTGCGTCGGGAATGAAGTGACTGAGTCTTGATTTCTTTTCGACCAGCATTTCCAAAAAAGCTGTCTTTTCCTTTTACGTTGTGCCACAGTAGCATAATGAGACAGTATGGCTTTCAACTGGGTCTATTTATAAGTGCTGGCTGCCACAGAAGTAAAACACAGGCGGCAAACAGCAGGGCAGCACACTGATCCAGCAACAGTCACACATTTTTCCCTTAACCGTCCAGCTTTTTTGAAAAAGTAAACAGTGATCGCATAACTGATCGCATAGCCAGGCACATACAGGAAATAGATTATTGTCTTACTGGACATAGATATAGCTCATTGATCCAGAAACTAACCAGTTCATGCTAAATGTGAACCCACCACCTAGAGGTTGACTTACGAAAAAGCTGAAATTCATTCACTCATCAGATATTGGCAAATATTTTGCTGGCAATCATGCAAGGACTGTGCAGAAGTCAACATCTCCTTTGCGCTGAGATCAGTAATATTGACCCTTCAGCTCTCACGGTCACTGGAGATGGACAGGTCTTTAGAGCAGCTCCCATGGGCCTTATTCCTTCCAGCTGATCGCAGGCGAGGACCGCTCACTGCTCTAGGCCCGCCAGCCAAAATGTCCAGTATTGATCTTGATTTGAGCTTAAATTAAAAGCATTGTGATCATGCTCTTCTTTTTCTCTTTATCATTATTCCATGAGTCATTAGTAATTGCCTGGTCTCATCTTGTCCATTACTTTCTCTGTACATGTCACTGCAAGCCGTTCAGTTAGAGAGGTCGGAAAAAAATGTATTGCATGTCGCACTGCACTGGCTGTTGTTATATATATCACCAGTTTTTCAACATGCACTGTACCTCTACCATTCCAACATTTTGCTCCAAATCTGCTATAAAATCTTTGTACTCAGTCTTGGTTTGCAAAGGCACTAAATCACTGAACTGTGAAAAGTGTTAAACACCACTTTTTTGATAATGATCAAAAATAATCAACAAAAAACTCTCAGGTCTGTAACAGCACTGTCATGTTAGATGTCGCAGAGCAGTGGTCCCCAACCACCAGCCCACAGATTGGTACTGGTCCGTGGGTCATTTGGTACCGGGCCGCACAGAAATACTGATTAAAAAATGTTTATTGATTATCAGAGTCCAAGTCATGTGATATGTTACACAAAAAATAAGCCCACAAGTTAGGAAAAATTAGTAAAAAATGAACATATTTTTATGCACTTTGCTTTCAGCTGTTTCTATGCCGGTCCATGAAAATATCATTTTACCTGAAACCGGTCCGTGGCATAAAAAATGTTGGGGCCCGCTGTCATAGAGGATATACTTCAGTTAACTCAAGATGTGAGAAATGTCATGGTGATACTTGGTGAAAGTGCAAACTGTCTCGTTCTGTCACCCTCATGGTCTAGTATGTTAGTTTTGTAGCCAAGGGTGACTTATACGAGTTACAGATACCTGTGTATAATAAACATGTGCAAGATCACCCGATGGCTGATGAATTATACATTTTCTAAGTTCTTGTTTTTATCCTGACCTTGTTTATACCCCCTCCCCTTTGCTTATGCTCCACCAACTCTCACTTTATGGTCTTTTTCAGGCCTCTGGTGACATGTCTTCCTCTGATGAGGAGAGCCTGAGCGAGCGCTCATGTGTGAGCGAACGTTCCTTTCGTAGTGAGCGGTCAGGGGGTTCCTTGTCTCCATGCCCCCATGCCACCTCCGGGCCTAAAGGGGACACGCTGCCCTGGAACCTTTCTAGACACGAGAGACGCAAGCGGAAGAGTCAGGACTCTGTGCTGGATCCTGCTGAGAGAGCAGTGGTACGAGTGGCAGGTAAGAGCTGGCTGGCGAACATGGCTTGGGAAATATTTAGAAAATTGGCTTTAGAGGTTGTTTTAGGGGTGTTTTGGAAAAAACCTGGAATTAGAAAGGTTACATAAGGAATTCTTAATCTCTTATCTAGATGTTTTTAGGGGGAAAGAACAAAGTCTTTTGATTCAATATGTCAAGAGGATGACTTTTTATATGATTTCATAATGTAAGACGGTGCAGTACTAGTTTATCCATTAGAAAGGATGATAAGGTGCAGTCAACTGTGTTCTAAAAAAGTTTTAACTGTATAAAGCATTGTCCTAATGTCTGGCATACAGTTTTATTTTGGGTCTTCTGTAGAAAGAGACTCATAGAAAAGAAGAGGCATCTTTTATGCAAGGCTATTTTCTATTTACTGTTCATAAACAGTGTCTCTGTTATTCCATAATCAGGAATAAGACAAAGAAGTGGATTGTAGCGTTCACCCAGTGAATTAACGCAAGAAGGCAGAGGAGAGAGGAAGAGTAAGTTATTGTACCCTTGAGGCCGGTGATGTAGTTGGAGAAGCGTGTGAGAAAAGGGGCCATGCATTAGTCACAGTTTACAAGTAAAAACAGATTTTCAGAGAATCACTGCATGTTGAGGTGCTGTTCAGTTTCAATTCCACAGTTGCTCTTGCATGTGTTCACTGTGTCAGAGCAGATTTGCTTACACTGAGAAGCATCACACACATTAGACCACTGTTTGGACTTCTGGATTTTTTCATTTCCCCTCAGCTGTGAAGTGCAATTCAGGGACCTGACCAGCATCTGATGCTGTTTTATTTTGGGTTTATTCATGTAATTTTCTTTAATACACAATAAGAAAGCAGGGAGAAACTGATGATCAGCCAGAATAGGCCGCAAATGATTTCATACTCATTTGCATCCCAGACAAGACGGTCTGCAAGCAAGTAAGGTATCCAGGGGCTTGCCTATATCCAGGATAATTTATTAATTTTTTTTTCAGGCGTCTCAAAGGGCGACTCAGCTAGGCTCCCTCTTTTCCCGTGTTGCCATGGGGACATGCACACTCTTCCAGTTGCCTAGTTTCCATGGCTATGAAGGAGAAGGAAAGACACTGGGAAACAGAAGGCAAAAAAGGCCAAAAACAAATAGTGAAATACAGGGAGGGAGAGCATTTGAATTTTAATTTGAGTTTGAGAAAAGAGTGAGAGGTTGTGGGGTGCAGAGACGGGAGAGAGGAATGGAAACGAGTTAAAAGAAAGAGGAGAAAATCATTTGGGGGGAACAAAGCATGAGAGACGGGAGGGGCTCCATTGAAGGCCAAAGTTCAAAGTGGGGGATATTAAAGAGAAGAGCAATGCTGTCATATTGGACAGATGGACAGCATGGAGGAATATAGATAAGTGCTGTGAACAGCCATAATTGTGGATTTAAGGCTTTTAATGTCTATTCCATTCACCTCCCCAAGGTTTTATACACTGGGCTCTCTGGGCTATGGGTAGTGGATTGGTCTCAGATAATGTGTGCTTTTACCATCATTTTTATCAGTTTAATGGAACTCAATGTCTGTGTTTTGATAGTTTTTATGTCTGCGTAAATTCGAGAGGTTGACAAGTTGAGCATGATGATGATGATGATGGTTGTGATTGACAATAATGATTCCTAGCTTTAATTAATTAAGCAGTATGTGTCACTAAGGCATGGTTACAGTTGCCGGGTGAATAGTTGAAAAGAATGCAAGAGCAATATGGCTGTCTAGACACTAACCACATTGAATAAAACGTCCTCTCACACGAACCTACAGCAGAACTGTAGTGGATTTATCTACACTACTGTAATCTTTTTAGTAGAGTTGTTGCCCTGTGAGCAGCAATTTGGTTTTATTTGCTGCATTTTTAACCATTCAAACAGTACTCTTAAAACTGTGGTATTCATAACTTTTATTACCCTGTTATTTTGGCTGGCATTATGTCCAAAGAATGAAGACATGGTTAATCTTAAGGCAAACTTGATAGGCAATAGTAATAATGGAACGGAGGGGGAGCTGTGTCTGAGTCACCGCTCCTTGTTGTGTTTAATTATCTTCAGCTCTGGCTTCTCTCGCCCTGCTGCGTATAATGTGTCTCTGGCTGATGGGTGCATAGAGACAGAAGGCCAGAAGCAGAATACACTGTCAGACTGTGTTGTCCTTATCTGATATTGTCAAAAGTTTTAACTGTGGGGCTATTTGTGATTTCATCCTGACAAAGTCTTCCAAACTTCAGAATGTTTAAATAATTCAGGCTAAAAACAAAAAGGCATATGAGACATAAATATTGGGCAAATCCAGGTAAAACAGAGTTAAAGTTACTGCCCTACTGCATGGTCTCTCACGCATGAACCGGACTTCATTCTGCCCAGGTTTTTCTTTACAGATTCTAAACGTTTGGTAATTTCTGAGGGATTTGGGGCAACAGCCTCGCTTTCAGTTAAGTAAAGCTTTAAAAAAAAAAAAAAAAACAGTCCACAGTTTGAGGTTGCTGAAGTCTGGGCCTTCTACTCTGGAGTCTCTGCCAGAAACAGTGACCATAATAGTTTTTGTTCCAGCAGCAGTGGTAATGTTTTATCCAGAGCTTAGCTCTTTTTCTTGTCCAACCTCATCATTTCAGTGACTGGACTTATTATTATTCAAAAAGCTTAAAACACATGCACTTAGTCTGCTGTGTTATCTTAGCGAAGGGGTATTTAACACTCCCTATAATTCATCCACAGTTATTCATACTAAGGAAAACAGTTGGAGACATAGGCACAGTGGTTAGCTGTTGCCTCACAGTAAGAAGGTTCTAGGTTCGATTACCAGCTTGGGTGCCTTGTATCCTTTCTGTGTGTATGTTTTCCCCATGTATGTTGGGTTTATCCGGGTACTTTGGTTTTTGAAGTCCATGGGCATGGATGTCAGATGAATTGGAGAATCTAAATTGTCCCGGTGTGATTGAACAGGTCTGCCCTGTAATGGACCAGTGACTCAAGGTGTCTCTCCCTTTCCCCTGTGTGCTGGGATAGGGTCTATTACCCCCTAATGAATGAATGAAGCCTCAAACACATGGAGTTTGAGACATCTGTCCAATTGGAGGCCCTTCTTTGACCTACTCCATTTCGTCCTCCTTTCTTCACACAAGGGCAGTGATGACATAGTAGTTAGATTGTGGGTTTGAGCCCCAGACCGGTAGGTTACCCTGAGGTCTACTGTCATTGTGAATCAAAGCACAGCACACAGTGAAGCGCAAAAAAACCTCTGCATTTCACCCAAACACACACGTGCAGCAGGGGGCAGCGATTGAAAGCTGCCCGAGGAGCAATGACAGGGACGGTACCTTGCTCAAGGGTACTTCAGGACAGCCCACCGGTCTGGGATTCAAACCCGCGACCTTCTGATCCCACTGCTGCCCCTGGATATGGGTTGTGGTGTATTCACAATGAAAAAAGCCACCTTCACAGCAAATAATTAGACCCTGCTTAATTTTGGAGATGATTTCATTATTATGAATGCAAGCTTGAGGATGAGTGCAAAAAAAGGGGCCACGCTTTCTTACTAAGCCCTTAGTGTCCGTTAGATGGCAGACTGTGTGGATGCTCCGGTGCAAAAGCACTGCGCTCCATGTTGAAATGGACACTAGACGGTCCCTCTGCACCGCTTCCGCTCGGCCGGCAGGGGGCGACACAGGCCGGGCTCGGCGCCGTCAGCCATGTCGTCGAGAGTCCTGGCCGGCCGGGCGGCTTCCTGCGCTGGAGGAGGCTCGAAGGGAAGGGAGGGATGGATGGATGACAGGCACTGCGCAAAGAATAGAGAAACCCGAGTCCCATTCGCACAGGGGGGGACGGAGGGAGGAGTGAAACAAGGCAGGCTGGGAGAGACGAGCAGCCATTAGACTGAAGAGCAGCTCCAGCGGCCGCAACACAGAAGCCGGCCGGCGCAAACACACACACACGCGCGCGCGCGCGCACATATACACGCGCACACACACGCACGCGCCAGAGCTGCTCGCCGGCTGGAGAAGCAGACTTTAAACAATGTCGCCGCGTTGAAGATGGAGTTATATAACAGCCGCTTTATTGAGGCTTCGCTTCAGACCGCCTGCCTTTGAGTTCAGGAATTGCTCGCGTTCAGTAGTTTGGACCGGACTCGTATGAATGAGCTGGACCGAAGAGCGGTCCTAATAAGGCTGAGCTGAAGCTGCGAGCACCGCGGACACCATGGCCGGCTTCATGCCGGGCTTACTGCCCACAACCCACTCTCAGGAGAAGGAGTTCGCCAAAGCCTACGAGGACGTGTTGGAGAGATATAAAGGTAAAGGGGCGCCGTGCTGGAGGGGTTTGTTTACACCCGAGCTCGCAGCCTGCGCCTAAATACTGATATTCCCTTTAACTCTGATTTGTTGGACATTTGAAGAGTGTAAGCCCTGCTTACCCATGACTGTTTCCTCACGAGGTGAAATGTAGTGAAGAGGGCACGTTTCTCATTTGAGTCTAGTCATACGTGCGACCGGCTGGGTTTTCACTGAAATAACCTGGCTCGATTCAGCTGGGCTGCCTGGTCGTGCTCCAATCCGCGTCATTGCAATCTAGCTAGTGCCCTTGTTAGTGCGCAGCGCTTGCGTTCTAATTGGAATTTCGAACTCCTACGCGTTCTAGTAGCAGTGCGAAGGGCGCATATTGGAGCGAGGCCCCTGGATGGAGCGAGTGGCTTGACCGGGGAAGAAGAGCAATGCAGGCAGGATGAATTAGAAAGATGAATAATTCAGAAGCTTAATGAAATGCTGTCCTTTAGGGGGTTAAGCAGGGTGTGATGGCGTTTTGAGGAGGAGTTCTGTTGCAATTCATTCACTGCCTTTGGCCACTTGACTGAGACACCAAAATATAGGCTTGTCTGCCTATAAGTGCAGAAGGGACTTGATAAAAGTATAATCTTAAGATGCAGTCAAAGTAAGCCCAAAGGGTCATGAAGTTGTGTTCACTGTTGGTCCAGAGTTACTCTGTATATCTTGGCCTGCTTCTTCCTCTTTGGCCAATAGTAACTCTCTCTGAGTGAATGAAGGCAGTGTGTGAACATCCATAATCTCAGTTCCTTCACAGCACACGTCAGCCTCCATGGGCTTCTGCATCCTCTAGCACATTAACAAAAGCACTTTGAGTACGGCTGCTAAGAGCATTTTTAGTTTGATGGATGGAGAACCTGCTTACAGAGGATTTTTAAAAACCCTGCACAGTCTTAATCACTCTGAGCTGTTTCTATCTTTTTCACCTTAGCATCATGTTTTCCTCTCGGGCCTGGACACTTTTGTAGGGATACGACTTCTGACGGTTCCTCCTGGAGCTCATAGTCCTTCCCTACAGCCTACATGAGTTAGGTAACTGTCCTTCCTGTGAGGTCCAGCTTGATGGTAGAGTGACCAGTATAAGCTTCCCTATTGTCAGAGCTGATGGAGGGATGTGGTTGACCTATCTGTCCACATCCCTTAATCTGTTTATAGTGAGTCTCAAAAGTGTGCAACACCCCCTCTGGCAATGCGTGGACTTGTTTAGATGCTTTTGTGAGGGTTTCATCTGTCATACTTGTCCGTTTCATGAAGAATAGTAGCAGAAATGTGAACTTGGGAGAGTGCTGAAGGCATTGCTCAGCTGAAACAAGAGAGGCCATGTGATATGGAGGTTCAATAATTCAAGGGGTTGATTCTGTGTCTGTGTGCGTGTGAAATAGAGAAGCAGAGGCTACTTTGGAGAGTGGAAAGCTAAGTTAATGTTATGTTGTGTGCATGTAAGCATATTTTCTTGTGACTCTTATGTTTTCCAGTTTGCAGGGAGTTGACTAAAGTTCAGAACAATAGCAGGATATCTAAAAGAGTTTGGCTGCCTGAAAAGGGAAAGAGACACAGGCGTGTGTTACAGTACGAGACACACACAGGAAACAGTGATATGTAAGCTAGGAGGACAAGATGCACTGTGGACTAACTTGTCTGTTGAACAGCCTGTGAGATGTGGCTACAGGGCAGGACAGACAAGTCCAGCTTTAAATGAGACGTGTCTTTTAGAAGCCTCAAAAAATTGTAGCGAGGTTGCTTTAGGCCTGCTAGTGTTTTGTCTCTGAACAAATTTCTGATAAATGTGGTGATGTGAGATTTTGATTTTAGCCCTACTTGGACCCCAGCACAATATGCACACACATGCAATGTCAGCCAAAGAGAGAGCGGAAAGGATCTGAGCATCCTTCATGTTTCCTGTAGTGCAGCTCTGCTGATATCCTGTGGGATGAAGGAAATGACGCTGGGCTTAAAGGCCTGTACATCATTGTGTTCACCTGCAGGAAGCACTCATTAGGATGTGTTCAAGGTTGTATCCAGTACTGTTCTTTAAAAAAAAAAAAAGCTCTGACTGTATCGTGCTGGTTTGGAGTGGAAATGGGATTTGGATGTGAAGTACTGAGGCAGGCAAGTCATCGCTAGACGGATCATTACAGCTGCATTTTTCCACATGGCCTAGTTTCCCCCCAGTCCTCACCATTTCCCTCCCATGGCAAGCTGCAGCAGCCACGAGTGCATGCTCTTTCTCCCTTGACCTTTTCTCTTTCCATTGTCTCCCCCTACTCTCACTCTCACTGTCACCGTCTCACCCTTTCTCTCCCTTTCTCTCTCTCTCTCTCTCTCTTGCTCGCTCGCTCTGGCTCTCTCTCTCTCTCTCTCTCTCCTGTTAAAATGCTGCAGGATTTCCCACCCATTGCTTCCTGTTTGGTCACATTCTCCTCAAGCACCTGACTGTGCTGGCAGGAAGAACAAATGCTGCCCCAGCAAAGACTTTCATTTTTTTTTTTTCGCCCTCTCTTTACCCCTCTGTCCTTGAGAATGAACCTCTGCTCATACTGCTTCCCCGTGCTGAATGGAACAGATGATATGCAGAGGTTTTCAAAGTTTAAAAAAAAAAAAAAAAATCCTCTTGCTGCTGCAGTTGATTAGATTTTATTTATCACTTATTTGCAGAATACAATTGAAAATGGAAAAATGGGTCTGCATGTCTCAACAAAAGGGTATAAACTACTATCCTTAAGTCTGTATTTAAAACTTTTGTGTAGTTTTACCAGTAACAGTGTCAGTAACTGCGTTTGCAGATTTGAGAAGACATACTTAACATCTGAACATTAGCTTTAGTTAGGCATGTGTAACATTATGCCAATTTATGGTACAGGCTGCCATTACTTGGTAACTGCTTTATGCTCTCAATTAATTTGCAGACCTCAGACTCCATATGCGACTTGGATGATTGAGGGAAATTGTGAAAACTGGATTATCCTTGAGCTGTTCTGTTGGTGTCAGACTGATTATACAGTGCTGGGACTCTTCAGGCCTTGTGTATGTGTGTGTCTTTGAATGTCTTCACTGTTTTATATGACCACACACTGTTTCTGCTTGTCTGGTCCGGTGGATTTCTACAGGGTCCACCAAGTGTGTTAGCCAGCTGAGTGGTGAGGATGGACTCCCCCTGTGCAGCAGTAGCTCCAGTCCCGACAGGCTTGGCCTGCCGAGAGCGATTGCATAATGGACCCCCGGCTGACTTTTAAAGAACAGCTTTAAGTGCTGCAGTTGCTTTTCTCTCATTTTCACTGCAGTCTTTTAAGTGAACCTGTGAGCTGTGTTAAATTCAGATGGCCCTTTGGTGAAAATACTTGGCTGCTGTTATTTCCCCAGTTTTTGTGCTTGCTGTGTGAGCCTGTTCTGGCTTTGTCCTGTAACTCTACTTCTACATTGCCCTATAATGGTGTATAATGTTTATATGAACAATCCAGTCATTCTAACGGACTTGAATACGCTGCAGGAAATGCTTGGGGTGGGGCGGTGT
Source organism: Hepsetus odoe (assembly GCA_017165825.1). Taxonomy (NCBI): domain Eukaryota; kingdom Metazoa; phylum Chordata; class Actinopteri; order Characiformes; family Hepsetidae; genus Hepsetus; species Hepsetus odoe. Next base: position 9,860,622 of record CM029368.1, read on the forward strand.
GGTCTTATGATGCCTTAACATAAAACGCTTGTTACAAAGATGGAATTTTGAATGGTAATCATGAAAAAGGAGGAAGAATCAAGGAGGGATATTATTTATGAATTGCAAAACATAAATCTAATATGGAGAGAAGGGGCTGTAGCCCAACCTGAGAAGTGATAATGTGGCCAGTTGACCTGCAGACTGGCTCTGCGCTCAGAGTGGACAGTGCATAACTTCTGTGTTTCTCTGCTTAGACCAACACACACAAGTTTCAATATATAGCAGCAGCAGCAGGAAGGATGGAAGGTTTGATGAAGTTTGGACATGTGACGCTAAATGGAGACATGGGGGTAGAAATGAAGAGGACGAAGAGAAGGCAGCTGGCTGTGTTCATGAATAAATTATGGTGTGTGTGTGCACTGGGCCACTGCAGCTTGAAGAGTCATTGATTTCAGATGGGTGCACTGTAGACTTTGTCCAGCTCCCCTGCTACCCAATCTATAAATGCATAAAAGCCAGCATTTCTTACCATGGATTCACAATCTCTGCAGCATTCCCAAAGCACGTCCCCACTTCCCAAGCCATGGACATTGTAGTATTCCCATAGAAACGGCAGTATCCTCTTCCCAGGCTGCCCTTCTTTGGATTTTGCTCCGCTTTGCTGCCCTTTTTATTATTTATTATTATTCTTGCTCTTTCGCTTTCTCTCTCCCTCTCTCTCTCTCACTCTGTCTTTTTACCTCACCAAAAACAAACAATGCAGACAAGGAGCCACTTTGTGTCTGTGAAATACTGACATTACATGACATTTCCCTACACCGAATAGACTCATGTTATGGGAAACACATGTGCATTCCAGGATTCAGTCTAGTCAGTGTTTGCTTTCTGCTGGTGTGTGTGTGTGTGTGTAGCACAGGCTTGTGTTTGGGTGGAGGCACAATGCAATGCCTCTTTCCAGGACCTCCATCTAGCTGTCAAGCTGATCCATCCCTATTCTTGAGGAACTGGGGTCTTACCATATACAAAGTGGAGGAGGGGAGCTAAGGTTGCATATCACAGTGAGCAAGTGCTCACTCCAATCATAGTGTCACAAAGAAAACACGCTGTGTTTCACCTTTAGATTTACTAAATGCTGGGAAGGCTACAGTGGTTCGGTTTTTGCTGCTTGGATGAAAAAGAGTTACAGTGAAATCATTGCAAGGTTGTACTGTGAATATTTTATTGTTGAAATATACAGTAATATCTTTAAAACAGGTTGTTATTTCTTTAGGATGGAGCACGTCTTGGTGAGTTTAAGGCCCTCGTTCTTCCTGGAATTTGATATTTTTAGCTTCTTGGCCCAAACACAAGTAAATAACTCGGTAGATTCATTCCAAATGTTTCAGTTTTGTTGCACAAAACTTCTATCCAGCATCTTTCCCAACTTAAAGCATTATAGGCTGCATCTTCAGTTTTAGTCTAGTTTGCCTTCAATTTAGATCATTTTGATTCCTTTATACTCACATAAACATCAGCGTGTTAATTACCCACCTTCAGATGATACAGAATTGCCAAATGGGAGGCCTAGAGCTGCTGAGCATTTATTCCTGCACGGCATGTTTTGGTTGTATTTTGTTTGTGTATGTGTGTGATGAGAGCTGTAGTCAGACCCATAGGCATGGTGGATCTCTTCGCAACGAGCAGCGCATGATTCTCAGCTGAGAACAGAAGTGAGAATGTTGGTCACTAGGTGCCATCTGATCTCACTTATCAAACGAATCCAGTCTAACACAACAGGGCCTGCGCTTTAGAAGACATTTCAGAATTAGCCTGCACTCCAGTTTTAGATTCAGTGACCACTTTTACTTCTGCTGACTGTTTGTGAATGGAAACCCTGTTAGCTTTGAAGTACTGATATAGTTTTTGGGTATTTATTTTGTCCCATTTATTTTGGGTATTTATCTTAATTGGTGGTTTAATGGTAGGATGATTGCTTATGGACCAAGAGGTCACCAGTTTGAATCTCTAGCACCACCACCATCAGGTTCCTGAGCAAAAGCCTCAACCCCAACTTGCTCTGTCTCTGTAATTCGGAAATGGAAATTGCTCTGGATCAGAGTGTCTGCTAAATGCTGTAAAATGTAAATGGAACCGGATGATGATAACTTTAGACTGTGTGTGGGTATTAGGGGTATCCAGGTTGTGAACCTGAGAGGACTTGAGAGCATGTACCTAAATGAGTCTTGACATTAGTCTTTTTTTTTTTTCTAGCTGAGCATCCCGCCAGCAGACCTCCCACAGAGGCCGGCTCTAATCCTCCAACTATTTATTATCATGGCTGTGTTACAAATCAGAACCCCCTCCTCGCCTGCTAAGTGGACTGTCCCACTCAGTACTTCTGCTGTTCTTTGTGCCTTTTGACTGTAATGCCCTGTTGAAGAGCTGTTCTGAGTGTTTCCTTCATTTCTTTTGTGGGTTGTTTTTTTTTTTTTTTTTTGTCTTCTCCCCTGAGAAGACAAGTGCTCCCAGACTCTGCTGCAGTATCTGTTGGTAGAGTTCCAGCACTCCAGTTCGGGCCTGTAAATTTGTGACGGAGAGATGTTCTCACCTTTTACTAGTGCTTTTCAAATCTGTCATCACTTCATAATGATTTTAATTCTGTATGCCTTTACTGTGTAAGCAGTTCTTCACATGTGCATATAAAAGAATTTCCTCAATTACACCAAAAGAAAAACTGACCCAAAGCTGGAGCTGAAAAGTTGATTGCTTTATATTTTTTACTATTTGTTATAATATTCAATATCATCAAGTTCTAGCTGGCATTTAATTAGCTTTAATAGAATCGAATGTGCAAAGCTTATAAATGAGCTGTCTAGCATGTTACTTTGTGTTCAAGTTAAAAATACATTGAATCTGTACATTCAGTACATTCAACATCCAGGGTTGTTCCTCCTTCTTTCCACACATTCTTTTTCTCTCTCTCTCTCTCTCTCTCTCTCTTGCCTTCTCTTTCTTCCACTCTCTAGTATGTCAGTGGTAATCTGTTTTGGGCTGTAGCTTCGTTAACAAGCTTTGTGTCTAATGGTGTTGGCTAAAATTATCGTTTGAGGAGACAGTCATGTCTGCAAGAGGCGGTGACACCATTTTGTCTTTTTGTTTTTCTGTGTTACCTGATGAGCTGTTCTTCTAGGAGGCCAGCATCTCTGGGATCTCCAGCTTTGCATTGTTGAAGATCGCTTTCAAACTTCTTGAAATCTCTGCATTGTTCTGCTTATTAGATCAGGTGTGCATCTCACCTGGTTGATATTTCAGTAACCCTGTGTTTGGGCGGTTCACAGTGGAAGCTTTATTGGAGGCTAATCTTGTCTTTTACTAACAACTAAATACTTACTAAATGCATCAATGAAATCAAACAAAGCTAAAATCTAATCCTAAAATTAATTTTCATCCTAATGCCATTGATTAAGATGCTGAGTTTCACTGGATCGTTTAACAATTAAAGCAATAGGTAAAAGTATCGTGACCCACTGGTGACCTGCATTTCTCTTTTCTGCATTTCATTCTTTCTGTGCTTATTTCTTTCAGTATGTTACCACACCACATTATTATATTTCTGTTTCTTTTTGTATTTGACCTTTTTCTGTATTCACTTCTTTCTTTCTTTATTTTTGTATCTCTGCCTTTCTTTGTGTACTGCATTTCTGTCTTTCTGTATTTGATTTCTTTCTTTCTGTATTTCTTCTGCTCCCTCTCTGCATTTGTTTTCCTTTATTTCTCCCAGTATTTCTAAATTTCTCCTTGTACTTGTGTTTTCTTCTTTATTTCATTCTGTATTTCTGTCCCAGATGGTTCCTCCTGCTTTTTCCAGTGAGGCCTACATAGCTGTGTGAAAGGAATAGTAATCAAGATTTTTTTCATTTCTGTTTTTTTTTAATGCGTGCTCAGCGTACAGCTGGTCACTTTTCAATTCCTATTGTCAAATATTCTCCAACTGGGCAGAAGAGAAAATCCCCAGAGAGATGGAGCCTGTCAATAGCTGAATTTTCAGATTTTTGAATGTTCAGATTATTGCAATGTAAAATATATAAAAATTAAGAAGAGTATAAAATTGCTTTTTATAGTTTTATCTGTATCTGATCATTTAACACAAAGTGATAATCTCTTATTGTTATTCTTTGCAACAACCACGACCGAATTACCTGGAGGCTAAACGTTTTTGTTCTCTGTGTGTGATGTCAGCACTCACTTTTCAGGTGTTTTAACCACCTTGGGGCAAAAGACTAACAATAATTCCTTTTAAATCCTAATTAGTGACAAAAAATAAATCTATCATTACTATTTATCCATAATCTACTCTTTATTTCAAGAAACATTCTTTGATGAAGCTGTGTGTTATGCCAGCATGACCATTTATGTAGCTTTTTTTCAGACCAGATCTTTTTTCTAAGCATTGAACATAACAATTAAAATGAAATATTACTTGTAATATTTCAAAAGACTGTAATGATCTGGTGACCTGTCCAGGGTGTTTCCTCACCTTTCACCCTGTGAAAGCTGGGGTAGGCTCCAGCACCACCCGTGACCCTGATCAGGAAGAGCCGCTCAAGAAATGAGTGAGTGAGCGAGAATTTCAAGAACATACATCGTTACCCCAAAAATCTGAGAGACAAAGGTTAACAGCACAAGCATAAACTGGCTTGTTTTGTAAATTGGTGAGTCATTGTCACCCTAGTCTTGCTCCTGTCTATTACAGGATGACTGTGGAGGTGTGGGTGTGGGTGCATGCGTATGCCGAGCGTGTTTGGACCTGCCATTGGCAGGGCTGCTTGTCATGATTGTAAAGATGATCTGGTCCATCTGCTGTGGAGTTTTTAACCACCCAACTTCACACACACACCTTTAGGCATCATAGGTTGTGTCACAATAAGCACCTGCGCATTTGATCAGTGCACATGAGGACAGTAGTCTGGCTCACTCATCAATTTTCTCCTTCAGAAGACTGAATAGACTCTGGTGAGGGTGCACGAGGTTGGCATTTGGCCCTAGATGCTTTAAATGCTGACCTCACTGTGTCTGACCTTTTTGTTTAGTGCAACTTAATTCTCTCTCTCTCTCGGCCACAGCTAGTTCTTCCTGGGGCAATAGCTTGTCACCGTAATCTGGGTCTGTCTTAATCTGCTGTTTTCTGATTCTTCTAATCCTGTCATTTAATTAGAGTACTCTAAGGAATAGTTAAGCAAAACATTTGCACAATTTTAATTTACCCTGGATGTCAGTCATTCAATGATTTCAATTTTGATTCTTTTCCCACTAAAGCATTGAGGTTAATGTTCCTTTAAACAACCATGTCAGACAGCATCAGGGCTGGAAAAAACTGATGTTGGATCAGATTGCTCTGTATTTATGATGGCTGTTGCTACAAAAACTGATTCTAGATAGTTGTACTCTAGAGGTTGTTTATTAAATAAAAGCATGCTGTCAAAAAAGGCTTCCCACAATGTTGGGCAACAGAGTTAAGTTTGTATTTATTGCTCATAGAAGGTCATGCAGTATCATTAACCACATTCACAAGTGTTCATAACACAAATGAAGAGCTGGATTTGGTTTGAGTTCGAAGAGATTTTGGAGAGGTATTCAGAGCAAAGAGAGGGTTGGCTATGGTATAGCTCTGTGCTAGAAGTTTGGGTACCAAACATGTAAGTGGAAAATTATGTAAATTACTTTTTTCATCAATACATTCATTGTAGGAGTGGCAGGAGTACAGGCTGTATATTAATACATATTATGATATAAGGGATCTAAAACACTCAGGGTAAAGGGCCGTGTGTGTGTGAGACCCAGTGAGACTGTTTATTATGCAAGCAGTATAAGTTTTGCCCGCACCCCACCCCTGCTGCTCAGTTCAAGAGTGAGAAGGTCTTCTGTAGAGATCTGGCAATTAGGGACACTTTATCATGCGCTAAAATCACTAAATCAACCAGCTTGTGTGGTGTCTGCCTGATTATGATTTTCAAGTTACTTGGGTCACACCAGAAAGGCTCTGACGTTACTGTGTAGCCTCTTTAGTTTACCGTGACTTATGACTCAGCCGTTAGGGACAGCTTGGACCAACCTTATTTGGCTGTCAGCTGAATAGTTAAGTTAGGTGTGCCTTGTTTCTATGTGTAAATGAATAATACTGTGTCACTCTGTAGGCAAATGAATGGAGGTGTGTGTCTACGTTTGGCTAAGGGTAGAAAGGGCAGTGTTTGAGCTTTGGGACTGAAGGTGGAAAGTGTGTGTGTGTGTGTGTGTGTGTGTGTGAGAGAGAGAGAGAGAGAGTGTCAGAGCTGCATTCCTGAAATAACATGGTGAGTTCTAGGAGGAAGTAGTCAGCATGTTCCTGCCGCTGCTTTTAAAGAAGCGGTTGTTATATTGTTGTATCTACTCAGTGCTCAAAGGCTGTATTCACTCAACAGAACAATTTCATCCTTCTTTATGGGTTCATTTAAGTGTTTCAGGAAAAAGGAAAATTTATTTTCTTTACATTTTCAGCTATTACTGCATTCTCAGATTGTCCTGTGTTTTTGGGTGTGGCTGGGTGGTTCCTCCTCTGGATGTGTCTGCCTGTGTTTTCTTCAGTTATGATGCAATACCAACTCTATTCCTGCCTCCTTTCATCTTTTTATCTACTTCCTGTGCTGTTGAATTTCTTTCATGTCCTTCAGATGGATAACGATGATTCACATAAACATTGTGGCTAGGGAAGATCCACCCAAAGCCAATATTTCCACAACAGGTCCTGCGGGTGAAAATTGCACCCAAGTGTCCTGTTTTGATAGAGTTGTTAAACTGGGCGAAGTGTGCCGTGTCCATCATCAGTTGGGCCTGCATTCAGGCCTGACCTGTCACTGATTATGCTTTAGCACCATTCCACCTGTCTATTGGGTCTTGAAACACATTATCCAAAGTTTAATGAATTGGTTCAGATTTATTGACCAAATATTCACAGATGTAGTCTGCTATAATCTTTAGCAGCTACTCTTCAAATCTAACAGCTTTTCTTAATATTAGACAGTGCTTTACTGTGATAGAGACAGACAGACTGTACATACGAGCCATGTGGGCTTTCCCTGAGAAAATATGGCTGTTGTCCCAGCAGGGAAAGCCTGCACGTTGTCCCACTGAGCTGCTCATCTCACTGGTAAAAATGTGGCCATATGTATAATCTGACTGCCTGTGATGGGCCAAAGTGTCAAAGGCTGGCACTGCCTATATCGAAGCCCAAATGTAACAAGCATGATTGTGTACCAAGTTTTTTAAGGTATGCATTTCTCTTTGTTGAATGGTGTCTGTTGAATCATTGATGCTGCCCCCTTCAGTGTTGACAGTTACACACAGTGCATCTTGGGCCAATCTGTCTCAAAAATCTATTTTTATGAAAATGTTTTTAAATATTCAAAACATTTAGACAATGGGCAGAACCTGTCCTGACTGCTGTACAGGCTCCTGCCTCAACAAGTCCCTGTCATTGTTTCTGACACAATGGTGTCTGGATTTGTTACAGTTTCATTATGGAGACAAATACTGATTGGTCACAGCTCTGGCGCTGTGACAGTTACTTTATTTAGTCAGAGGGAAGCTACTACATTTTATTACCTTTTTCTGATGGTTCCGTGTCCCATGACCAAATGTTTTGTCAGTCAAAAGAAGCTTTTAGTTAGACTGAAGTACAGGTTAGATTTAGGGTTGAGTTTCTTAGAAGGAAAGTAGGTTGGATAGAGACCTAGAAGAGTATGTATGCACTCTGGTGCTGCTTAAGGGTGTGTGTGTGTGTGTGTCTGTCAGTCTGTGTCTGTTTGAGATCTTGCCTTGGCAAGTCTGATGTTTTTTGGTGTGGTAAATGGTGCATTAAGCAGACACTGAAAACATGACTCTTGACAGCTGTTTTTTTTTTTTTTTTTTTTTTTTGTTGTTTTTTTTATGTTGTCATAGTGTGTAACTGAAGTGTAAAAGAGCTTGAGCAGTGCTTTAAGCCCTCCCGCATATCAAGAACAAACAACTCTCCTCACATCCCCTCATATCTCTCTCTCTCTCTCTTTCTGTCTCTCCATCTCCCTTCATGGAACAGTTACTGGGGAAGGACTTAATATTTTTATGTGAACCTTTCCTGGGGTTTAAGTGAATAAAGTAAAAGACCTCCACGCTCCCTGAAGCTGAATTGAGTGCTGCACATGCTGATGATGGTTCATAATGGTGGTTGTTTGTCGATTGGCCTGATGAGGTCACTTATTGGGATGGATGTTTTAACCCCTTTGCTGACTTTTGACCCCATAACATTTCTGTTGGTGACCTACATGCTTCTGTTTACAAAGGACCGCTTGTGCGCGTGATGCTCGGACCACAGTGCATTAATGATCCTTCGTCAGCAAAGAGATTCTCTGAAATCTGTGCAATCATCATTTTCCATCTCTGTTATCTTTCTCTTGCATTAGTTGTCTTGATTTTGATATTAAATGATTGATTTTTGATATTAAAATGTTGATTTTGGTCCTTCTCCTTTCCTAATAAATACTTTCAGAGCAGAACAGTAATGGGAGGGACGTCGTCAGCATATGTTTCTAAAATAAATTTTGCAAAATAGTTTTGCTATGATAGCAATACAAAACGGTCAAATTTAAAAGTGCGGTCCAGTTCCTTTTTACTTTATAATGTTTACATGTTTTTTTTTAATTAAAAATAAAAATTTGTTGTGTGCATGTTTATTTATTTGTTTATTTTGGGGTTTACTGTGTTAATCATAATTGTTTTGTAAATTACTTCATAATATTATATAAAGTCTTAAATTGTCCTCATATGCAGTGGGTAAATGTGTACACTTAAAGCACACAAAGCATACAAATATTTTACTTTATTATTTCATGTTTTATATTAAAAGTTGGAGGAGCCTATATCTGTTTAGAGTGTAAAGGAACCCACATTGATTTTGTTAAAATTGTAGTATAAACCAACTCAAATGCTATTTAAAGCTGTTTTTGGTCAAAAACAGTATCATACAGTGTAAGAAATAAATCTAATTGAGGCTGTATTATTCTTTTCCAGCTTTAAGCAGTTTGAGGCAAGTCTGTGTTGATTTAGACATGCAGTTTGTGCAATAAGAAGCAGCAGGTATGAACTTGCATTTATTGTTGGCTGCATGAGAAAGGAAAAAAAGCATGTTTAGGTTTGTGTAATTGGATAATGGGTTAAATTTTTATTGTGAGTTATTAAGATATGTATTTTGGCATTACTTCTTACTTTACTCTTTGAATGCTGCTCCCTTCCCTTTAGGGCTTGCTCATCTAGAGCACCACACCAAGCTCAGAGCCCTGCTCCAGTGAAGCACAGGAGCATGGGTTGAGCAGGCCAGGCCCACTCACATCACAGCTCTCCCGCCGCCTCTTACTGTGCAGGCATCAATAGAGAGAGAGAGAGAGAGGGAGGACTGAGAGGGGGGAGGAATAAAGGCAGAGAGGAAAAAAGACCCAGAGGAGAAGGGGGAGGAGCGGCGGAGATGCAGAAGAGTGCTGATGTTTGCGGTGACTGAATGAAATCTTTCTCCTGATGGTGGAGCGCTCTCTCTCTCTCTCTCTCTCTCTCTCTCTCATGCTCTCTTTCTTACGAACACACACAAATCCAAGCACCGTCTAAGCACCCTGTCTTTGATGTTGAGTATGCATGTGTGCGCACCAGTGTGGGAATTGCTAGTGAGTTGAAGGTCCTAAATAATTGGCATTGTTCAAGAAAATCAATAGAAACGAAGAACATGGAGGGAGATGAATGAGTTTAACGATGGGGTGCTGTTATCGTTCTGTTCTTAAGTTCTCCTGTCTCCTTTGCTTAGCCCATTACTGACCCTGTTCAGAATGTATGTAACTAATCTAGGTGACCACGCTGAAAGACTGGTGATGATCAGAACAACGTGAACTGGCTTTAGCTACGTTATTTATTCAAACATTTATAGTCTTCTCCAATTAGAAACGTGCCCTAAACTCCCACTAACCTAACGAATCTCTGGTTCAATCAGTGGCAGCCACTTTGAAGTGTTTATTTCAGCTTCGCTCTCGAAGCTCTCTGACCCAGGGCCTCAAGGAATAGTGTGCTCCAGACTATAGGGGACAATTCATCTGTAGTTTCAAGAGACCACAGCATCTTCATAACAACATTTATGTAAGATCCTCTTTTGTCCTTAATTGCTTTAACCCTGCCTCTGTTTGCACAATGAGAACTGGATACAAAGAGAAGAGTGGGAAGAAGGAGGCTGGGGGGAAGAGAGCGAGGGAGAGACTGGGACAGGTGTCTTTAATGTTGAATGGAGTTTTGAGTCAGGAAGGGGCTACGGCTGTTGAGTACAACTAGTTCAGAGAAAAGCTGGAGTAAGGGTGCTGATAGAAATGGATATTCTGATTGAAGCTGAGCTTTCTGAGTGTGTGTTGATGAAAGGGTTCAATAGTGGACTTTAGGCTTAGCTGCTTTTCTAAGCTTCTCTCTCTTTTGGACACAGTTACTTCATGTGCAGAAGTCTAGGGTGTGCTTTAAGCGATCATTAAATGAAAAGGTTCACGGTATCAAGGTTGCATAGTGAGTGTAGTGAACAAGTAATGGAAGCATAAACGCCATCACCTGACATCACGATAACAATGACTTAAATTTATCTCCACTTGCCTCAGACCATGTCCAGTGATCTCAAATAATTAATAACCAAAAATAAATTAAAGTACAGCAAAATGTAGGCATCAGTATGACCGCTACTGCCAATGTTAGCAATGCAACATACTTTTAAAAGCAGTCCGAGGCCAGAAATGCAGTTGACCGTGCAGTTGGCCCTGACCATGGGGGGTTGACCCATGTGTGGAAAACAGCTGCAGAAGAGAGGAAATAAGACACGATGGGGTTTACAGGGCAGGGTTTGTCATTAAAATGTTGCTGAGACTTGCTTCCTTCTAAGCTCTGGTGGACCTTCTGATGGAGTTCAGTCATGAAGATGTCTCAGCACAGCTCCATCCGGTATTGATCTGGGAAGGGGCTAGTGGTGGGGGCCAGGGCTGGTCGATGTGTTCCGCTGTCCACTCTCATTAATCAAACTCCAAATTGGACTGAAAAGTTCATAATGTAATTAATGTGAGGTGGTGATGTGTGGAATAAACACTTTGGGGCGTGAGTGTGGTTCCTATTGTACGTTTGTGAATTAGTTACTGAGCTACAGTTGCTCAGATGCTGCGTGGGGTTGCTTTTGAAAATGAGAGCATATAAGGCCTAGGAAGATGTTCAGCATAAACAGCCCAAATGTCTTGTGACCAACTAAATGCAAAATGTTTCTGAATGAACACAGTAACTGCAATACATAAAACATAGATAGCAATTAATCATTCACTCATTGCTTTAACAAAGCACAATCAGCCTGCTGATATTATTTGCTGCCACTGTAGCCACTTTCTGTTTATATGAAGAATCCCTTATAATATAGTGATTGGCTTCACACTTTATACACACACACACTCAGCTTTTCAGTCAAATGGTTGGAGACTAACTTTGACGCAGCAGGTGTAAATGAATCACAATGTCTTGTGAATGTGCATAGATGGTCTGTGTGCATTTCCCAAAACAGCTGGCTCTGCACCTGGAATGTGCCCCTCATTGCTTCAGCTGAAACTTTTGATTTTGCTGCCGCACCACGGCTCCTGGGGGGGGTTTATGGGGGCTTGTTCAGTCCTGTTCTGAGCTTTGATTTGTTCACATCCACCAGTGCTAAACTCCCCCACTGTGAGTGGAAATTGGTCAGCGTTCCGTCTGAGACTTGCTGGCATCTCAGGCATGTGTTTGAGACCTTCACTTGGGACAGGTGTTTGCCTGGGGTCTCAGAGCAAAATGTGTGTGTTTCAGGGCAGATATCTGATAGGAATGGTGATCGCATACCATATTGGGTGTGTTCAGTGCACTGCCAAGTATCAAATGGCTTGGCCTAAATTTTTCATCAATGTTTAAAATTAGGCCAATAAATCTCAAGCATGTTTTAGATGCATTTCAGTAAGCGCTCCTCTATATAAGACTGTCTCCTTCTCTCATTTAGGAAGGGTTTCTGTGCCTTTCTTTAGTACCGTACTGTGTGCATGCCTGCCTGTACGTGTGTCTTTGCTTACAGCGTTACAGATAAGCAAAATAAACCCTGAGTCGTACAGGCTGCCTGAATGTGCTGGTGTAAATAGCGAAGTGTGCACACAGCCAGTAGACTAGTGATTGATGATACTCCCAGTGTGAAAATAAAGGCGAAATACTTTGACAATGATTTGTTTTCCCCTCTTGGAATACTACAGCATTGGAGAATGTGTTTTGTCATCAGGACCTACATATGTATGAAAAGTGTGAAAATCTGCATCTCAACACTAGAACTGTTTGAGCACACTAAAAACACCCCAGGTTGCCACTCTAAAGGTTCTTCACAGGGCCCCTAATCCTCAGCAATCTGCTTTGGGGGATTTGTGAAGGGACCCGACTCAAAACAGATTTCCCTAAAATGCCTCTGAACAGAAGCCCACCCTGTTAGCCCTCTGTTTGCGGTACAGTTAGTCCAACAATACTTTTAAATAGCTCATTTTTACTTAAAAGGGAACTGAATAACTGCATTATTCAGTATTTGAGATACTCATTGATTCATTGTATTCAGTTTGGCCAGTCAAACTGTATGTGTCATCTAAGCTTTTCTATGTCATTCAAATGCTGGTAAAATAGTGTCAAGACATAATCAGTATTATTTTTCCTATGACACCCTGCATGCATCATTCCTGTAAATGGCTTTAAAAAAACAGTTTAGGTAAAATCCCAGCAAAACTATCATAACATGATCCAGCTTCAGACTATTTGTAACCAGAACTGAATTTCGAACTTTTTCACGTAATAAATGTCTGTGATGGAACTTTAAAGAAATTAAACTCTTTTTGTCAGCACAGTTCTGACTCAGAATCAAAAATTTCTCATTGGACCTGTCGGAGTCGACTAAGAGCGTGATCATTTAGTAATGCTGAAATGTAGAAACAATACAGTGGAAGTGTCCTTAAGCAGTAGAGTAAATGGAATTGTCTTTCAGCACGAACCATTAGTTTAAATGCAGGTGAGTGTTATGCTACACTGGGTTGTTAATTAACCTGCTGATGAAATAATCCCAGCCTTCCATGGAAAAAGTACATTGTAGCAGTGATACCAGAATGAGGTCTTGGGTTTTTCAACATTTAAGATGAATATTAAGTGTAACCTATTTCTTTATTCTAAGTTTGTCTTTTTTTGTGGTGAAATCAAGCTCTTCATATGCCTTTTTCCTCACTTTTCGTTGCCTGCTTGCTCCTACCATCTTTTTGCCTTTTTGTCATTCCTAATCAGTGTGATTTTCATACTATCCCTCCATCTCATTGCTGTTTGACCTACATTTAGGTGTCTTTCTTTCTCTCTCTCTCTCTCTCTCCCCATTTTGGGATTGCTTCAGCATTGCCTTTGCACTCCTGTCTTAATCTCCTCACCATGAGGTCTGTTTAACAGCCAATAGCTTCTCCTCTCAATCTGTCCATCTGCCCTGATTTTGTTCATTTTCATTCTCCTTTTTTAGTGATATATGTCTGAGGTAGACGACTGTAGATGAATATCTTATTGTCATGCACTACTGTGTTTGGGTGTGGGTGTGTGTGATTGGATGAAGTTCAGAGACCATGGCACACTCATGTTAATGTCACTGTGTACACTTTGGTATGTCTACACTCAGACCCTTATCCCTTTAAGTACTCTGTGTCCCAGCAAAAGTGATCATCATCATCATTAAAAAGTGTGATCTGGACATGCTCAGGTGGGGAACAGTTGAAACAAGCAGGGGGTCCCCGAGTGCAAAGTTAAGTGACACTGCAGTAGCCAAAAAAAAAAATTGTGTTCTCTGATGTGGATCTGAGTCACCCGTTAGTTTGTGTGTCTTTGTTGGACTCACAGGCATTGATGGCTGTCTGAGATCATCATGATGCAGGAAACCTGTCTTTGATTATCCATTTAATCTGAAACCCCCCACTGCATCTCACTAACTCTGGCGGCACGGCCCCTGGCTTCTAGCCAGTCTGTCCATAAATTACCTGTGTGTGTATGGGTGTTGTTGCGTGTGTGTGTGTGAGCCTGCATGTGCACGCATATTCTCTCAGTGAAAAGAGGTCAGGTTGTGTTTGCGGTCTTATCCCACTGATTACATGCTGGTGGTTCTGGTCCAGCTGATGCACTTTTGTCTGAGTTGCAGTGGAATGTGTTTGTCTGCAGCAATCGCAGAAGCTGCTGGGGGGTGTGTGGGGGTAGAAGGTGGGAACATTTCCCAGCATCAGCACTGTTTCACACTGCAAGAAAGCTCTGCATAGCAATCGTGGCAGAGACTAAGGTACGAGAGAAAGGAATGAAAGAAAAGTTAGGTTGCTGTGTATAAAAATATAAAAGAAGAACTGTTCACAAACTTCATTGTTTTCATTTTCCGAAAAAGTGAAATTTGATATTGGTTTATGTTTAAACATGCAGTGTCTTCTACGTAAAGCACATCTCAATTATTACCACTTTTCTATATAATGTAAGTACTGATAAAATAGTTTCAGTAATTTGATCAGTATTATTTACACCTCTGCTACTTTACCACCTAAGTAGCTTCAGTTACTCACTTCTTGCACGTCACTCTGGATAAAAGCATTTGTCTCTGTGTGTTTGCCATCTGTGTATCCTTCACTCCCTTTTGTACTTTTTGCTGTAGTTTTGCAGTAAAATGATGGTTCTTGGAGGCTAACTTTTTGTTTTTCTCTTCTTCTCTTCCATGTTGATCCTGCTTCTGGTGCTGCTCTGGTGCATCTGTACAGGTAATGTTAAACATTATTATTATTATTATTATTATTATTATATCCTCTGTTCAAATGCAAACTACTGTTAGTGCATCTAGAAAAGCCAGTTTGTTGTATTATTAGTGAATATTTTTTCAGTTTTATTCTGGGGTGTTTCTGGATTCAGTTCTCAGGCGGTTGGTCCAGGTCCTTTGTGGGTTTGCATATTCTCCCCGTGTGTGTTTCCTCCCACAGTCCAAAGACATGCATGTCAGGTGGATTGGAGATGTTAATTGTCCCCTAAGTGTGAGTGAGTTTGAGTGTTTTTGTCTGTGTATCTGCCCCGTGATGGACTGACGACTTGTCCAGGGTGTTTCACTGCCTTTCGCCCTGTGAGAGGTGGGATAGGCTCCAGCAGTGCCCATAACCCAATTCAAGAAAAGAAGCTAAGAAAATGTTGATGAGATTTTATTCCGTTCATTTTTTTAAATGGATTAATTTGCTTAAACTGTAAAGATCTGCCCTAACAAGTAAAAGTAACAAACTTTTTAGTAAGCATGTGTTTTGCAAAAGTAAATGATTGCATTGGTGTATTTTTGTACTTTTTCCTCCATGAATATCAATGTCTTAGCCACAGTAATGGGGATTAAGTTAAGATCTAGTTTAAATCCCTAATATAGTTTATCATCCTGGGAATAAGAGCTGTATCAAAGGATTCAAAGCATCTCCAGCCCTGTCCCAAGGACCTTCAGAATCCCTACCAGCCTCTTCACCTTCTCCTGTCTGTTTTTGCATGAAATTCCAGAGTTCTTCTCATTCCCCTCACTAATCTCTGCCAATTACAGCCTGCCTTTTAAACACATCTTACATGGCAATGTTCAAATGGTGCATGCTAGCAGGAGAAGATGTGTTTTGGCTGGGGGTTTATGCTGCACCACATATTGTTGTGTCTGGAGGAAAAGACATTTTATAGCAGCTTTTTGAATAGATTACAGGTGGCTTACAGACACAAGTGCTCATTTGTGGCAGCTGTATGTGGTGTAAGCATATATCACTGTTATTGTAGGGTGTCTTGATGCAGCATTGTGTCCAGAAAATGAAATTAGAGGACATGGGTAACGTTAATGATTCTCTAGGGTTTACTGTCAACAGTGGAGAAAGTAGGGAGAATGAGCATGCTCTGAAGAGCTTTCCTCTTTCTGCAAAATCCTGTTGATTTTCGGGTTATCGGCATGTTCACCTGCTGCCTTGTGCAGAGCAGCTGTAGTGCTTGAGCGCATTTTCTCATAGAACAAGAGAGAAAGTGGGAGGTGCTTGTGTGCTATTATTTGTGCAAAGTTGACTAATAGAAGTGTGTGCTGTTTGATTAGTAGGAGTAAAAAATCACTCTTATTTGCATATAGAAATATCTCTCACTTTCTCAAGCTATCCCTCATTCTCTTGTGCAAACACTTGCACAAAAAGCTTGAATCAAGCAGGGAGTAAAGCACATGGTGTGGCTGTAGCAGTGACATCACCTGTCTTGTGGTCAAAGTACAGTTCCTCTATCCGGCTCAGAGCTCACAGCTCTTTCAGAGTTACCAGGCTGCTGCCGAGTACACACACACACACATACACTTGCGCGCGCGCGCTTACACAGTCTTTTCCTAGCCTACTGATAAAAGCACAAGGAGAAAGCAGAAGAAGGGGGACGGGGAAGAGACAGATTTGGATTTCCATAATGACCATGGACCTCTGACCTGGTGGATTACCTAGAGCACAAAGGCCAACTTAAAGGCCTGTCTTTTTCCTGCTCTTTCTGACGCTCGTTCTGTACTTTCAGATTGTCTCTTTTCCCCCTTTCCCTTCCTGATTTTCCCCTTTTCACACTTTTCATTTATTTCCCATCCTTCTTTATGTGGCTAAGTTGAAATGAGCTCTACAGCATCATACAGACAGTATCTTCAGGACCTTGAAGAAAAAAAAGGTTGGTTCCATTCAGCTTTTCTAGTTACCATGTGGCTCCGCGCATTTCTAAAACAGAACTCTTTGTATTTTTCTTCATAGTGCTACTTTTAAAGCACTCCAGTGATTCCGCTCAGACAGAGCAGTCTGATAAGAGCCAGAGTAGTGGTCGGTTAACATCAAAATGAGAGAACTGAAAAGAATAAAATGGTGTATTAGGTATGTGAATATGGACGCAAAGATAAAAACTCTTTATTAGGCTGAAACAAGGATGCCCTATTGAGGCAGCTGTTGTCAGAGCAGACCAAAGCCATGGTCAGCTGTGTCACTATGCTCCTCCCTCCAAGTCCTTGAAGTAGCCTGTCTCAAGGCTATCATGGTCATGGATACCTTTATCCCAGAAAAGGGGAAAAAAAAAAAAAAAATCCCCCCCAGGCACCATTTCAGAGAGTGTATTGCTTGTCCAGCTGTAGGTCACTCGCTTATTATTCTTGCTTAATTGTGCATTGAACCACAACAAAAGGGTTTGGTTAGATAATTGTTCATATATTATTGTGTGTGTATTCAGTGTCACTTGCTATATAATCCTGCCTTAAGGCAAGGCTCGGTGTTGAGGAGAGAGACTGTGTGTGTTGAAAATGTAGGGTGTGTTCCTGGTGTGGTGGAGGTGAATGGTTTGATCGTGATTTTGTTTTAAGGGAGTAGCTAACCTTATCACCCCTTTCTGTTTCTCCTCGCGTCCATGTGACTGCCTTGTGAAGGCTAAGCATTTTTCTCTCCCTTGTTCTGGGGCTTGAAGGCCTCTCCAGCTAGCTGTTTCAAAAATGTCAAGTTGGATTTGTAGCATCTCACTTTCTGCTCACCTTCTTTTTTTAACATGTAAATTGAAAATGGTGTGGCCTTTATTTCTGTGTGGTAATTCAATCCTGGATCATGGGGCAGGCATTTGTTCTAGCCCAAAGTGGATGGCATCAGGCGTGTGTGCTGACCATATGGATCAGAAGTGGGGAGGAGGAGGCTTGTTAGGGGGAGTGCTTCCTACACCACTAATATCCACACACTGGGCCTATTGTCCCGACCCCGCCAGGTCAATCATGGACAAAGAAAAAAAAAAAAAGACATGAAAGGTCAAAAATTGCTTTCTGAAATTGAATTATCAAATCAAACTGTGGTGGAATTTTACAGGTTGAATAAAGTTCGATATCAGGTGTGTGTGTGCTTTTCATATAGCTGACATGACATTTTACAGGCCTAGACTAGAATATCTGTTTTAATCTGTTGTGTCTGTTGAGTCGTGGTGTTTGTTGTGGGTGTGTGTGGGTGCAGCATGTGGCAATGTTTGGGTTGATGAGTTAGGATAGTTGCTAAGATGAAGTTACAGGTCGGTCCACCTGGATGGCGTAAGGGGACAGATGGTTAGTGAAGGAGTAAGTGTTGGAGCATAAGCTTGGCTTAGGAACAGCAGGTATATATGTTATTACTCCTCTTTGCTCTTGGTGTGGGTGTTGTTTCCAAGAAATCTCCCATCTGATTCTCTGTACCATCTCCCCCCCCGACACTGTAATCCACTAACCCTGATTAGGTTCAATCCCCCTCAACATGGGCTCAGACATTTTTACACAAGCCAGCCAGCCTTGAGGCAAACCTCCATTTTGCAACTAAAGGTGCATGTATATGTACACACGCGCACACACACACACACACATGCGCACACGCACATTTTTACAGTTTTTAAAAAGTTCCTTGCCATCCAAGTCCTTGGCTTTTCAAGGCCAGATTCATTGGCCCTGGAACAGGCTGCATTCTTTTTCCAAGATGCAGGCGCATCTTTTTTTCTTTAATTAGACCTGGAATTTCACAGCTTGAATGATTTCAAGTTGTGCTATATCTTTACTCTGTGTCTACTGGCGGCAAGCTTCTGCTCACACCCACAACCAGGCAGCTGCTAGGAAGCATGACCCAGCCTACCCCCATTCTTACTAGCAGACATATGCTGCATTACAGGCTGCAATACTGTGTTAAGACATTCCTTTCTTTTTCCTGTGTCCATATGTGGCTGGGGAGCTCAAGTGCTGAGTCTGGAGCAGTGGCGCTGGTCTAGAGTAACTGAATCCATGGGTTGGACCGAGGCAGCTGTCATTTGCAATCCAAAGCATCACTCTTTCAAGGGTGGCTCTCCATCATAAATTCTCTGAGAATGCAGGATATAGCAAGATGATGGGAAATACAGCTGAAATAGTCATTGTGTATAACTTGGCAAAGCCTCACCAATGGCTGGGGAGGACTTCTGGCAAAAAGCCATGTCACTATTGCTTTGGGTGATAAAGCAAAAATATATCCCCTTATTTAAAGACATTTTAATAAAAGCATTACCATGCTTAATTTGAGAGGTAAATATGAGAGGTCAGAAAGCTCCAGTTTCAAATCAGTACAAATAATTAATTCAGTGACTGACATATTGCAAGGCACAATATTAATTAACAAGGGCTAATTTATACTAGTGAGAAATGCCACCGACGGGACAAATCAATGTTATTCGAGCTGAAGTATGTACCAAAATATTATAATAAAAATAATAAATGATGACAAATTTTGTGATAATATACTTAATAATATACTGATAATATCTACACTATGAACACAGTCTGCCATGATTTATAATTCATATGGGCTAAATTGCCCAGCTTTTAGACTCCCGTTGAAGTCTCAGACAATCAGCTGTCTTGTTTATTGTCTAAACTAGCTCCTCAACTGCACGGTAATGACCCACAAGTGTCAGATTGGGAAGTGTATTGCTCTGTTCTGTTAAAGTCAAACACACTCATACATGTGTTCAGTAGATTTTCAAAGTAAGACCACTAATTGCTTATCCTTTTTGAACACCGTACTACAATATTCCCCTAATCTGTCAGTCATGACAAGCAGTTGTCCCTTGTCCTTTCCCATGCATGTTCTTCTTGCGTCTGCATGACTCTCATCTTTGTGTTTAGGATTCCTCTCACAGTGAAGTTGAAATTCTAAATTGCCCGTCTGTGTGTCTGACCTGCAATTGACTGGTCACTTTTTCAGTGTGTTACTCTGCCTTTCGCTCTATGATCACTGGGATAGGATCCAGCAACCTCTGTGACCCTAGTTGGCATAAGCAGTTCAGATAATGGATGGATGGATGGATGGATGTTCCCTGCAGCATCAGAGACAGTCACTCTGGGTCATTTGTCAGACAAAGCTGACCTTCATTGAGGCTGATCCCTGCGATATTAAAATATCAGTTGCACCACACGTTAAAGCTCTGATTATTCATTCTCCTCATGTAAACATAAAGGGCATGTTTATTCATCAGATACAACTCTTACAAGAAGTGGCATTTCACTTTACATCCATTGGGCGCTGAGTGCTTCACATGAGTTCTTGACAGAAGCTGTGGTGTCTGATTGGTTTCCAGTGAAACTGTCATCTCTTATGGTTCTTTTTCCTAGTTATGTCATCAAACGCTGTAATGAGTCTTTGATCTGCATCCGGAACACATGGCCAAATTCTCACAGAGGCCATTCAAATTCAGTCAAATGACCATTCACATTGTTCATGTAGCCTGACCAAGATCAACTGAGCCATTCATGATGTTTCAGAAACTGGGAAAAGTTCATGGGATTTTATAATCTTTTCTCTTCAGCATGTTACGATCCATTTTTTTCGATTTGTGATGATGTATGTGTCCTTGAAACACAGGGTTCAGGTTGCTGCTGTGATGAGCAGTTATTTGAACCTTAGCTCTGCCCTTATGCTACCGGCAAGGCGGCCATCAGGATAGACAGGCCTTACGGTGGAGGAGGGTATGCGAGAAGTACAAAGGTGGCTGAAGCAGTGAAGTTCAAGTGCACCAGTGTGGTAGTGCAGACAGATGCAGTGGCAGAGATAAGAGCTGCGGCCCGGGTATCTTCTCAGCGCCAGCAGGGTGTGGCCGGTTCCTAAAGAGGACACAAACAAGACAAGACAGCCCAGATCCTACAGCTCTGTTACGCCCCCTATGGACCCAGTCAGAGATGGCCTACATATATTTTTTTTTTTTTTTTTTTTTGTCGTCTAACTCTGGCTCAGCACTGTCAAGTTCAGTTCAAGTTCATTTGGGTGCAGATCATTAGAGGGAAAGCTCAAGAAATTTAAAAAAGATAAGAATATATAGTTTCTGACAGTGTTGACAGTGTATGAAAAGCCTCCTCTCTATTTACATAATGGAAAGTCTTTTTTTTTTTTTTGTTGTCAGATCAGCCAAAGAAGTTGGGTTGGAATGTAACTGTAGGTCGGGAACACTTTCAGTTTGTGTAATTTGCATGATGCTGTCTATTTAGGCCTCGACCAGAATGAGGTCTTAGCCAAACCTTTCTGCTCAGTGCTGGTGTGCCTCATTGTTTGAGGTCCTTTTTCGGGCTGGGTGAAAGCTGCCTGGCTATGATTGTGACCGTGTGCTATCTTTATAATGACAGAGAGCCTTTAGAGTGTAATTATGCACTGTGGAGTGTGGAGGGAAGATGTATTGTCTCAGATCTGTGTGTTTGGGGTGTGTGTGTGTGCGTGTGCAAGAGCTGTTTCCTTGGTCCCACAAACCTCACCCATCTATATGGTGTAACCCTGTTCTCTCCTTTCCCTTGCTGACTCAAAAGAGACAGCAGTGATGTCAGATGTCAAGTTTAGTTGTGACTCTTTACACAACCTCCCCCCCTTTCTTCCCCCGTCTTATACTTGTCACGCTATCACCTTCACCATATCTTCTAACCTGTTATTTCCTTTGTGTGGGCTGTTTTTATATTTAAAAAAAAAAAAAAAAGAAAAGAAAAAGCCATTAGACTCCTTTCCTTCCAACAGGGGACTTGGGATTGCACATCTTTTTCTTGTGGCTTTTTAAGCTTCTGGTTTACCCCATTTTATCATTTTCATCCTGTGTTGTTCATTAGATGCTAACTTTGCTCAGCTGAAATCAAATTTGTACATCATTCCAGTTCCTCAGATATGAAATAAAAAGCTGGGCTGAAGGAGGACTTGTTGCTATGAAGGTATCTATGTTGCGGCTGATTCAGTGAATGATCCACTAGTTAAACATATTACATATCGATTATAGGCAATTAAAGAAGCTTTACAACAGAAGGAAAAACACCTAAAGACCTTGACCTAAACCTGTTGTCTAAGCTTTTCTGTGATACTGCTCTGGGAACTGTGTGAGGTAGTAATTACATATAATTATCTCTTGGTAGATAACAGTAAAAGCTGATCTAGTTGGCCTTTTATCTGTTTCCTAACCAGAATCAATGGGAGCAAACGCTTATTCATATGTTCCAGCTTCATCTTCAATCCTGGGAGACACTTAGCTTAGTCTTAGCTGATTGATTAGTTGTGGCTGCTCTTCTTTCACTGGATATTGTGTTTAAATTCTGGAACTCCTCTGCGACAGTGTGTTCTTGCTGCACTGGGGGAGTGGTGGCCTGCTGGTTTCCTGTTTGCTTCCTGGCCCTAGTGGAGCACTGGCCTCTAGGCTTTCAGTTCTTTGCAACCCTCACACAGCAGCGTGGGAAAGCCTGGCTTACACAGTTTGAGAGCTGGCTCAGTCTACGATGGATGGATGGAGAACAGTACAGTCACAGAAGTTATGGTCCGACAGAGAAGGGTGTGTGTGTGTTTTCAGTGTTGACACATTAATTTGTGATGGTAGCTCATTGTAGAGGCATTACATTGATCATGGAACTTCACTGAGAGCAGCAGCACACTCCAAAAAGAAACCAAGATACAAAGAGATCTGTCCAATCCCTCATAGCCAGGAAGACACACTGTGAAACACTAAACTTCATCTTTGTAAAAGAACCAATAATGTCTTGTTCCTAAAACCTCGGAGTTTTAGTTTTCTCTAGTGCTCTACTTTTTTAAGAGGAAAACAAATAAACAAGTCACATCTTGTCCTGTACCATATAATGTGTATTACAATCTGTAATTTCATTTCTAAATATCGGCACAGGTGAAATGTGCTTTTATTGTCCCGTTAAGGAGCTGATGTGAAATTCAATGTATTTCATACCAGAGCTCCACTAAATTCAGTTAAAAAGCAACAGTTTTTCTTTTAAATGTCAGTCGGTTAGTATTCAAGCACTGATATCCATAGGATTCTGAGGAAAGTATGGGGTGTTACTTTAATGATATTTTAAAAATATAATTAAAAATAGTCATAATACCAACCTCGGACGGCTGCATTAAGTAATTCTTCCTTTTAAAACTTAGTCCTTTTTAAAAGAGAGAATTTTTTCAGTATTGGTAGTGATATCACCAATATTTTAGTCTAGGGTGTGGGGTTGATATGTTCCTATCTAGCATTATTGCGATATATTTCACAATATTATTTTGAATATTGTCATAATGTCAGTAATGAACGTGTGGCTCATGAGGCACCATGTTTTCCCCGCTTCCGTCTCATCTTTCATCATCATATGATCTCCATTCCCACGCTCCTCTTTTGATTCCTTTTTTTTTTTTTTGTAAATATCATGGGTGAATGATTTCATTTTGATACTTATGGTGTGTGGCAGTAAAGCTTTTTGGGTGCTCTTCCTTCTCTCCTCCCTCCCACAGTCTTTCCTTGTCCAGTGTGACCTCTTATTCTCCCCTGTCCTCAACAGTTAGCTCTCCCCACCTTCTATAACGCACTTCAAATGAGCCGAGGCCTTCCAGGACCTGGTCCTTTTCTGCCAGCCTTGGCCCAGTCTCTGGAGCAGCTCATTAAAAAGGGATTACAGCTCCTTAAACAATCTGATTCAGGAGCCCTCATTAGCACAGTGATTGATCATTTAATACATTAGCATTTAAGCTGAGGGTGGGTGCCTTTATAACTTTTGTGACCTGCAAGACCACCTTACACTGTTGAGGTGTTTGTCCTTTTCTGTCACTTGGTGAGAGAGCTGGTTGGGAACCTTCAAACCTGGACCTAGAATGAAAATATATATATATATATATATATATATATATATATATATAATAATATATTTTTTTATGCAACTGCAACACTGGCTTTACCACCACTGCATTTCTAAAGTAAATATGGAATTTTTACTTTGATGCAAACATTTGCTTATATCCACAGATAACAGATAAACTATAAATCAAGATAATTGGTAGCCCTTAACAGCCAATGGAAATGATTTAAGTCTGACTAACACATTTTAGCACATTATTTACATTGAGTGGTGTTCATTTAAGACACTGGTTTAAGCTTGGTTTTGTAATTTTTATCAGAATTGAATATACTAAGACAGTCAGTCAAATGGCCATTCATTTCAGCACCCTATTGATCTTTGTGGCTTTTTGCTCTGAAAGTGCAGTGTGTTTGCGTGAAAGAGCACCAACACAGCTTTGCTTACAGGTTACATAGATGTCTATACCCTGATCCCCAGTCTTCCTCGCTGCCTGCAGGAGCATCTTGTCCGATGTTCGACCTTCAGGCATTATTTTGCATTAAGCCTCTGCCCGCTGAATTTGAATCGTCAATAAAATAATAAAGAATCTTGACATGTTGCCCCATTGCTTTTACAAACTTGAAGCCCAGTTCAAATGAGTTGGTGGTATTATACCCCAGTGCTTTGGGCGGGGCCTATCAAACAGGCTTTTACTGGCTGGAGGAAAGGGAGGCCTCTTGGTCGGGGTCAAGTGGCCAGGGCCGAGGCCTAATTGCCGGGTTGTCATGGTGATGACAACAGCAGGAGGAAAATGGTGGCTTTCGTTATGAGGGAGCAGCCTTTCTGTCTACCCTGTATTTGTGGAGCCCTTTTCTCTCCTGCGACTGTTCTTTCCCATCCCCTGACCTCTCCCTAAATTTGATTCTCTCCACGACCCTTTTCCCTCCCTCTCTGTCATTAACCTGTGATTGAGGAAGCCTTTCGTCAGCCTGGCCCTCAAGCTGAAAGGGAGGAATGAGACACTGGCACTCCCCCTCTGTGGAGGTGTGGGTAAATCTTGCTTTGTCTCATTTTCTTGTTGTACAGTTTGGCTCTCACTGATGCCCCAGCAAAAGCTTCCCTCCCCACATTGCTGAGCTGCTAAAAACATTTTAAATCACACTGCATTTGGAAAGCAGTTCCAAAAGCTTTAATCATGGCGCAATCGGTGTCCTTATCCTGCATGTGCACCAAGAGAGCTAGAGAAAAATGGGAAAGTGCAAAGTGCACTTTGAAAAGGGTCAAAATGTAATGGCTAGCTGACTGAGTCAAAGCTTCCCCACGTCAGCAAGGGTGTGTGTGTGTGTGTTTATTTAAAAAAAAAAAAAAAGTTTTCCTTGTATACAGTGGTTAGACCCCAGGGCAACTTGGGGTTAAGGGTCTTGCTCAGGAACCCAGTGGTGGTAGAGCTAGAGGTGGGGATTCAACTTGCAGCCTCTTGTACAGACAATGATCCTACACCACCCATCAGTATCACCAAAGTAGTTGAAAGATGAAGATAACTGAAGTAGATATTTGTTTCTGTTTGTGAGTATTTGCTGTACATACCTCCTGCCTAAGCAACTGGTATGTGTTAGCACGCCCGGCAGTACGACACAGACCTCCTCTAAAGCCACAGCCTCTAACCCTGTATCGTATACTTTGCCACACTACGAAAACGGCTCAGAAATGGATTGAGGAACAGGACTATAGAATTAGCCCGGCTTTAAATTGCTAAGATCTCAATCTGATTGCGAACATCCGAGATATATGCTGGACAAGCTAGTCTAAGTCATACTCCTCACTTAGAGGACCTAAAGGATCTCTTGTGATCATTTTGACGCTAGGGCTTACCCTAACCCTAACCCTAGAGATGGAGTAAATCCTAAGAGTCAGTGAGTTCATGCCTTGTCAGAGCTGTTTGGTGGCACAAAGAGAACCCTTTTAGGCAGGTGTTTTGATGAATGTACACTCTTGCAGAAAAACCGCTTTTTCTTTTTTTTTTTTTTTTTTTTGGGCTAATGTCAAAAGTTCTCACACTGACCGTTCTGCTGAGGGCCAAGGTGACGTTTATTTATGTTTAGCCTTTCATGTTGGTAGAGGGTTGGATTTGACATCAGCCCAGTTTGACCATTTCATCACATGGAAATGCAGGGATTTCCTCGATCCTTTGGCCTTCAAAGATTGTTTTGCCAGGGATGTATTTATAGTTCTCTGACATGTCTTGGTTTCCTCTTATTTGACCTTTAGCAGCCTTGAGTGCCTTGAGTAACATGGTGCACACACTGTCATATTTACTGTAAAGAAACTCCATGTCTGTTCTGTGTGTTGGCGTTGGTTCCAGATTCTAGATTTTTTCTTCTGATGCATTTTCAGAGTTTTGCTTGGTTTTGTTTGATCTATGAACACCCTGCCTTTAGCCTGTGAATAGGAAAGTGACATGGACCGCTAATAGCACAATTAGTACACCCTCCTTTTCACAATAGTCTGATGCTTGCATGTGTTTCAGCCATGTCGGGGATGTGGTTTGTTCCATGTGTTGTATCCTTAGCTCAACTCTCGTGTTAAGTCAATCTGCAGCTCAGTCTGTAATCTCTTAATGGCACCTATGGGCATGTTCATCTAGGGCTCAGTGCTGTCTATTCACCTCATCTAAACACACACACACACACACACACACACACACGACTTTCACTGGGCACTGTTATTTCTTTGTTTTGATTTAAATTTATAATAAAGCTGTGTTGCACAGGAAGTCAGCAGGCATGCCTGAGGGTGTCATTAGGATAAAGATCAGCAGACAGCAAGTGTTTCATTCAGCTGGAATGATGTCAGCAGTCTTACAGGTATGCTCACCTGCAGTGACACTGCTTCCTGTGAGATGTGCTCAGAGGCATGTGGTTCAATTCTCTAGATGATGGGAATGCAGAGCACTGAGCGATCAATCACTTCTGCTGTGTTCTCTGACTGTAAGGTCAGATTGCCCCCTGTCTGACTACTGATGCATTGCAGGGAATTTTTCCGAGGGTATTTTAGGAAAGATAGGAGGAAGTGGTTGATTTTGCATGTTCATTAATCGTAAAGCTGTTTTGTCAGGATCAATTTCCTGTTTTGGTCCCTGCAACTATATATGGGGTCTCAGAAGTATGCAACATGAAGTAGAAGTTTCCTCATTTGTGTTTGTGTGTGTTTAAGGGATAGAGGTGTGTGTGTGTGTGTGTGTGTGTGTGGAGGTTTTTTTTTTTTTGTTTTTTCTTCCCCCTCCAGATTATTACGGCTTTGTGTAATTGCTATTTGACTTTTGGGGAACAATCAGTTCAACTGCCATGCGCACACAGGAAATTCTGGGAGGAAGATGCTGAAAAGAGAGAGACATACAGATGTGAAGTGTTTTGCTTTGTGATGAGCTGTGTTGTCAAATCCTGTTGATTCATCATTCTTTGTTTGTCCCTGCTATTTTTCCCACCCGCTCATGGTGCACTCTCTATTGTCTGTCAGCTTGTTTCCTCAAGGATAACTCGGAAAGAGTGGAAGGAAAACTGAGCCACCAGCCTCTGTGTGACCTTTAGGCTCTTTGTGTGTTTGGTTACAAGACATGATCTACATGTTAATGTAAGCATTTATAATACACACTCCCTGGGTAAAAATCCTAGTGTGTGTGTGTGTGTCTGACTGTGTGAATGTCAGAGTGACCTTGCCTGCAAACAGGGTTCACTTATTGTTTGTGCTTACTCAAGAGATTTTGACAAAGGCCTAGTAATGAGATGTGACTAAAAACACACACACACACACACACACCCAATGAAAAGGATGTTTTAAGGATTATGGCAACTTT
Source organism: Hepsetus odoe (assembly GCA_017165825.1). Lineage (NCBI taxonomy): Eukaryota > Metazoa > Chordata > Actinopteri > Characiformes > Hepsetidae > Hepsetus > Hepsetus odoe. The sequence continues at coordinate 9,888,149 of CM029368.1, forward strand.
ACAGACCCACTCTCATGCTTGTTTGCACTTTGTCCACTTGTCCTGCTGTTCATGTCCCTGACCTCTGAGTTTCTTGTTAAAGGTTCTCACTTCCAGAATTTCATAATTTCCTGTTTTTTGCTTGTTTTGTTTTTTTTCCATCTATATCTCTTGACTTTGTTGCCCTGCTCTTCCTATCATATTCATTCTTTAAGTGTGGGAGCGTTTGAGGATATATATATATATGTGTGTGTGTGTGTAGATGTGTACAGCGTGTCCCAGGTCTGAGTGTATACTTCTGCAGCTGGGAAGGCCCCTGACTCTGGGGCCCAGTAAAGAGCAGAAGCGAGAGCATTTTATGATCTGACGTGTGAAAATCACTGCTCTGAAGAAAGAAGGTCATGGAGATATTTTCATCTTTTATACATTGCTCATTCAAATCTTTTTACATTTTTAACGCCATATAAAGGGGTCCTGTTTATTTATTTATTTATTTATTTATTTACTTACTTACTTACTTACTTACTTACTTACTAGGTTTCACAATCTTTCTTTACTTCATGTTTTTCTGCACAGTGTATATTGCACATTCATTTTCTTCTTTTTGTGACTTGTGGGGTCTGGTAAGAACAAGCCACAGGAGGAATATCGCCTCTCCCACAGTGACATCACACGTCCAGCCACTGATTTGCGTTGGTTACTCCTTCCCCTGTTGTGATAGTTCTTGCCTTCCTTTATCTGTCGTCTCTGTACTGCTGATTCTAAACTTTCTCATTTTTGTGCGAAAGACTTGATGATGTGGCAGAGGTCTGGAGATGAGTAGATATGGCTAGCCTTGATTAACAGAGGGCAGTGGGGATGACTGGTAAGCAGACACTGGAAGTCCCCTGCTTAGTTCATACTCTATTTGCTGATTTCACTGTGAGTAAAATAACTGCTATGGCTCGACTGATTTACTGTGATGATGCCGTTTGGACAACAGCATCTCCAGCCCATTTGATGTACAGTGATAGTCTCTCTTACACTTTTTGATATACTCTCTCTTGTCCATATGTACTGTAATGTGAGTAAGACTCCCAGGACTCTGGTGTGCTGACTCACTGCTCATACTTAGTCTGTCCATGCAGACATCCAGCACCAATAAAACAGCATATAACAGAACACCTTCAGCAAGGCTAATGCAAGCTAATGGGCCCTTCTGTCCAATCCAGAACCCCCTCCCTCCTACAACATACACATCTGCCAACTCTGTTTCCTGTCAAGTGTTGTACTGAGAGCCTCCAGAGCCACCAGTGGCTGGACGGTCCTTTCTGACGTCTGTTCACATGTAGCTCACACATACACCACACTCCCCTTGGCGCTATGTGCCACTTCAGTGTCAGTCAAATCCAGCCAGTTGTTCACACCAGACACCAAGGATGTCCAACACGCAGAATATGGTGGCATGAGGCAGCATGTGCTCATAGCAACAGAGATACACAGGCATAAACAGAGAGAGAGACTGACACAACCTTGCGCTTACGTGAGCAAATTGTAAGACAGGAAGGAGAAAGCAGCATTTTATCAGATTTATTTTTAACTTGACTTTTTTTTTTTTCTGTTCTTCCGCTCCTCTTTTAGTATTTTTGTAACGGTAAAAGCAGCTCAGAGCCAGACACTTGTTTCAGAGGAAAGGAATTCACTGAAAGAGTGTCAGAGAGAGTGAGTAAGAGCGAGAGAGCGAGAGAGAGAGAGAGAGAGAGCAGAATCGGTAGAGATGAACAGTCTCATTGGTTACTTGTTGGACAAAGTTGGACAAAGTTACAAGGAAACTGAAAATATTAGCATCAAATAGAAAGGCCAGGAGATTTTTTTTTTTCTTTTTCCTCATATGCTTGTTCCACTGACAGAAAGAGGATCAAAGGAACTGAAGAACTATCTTCAAAAAGTGGCAGTAGATGAACAGGAGACTTGAAGGGAAAGCGAGAAGATGGTATGAGGTCACAGGACTCTAAATGCTTCTACTGACACACAGAGACTGAGACCAGTCCAGGGAGGTGAAGGGTTGGTGGAGTTCATCGCTTTGTGTAACCCAGCTTCAAGTTATCCTGCTGATCCTGAATCAGTTATCCATACTTAGTATTGTTTTAAACTTCTGCAAAGCTGAGGGCAGGTCAGAGGTAGGTGTTGGTGGTGACAATGGATTTTTCAGACCCTGCTGTTTGGACCCCTGTGCTGTTTGTGGCTGCACACTTTCTTACGGCAGCTGGGGTGTGGCTGTACCGTAGATGCAGGCTCAGACGGCCAGCTGCTCATCTCCATGGTAACAAAACCTTCTTCTATATCCTCTCTCTCTCTCGCGCTCTCACTCCCTCTCAGTCACATGATCTTGAAAAGTGACAGCTTCCTGTTGGTTTCAACTATAAGCCCCTCCTGTTCCTCAATAAAATGCAGTTTTAATTCTTCTTTCCTTCTTTCGTCTTCTTTTTTTTTATTTATTTTTTTATTTAACCTGGGCACTGATGAACTAACACCACTCACATGAATTTTTGTTCAAATTTTTAATTTCTTATTATTTTTTGCATTAAGTGCTACACAGTATATAAAATAAAGTCTGGAGGAAACTGGTCATTCCTTGTTACCAACCTTGATTTCAGAATTAATGTAGGATATGCACTTATCTATGGACAGTCGTAACTGCAACTTCTGGGGTGATTGCACACTAGATTTTACACGTTGCTTTGAGGATTTGATTGCAGTAAGCTACAAAAGCTGTAGAGTGTTCAGCTCCTGAAGCTGGATAATTGGGTCTGGATCACAAATACTACTCCAACTCATCCCAGAAAGTACTTGATTGTATTCAGTCACTCCAGAGATCGCTGCTCCATCAGGCTCATGTGCAGCTAGTGGTGTGTGTTAAGATGATATTAGGTCGATAGATAATAATGACTCCCAGTGTTATTGTTAATACATGCAAAAATCTAAATATGCATTGTGCCATGGGCTGCCAGCTTCATTTACACAGTGTAAAGGATGACAATGCTAATTCTATGAAGGTTGCATGTCAAATGGATACACAGTGAATCTTTTTAACCACCTTAGAAGAAAAGAAGGCCATAGTCAGATAGTAAGCGAATCAGCTGCAGCTTCACAGCCAGAGGAAGGCTTTGATTTGATCGGACATGTAAACACTGGAATGAGGTAAAGGATGCATTGCCATTTACCTGGAAGTAAATCTGTGGAAAATAAGGGTTTTAAAAGATCTGGCAGAAATATTTTCCAACATGACCATCCCATGGCAATGACTTTCAGCACACCATTCGAAACAGGAGGGCAGTGGTGGCCTAGTGGTTGGGCGTCGGCCACGTGATTGGAGGATCGGGGGTTCGAACCCCTTCCCAATAGGGTGCCCTGAGGTACCCTTGAGCAAGGTGCCGTCCCCGTCTCGCTCCTCCCTGCGATGGGCTGGCGACCTGTCCAGGGTGTGTCCCCCGTCCTCGCCCTGTGTGCGCTGGGTTGGACACCAGCTCTCCCCCGCGACCCCGTTTGGGACAAGCGGCAGATAATGGATAATGGATGCATTCGAAACAGCAGGTTTTTTGCTGACTTGTTGCCTAGCCTTACTTTTACTTTACAGAAGCAAGAAAGTGAGAGCATCATCTAGTTTATGATGTTTTTGTTTTGAAAAATGACCTTAATTAAATGTTTACATTTGTATTTGCCAGGGTTAGGTGTTATGTACATGTGTTCCAGCTATGGATAAGGCCTTTCCGAAAAATAATAAAAATGATATGCAGTTTTATAGGTTTTGACCTAAAGTGGCATGTGCAAGTTTTAAGTGAATGTTCATTCTTAGCATACCTGATAAATCCAGTTGGCTGGAGATTATTTCGTCTTTAAGGTTTTGATTGATGTATCACTACATTTTTGTATAAACAGGGAAATTAGCACCTTTTTGTACTGTTCAGTTAATTGCAAAGTGGCTTTAAAATATAACATGAAAAAAGAATTGTGATAAGATTTTTTTTTTTTTTTTTTTCCCTTTGGCTATTACACATGCTTTCCACTGCAAGTAGCTAATGTCACTACAATGCTACATAGCCATAAAGGTTCAGACAAATGTTTGTCAGGCAAACATTCATTAGTTACAGATACTTTGTTTAGTTGTTGTCAATGCAGTATGCTGTGATGAAGCATTAAAAGATTGGGCTTGGTGTGGAAGGACAGACTGGATTTTTCTGTCAAAGTGGATCAGTCTTTATGAAGGTTAACATGAATTGACCCCCATCCTGTTAGAATGGAATACCCTGGCCTGACTGATTGAATTCGATAGGATGAGATATAGATGTGCTGTTGCTGTGACGGCCCGGTCTGAATCTGGGCTGGGGCTTTGGGGAAATGTGACATTATCCAGCTGCCTGGCCCTCTTTACGTAACACACTTCTGCTCATATTAGAGGGAAAGTCAGCAACAGGACCCTGACAGCTAGAGCACTGCTCCTTTGGGCTGAGCGTCTGTGTTTGTGTGTTAGTGAGAGAAATGGGTTTGGTGTTTTCGGTAACTGTTGTTTGAAGAATCTCTGAGACATTGGATGATATTAGCTATTTTGTTTTGTGTGCATATGCGCCCTGAAAAGAGGAACACTGTTTATTATTAGCTGTAACAGGAAGCAGTTTCTGAGGTAGAACTTTGGGTTGGGCTGGGTGGAGACCAACAGCTGCATAGTGTGCATGTGTCTAACGTTTTAGACTTTTAGATTATGACCAATCATCATTTCTCTTTACTGACCCTTTTTTTCTTTGTGCACAATCACGGGGTAAGCTTATCTTTAGAAAAAACACATCACCGATCAATAGCTGAAACGTAACAGAGCCGAGTTCAAGTAGGAGGAAATCACACAGTGTCATTTTGCTCGGCCGTGCAGGCTCTAATGGACTTTGAGTCCTAAAGCGTTTAGTGTACAGGCTTATTCTGTCAGCGATCAACAGTCACGAAAGGCATTTCTTTGCATACTGAAGTCCTAGTTTGTTTTATTTGCATCTGGTATGAAATAAAAGATATGAAACATTTATTTTCTGAAAGTATAAAACATCTGCATTGTGATGCTGTGAGAAATAGCAAATCAGAATTCAAGAAGCACTCAAACCTAATTAAAAACATTTCTTATTGATGGGTTAGCTAGTTAAATGGATCATTGTAATTAATAAATAATAAAAAAGATTTACTTGCAGTGATAAATGTCAGAAGTAATTGATTAACCTCTCACAGTATTCAGGACTATTGCTTAAAGGCATGTTGTCTCGGCATGGTAACATAACTCCTTTTACATTTCCTTTCCTGACTGCATTTCCCAGTTTTGACCACAAGGAGATGTGTTTACACAAGGCCCAAGCCATTTCTTCTCAAGCTCATTTAATATATCCCACATTTTTGCAAGAAATTGCCACAGTTTAGTAAAGTATAGCATCTTTTACACACAGGTTAGCACTCAGTAAGTTTCACTCAGTTCTTTCTTCACAGTATTTATATGAGCTTTTTGAGCACTTATGCAATATCTGACACTGTTGAGCTTGTTTGCAGTGTTGCTGTATGACTAGAGTGGAGGCAGTGTTCCAGATGTTTCTATGTTGTTTCAGTTTTGGCATGCTCATTAGCGTTCAATGGTCACAAGGAGCCCAAATTGAATATTAGGTAATCAGATGATGGGGGCTGGGCGGCCTGGGCGAGGTCTACTAATTACTGGGATTAATGCAGGGCCAAATATTATCCGTCTTTTTCCTGGCCGGCTCTGTTCCCAGACCCAGAATTCTCCCTATTGGAGTGTCACTGCTTGATACTTCCCTAGAGCTCCTGCTTGTTTGGCTCGTCATGCTGCTTGTAGAGGGAAAACAGAGGAACCAGTAGGGGATGACATACACAGTGCCAGCCTCCGAGTGTTACTGCACTCATGGACGGAAAGAAGGAGAAATAGTGAAACATTCAAGAAAGAGAACGCTTTTGAAAGAGAAGGGAGGAGAGAAGGGGCGATTCTCTGACTGGACTGAGGCACCGAGTAAAGAGAGAGATTAGACGTGATAACGAGAGAGAGAGAGAGAGGGAGAGGGAGGGATAAGCGCACTGTGTGGCATTAGCTCTTAGCGTAAGCTCTGTCTGATATTTATAGTTTGGAGGGCTGCAGGGGAAAGAAACGAAGCGCACTCACGAAAGAAACCTGAGGAGAAGCACGTAAAGACAACTGCAGAGAAGAGCGAGAGGAGAGGAGAGGAGAGGAAGGATCACTCAGGCTGATGGGCAGCAGGATCGTGACCGCGTTTCTCTCTTCACTGCCAAGAGGAGATGGAGAAAATGCCAGGGAAGTCACTCCTGCTCTCCCAGTGAAGCTTTAAGGGAAAGCGTGTCAGAGTGTCTGTATTTACAAGCCAACAGGCACGTGCATAGTCCTCTTTGGAAGGGAGGCAGGACTTCATAGCCTGGCATCTGAATCCTGAAAGATTAAAGAGAGGATCCAAGCACCAGAAGGACTGGCGGCTGTCGGGACCTTCTAAAACACTGGTTTCTGACCTGGGCTGTCTGTCTGTCTTGCAGATGTGATGTGATCACAGGTTATATGATGGACTGATTTTCGACCAGACCACAGTCGCTGTTTTGCTGATTCACACACTCCCATTCACTCAGTTGTTGTTTACTGATCTGTTTAGTGGCCCAGCTGTTGCGAACGGTAACTGGAGCTGAAGCCATTGCTGGAAAAGGAACTGTGGAATATGACCCAGCTCAGGGGGCTCTCTGCTCCCCTACATCCAGTCCAGTTTCTTCATTAGTCCACCCAACACCCCTTGAAAGTAGCAATTATTCATTCTGCCTTGTTTCCAGTCACCCTGGTTACATCACTTCATCCCTCTCCCTCTTTGGTTATTCTTTCACTTTCGTTCTGCTTCTCTTCCCTCCGGTCTAACCTAATTGGATGGGATATCCATTGCTCAGTGAATGCATAACGCTATACGACAAGTGTCTTTCTCTCACACAATTTGTTGCTGTCAGCGGGACATTACCGGACAGAAGAGTGAAGCTGTAGCTAAATGATGCTGTCTTGGCCTAGTTTTTGAAGTGATCTTAGGTAATGGAGGATCTGGCTATGGGTGGATGCCCGCTGAAAGACCAAAAGGGTGTGACATCAGGGAAGGTCCTGCTGTCCAGTCCGTTTGGTCAATTTCTTTAAACCCCTGATAAGTGGATCACACCTGTGTTCAGGAATGTCCGCCAGTGAGACAAGTTCAAGACGGCCTTACTGTTATGCTCTAGGTGTTTGAATATCTAAACAGGTTGTAGTCACAGGAGTTCCTGGAAATTTCTCAAAGACGAGGACTGTCTCAACACCCCTCCTCCCTGTCAGTTGTGTGTGTGTGTGGGTGGGGGGGTAATAGAGAGCGCTTCCACCTCTGTATCACTGCATGTGCTGAGGGAGCTGGATGACCTGACAGTGCTCCGAGTGCAGAGGGGAACTTTAGCCTTTTTTCGTGGTGGGGGAGGAGCTCTGTGTGACTCTGACACACACACGTGTGCCAGGGAGCTGTTACAAGCTTTGACATGGCCGCAGCCACGGCAGAAGGACACTGATTTAGCCGACTTTCCTTCAGGGCTGTGGATTTAGCATGCGCTCTGATTCCTCTCTGGACCTTTATCCCCGAGTGTTTGGATTAATCAGGCTAGCTGTACAGAACATGGCACAAGAGGGGAATCAAAGGGAGACACAACTCTTTCAGGACTAAAAAAAGGATACAAAACTTTGTGAGATGTGGCCTGAGTACTATAACGAGCAGAGCCTCAATGCCCACCTGAACACACGTATGTGTTGCACAGGTCAGTTTCTGTGTGTGCACGTTCACATGCTTCTGTATTTATCTGTCTGTGTGTTTGTGCCTTTGATAATCATTGTAGTTTATCTGGATCATCTGGAAAGTCTGGGTGAATATTAATGCACAAGATTTTTGTCCAGTGCTGTTACTGGGTGAAGGGGGTGTGAAATTCAGCACAGTGACGTAGTGTGTGAACGGAACATTGTCTGACTCTGTGACTGTTGCTCCAGTTCATTGAGTCACACCTGCATGTTTGTGTAGGTATTTGATGGCAGGCTTTGGTCACTGTGGATGGTGCCATACTTCAACTTCCAGTACAGGGGCTCTCAAATGGGTTTGCATGCCTCTTTAACATGATTAAACTTTTTAGTCACTTTGGATAAGGGCGTTTACCAAATGCGCAAATGTAAATGTCCTCAGGGATGCCTAAACAGACTGTGAATTGGGTTGAATCAAAAAATGTGGTCTAAGTTGTTAAAGCAAAACAAGGTGCTGGTTGGGGTTCTCTGAGGGCCAATTTGAGAACTAGTGATCTTCTAATTGCACTTCCAGGCAGCTGGGCTTGGGAAGAGTCCTCATATTTGCTGATTAAAAAACAAAATATCATCTTAATGTTATGGAACTATGCAATACAAAACTTGAGACTGCAGACCTTCATAGAAGTACCTAAGTTATGCACAGGGTCTGTATGTGTATATAAAAAGTGCTGGCAGAGATAGGTATACACAGTAGATAAGAATTTCCCAAACTTCTCAATGTCTTAAAGCAAAGAGGTCTTCAGGTCAAAAACCGGTCAAGCATGTTCTCTGTTGAAAAGCTGTTGCAACAGACCATGCTGTGCATTTATGCATCGTTTCTTTGTTACTTTGCAACCTGTTCTAAAGAAATCCTAATTAAAGTGTCTGACCTGAATTTCTTGTGTCCAAAATCCTGTTTTGCAAAAGGGAGATTGCATGTTTGCTGCATTTCCTAATCCTCAGTGCAATAAAATGGATTTGATGGCTAATGACTTTAGCAGTGAAAGAGAAGCACACAGTGTAAAAGTCAAACATTTGCTCAGTGTGAATGTGTTTATCACAAATTTTTAAGTAGGATGTAATATGTGTGCATATCTCAGAAAGGAAGTGGGCCAACATGGCTCTCTACCACATGGCCTCTCCGTATCTCAGAGTTCCCATAGCAACCACATCAACCTCTAGGTAGGAGGAGGAAAAGAAAATCCGAAAGTAAGAGTGTGGAAGGGGCCTTTCAGGCATGGGTGAAAGCCGCACATGGGCCGTGGGATCAGGCTCTATTCTGGGCCTGTGTATCTCACTGCTTCAGCATGTTGACACATTGCATTGACCTGATTCTTCAACAGTTAGGGCAAACCTTTGATTAAAAACTAATTCTGGAAACATTTCAATTTGCTCTCTTTCATCTTTTCATTTGTGCGAGAATATTTCCTGTCTTATTAACCTATGTGGACGTTGTAAATAATATCTACGATATGGATATTTGTTGCTGTTTCAGAACGAGTACTCATACACATTACTTAAAAAAAAAAATAAAAAATTATATTTATAATTATGTGTAATTTATAATTATATTTGCAGCCATAAATGCATTTATTAGGAAACAACATTGTAATTATATTCATCTGGAACATCTTATGTTCCTATAGAAGCTACAACTGCAGCTACTCATTCAAATAAATGTTAGTTAGCAGTTTAGGTTTAAGGGTGTAACAGTGAGGTTAAAAAATTTAAAATAGTATTTAATTTGTCACCTTCTTGAATTCTTTAGTAAGCGACAGCAGCAATCAGTGTTTTCTACCTCAAACAGTGCCAGACCTCACCTGACAGTCAGGCTCTGAGGGTTTAAGCTCCTGCTTTTAGTTTCGGTTTTACCAGAGAGTAGTAAAAGATCACTATATTTATTAGAAATATACTTGTCATGCCTTCGTATTCAATCTCATCATAGAATTTGAATACTTTTCTTTACCTGCATGTGTGATTTTTAGGCATTTTTGCTTCAGTGTCTACAAATAAATCTGTGCTGCCTTTTGACTCTAAAGTGGGGTGTCATGAGTGCCTGAACTAAACCCAGATTTATTTCTTTATTATATGTTCCTTGCATTTCATCATTTAGCCTTTTATTTTTAAGGCTTTTGTTGATGATAATCTTTTTATAATATAGACTACAAGGTCCATGGCTTGGATTAAAAGATTAAACTTGTATATTAAATATGGATTTTATGTTAATTGAGTCATATGACATTGTTATTTAAAATAAATAAGAATAAATGTGCAGTAAAAAGCCAAAGAAGTAGGAGCAGCGACTTCCAAGCAAATATTGATATATTGATGTATACAAATATACAAATATTGATGTGGTGAAGAAAGTGCTTTTCCTGTGCATTGACTTTATTTTTGAACTTGAATTGAGTCTGGATTGTGTGAAGGAATGCAGGGCTACCTGAGGAAACATTGTGTCCTGCTCCAGTCTCTGTGTGTTTACACTGCACTAGAAAACCCAAGATGGATTTTCACAATCCAGCAATTGGTTGAGAGTGGGATAAATATGGTAAAATTAATTTGTATCATGCTGGATGTGAATATAATCCACTGAAAACTAAACTGTTGAAGGTAATCTGCTGGAGGGAGAAGTCTGTTTGTGGTGTGTGTGTGTGTGTGTGTGTGTGTGTGTGTGTGTGTGTGTGTTTTTTTTTTTTTTTTTTTTGTTTGTTTTTTTGTGTTTTTTTTCCCTTCCTCTCCTTCTAGTGTATTTTTAGAATTCAGTCTCCAGAAAACATGAGGCTGGGGAGGAGCTTCTAAATAATACAAGCTGAAATAATGATGCTGCAGTACTCCTGCTGCTCCAACATTAACACACTCTCTCCTTCTCTCATTGTCCATTTGTAGATGAACGGGACAGGGTGCAGAAGAAAACCTTCACCAAATGGGTCAACAAGCACCTCATCAAGGTACCGTCCAACCAGCTGGGTTATTTTTGCCTTTCTGATGTGTATGTAGATAAGGGCAGATGGCCATTCAACCAGTTTTATGAAACCTGTGCGCACACACACACACACAAACACAAACACACACCTACACGCATTGCCAGTTCAGGCTCAAGGGTTTTGATAAACTTGGATTGTTTTGCCAATACGCCAAAGCCGTAAAGCACGTTACAGCAAAATTAGTTTTTAAGCAGTTGCACCACTCTCCAAGGAAAAGTTGTTAATCCAGCTGCAATTTAGATTGATAAGCAGTCAGGGAAGCACAAGATCTTATCAGTTAACGGTTTTACAATGCACTAAATAAGCTATTCTTTGCTGCATTTATTTGAAGGGTCTTGTCTCTGTTGGTATGTAGAAGTCCAGTGTGAAGTGATATTAAGTCAGTGTCAGTCTGCCTGCCCTCACTGCTCACAGAGAGAGGTGTGGAAGTGAGGAATGCTGGGTATTCTAGGGCAGGACAAGAGACCAATCAGTCGACAGTGTAATGGAGCCAGTGACCTCATAATGCTGGCTGTATTACTGTAATGTGGGTCGGACTGCAGGCAGTGGGAAACGTTGTCACAGTGTTGGTGTAATGTTAGACGTAGGTTGGATATCGTGAGTTATATTTACTGAAGAGGAGTGTGACCTACTGTCTGGTAGAAATCGGGGAGGGGAGAGGCATTATGATATGTAATGATATGTATTGTCAGTGCAGGAAAAGGACAGAGTCCAGGGCAGGGAGAGGAGAGGACTTCTCAGTTGAAATGCGGGTCGCCGTTTTAATAAAGAATTTCTGAAAATACTGCCATGATCAGCTTGGAAAACAGTAGGCAGCAAAGTGAATAGTAGATGAAAGGACAATCCAGTTTCCCCTTTTCCATTTGTCATTCACTGTTGGGCTTTTCTAGACTTGTTTCGTCAAGGTGGGGTCAAAGAGTTCTTACTACTTTGCTTGGCTGCTGTGAAGAATTGGGTACCATGTTACACATTTATATGAAGCTCTGAAAGTTAGCAGTACAGAGAGTGAGGACAGTCTGCCCTTAAGGGTATCCATACTGCTCGGCTGGGATCAAAATAGTGAATCTCTGCTTGTCAGTACTTTATAAATGGCAAAGATGGCTTTATAAATGGAAATTGATTTTAAGATTTCTTCATTATTTAACATCTAGTGCCTTTTTGGCGGGGGTGGCGGTGGTCCTTGCCTATGGACCTGTGGCTCAAGAGGTCCCAGGTTTGAATCCCACCTCTCGCACTACCACCACTGGGTCCCTGAGCAAGACCCTTAACCCTGAGTTGCTCCAGGAGGACTGTCCCTGTAATTAGGACATGGAAGTCGCTCTGGATAAGAGAGTCTGCTAAATGCCGTAAATGTAAATGAGTTGCTAGACTTTTTAACAGTAGTTAAACAGTAAAAAAAAAAAATACAATTATTTCGGCTGCTCCCGTTTAGGGATCGCCACAGTGGATAATCCGTTTCCATTTCTTACTGTCCTCTCCATCTTCCTCCTGCAACTGACCACCTGCATGTCCTCTCTTACCACATCATAAAACTCTTTGGTCATCCTCTTTTCCTCTTTCCTGGCAGCTCCATCTTCAACATCCTCCTTCCAATATAATCCTCATCTCTCCTCTGGACATGTCCAAACCAACGCAACCTTTGCTTTTCTCACTTTGTCCCCAATACATCTTACCTGAGCTGTCCCTCTAATATACTCATTTCTAATCCTGCCCATCCTCGTCCCACCTGATTGAAAACCTCAGCATCTTTAACACTGACACCTCCAGCTCCCCCTCATTATTATTTTTTTTTGGTCAGTGCCACTGTCTCCAATCCATACAACATAGCTGGTCTCACTACTGTCCTGTAAACCTTTCCTTTTGCTCTCGCTGGTACCTGTCTGTCACAAATCACTTCAGCCACTTTTCTCCACCCATTCCAACCTGCCTGCACTCTCTTCTTCACCTCTCTTCCACACTCGTTGTTCCTCTGAACTGTTCCGATCCCAAGTATTTAAATTCCTCCACCTTTGCCACCTCTACTCCTTGCAAAGGATGATGTGGGCTATCTACCATACAAATGTAATTATTTTATTTATTACCCAAAACACCATACTAATGTACTAACTAGTGTAACTAACAAAGCTAGTAGTAAACGTCTGAAAAATAGATTTCTCTGTCTGTGACAGCTTTTAGAGGCCTTAAACGCTTTATTCTTTTAGTTCTGAAACAGGGTTCTGTAGAATGGCATGAAACCACTTTCCCGATTAATGATTGGACAGTTTGATCTGAAACACGTTCTAGTTTGACTGCAGACATTTTAGTTTCTGGAATATCATGAATTTTTTTAATACCAGATGTGAAATGTGGGGGATTTCTATAATTTTTGTAAGCCAAGTCTTCGGGTTGCATTCAGCTCATGCTGGGATGTAAATTGTGGCTAATCTGTTAGATTAATCAACAGTTACGCTTAAGATGGGTCCATGTCTTGTCCTGAATACTTTTAAATCGTTTACACTTGTACTCAGAAAGCAAAAAACCTGGTGTGTGGGTGTTAAAATATGAAATATTCTGTGCACGTCTAATGTTATATTTTTAGCTGTAGGCCAAAAATGCATTTTTAAATGCATACAGACGTACAGCGGGTAAATACAGTCCTGATCAAAAGTTTAAGATCACTTGACAAATGGCAAAAAATCATATGTTGCATGGTTGGATCTTAAAAAGGTTTCAAGTAGAGCTTCAACATACTACAAGAAGAAATGGGAGTGAGACTAAACATTTCTTTGAGCATGCAATTTATTGAAAACAGCGCTTAAACTGAAACAGGCTGTTTTACAGCTGATCAAAAGTTTAGGACCACACCTCCGAAAAAAACCCCGTAAACCCCTCCAAAACTGAAATCAACAATAACGGTGGAGCTACTCATTACTGAGCTCATGTTTGGAACTTTGATCACTTCAAAAATTAGGTCCACAAGAGTGATGTTATTCTCCTGGAAGGAGTCCCTTGTCCTGCGAGCATTGTGTACTGTTGCGTTGTCCTGTTGAAAAACCCAGTCGTTACCACACAGACGAGGGCCCTCAGTCATGAGGGATGCTCTCTGCAAAATCTGGACATAGCCAGCGGCCGTTTGATGCCCCTGCATCTCCTGAAGCTCCATTGTTCCACTGAAGGAAAAAGCACCCCAGACCATTATGGCGCCCCCTCCACTGTGACGCGTAGAAAACATCTCAGGTGGGATCTGCTTGTCATGCCACTAACGCTGGAAACCATCAGGACCATCAAAGTTAATTTTTTTTTTTTCTCATCAGAGAATAAAACTTGGGGCAGTAGGTTGCCCTGATGTACCCTTGAGCAAGGTACCGTCCCTGTCACTGCTTCCCAGGCACTTTCAATAGCTGCCCACTGCTGCACGGTGTTTGCATGGGTTAAATGCAGAGGTCCAATTTCGTCATGGTTCACTGTGTGCTGTGCTGTGACCTCGCAACGACGAGGTCACTTTCACTCAACTTTATTCCACCTTTCAGTGTCCCATGTTTGGTGCTCTCTTGCAAAGTCCAAACGATCAGTTCTGTGGCGTTCAAGGAGACGAGGCCTTTGAAGACGTTTTGTTTTTGCCCTTCAGTCTCAGATGCCGTCTGATGGTTATGGGGCTGCAGTCGGCACCAGTAATGGCTTTAATTTGGGTCGAGGATTGTCCAGTGTCTTGTCAGAAAGCCAATTGGATCCTCTGGCTCAGTGCTGGTGACTTTTTTTTTTGGGTTTTCCACTTGACTTTTTTGTTCCATAACCCTCAGCATCATTTAAGAAATTCTAAATGACTCTTACTGCATCCCACCTCAGCAGCGATGGCACGCTGCGAGAGACCCTGCTTATGCAGTTCAACAACCCGACCACGGTCAAAAAGGGAAAGTTTTTTGCCTTTGCCTTCAGAACGTCATGACAGTGTGACTACCTGACAGTAAATGGCAATGAATCCACTTTTTTGCGCAGATTTGGCTTTTTAAAGGCATGTGGGCCTAAGATTTTGATCAGCTGTAAAACAGGCTGTTTCAGTTTAAGCACTGTTTTCAATAAATTGATGCTCAAAGAAATGTTTAGTCTCACTCCCATTTCTTCTTGCAGCATGTTGAAGCTCTACTTGGAACCTTGTTAAGATCCAACCATGCAACATACGATTTTTTGCCATTTGTCAAGTGGTCTTAAACTTTTGATCAGGACTGTATTACACAAACTGTAACTTATGTGGACCTGGTCAGCTTAATGCGTTGTAAAGACACCTCAAAATAAGGCATAATGTAAAATACTGTAGCTGAAAAAATGATCAGCACAAAATGTTTCTCCTTAAATTGAATCCCAAAGTTGTTAATGGGCTTCTGTGAGATGTGGGCTTTGTTTCCTCATTTGAACGGGCTGCTGTTTAAGGCAGTGTTTCCTGAAATTCATGTGTATATTGAGATTGCATATTGGTCCAGTACTGCGACTGGTTTCATTAGCTCAGCCCACAGTGCCTTGTTTTTCTGTTCAGGTCATGGCGGTTTTTAGTGAGTAAACATCAATCAGTTTCATCTGCAGTGTCTGTGAAAGAATACAGTGGCTCCACCTGACTGTCAGGACAGTGTAGTGCAGGTGATGTCACAGGTTATTGTGTGTTGATGTAACTCTGTGACCGGTGTCTGTGGTTGCTATTGAGTAAGGCCTTGTTGACAGAAGGCTCTGTGTGTGCATGAGTTTATCTGGGCGTTGTGTGTGTGTGTGTGTGTGTGTGTGTGTGTGTGTGTGTGTGTGTGTGTGTGTGTGTGTGTGTGTGTTTTTTTTTTTGTTTTTTTTTTTTTTTTTTTTTTTTTTTCTTTCTGTATACAGTTAACATAAACACTGACCTCATTGCGATGCACTTTATGCTGAACCTGTTTGATCTGGGTGATGGGAATGTGGCTGTACAGTCAGGACTCAATGCTCTAAGGCAGGTATCACTGGGGGAGACATTTATAACTGGCACACTTTCAGTTTCAGGGGATTTGTGCTTCTGCAGATTAGATCATATTTGTATAGTTCACTACAGCAGTGGCTGTTTTGTTCTAAAGAGCGTGCTTTCGGTGCAGAACTCTTTTGCATGTTGAGCCACTGATGTTATTTGCATGTTCAACACAAACTTCAGACAGAAAAAGAATTCCTTATATTTTTTAAGGTTTCCATTTTCAACATTGAAACAATTGTTTGTCAAAGTACAGTTATATTTTGGGTCACGTACTGCCAAATAAAGAGCTTATCATTTTGTAAATAATCCACCAGTCTTCCCTTCTATAAATGTCAATTGCCCCCATGTGATTAGAAATGCTCTCTCTCCACCCCTTTATTTAATTACAAGTGGTGTGCTGTGGGAGTTGACATAAGGTGTGATCTGTGAGCATGGGGGCTGGGTTTTGATCTGTTTGAGAATTTAAAAAAAAATTTTTTTTTTAATACCCCCCCTCCATGCAGATACTGTGTTTTTGCTCTGCACAGCTATCCATTCTCCTCTTATTGTTAGGTTTGTGGCATTTTTGAAGTAGTTGACAGGTACTGATGGACAGATGGTAAAACTCCCGTGGAAACTGAAGGCCTGGTGTCTTGCACAGTTTGGTGATTTCCTTGCTCAAACACACCTGGTTCAGTTCACCTGATAATCTCCAGGTTTTAATGAGCGTGTTTGAGGAGGCTCCTAAAATGCAGGACACCAGGCTGATAGGAAAATGACTGACTGATTGGCCCTTGACTTACTCAAAACCTGTGTGGCCTGAAAGGACTAATCCATAGAGAGGAAAAGGATGAAGACCTGACAAATGGCAGGGCATGGACAAACTGGTCTACCTAAGACTTGTTGTTCAGATGGTGTCTGTCCGTTGGTCAATAGTTATGCTCAACCTGCAGGATGCAGTGTCAGCTAACCGGCTCCCTCTACATAAACACAGACTCAGGACTCCTAATCCTACGTCAGTCGGCTCCTGCAGTCGCCTGAACGCTGTAGACAAATGAGCAGGCTGCCATTTGTCTTTTTAGGCTTTTATCTGGTGCCCTCTGCTGGCTAGAGATACGCCAATTTACTGATTTCATTTCTCAGCTTTACTGTTACTGTTTGGGACAAAGCCATACCCTCCCTTTCTTCACTCAGATCATTCAGCGTGTCTGTCGATTGCACAACAGACAAAGGCAGATGTTTTGTTATTGCACATATCAGCCCTTTTTTATTGTAGTTGGCGTAGCAAATGACAATGACCTTTTCCAAAGGTCATCATCTGTATCCTTGGTGTATCTGTTCAATCAAACTCCCGCATGGATTGAGTGGGTTTTAATGTCAGTGTAGTTGTGGTAGTGTCCACACAGATAGGTGATCCTCCTTGCTATTGGCAAGATGTCAGAAATAAAATGGAATTCACCAATCAATCAATCAATGGAAATCATTTTTGCATTAGTTTTTAAAGAAATAAAAATATACAAGTTCATAACGATCATATGAGACTTGTCCATCCTTCTCCGCAGTTGACTCGTGAGAGTAACATGTAACCTATTCTGTGGCTGGACAGGTCTTTCTCAGACAGCAGTGGTGCTTGCCCTAGAGTGCATCAGTCAAGCACGTTGAAAAACAAATGAGAATTTGAGATACATCAGTTAAATCCTGCACCGCTAGCTCACCTAAAGTGTTCGAGAACAGCTCCTGTACTGGAATATGACTCTGACAGACTGCATTTTAAATGTCTCTTCGGTTCTACTATGTCAGCTCAGAAGTTTCACCCAAAACTCTGCTGTTGGTCACATCTGCATGAATTAGGAAGTGTTTCATGCAAAGTGTGTGTGTGTGTGAAGGCAAATTGTGTACCATTTACAAATGATCCGTTAAAGAGGAACACGTCTACTGGAGCTCTACATTCATTTGTCAAATGCAAATCTTCATTAATTTTGATGATGTTCAGCTGTATTTTCTACATCATTACAGGCAGTGCTATTAATACTCTTTTCTACAAAGCTTTAAAGGAATAGTGCAAATTAAAAATACTCGCCACTTACCTCAGATGTAATCAATTAACCAAAAATTTGCCATGTTAAAAGTTCACTTTTTTTTTTTTTTTTTGCTCTGAAGCTACTGCCTCTTGCTACTGATGTTACTGATACTAACAAAAAACATGAAAATCAGTCATTAGAAAAAAAATCACAGCAGTCTGGTAACAGCGGTTATGGCATGGTCTGAAATGGCACGGTGTGTCCCAAACCAAGCGTACAAGTCTGTGCCACCTTAAAGCAGAGCTGAATATGATTTAAGTGAGTGTATGTAAGCTTCAATGTAAGCTTCATAGCTCTAAATTTGGATTCCAGACGTGACTTGGGTGATCGTCTACATCTGAGCTAGTTGTAAAATAGAGATAATTAGATTTTTTGCCAATAAATTCCAAGGAATAAAAATGGTCATTGTCTTTGGCTGGCTATGAGGGCCAGGCCTTGAACAGCAGTCGTCTTCATTTTAATGTCTGACCATTCTTAAATATGCAAATAATATATATTTATTGCAGCATATTTTGAATGTTCTGACTTCTGTGTTCTGTGACTTTGTTATTGATTAGCTTTCTCTTTCTCTTTCTCTCTCAAGGTGCGGAAGCACATCACAGATCTGTACGAGGACCTCAGAGATGGTCACAATCTCATTTCCTTGCTGGAGGTGCTGTCGGGAGTCACACTGGTGAGGACCCACCACGCATACACACTCCTCCTTTTCAGCTACATAATATCACAAGACCACAAAGCACCCAGGTTAACCATAATCGTGCACAGCTGCTTGATACTGAACGGAGTGTATGCGAACATGGTCAGGAGCTCACCAGCCTTTGAGCTTTTTACAACTGGTTTCCTTTGCCATCCTACCACACAGCCTCCCCTCACTGAAGGCAGACTGCTTATAAAAAATGAGAGTTTGTTGACTGTCTGTGCTTAGCAAAGCATGACCACACTGAGTGACCAAGATGCCTGATGAGCTCAGCATCTCTATTTTTTTTGCTGTTCATCATTTCTGTCACTGTGACCCCCATATCCCACAATGCATTTCAGCCTTTTGATGGATAGGTAGATTAAGAGCACAAGCGCTGGTTCTGATTCACCAGCTCCCTCTTTATTAGTCATTCTGTCTAAATGAAGATATGAGTTGTAAAGTAAGACTGTTAAAAGTATTTCATATTGCCTCCCTGTTTAAATGCAATGTAATTTTGTTCTTATATAGGCTTCTCAACACAGGGAGAAAGTGCAAAGGAAAATAATATTAAGTGCTAATAGGTATTTTCAGAAATGTGTTCAAACCCAAAGTTTGTACCTAAATAACAATATTTAGTTTCATTTGCACTGAAAGTTATGATCTGTGCAACCAGTAGATTGCAAGATAATAACAACATATGGTATGGTTTTGAGGACCGTGTACCCAGATCCCGATCGATGAGTAAAGGCAATGGGAAATATGTTTATAGAATTATCACTTTATTATTATGAGTTAATTTGGTCCTTACATGTTGAGCATTAGTTGAACTGGAAGTTAGCAATCCTCAGTTATGCTGCAGTTTAAATCATTTAATTTGTGACTTTATATTTATTTATTTTATTTTGATTTGTTGTTAGCCATATTAGCATTGTGGACAGAACTATTCTTTCCTAAGACATGTTAAACATGTTCTTCAATGTCAAAATGCATGTGTCTGCTAATCATGTTTATGGAGAGGGTTAATCCCAAACCTGATTCTTACATAAATGCTTTTTTAAATTAAGACAATTCAGCTGAAGCAATTTCCCTTGGGATCAAGAAATATTTTTTCTGTTTCTGAAGTATTGATCAAATTTTGTTTATGGTCACAAACAATGAAAGAAAAAAAAAACAAAAAACTGAACAAAATCAGACCCATACAGCAACATGAATCCAAGCTTCGAACTGATTTGGCAGGACATTACCCATATGCTCTTGTTTCACCCTTGCTCTCTCTTTCATGCTATATTATTTTATTTTTAATTTTTTCTTATTTTCTGTTTTTCTGTCTCTCTGATATTCCTCACCCTCAGTATTCTTTTCTGCTTAGTTTTCATACTATGTTGCATTATGTCAAATGCCCTTTTCTTGCATTTCATTTTTCAGTTGTGTTTTCTGCAATACTCTCTCTTCACTTGCTCTCTTATGTTCTCTCCATTTTTTTTTTTTTTTTCTCTTTTTATCTCTTTCTTTAATTTTTCTCTCTGTTGTGATCAGCACAAGGGCAGCTCCACTCTACGGAAAGTTTGTGTGCCACGTGCACCTCCACTCATCTTGTTGGGTGGGGAGGAGGAGGAGGATGGAGCTCAGGGAGTATGTTTAACCAAACTCCAAATCTTCCACACACACACACACACACACTGACATTGACACATTCACTTGCATGTGTGTGGTGTGCACTTAAAACAACAGAAGTGCGATGGGAAGAGCAAACACTTGGTGTTGCATATGCTCATGTAAAGTAAATCAATATTGGTTGGCTTATTTTCCCTAATTTTAATTTATTTAGTTTAACTCTATGGAGAGGCAGTCCTATGAGCTCATCAAAAACTCCTATATAACTGCGTTACATAATCACGTCGCAAAGCAATAACTGGCAACAAAATAAATGTACTTTATTTTCTCCCACTATAGACAATCAGCCAAGATAGGTTTGTGTTTGAACTGGATGTACAATACCTAGCAATAGAAACTTGGACAATAAAGAGAATTTTAGCCACATTCAAAACTATTTTAAAAAGATATTAAAAATGACTTTTGGTTGAGGCTTAGACTTATTCTGAAAACCAGCACTGAGAGTTAGGAAGGGCAGATAAGATTGGCAGCTCTACTCTCTGCAGGCCGTGTCCACTCTGAGGCAGTAGGGCTTTGTTTAGGACTCTAGAGTGCTGGTCTAGTGTTGCCCGCTCCTCTCCCCTGCATGGAGCTGATCTTGTGCTTAGGTCCAATTCCCTAGAGCTGCTCCTGCCACCAAAGCAGTCTTGACTCAGCAGCGCTGAAGCCCCCTGCACTTCTCTCAGTGTGTTTTGTGTGAATTTCCAAATTAAAAGAGAGTGAAATGTACACAATTTTACACTCAAATGTAGCCAAATGTAGTCTGTGACCAGAGCCATGTTTGGTGTTTGATATGTGCTTTAGTTTTTCACTGGAGCGATGAGGCTAATGTAGATGCCTTTACCCCACTAAGCACTACTGTGGTCATTTCATGCCTAAATATGTTCCTCTTGATTTGAAGAAAAAAGTTTTTTAAGACACTGTAGGTTGTTCTGGTATGTGTAATAATGAACAAAAGTGTATTTATCCTGCTATTTTTGTCCATTTATTTACTGAACAGAACATCATACAGTGTTAGAAAGTAAACTCATGTCTATTTTAAGGTTATATCATTTGTCAGAGTCCAAGCGAAGATTAGCAAGTTATGATTTAGGCATGCAAATTGCTCAGTGGGTTGGTTTAGGCTTTATTGGTTATATAGGCCTTGTTACCCCAGTACAATTGTCTGCCACAAAACATGGCTGATCAACTACATTTGGAGAACAGAGGAATTGTAAAAGTATAAGTGCAAGGGTGTTTGTGTGTGTGAGAGAGAGGAAGTGGATGTATCTGGGGAGGTTGGCGATTGTCACTGTGTGTACTCGAGCATGGAATGATTATGAATGCAGCTTTTTTGCGTGAGAAGTTTGAAACATGACGGTTTCATGGCTCTCTCACTATCCCTGTCACTCTGAGACAAGCTGATTTAATAACCGCTGATGGCCCTGTCTTATGCTCTCAATCTTTTGCTTTTTTGCTGTTTTCCCTTTCACTGCTTTTGGCTTGCAGATGACACCCCTCTGTTCTCCCACTGCCTTACTATAAGCAGAGAACTGTTAAAGCACTGCTTTATTTGATCTCTCTCTGTTTCTTCCAGCCAAGAGAAAAGGGTCGCATGCGGTTCCATCGCCTTCAAAATGTGCAGATTGCTTTGGACTTCCTCAAACAGAGACAGGTATGGTACACGCAAATAACTGTGTGCTCAGTTAACCTATAAAAACCATTTATAAAAGCTGTGAAACAAGCACTAAATAGCATTATAATTTATGTTTGTAATAATAAATAGCAATAAATAGCATTATAATTATATTAATATACATTAAAGCAATCATTGAATGCATTAATAGGAACAAATCAACTATTACTGTCCAGATAAATAGATTTTGTTAAACATTTATTTAGCCCTCTTTGATTGGCATGCCTTTTCTCTCTGATTTCTCAAAGAGAGTTCCCTTAGCTAGCTCACATCATAGCTGCCTACTATATACATACTGTAAACTACAGCTGTGGCCAAAAGTTTTGAGGATGACGGTATTGGTTTTCACAGTTTGCTGCTTCAGTGTTTTTAGACATTTGGTCAGATGTTCCTATGATAAACTGGCATATAATCAGAATTTTCATTGGCAATCACATTACATTTATACAAAGAGTCAATGCAGGGTTGGCCCTTCTTTTGCAAGACCTCTGCAATTCACCCTGGCATGCAGTCAATCAACTTCTAGACAAAACCTTACTGATGGAGCCTGTTCTTGCATAATCAATGCTTGGAGTTTGTGTTTTTTGTTTGTTTGTTTGTTTGTTTGTTTGTTTTTTGAGGCAACAAAAACAACACCAAAAAAGAATAATATTTGTGTCATTCTCAAAACTTTTGGCCACAGCTGTGCAGCAACTAGAGATAAATATTCAGCACCATTATAGATGTAGAAAACTCTGCCACAACAGCAGAACTGTCTTTTACTTTCTTTGCTCAACTTGCTCATATCTTTAGAAAATAGAACAGACTGAATTAATCAGTTACTGATTTAATAAGGCCTAAAAGGGAATGTCAGCCTTATGAAAAGGACCAGAAATATAACAAATCTATAATTATTAAAAACTGGTTTTTTTTTTTTTTTTCTCCTCTATTGTAGGTCAAATTAGTCAACATTCGAAATGATGACATCACCGATGGAAACCCAAAACTCACTTTAGGCCTGATATGGACTATCATCCTCCATTTCCAGGTAAGGCACCCACTCCAGTGCCAAAGCGTCTGGATACTTTCTGGGTGTGCAATTATTGTGCAAAGAAACAGAGTCTGTGGTTATTGTGCCTGTAGCTAATCATTGCTGATTATCAGTCAGTGATGTTTCCTTTTCTTAGTGATGTATTTTAATATTAGCTGTAGTAATGTAATGTAAACGAGTGAAGGAGGAGGGGTACGTTAAGAGAGTAGTTCAAGTGCCTAAAGTGTTGGCCCTATGGAACTGCCAGGGCATAGCTGATAAGAGGATTGTGTCTAATGGATGGATGACTGGTCACAAGGCAGTGCTGAAGTGATGTAGATCTGCTGTACCTGGAAATCATTGCAGCCCACAGATGACTTTTTTGGTTCTTTGTATTTGGGATTAAGACACTAAACCAGATCATATCTACAATGCATTGATGAACTGACAGTTTTGGTAAAATAAATAATATTAAAAAAAATGCTAGTCATTAGCATGGTCCAGTGGACTAATTTTATCATTGCTCCTTAACTAGAAAAACGTAATGTAAAAATAATGTAGGACGTTGTGTTTAATATCCTTCCCTAGTGCTCCTGTGAAGCACTAGCATGCGGGTTCTACGTGAGGAATGCTTAGTCTGTGTTGACCGTTTTAATATGTTAAAGTTCTAAATGCTGCTTTGTTCGGGCACACATTCTTTGGCTTGTGTGCTAGTCATGTAATGGTTGAGTCCTCCTCTTTCTAAGACTGTCCAGTAGAGGGCACTGTTTAAGAGGCCTACGTCACAAGGTGACACAGGGAGCTGGTTGCCAAGGAGAGTCTGTTTTGCATGACTCTGCAGGCACTTCAATCAGCATGATTCAGCAGAAAGCAAGGATGGAAAGGGAATTTGTTTTGGGGTGCTGGGGTTGAGGAAAACCCCAGGGCATGATGGGAAAGAGGAATAAGAGGCATATGAGGGAGAATGAAAATGCTGGTCAGCGGTATTAGTTAATGGGATATTTTGAGGGATTGTGTCACTATAATGTGATGAAGTTATCTGAGGTGAACTGTGTGAAGGAAAAGCCTGCCAGTCTTAAAATAGAAGAATCTTTGGGAGTTTAGTGCAAATCAGTCACTCTTTTGCACTCTTGAACCAGAAATCATCTCCCTAAAGCAAAAAGAACACCAGCACCACACTTTTCACTTGAAGCATGAAGGAATCCTGCACAGCCACAAGAGGCAAACCATTCTGTGCCTCATGCTCAATTAGAGACAGTTTGCCTGGAAAGCAGCACTGCAATTTAGGTTAACTGTGGCCTCCTGACTTTGTGACAACCTTGTCTTGACCTCATCTGAAATTTGGATCCTGAGTAGAGCCATTAGCTTCAAGGCATCTCTTGGTTACCATTGTTGTCACAGGAGTAATTGGTTGTTAGTCTGACTGATGGAGGATTTTGGTCTTTTGGTGAAGACTGCAGTAAACCCAGAGGAGCTGTTGATGGTGTGGTGAAAATCTCTTCTAATGGTGCATGCTCAAGAAGAAACAGGAAGCTTGAATGCATAGAAACAAATTTTTCTTAATTTTACCAAAGGTTGGGGGAGTACTGTCATTACCAATGTGAATTTTGCACCTTATTATATCAGAAAAAGAGTATTTGTTTATTTTTGTTGTATTGTGCCATTTAAAGAAGTCAGTGGGTTGTTTTAGTGCTAAATGATGTCAACTGATCAGCTATAGGACTATTGTGGTGTGAAGGTGACAGTGATAGGATGCTCAGACAAGCTGAAAGACTGGTATTTGTGTTGGAACATGAGGGCCACCAGCTTTACTCAGGTGGCCTCTCTCTTCGATGTAAGCATGAATGTTGCTGGGAGGGACAATCTAATGAATGTCTTCTCAGGTTACTAATTTGGGCCACGATTGTAAGTAATGTAGTGATTATTAATTCATCGGCTGCCTACGCAACGTGTGTACGAGTGTGTGCCAGTGTTCATGTGGGTCTTGGAACATGTGGCCACATTCCCTTCATTGCTTTAGTGTTTCATACTATTGGATGTTGGGTTTGATGCTGTGTTTCACGTGTACAGCAAAGACATGATCTCCCAGATGACAAGTAGCTCATTTTTCCTCTTCTTGATTTTCTTCTTTGTAGCTGACTCGCCACTACAATTGTTTTCTTCCTCAGTCATGTCCTGCTGCTCTACCCCTTTCAGTTTTTTTTCCCCTTCCTTTTTTTTCCACTATCCTATTATTTAAACAGGGTTTCTCAGCTCTGTTTAAGTGTGTACGTGAAAGCAATACAAAGTTTTTGGCAAAGCTCTTGGCAGTGATGAAGCAAACATATTTAGAATAGATTTCTTTCTTTTTCAGAATCTGCCAACTGGTCTTAAGGTTTTAATTTTTTGTCTGAAAGCTCAGCTCTGAGCTCACAGTCTCAACAAGAGGGAGAGGGAGGGAGTGACGAGGAAGCAGAGAGAGAGAGTGAGAAGGGAGGAGGGCGGGATCGAAAGCAGCAGCAGTGTGTTGTGTGAGGCTGCAGCAGACTGAAGATAAAGCTTTTTGCTGCCGGTGTATGCCAGCGAGGGAGAGAGAGCGAGAACTGACTGGTTGCTCAGCGACAGAGAGAGGAAACGGGCCGGCTTC
The DNA here is from genome assembly GCA_017165825.1 of Hepsetus odoe. Lineage (NCBI taxonomy): Eukaryota > Metazoa > Chordata > Actinopteri > Characiformes > Hepsetidae > Hepsetus > Hepsetus odoe. The sequence goes on from CM029368.1 coordinate 9,913,623, forward strand.
TGCTACTGCTGCTCCCGGCTTCTCTCTGCTACAGGCCCCTGGAGCTTCACCACATACAGACACACATCCTCAGGATCTGAGGGATCGCCCATCCCTGCAGGCACAAACATTTTCTCTCTGCTGAACGCGCTGACACACACACACACACACACACTGATTCGATAAAGGAGCCCTGGACCAGTGATCAGTCCCAGGATGCTGGGGAGATTTAGCACAGCCTTCATTTGGACCGGAATGGCCACTGGATTCTACAGCTGCCAAAAAGCTCCAAGCAGCAGATGAACTCCTCGGTCTCACCTACAGCGGGTTCAGCTACCCAACTCAGCCCTACCCTACCACTGCTCTAATTAGATTCCTCAGCACTAGGGAGCGGCACCCTGATCGCCTGTGGAAGAAAACACCTTCAATGGAGAGACAAAGAGAAGACAAGCACCCAAAACTTAAATCCGCATTTACCTTTGGTCCTATGATGGGATTAGCCACGGCCACAGGAGGATAGCGGGATGTGTGTGGTTGTGTGTGTCTTTAAGCATGAGTGTGTAGGTTCTTGACTCATCACGCTCTTTGCCCTCTTTATCGACCTGTGTGTGATTGACTGCCTTCTTTCAATTCATGTGATGTCAGTTGCCGTGGCAGCAGAGGCGAGACACCCTGTGCTCCCTCCTCCTCTTGCTCCTTTTTAATGTCTGGAGACTGATCAAGCAGCACAAGTCTGATATCCATTATACACAAGGGACTGTGGGATTTAAGGAGATGCTGTGCTATGATTGGTCTTGATTGAATTGCTGATGAGCAGCCAGAAGCTTTGCTGACTCAGCACTTTTGCCCACAAGGGGTAATCTGGGAATTGCCTCACTTGTCTGCCTAAACAGTTCTGTACTGGAGTACTATTACAGCTACTACAGCTGCCACTACTGAAGTTACAACTAATGTTATTGTAGCAGTGGTGAAAGTGGAACTATTAATAATACATGGTAGTAGAAAACAGTGAGGCGGAGCACTGGATTACTGCACAGCAGAATATCAGGCAACATTACTTTCAGTTTGTTGTTATTTGAAAGTGAGGAGGAGTCACTGACCACAAGATACTTTCTTTTGCCAAGCTGGCAGTGATGTGTCCTCACTCCCCCTTACAGGCTGTGTGTGTGCAGGTGCATGTAAGAGCATGTGTCTGCACTGCAGACCTGTTCCTGCTCTCATTGAAGAATATGTGCAGTAGGATGGGCAGTGTGTGAGACCGCGGTCTTGTGCCAAAGTGTCTGCTCTTTGACACTTGGCGTTTCGAATGCCCTAGATTTTATTTGGTCTGTCTTCCTCATAAATCAGCTTTTTGCGATTTGTGTGCATCAATGGTGGGAGATGAAAAGGCATGCATGCTTCTAGATGTGAATATTTCATAAGGATCGCAGCCTATATTCGGTGTAGGTGTCCTTGAAGCTCACTAGGACCCCACAGTGACGTTGATGAGTGAGAAAAGGGTTGACCACAGCGTTGCCTGTGTTTAGAAAGATAGCAACAGGAGGAACAGCACTTCAGCTGTAACTGATGTCAGAGACTTAGTGCGAAAGTGATAATTGTGTTAAGCCACAGGATAAAACGAGCTCCAGATATGCCAAGAGTGGTGCCTCATACGAATGACACTTTGTGTTTTTGTTAATTCTTTTATTTGGGTTGCTGTACAGAATATCCTCCTTTAGACCTTTTTATTGCTTTCTGGAAATGGGTAGCTCTCTTGGATGTGTAAAGCAGCCAAGGGAGTTGGGACCAGGGGGTATCCCTCCTGGGTCTCCCAAGAGGAAACTCCGGTTCCGAAGAAAGCGCAAAGTGAAAAGGGCACAGAAAAATCTTGAAGCAGAGGCAGTGAAGGAGGAAATGGTTGGAAAGGTTGGACTAAAAAAGGAGGTCATAAGAAGAACAAAAGATTATGCATCAGCCAAAGCATGTAGCCAAACAGTTACAGAAACCCCTACACAGGTGGTCCTAGTTCCTGGTGCACCCCCTATCTTGGGTAGCACAGGGACTCTGCGTGGAAGCAGAGTCGCTATTCTTTCTCCTGATCCCAGCCCAGCATGGTTAGGAGCGTTCCACAAGACCTCGGGCGAGAGGGTTAGTGAGGAGCAACAGGCTGAGGCTGCCCATTCCACACCAGGAGGAGGCAGAGTGTGTCGCGTTCGAGAGAGAGTTCAAGGAATTGTTGAAAGACCTTGTGTTTTAAAAGCCAAAAAGGAAGAACTAGAAGCAGAAGAGGAGGAGGACGATGGACAGAATGCACTGTTGGTCGATGACCCTTTGGAAACCGAGCGTAAAGGTGTTGTTCACATTCGGGAAGCAGGTGGCAGGCTCTGTGTGGTACGTACTGTCTACCCAAGAGATTATGGGTCACCTGTGTGGCATGACAAAGGACTACAGGTACACACTCAGCCACTTGCTGCATCTCCTGTTATTGGTGGCATTCAGAAAGTACAAGTACAAGAAGAGAGACAGTCGTTTCTGGGGACAGGTGCTACCAAGCCTGCCATCTCTGTCGCTCCAACTGGAAAAGAGTACCTGTTAGACAGTCCTGCTCAGGAAGGAGAAGCCCATGCTCCTCTCCAGGATCCCCAATCTTCAGGCTATGCCAGTGATGTGCCTCTCACCTCTCCAGAAACAGGGGGTGTTGTTCACACAGATTGGGGAAGCTCTTCTGATGTGCTTAACTCCTCAGCGCTGGAGAGTCCCCTGTCTCCCCAAGAGAAACCACCACAACCTTTATCCCAGGTCAGAGATCAGAGTTTACTTCTAAAACATTTGAAGAGGGTTGAAGGGACAAGGTATTCTGCTTAAAATGAAAGTGTGTTCCCATTTATGTTTGTCTGTTGCAGTGGTTCTCTGTCTTGTCCCCTGTCCTATTTTCCCAGCTCTAACACCATGTTTGAATGGGCAGGGATTTAATTACTTAACTAGAAGTTTATCATGAAAGACTCAGTGTGCAAAGCAATACTCTAGAACCAGGACTGAGAACCACTACATCCCAGCCTCCATGGACTTTTCTTTCTCAGTGTATCAACTGTGCAAGCGGCACACATCACCTCCTTCCTGGACATGTCCTACAAGCCTAATCAGCACTGCACAGAGCAGCTCAGCCCTCTGTCTCTTATTTTCCTCTTCCTCCATTTTCCCTTTCCCTTCATCCCTTGTTATTTCTCTACCCTCACACCACCCACACTCTCCTCTGTCAGTCTTGACTCTCTGTTACAGTGTGGCACTCTGGTTTTGCCACAAATCTGAATGTTGCTAACATGCTTGGATACATTCTCAGCTGCTGTATGTTTAGATCCAGGCTGTTATTGGCTTCTTCAGCCATACAGTGCTGCAGTGATATGTGGAGGTGCACGTGGTCTTTTCTTCCATCTTTATCATCTGTCTACAGTGATGGCTGGTAATTGTTATTGGATGGCACGACAGAGGGATTTCATGGCCTTGTTACATGCAGCACCCTAGCAGCCTTATGTTCATTAGGTGGTCTCTTCTGAACTATGTGTGTGCACTAGAAAGAAAAACATTTTCTGGTGACCCACTAAACTATTTTTATAGACAGAGCTATAAGAATGGAATAATACAGTTTTAGTTGGGTTGTACATTAAAATGTACTCGTTAGAGCACAAGTTGCCTTTATAATGCAAATAAAGCAGATGGTTGCAATGTACAAATGAGGCTTCTAAGAAGTCACACACATTTGTGTGCTTGTTTGATTATTAATAGTTGCGGTGGAAGCAATCAAAGCCCGTCTTTAATCATGTCAAATTAGAAGTGTAAAATAGTTTTTTTTTTTTTATATTGTACGGTATATCACAACTGTGGTATGTATCATTTGTACATGGGCGAACAGTTCACTTCATTTTAGTGTTACTATTATATTGGCGCTGTTTTTATAAGCTCCCACCATACTGTCTTACTCTAATCATGTGATGCAGTCTCTGTGCCTTACTTTTGAAGTATATACCGAAGTTTTATTTAACAAGCAATTTGGCAGACAACTAATGGGCTAACAGGCTAATCCAGTTTTAAATAGTGTTTGGTTTCAAATTTGTCAAAAGACTGTGCAGCAGGACCAGCCATGCAGTACTGAATTCAGTCTCTTGCTTTCTCTCTAATTGATATAGAATTATTTAGAATGGAAAGATGTGACATTTTTCATGGGTTTTTTTTTTTTACCTTCCTCTCCCCCCTGAAAGATAAAGCCTGCCAATAAGGTTCCCATAAATAATGAGTTTTTAAATCATGCATGTCCTTAAGCTCTGGGTTTCCTTTGTCCAGTTCTATTGATTGTTATTATAAAAATTGCACACACAAACATCAACAATCTTCTTTTTTATATTTTGGCATGCATAGTCATTCAAGATATTTTTAAGACTTTTTTATAACATAAAAATCAGCTCTCAAAAGCCTTTGACTGCAAGCAGTTCCAATGCTCACAACACACTGTTATTCTCACATCATACACCAACATGAATACATAATATAGCAAATACGCCTATGCTATGCTGTGACTCAGGGGTGGTTTGAAGCCAGATGCAGTGATACTTGTGAGTGCAGATGAGCTATGCGGCTGTATCAGGGTTAGGCTGAGCGCTGGCCCTGGCTCCTCACATCTGCCCGCATGTCTGCATTACTCCTCATCTGAATAAAGATGGATTTGATATGCGCATTAATCAGGCCGGCTGTAAGCAGACGATCTCAGGGGGGATCAGGCCATTTTAATCTGTGCTTCCCTCCTGTTCTTACTGGCTTTTTTTGTAAGCACAGTTGTGTTTTTTTTTTTTTTTTTTTTTGGTCCCTCCTCAACCTTTCTCAACCTTTACCTCAATGGTATTTACCATTCTTTTATGTACCTGGAGTGATATGAAATGTGTGATACGATCCATTATCTTGGAGTGTGCTGAAAACAGCTCAGCATCCCTCTGACCTCATGCTGATGTGAAGCTTCAGCCTCAGTGACCCACTTGCTTAACAGATTGCACACACTCCTTATTTGCAGGCATGGATAATGTTAGGACCAAATATGTCTGAATCAGAAAGCTTCAAATGTGGAGTAAAGGAACTGGTATGGATATATCTGCCAGGGTGCATGGATAAAGTGTGCTTTTTTGGCATTCAAGGACATGCAGCTGTTGTAGAACCTCTTTCCAAACATACTTGCTTTTGTTTCCCTGCAGGAACTCTCCTCTGCAATGTAGAGCAGCCTTCTGTCTCTGGGGCTATAGGTTCTTCCTAGAATAAAGTAACAGTAAAGTTATACTTGCAGGCATGCTGCTGTTTACTGACATTTTAGACTTTTCAGTTTAAAATGGTGTCATCAGTGTAACTTCTGCTAGACATTGCACACCGGGCAGAATGAGTGAATGTACTACTGAGCTTTAGCTGAAGTGCTGTGGTCCAGCGAACAATGCAAGGCTTCAACTTGACCTCACCTTGTAATCATCTGTACTATAAGAGACTCAAACATGGTGGTGGTGGTTGTATTGTTTCTATATACCTCCAAATTTGACCATGTTAATCTGTTGGTCTGTATTTTTTTTTTTGCCCCGCCCATCTCTCTGTCTTTCCATCAGTCTCCCTTTCTCTTCTCTTATGATTCTCTGCAGTCGATAACTTGCTGTGGTCCAAGGTGCAGTCTGCTATATGTTAGCTCTAGAGAAACGAGAGGCGTGCTAGAAAGGGATGACCGAGGAATACAGATGATGTGAGCCAGGCAGAGGCTGATACTGCATACAGCCTCCTTTTGTTAGAAAGGAAAATGGTTTGGATGAGAGAAGGAAGAGGAAAAATGATTGTGGCCTTCTAGAGAGTGATTAAACATGAAAAGATTTTCACAAGGGACAGCATAGTGTCTAAAAGGGTTTGGTAGAAAAGATGAAAGGGGATGGAAAACCGAAGTGACTATTAGGGAGGGCAGGGGATAAAGACAAATGTTCAAGCATTTTAGTGGAAAGCATTAATGAGATGGTCAGGTTTAATGTGGCTAATGAGAAAATGCAGTCGGCATTACCACAAACAAACAAGATGGATGAAAGGCATTGATTTTTAAAAGTGAAGGAACAAACATTCTGCTTGTTGAAAAAACTGCTGGATCTTGGCAGTTAACACCCCACAGGGAGGAGAAGTATTTGTCGGACCATTTCTTATATCAAGTGTATCTACAACAGAGAGTTGCATAGCTATTGCTAGTCAGAGATAGAAGTTTAAACCGCCTTTAGGGGGCAGAAATAGAGAAACCATTATTTTAGAAGAGAAATACTGCTTTCAAACCAGGGAGAACATTTGGATGAAGATGAAGGTGTGTGCAAAATAGAGTGCAGAGTAATAAGCATATGCTGCTGTGCATTTGTAATACGTTGGTGCAGTGTTGCAGAACTGAACATTTGTGAGGTTGTATGTGTGAATAAATGGTATTTTACCATTTTTAAAACTGTAACTGTTAAATTTTGGTCCCTAAAGTGCACTAGTTTCACGATAGTTGATGGTGACTGCACATTTAAGCACGTGTTCTTTATGTTCTAGTAAGACCTTTGCATTATGTATCACTTTCTCTCTTCATTAGATTTCTGAGATTTATCTGAGTGGGGAGTCAGGAGACATGACAGCTAAGGAGAAGCTGCTGTTGTGGACTCAGCAGGCCACTGAAGGCTACCCCGGTCTGCGCTGTGCCAATTTCTCCTCCAGCTGGAGTGATGGCCGGATGTTCAATGCCCTGCTGCACAGATACAGGTACAAAAAGACACAAGGTCATCACTGAGTGACTTCCCACACACTTAAAGCTAAAATCTGTTGGATAGTGTTTTGTACAGGGTAAGGGTACATGTGATTGTTTGAGAGAAAATTGCCCAAAATTTTCAATTTTAGGAATTCTAGATTTTGTTGCAGCATCCTAGTAGGTGGTATGTAGCTTTTTTTAGCCATAATGCTGGTTAAATGCAGTCACACACAGAAAGCATCTCATTTCTTTGCAAAATTCAGGCCAGACCTGATTGACATGGAGGTGGTAGCACAGCAGAGTAACAGGGAAAACTTGGAGCAAGCCTTTGAGATTGCTGAGTCACTAGGGGTGACACGACTTCTGGATGCAGAAGGTAACAACTTTTGAGATTGTGAAGCTTTTGTTAACAGTGTCTTTCATTGTCCTGGTCACAAATCTGTGATTTAATGCCTATTCTTTCTTCTTAGTTTCTTGACCTTAACCCACTTTCTGCTTCCTGTTCTTCCTCCACTAGATGTGGATGTGCCATCACCAGATGAGAAATCGGTCATTACCTACGTGTCCTCGATTTATGATGCCTTTCCTAAAATCCCTGAGGGAGGAGAAGGCATCACCCCTCATGTAAGTTTATCTGTCCTCTTCGCAAGGGGTGTATTAAACCGTTCTTTTCCTGTTATTCCTACATTCAGTTTTTTGAGTGCAATGAGCAATTCAACATATCCTCTACTGCGCTCTGCTGGAAATAGCACTTTTTCCATTTCTTGAATAATCACATTTGTCAAACAATGCTGACATTGACACACTAGACACTGCAGCCCTACTGCACACGTCACACATACACACTCATTTACTCACTTGCGCGCTCTCTCTGTCTCTGTCCCTGTCTCTGTCTCCCACCTCCTAACTTCTCCTCTTTCATTTACTCAGGAGGTAGACCAGCGATGGCTGGAGTACCAGTCCCGTTTCTCGTCTTTGCTTCAATGGACAAGGCAGCACACAGCTGTAATGGCCAACAAGAGCTTCCCCCTGAACCCTGTAGAGCTCAAGGTACCTATTACTTACCTTAGTTACCCATCACATAACCTATTTAGTGACACTTTACACTCACAAACATACATACATAGGTTTACATTGGCCAGGAACTACAAATTTAAATCATACTGGTATTCACTATGAGAGATAAAACAAGATTTTGAAATATTTTACAGTGTTACTTAGATATTTATATATATATATATTTTTTTATACATTTGTGTTTATTGTAAAAAAAAAAAAAAAAAACAAACAAAAAAAACACTCCAGCTCTGATTAAGAGAGGATCTCTGTACTTTGCCTTCCAGCAAAGATCAGTCCCATGGGGCAGCAGTGGCCTATTGGTTAGGGAGTTGCCCCTGCATCGGAAGATTGTGGTTTCAATTCCCTCACCAGTAGGTTGCCCTGAGGTACCCTTGAGCAAGGTACTGTCCCTGTCACTGCTCCCCGGGCGCTTTCAATAGCTGCCCACTGCTGCACGGTGTGTGCATGGGTTAAATGCAGAGGTCCAATTTTGTTGTGGTTCACTGTGTGCTGTGCTCTCGCAATGACAAGGGTGGTCACTTTTTCACTTTTTTTTTTTTCTTTCCAAAATGAAACTTAGACTTATTTTTACAGACTATAAATAATGTACATACATAGTTTGAATGTTGACAGGAAGCTTCAGAGTTTAAAACAGTGTGTGTGTGTGTGTGTGTAATATATATATATATATATAATATATATATATATATAAAATTTTTTGTAATTCTTTTTTTTTTTTTTTTTTAATTCCGCTTCCTGTCAACACTCTTAGACGCATGACTCCTGCTGTTTTACCTAGCAGATGTAATTTTATGATGACCGATCATCTGGTGTTCTAAGCTCTTTTTTTTTTTCCCCCCTTTTCAGGCACTTTATAACGAGTACATTCATTTCAAAGAAACTGAGATACCTGCTAAAGAGCTGGAGAAGGGCCACATCCAACACCTCTACAAGCTGCTGGAGGTGAGGGAGAGTCGTACAGAATATCATTAAATGAGGAAATGTAAAAGAATGCAGGGAATGGAGAAACTGTAGGTTGACCTTGTTTCTACTGCTGAATGCAGGTCACATTGTTTGAGGCCCAGTGGGACCACTGCTGGAGCAAGGCTCCTAAGATAGCAGATCATAGGGGTGGAGGCTCTTCTCTGTGAAAGAGAGGATGTGGTGGAAGGAACCGCAAGAAATAAATGCTTAAAGGAAAAAGAAAAAGCAGGATGTTAGAACACAGAATGTTTATACAAGTATATGTTTTAATGATTATTTTGATGGTTCTGTCTAGATGAGGTTAAAATACTCAAATTGTTAAACTGTCTAGTGAAGATTACTGTTTGGGGTTTTTTCAGCTTGGTTATTTTAATCTAAATCAATATTTAGATGAAGATCATTTATAAACTTAAATCCAAAGTAAGCATCCACTTGTTTCTTTCAGGTATGGATGGAGTTTGGACGCATCAAACTACCCCAGGGTCTGCACCCTAACGATTTAGAGGAGGATTGGGGTAAACTGATCTTGGAGATGTTGGAGAGAGAGAAGGCACTGCGGCCAGCTGTGGAGAGGTAGGGTCAGATTTCATACCATCCAGCTGCAAACCTTAAAAACATAGAACATTAAGTGGGCTCCAAGGAAGGAGTGCAAGAGACCGTGTTTCCAGTCATTACCTCAGGAAGTATTTTGTGAAGCAGTGTTGCTGTCTTTGTTTGGCTTTTAGACTGGAGCTGCTCCTACAGAGGGCTAACAAGTTCCAGAATATGGCTGTGGATTGTGAAGAAAAACTTACACTGGCCAAGAACACTCTGCAGGCGGTATGTAACCCATACTAAGGGGAAACTTCTGAACATGTTAAAATGGCATTTACCTTTTTGTGGCATAAACTGAAGGATTACTTCAAGTAACTTGAAGTTCCTGTGTATGACTGCAGGACATGTCGAATCTGGAGAGTGGCGAGCCAGCACGCTGCGAGCAGGAGCTGGGCACCTACCTGCAGGACTGTGAGGCTCTGGTTCGCCAACTGCACCTAGACCTTCAGGTCCTCCGTGACCAGAAATACTACCAAGTGGAGCAGCTTGCTTTCAGGTAGGCAAGACCGTGGAGGACAGCGAAGTGTGTATAATCGGGAAAACAGTCCAGAATAAAGGATGAATGGAGGATTTATTACTAAAATTACTATAATTTTGGGTCGAGATTGAAGGCGAGACCGAGGAGGACAGCGAAGTGTGTATAATCGGGAAAACGGTCCAGAATAAAGGATGAATGGAGGATTTATTACTAAAATTACTATAATTTTGGGTTGAGACTGAGAGAGAGAAAAGCCATTCATCAGAATCTCAGGTGCAGACTCTATTCTACAAGTCATATTCTGAAGTCGCTGTTTGGGGGGGGGGTCTGTTTTAACCGATTATCACTTTTATTTGAAAGCCTAGCATTGGTTTGGCATGTTTGGTACTGAATGCTGCATCTCACTGACTCTCTACTCTGCAGAGTGACATGTCTGCAGGAGGAGCTGGTCTCCCTGCGGCTGCAGTGCTCCAGCGTGTACAGGAAAGGCCACTTCTCGTCCGGAGGGCTACTGGGAGAGCAGACAGCACAAAGGGGCTCTGCAGGCGGCTTGGCAACGCTTGGAGCCCAGACGCTGCTGGGGGCAGTAGGTGCAGTGGCAAGCCTTCTAAGGCGTCCTATGTCTCGTTCAGACCTGGTAGCCATGTCATCGTCTGAGGATGAAGGAAGTTTACGCTTCATCTATGAACTTCTGGGATGGGTGGAGGAGACACAGGTGTGTAAGAGAGAATAACATGAGAGGGGGGAGAGAACAAACATGACTAAAAAAAATGAGTATACTAGATTTACACCATTGCCCCTGTCTTATAATATACATTATATGATTGGCCATGATATGTTTAATGTTTTACAGTTGCTTCTTTAGCATTGTACTGGAGCAACAAGTTGCCTAACTACAGACAATATTCGTGCTTCATTATGGCCACTGCTACTTGTTATACAGCCCATTTTTGTTTTACAGACACAGGTTCAGAAACCTGAGAATTATTTCAGTTTCCATTGCATTTCATGAGCTTGTTTAGAGTTGGTCAGTATGGGGTAAAAATATTATCTTGATTCTTCATGAACTTTTCACAATATATCAGAGACATATATAATTGTTTTTATCACAATTTCACACGCCACATTGCACTATTTCCAGTTAAAAATGACTGATTATGTGCTTTTTATAAGGAAATATTGCTGCTGGTCAGTGTTCTTTATTTACTGATTTAATGATATGCACAGAAAAGAATGTCATTTTTCCCAGTAACAATCAATATCATCACATCTAGGTATGATAATAATTAATATAATTAGGGCTCACTGAACAGTTTGTGTGTTATTTCTGTGTTCCAGCAACTGCTAGAGCGGGCAGAGTGGGGCACAGACTTGCCCTCTGTAGAGCAGCACTTACAGGATCACCACACCATTCACACTGCGGTGGAGGAGCTGCTCCCCAGCCTGAAAGAGGCCCGCAGCTATGAGGTACCGCCTGCTGTCTGTCTCTCACACCTTTACACCTCTCAGAGCTCTGGACATACTGATGACTTGTTTGCTGTCTTTCCCCAGCCAAGGGTGTCTCCCAACTTCCGAAGCAGTTATTCTGAAACCCTTGCCAAGCTGGAGAACCAGTACTGCAAACTACTTGTGAGTGTGTCTTTTGTTTAATTACATTTCTGTGGCTGTGTCCTGATCTGCTCATTAGCCTGTGCTCAAATCTGCCCCATGACAAAGAGCAGAATAATGAGAGCCTGCATCTGACATGGACAGTAGTCCTCATAGCACCTGATATTGGCACCCACCCACAGTGCTGATCTCCTTAGTTATCAGCTCCGTGTAAGGACAGGAAAGTATTTAAAGGGTATACAAGGGCTAGGGGTTGTGTGTTTGTGTGTGTGTGTGTGAGATGCTGAGGCCATAATAGTCACTATTTTTAAATGGTTTGTGTTGCCACAGGAGCATTCATCATGGCGACTGCGTTGCCTGGAGAGTTTGCGAGCCTTTGTATCACACTGCACCGAGGAGCTCATCTGGCTGAATGAGAAGGAAGAGGAGGAGCTGGCTTTTGACTGGAGTGAGAACAACACCAACATGACTGCCAAAAGAGAGCAGTACGCTGTGAGTGAAACTCTGCTCAGAGTTAATGAGAAGGACGTGTCCTAGTCCAATATAACTGACCCTGTTAAACAGAAGTAGTTGTCCTGATTTACTCCTGTGCATTTTTCCATGAGAATACCAGAATATGCTGAGGATTTAAGGAAAGTAACCCTTGATTGTACCTCAGATACAGTAATACTTCATTTATTATTTCTCTTTTGAAAAATAATCAGAAGGTAAATGGGAGAAACCAAAAATATATAGACACACAAACTTAAAAAAAAAAAAAAAAATGATGTAACAAAGTTTTTGTTGCCATTTGAAGTAATTCATTTCCAAAGCTATTATGTAATACTATTGCACAAGAGCTGCACTTGAGTGGTCCTACTGAGGATTTCCATCCTCTCATCATGATTTGTTGGCCAGACATAATACCAGTCCAGAGAGCTGAGTGTATTAATATAAAGGGGGAGGATCCATGAGCATATAGACTAGAAAAAAAAACATTCAAATTGTACATTTACTGGTTCACGATTTCTGACATATGCTCATGCATATGCATGGATCTGTGCCCTGTAAAAGGACTACTAGCAGAACAAGAGACCAGATGACCAGATACTTTTGTCATTTGCAGTTTACATGTGCATTTATGTTGTCCCCTTAAGGAAATGAAGTCAGAGTTGGAGGAAAAACAGGAAGTGATTCGCTCCCTACAAGAAACAGCTGACCAGTTGTGTCTGGACAACCACCCAGCCAAACAGACTGTAGAGGTGGGTTCTCAGTCAGAATGTAGAATTGCCTGGGATTTGATCCAGCATTAACATAATTGAAGACCAGAACCTGAACTAACATCTCCATCATGATCATTATTAATTCACCATGTTCATAGAAAATGTCTCTTGGTTGAAAGTAGTCATGATCATTTGTAACCACCTCAGGCCTACAGTGCAGCCTTGCAGACACAGTGGCAGTGGGTCCGACAGCTGTGTGTGTGTGTGGAGCAACACCTGAAGGATAACACTGCTTACTTTCAGGTACTGAAGCTGAATTTTTATTCATCTGTTCATGTCTCCCTGGAAAAACCCTTCCACATTGTGTTTTCATTGTAATCTGTTTGCAGTTCATGAGTGATGCACGGGAGTGTGAGGTGTACCTGAGGCAGCTTCAAGACACAATAAAACGGCAGTACACATGTGACAAAAACAGCAGACTGGGCAAAATAGAGGACTTAATACAAGACTCCATGGTAAGACCTTTTCTCTAATTACATGTGTGCGCACACACACACACACACACATAGTGAGCTTGCTTGGGGCTCCTGGCCTGGCTAGAACTCAGCAGATGGAACTGTAAGAGGGCTGCCATAGGGCAAACCTGAGCAGTGGGCATTTCCTCCATGGCCATCAGGAGAAGAAAAATAGAACTGGCACTGGAAGGTGGTTGAACTTCACAAAATGTACCATGAAGTGGTTTGGATTCAGTTACTGATCATTTGAAGAACATTAGGATATCAACAGCTTCACACTGTTAAATAATGGTCTTTGAAGTAAGTGCATCAAAATTCGTCTCTAAACTGTGTTTTACTTCAAAAGTAAGTGCAGAGCAATTTTGGTAGAGTACCCCTCTTTTGCTCTGAATGATGTTTTGTGATTGTGGAACTTTTTTGTGCTGAGGCTATATTAAGTAGTTGGCCATTTTGCATTCCTTTATTTAGAGCGAGTTTCAGGACTCCGTTTAGAGATCATGTGTTTTTGAGCACTGTTCTCACTCAGGGGTAAGATTTAGTAAGCGTTTGACAGATGCTTCAGTTCAGCTGCCTTTAATTTACTGCCTCTGTCAGACTGCTTATAATGGTCTCATGCCTCATTGTTTTAAAAACACTCTGGTTTTAATTTCAACCTCTATTTGGTTTAAAGAGGTCTCTTGAGTTGATCAGCTCTTAACAGCAAAAGAGTCGACCCCATGCTGATACCCAGGCTCACTTAAAATCACTTGCTGTTTTCTGTACTGGAATGTAATACCATTAGCACTTTCTCAGTCTGTCTCTGCACTCATGAGCCATTTCATTAACAAATCCCTAATGATTCCCAAATCAAATCCCTAGGAGACCAAAGAAAAGCTGAAAATGTGCTCCTTCTTTATAGTAATGCTAACAAAGATTTAAATGGCCAAAAAAAGTTCATGGCCAAAAGAAGTTCAACAAGGCTTTCGGCAACGGTTTTGATGTTTTTTAACTAATTCAGTGCCGTGTGTGTATATAATCTCACAATGTAATAATTACTACCAATGTTTCTGGATGCTACTGAGATTTTTAAAAAATATTTGATTACATGATTTTCCTCCAATGGTTGACAGGAGGAGAAGGAGCAGCTGATTGAGCACCGTAGCTCAGTGGCCAGTCTGGTGGGTCGGGCAAAGTCTGTTGTCCAGCTCCACCCACGCAGTGCTGACTGCATTCTGGCTACCACCACACCCATTCGTGCAATTTGTGACTACAGACAAATAGAGGTAGGAATACAGTACATTCCCCTTAACACTCATAGACTTCACATCAACTTACCCGTCCTGCCTTCTGTTGATTCCCTGAAAACTTGTCAGTTTTTAAGGGCCAACAGTGTACCATTTCTTGTACGTTCCCATCCTGCCCTGCTCACACCTTGCTCTTGACTTTCATTGGCTATTTAGTACAATTGAACACATTAGAGTTTTCAAGATTTCTCTCGTTGTGTACTGACAAACCCAGGGTTGAAATACCATTGGTTTAATATATCATGCCTTACAAAGTCTAAAGATGAGAAATGAGCACTTTCAGCAATTGACTCACAGGAATGTTTTTACTTTAAGAATTAAACTTGACGCTTTTTAACTGTCAGTTGCACCACCTTCCTCCATCCATCCATTATCTGCCGCTTGTCCCAAACGGGGTCGCGGGGGAGTGCTGGCGTCCAACCCAGCGCACACAGGGCGAGGACGGGGGACACACCCTGGACAGGTCGCCAGCCCATCGCAGGGAACCTTCCTCCATAGTGCACTAAAAAATGCAAAGGCACATGGGAACATCTTCATTTTCTGCTGATTTCCTAGATGTGAAATTGCTTTTTTTGGCATCAGGTGTGCTGTGATGTGACGTTAGCTTTGAAAGAGTCTTGAATTAAACATCATTGGCAGAAATTGTGCAGCACACAGGGCAGTCTGCAGGCTGGCTGCTGTCTCACTGTGGAGGTTCAAGTGCCTTTGGCTTAGCTGTTTTCACAATTTCTCTGCTGAGAATATGCTCATTGATGCAAGAGCAGAATGGCATAGGCATGTGGTAGTGCAATGATGACTATAACTACAGCAGTGCTGTTGCAACACACTTGCTGTTCTTTATCCCACTCCACACTGGGCAAGCACAGATTTTACATTGTATGTGTACATGGGCCTGTACGTTAACTTATGAGTGATCTGAGATGATTTCATTTGTGTTCATTTTTTTATTCTGCTCAGTCTCATATATATTCAGACGTGCGCCAGCCACAAGCCTGTCCATCTGTTTTTTCCACCCATAATCGCATTAATCACAGTCAGGGAGGGCCTTAACAATGCCCAAAAATAATCTCTTTCTCCCCCTTCCCACCTCCCTTTCTCTTTAACCCTGCCCCCCCTCCTATTTTACCCATTCTATTTCTCTCTCCCTTCTGTCCTCCTCCACCCTTCCTCTTGTGTGTCTGCGGGGCTGGCAAGGCCAACTCTCAGGTACTGCTGCAAATCAGTCTTTTACCTCTGCCCTCTGCTCTTTGACCTGGCTCTGCACACTCAGTTCTGATGTACTGTTGTGATTCCCCACGCTTTGCCAGGCAGCAAACCAGTTATGCTCACACAGTGGCAGACCTTGATTGCTTTGTGTATATTTCCATGGTGGAAATACTGACGAAAAATAGCAATCGTTATTAGGGCTGCAAAAAAATTTTGGCAACTGAAAAAAGAAAAATGCTACTTACATTGTGACCTTTTTTTTTACACTTAACTGAAAGAAATTATTTCCATCACTTAAGCTAAACTTTCTTTTTTTAATTAAAGTTTATCAGTGTAATATAAAAGTATAACAGTGGTAAAAGTATAACAGTAACAAACAATTTGATTATTTCCACCAACAGTTCACCTTTTTGTGCATTGCTAGTTGTAGAATTTTGAATTGCAGTTAATTTACAAACCCCAGTATGAATTATTTTAGTGTCTACCAAATGCAAGGTGCAGGTTTAGGATAAAATTGATTTTATGGTGCATTCGTTCATATGTTCTTCATGCAGAGTAGTTTCTGCTTCTTTACATCCCACTGTAGGACAGGGTCAAGGTGGGGCAGAGGGCAAGGTGACAGGGTGGGAGGGGCACCAGACTCTTCACACACACATCCCCTGTCTTTTCATTTGCTAAAAAATTCCCTGTTTTATTTCAGGAATTAACATGAGATGTTATCTAGAGCTGTGTTAGGTTAACATAGCTACGTTATAAAACATACACCTTTAAATGACATTCAGATGAGAATGCCACAAAACACATTTAGATGCTTAAATTCCTATCATAGTTTCAGGAAGACTTCAGAAATACCGTATCATACTTTAATTTGGTTACCCATTTGAGGCCCATTAGCATTAACATTTTATTTTTCATCATTTGCTTGATAACATGAAATGTTTTACTTTTTAATCCACATTTTTTATTTATGCTATTATTTTTTTTTTTTTGTAATCGTGTCTCCCTTACCTACCATCACTTCCCCTTTTTTTTCATCTGTCCATTTTCCTCCCTCTTTCTTTCTTACTCTTGCTTGCGTTCTCTCTCTCTCTCTCTCTCTCTCTCTCTCTCTCTCTCTCTCTCTCTCCCTCTCTCCCTCTCTCCCTCTCTCCCTCTCTGTCTCAGATTACTGTCAGTAAAGGAGAAGAGTGTGTGTTGGAGGATAACTCTCAGAGGACAAAGTGGAAAATTATCAGTCCAACAGGAAATGAGGCTATGGTGCCTTCAGTTTGCTTCAGCATTCCACCACCCAACCAGGACGCCATAGATACTGCAAGCAGGTACATCACACTTTTATTTTACTTATATAAGAGTTTTCTTTGCTCCCAATATACTCGATAAGCAATCGGATGTTTTCATGAAAGCACTTAGAACAAAAAAAGTTATTTGTCATTCAGATTAGAATTTGACATTTGCAATGAATAACATTAAAGAAATGCCCTTTGTGTCTCTAGGATGGAGCAGCTGTATCAGAGCGTCATGTCATTATGGCACCAACTGCATATGAACATGAAGAGTGTTGTAACATGGCACTATGTTCAGAAGGACATCAGCAGCATCACGTCTTGGACCTTGGACACAGTCAGTACCTTAAGCCCTTAAATCCCCGACTGTCAATTCCTCTTTCCAGTAACTGGATAACTTCTGTATTTGTTTTACAAATATCTAACTAAACTAAATTACTGAATAGCAGTTAGTTTAATGACTGATAAATAAGCCTAACAATCACAGGGTTAAGCTGCATTCTAACCCTCCTAAAGACTTCAAAGGATTCCTCTTGCCCTGACCTGTCTTCCTCTATAGGTGCGCTCCCAGTCGCCATCTGAGAGGCAACAGGCCTTAGAGCACCTCGATGCCCACCTGACAGACTTCCTGGCGGACAGTCGTGAGAGCAGCCTTTTCACAACGTCTGAGAGGCGGGAGCTTGAAACAGAGGCAGAGAACTGCCGCCAGCACTACCAAGCACTGCTAAAATCCATGGAAACTGGTAAGTGTGCCATTCATGTATAGAACCAGAACAATATTTTCTGAAAGAATGTTCAGGATCATCATCTCTCTCTCTCCCTCTCTCTCTCAGTGGAGAAAGATGAATCAATATCTCGCTCGTACCTCTCAGAGCTGCAGAGCATCAAGTCTCACCTGCAGGAAGCAGAGCAGAGGTTGATGAGAGGCATGCAGGCTTCTCCACCCAGTGGCTTGTCAGGAGACACTGCAGACACTGCTGTTCATATAGCAGAACATGAGGTGAGCCATAATTGGAATAACAGCTCCCTCTTCTGGAAAACAAATACTGTCCTTTGCTGGACTATTTTTATTGGTTCTGGAGCTTTAGAGCTCTAATCAGTTATGCGTTACGTACCAAATTGATTTAAATTCCAAACAACAAGTTATAGTTTGAAGAGACTATAACTGATATATTCATGCTTATTGTGGAGCCCTTGCTTAATGGTGCCCTTAGATTATAGCCTTTTTTGCACTGGTGTTTCTGTAAATCATGCTAGATTACTGCACTTACTCACTGTCCTAACTGTCTAGTGTTGTTATTGCTTTGTTGTGCAGAAGTTGCAGCAGGATCTGAAGGGTCTACAGACAGATTTAGGCAACGTGTCCCGACGATGCATAACCTTTTTTGAGGAGAAACCCACCTCGTCCAGTGTGCCTGTGCTTCGCTCTGAACTCAATCTGGCTGTAGACCAAATAGAGAGACTCAACTCACTTTCTTCTGTCTATCTGCACAAGTCAGTACAACATATAAATACTCACTAAATTAAGTTAACCTCGTGTCATTCTCATTCCTTTGACTGGCTTGTTCATGTTTTCTTCTTAGGTTAAAGACAGTAGATGTGCTGATGAGAAGCTTGCAAGCAGCTGAGAGTCAGGTTAGGAAATACGAGAGTCGGCTGAGTGAGGAAGACATTGTTCCTCCTGACACCACTGCCATCCAGGCTTTGAGAGAACAGCTCAGGGTGAGTCCTGTTAACATAAAAGAACATCTGTCAGTTCTTTTTTCAGATTCTGACCAAATTTTCTCTTGCGTCGACTTTTCAGAAGTGGCACACAGAGCTGGAAGAGCAGGATCACATCTTCCAGTCTCTGAGCTCAGAGGTGCAGCAGGCCCATGAGGCAGGTACCCAACTCAGCCAGCTCTATTCTGATCGTAGCTCAGAGCTGGATCGCTATCAAGAGAAAGCCCACCAACTCACAGAGAGGTGGAATGGAGTGCGTAGACAAATGGGGACACGGTGAGCCACGTAACATTAATTAAACACAAAAAGAAATCAAACCAAGAAGATAAGTCATTTTATCAGTTCTGCTTGCATTCAGTGTATTTCTTTATCCAGTAATAAACATTCTGTGTGCATGTTCTATAGGCTAGCTGATCTGGAAATGCTAGGCTCATTGTTGCAGCAATATAGAGAAGGTCACACTGCACTAATACATTGGATTGAAGACACTACAGAGAAACAGGAGAACACCAAGACTGAACAGACAGACAGCAAAGCCCTGTCTGAGCAGCTCGCCCAGCAAACGGTAAAGTAAAATCCATACAGTTTTTCCTTTTCTTTCAAATTGGGTACATTTAGAAGGCGATAGCTCACATGAAGACTAACGTAAAATTTCATTAAAATTGACACCTTTTGTGGACTCTCTTTCTGCAGGCTTTGGTGACTGAAATTGAGCAGAACCAAGTCAAACTGGATGAGTGCCAGACACACTCTAAACACTATTGCACCGCTGTCAAAGTAAGCACACAATCCGAATAAATTCATTCGGCTGCTCTCCTGTTCACTTTATTTGGCAGGCCTCAAGGAAGAAATTTCTCCAGAAATATGTCTCCATATAAACAGCTGTTCCCAAATGTCATTACTGTCTCTCCCTGTTTGTTCATAAGGACTATGAACTGCAGCTCATGACATTTAGAGCTTTTGTGGAATCAACCCAGAAGTCTCCTGTGAAAAGAAGAAGAATGCATTCTTCATCAGATGCCATAACACAGGAAGTAAGAACACTGAAAGAATATGATGATGGGAATTGATGAGCACTGTCAAGTTAGTGGTTTGAATTGGCTTACTATAATGCTGAGCCTTTTTGCCCTTCTAGTTCATGGATCTGCGCACACGCTACACAGCTCTGGTGACGTTGACAACGCAACATGTCAAATACATTAGTGATGCTTTGCGGAGACTCGAAGAGGAAGAGGTAAGGTTCAGAGTTGACTATTCATAAATTGTCTTATGTTGATACTTTAATTTTTATGTTTCTTTGCAGCAATTTAAATGTCCTAAGAAAAAGCTTGCTTTTTTTTTTTGTACAGAAACAGATAGAGGAGGAGAGGCAGGCTCGGGTAGGCCAGGTTTCTGAACTTCTTGGCTGGGTTAAGGGTCTCCAGGAGAGAGCTGCAGGACCAGCTGAGTCATCACTTGCTGCACAGCAGGTAAAACGGGTTGTGCCACTATTAACATGGAGTGAAGTACTTCCACAAAAAGTACACATTTTAGACACCGGTCCAGCAGAGTATCAATATAAAGATGGTGTTGGACATTAAAATTCACATTAAAAGTGCGCTTTCTTTCTTTATAGGCAATAAATGAGCAATTAGCTGCTAAAAAAGAGGAAATTGCAGAAGCCATCAGGAGTGCACAAGTCTTCTTGTTGTCAAAACAGGCCAGCAAGTGAGTTTGGTACACTGACAGATATGCATGTTTAGTACTTTGTCATCAAGAGAACTCAGCAAAACGTTATGCCCATGCGCAATTAATATTTGCATGACTCATGTGTTTTTAGGTTATCCTCTGAAGAGCGTGCCCAAGTGAAGTCGCAGCTGGATGAACTGACCGCTACCTACAGCCAGCTGTGTAACAGTTCTGCTGCTCAGCTGCAACAGCTGGAGGAGCAATTGGCCAAAGAGGAGAAACGCAAGGTAGAGTTAAAGGTTCTTGTCAGGGTCACCAGTGACTACAGTTTCAAACTCTGCCAAAGCTTGCAAAACCGTGCTGCTGATATTGTTGCTTTAAATGGTTGTCTTATGTGGAGTTTCAAATGTGCTCAAGAAATTGTAGCGAATATTTTGAGTGTGTGTGTGAGAGCTACATTCAATACTGCATGTTTTACATTGCTTGTCACGTGTGTTTTTGACATCCACACCATTTCAATATGTCTCACAAATTTGGTTTGACAATTTTCTTAATAGCATGGAGTGAATCCTTCACTTACTGTTCACAGCATGTCTGTGATCATGTCACTACCACCATCATCATTTGCCATCTTCATCAAACACATCTGCTTATTGCTACTTATTGGCCCTGTTTATTAAAGGAGTAGCAATTTAGAGCTCAGAGCAGTGGTATCATTATCATAAATTAGTATGTGTATGTGTAGTGTCATGGATTACACATGAAACGATGTATATACGAAGATAAATTCATTTATCATTTAACACTAGTTCATTATCAACATCGGAAGGTCTTGCTTTAGTGCTTATGTAGAGTATTGCCGCTAGAAGCCCTTTTCTATTATGGGTTAAGCATCATGGACATTTTCTTATTTTACTGCTAGTTAATTGTTAAGCATTTTACACAGTATACATTTTCATTGTCGTTAAAATACATAGCTACATGCTGTGTTTTTTTTTTTTTGTTTGTTTTTTTTTGGTAGTAGCATGTGGTCCTACATAATCATTTGTATGTGAATAAGCAGGGATGTCTGAGTGTGTGTATGTACAAGAGAGTGTGGCAGTGGGCTGCTGTGTGACTACAGTTCTGCACACTACTAAAAACAGCAGTAGTGATATTTAATAGATTGATGTAGTTTGAGCACAAAAGGGCAGCTATGCATATCTACATGTTTGAGCATGATGTGTCCAGGTCACTGCTGAATACACGCATTTGCGTGAGTGTGTGTGTGTGTGTGTGTGTGTGTGATATTGTCTGTGGTCTTTGTCTTAAACAGTAATACTGTGTGAAAATTAATCAGCATTTTGCTTTAAAATCACTAACAGCTGCCGGGACAGATACATTTTGAATTTAAAAGGTTTCATGGTAAATTGTATTCAGTCAGTTAGTGTAGCTACTGGATTTTCAGTTTGAAATCTATAGGTACAAGAGCATACTGTTTATTAACAGGTAAGTCCCAAAGAACATTATTAACTACAGAAGAAGGACAAGAAGAAATCAAAATATAGATAGAAGAACCAGATAAGACCATCTTGCATCTTAAAGCTGAAATCACATCTTATTAATGTTAGAACTAGAAACTGAAAGAAGCATCAGACAGTTAGGAGCCAATCAGTCCCGGGCAGTATCTCAGGCAGATGGAGTGTGGCATGCAGAATGCTAACTTCCAGCTTCTCACCTTGTTGCACCTCAATCTGCCGAATCATCGGCCTTTCTGTGTGTGTGCGTCTAAGGACCCACCCCACACGGTAAGTAGTGCTTGCTTTCTCTCTTACCGTTGCTTTTTTACTGACCTGTCCGCTATTCAAAAGTGTTTCTCTTTTGTCATTTTTTTTTTTTTTTGCTTCCCCTAGGAGGTGTTCATAAATGAGCATATTTAAGCTTTTGTGCATGAGAACGCTTATTGCTTTGTTGCTTTTAAATCAAGTTTTCTTGCATTTAATTTTAATTGCACTGATTACAAATGATTTGCTTTATCTGATCATGTTTTGTTTCACTGGGAAGACTAGAATGCAACCAGGGTTGGCATTAAATGAGATTTTAAATTAATATATCTGCAATACCAACCTAAGATAGGTTTGCATGCTCTGGTGGTGGATATTTGTTTTCAAGTTTTTTTAATGTCTTGATTTTGCTTTTTAAAAATTTAATTTTAATGAAGTAATTCATTTAAGGTAATAAACATTGGTCAAGTGCCTTTTGTAAATACACTTATACAGTCTTTTTTCTTTTTTAGGATTATGAGAGCATCGCAGGAATAATTGACCTTGGCACTATGGAGACCTTTCCAATATTCCAGTCCGCACAACGTGGCCTCATAGATCAAGATACATGCCATGTACTGTTGGAGGCACAGCTTGTCAGTGGTGGTTTATTACAACCTGACTCTCCTCAGAGTCTCTCTTTAGAAGAGAGTCTTTCTTCTGGACTAATTGACAGTCGCACCTACCAATCACTTTTAGAAATGGAGACCTGCCTTCATAATGTCCAGCAGTCACAGATTACAAAGAATAAGCTTATACCTGTTGTTGCTGCTGCCTTGGAGGAGGGTCAAATAAAAGAGCAAGTTGCGCTTAGGATTCTGGAGCTGCAGTTGAATACAGGAGGATTCAGGGATGAATCAAGTGACCAACTTTTCAGTCTTGAAAATGCTAGGAAGCTGGGTCTGCTCTCAGTAGCTGTTTGCAATAAGTTACATTCCCGTCTTGATCGCAGGGAGCTCATTGATCCAAATACAGCAGAAAAGCTGAGTATGTCAGAGTTCCATCAACGGTGTGTTTTGAATCAGGAGACTGGCCTGCGTCTGCTGCCAATCAATCAACAGTTGAGGGGAACAGTCTGTTTACGATCAGGCAGAAAGGTAAGCATTTTCCGTGCGGTCCAAGAAGGGTTGATTGATCAGCAAGTCACTATTCGACTGCTGGAGGCTCAGCTGTTTGCTGGAGGTATTACAGATCCCCGTTCAGGCCATCGACTGACAGTAGATGAGGCAGTACGACATGGCCTTCTGGATCAAGACTTGGCCTGTGCTTTACTGACTCATCAGTTACAGACAGGAGGTATAATAGACACAGTAAGTGGAGAGCGCCTGGATTTAAACGATTCTATCCAAATGGACCTTTTATCTCCACGTATGGCCCTTCGGGTATTGGAATCTCTGTGGGCTTTTATGGGCATGTTATTGCCAGAGTCAGGGGAGCTGCTATCTATCTCAGATGCTCTACAGCAGGGTGTCGTATCCGGAGATCTAGCCCGGAAAGTCTTACACAAACGCCATTCTATTGGTGCAATTTACTGTCCAGAAAGTGCTCAAGTGGTTCCTCTTGCCAGTGCTGAAAAGATGCTGGGAATACAAGCAGTAGAGACCCTTAAAGGAACACGCATTCCAGATGCTCTGCCTGCCTTGATTCAGAGAGGTGGCTTAATTGTAAGCCAACGGGGCTCTTCCACATTGTCACCCTCATCCTCTTCTCCTCCTTCTTCGCCCCCACACCTTCATTTTGACACTTTGTTTTTGCAAGGAGCTGGACCAGACGAACAGGCTAAACACAAACTCCTCGCTTATCTAATGACACACAGTTATATTAATGCCCACTCAGGAGAACGGCTAGTTCTACTCGAGCCTGAACTAAAAGAGGTAATTGGTGAAAGTCGAGGTGCAGAAAACCTTTCAGGGAAACATAAAACAGAAGCAACTGAGAATACTCTTTGTGAAACTGAAGAAGTAAAATGTGCCCTGCAAGAGGATGCAGCTTTGGTAGAAACAAGTGGCATTGTTGGGACCATTGTAAAGCATTCAGATCCTGGCTTTAAATCAGCAGAGACATTACCTGAAACCCAGAAACTGCCTACATGTGTAAAGTCAGAGAGCATTTTGCCAACAAATTATAGTTTGGAATTAACGAGTGCCGAATTAGAAGGGATTAAAAGGGAAGAAAATGTTCTGGGCAACACTGAACCTGATTCTGATCTCAGAGCTGAGACGCTCCATTCAGATCAGTGCATGCCTGAAGCTGATCCATCAGAAATGACAAAAAGCTTACCTATGGCACAAAGTGGTGATGATGATGATGATGATGAAGATGCAGAGCAAATGGTGAAGGAGTTATTGCAAGGTGGACTTTTGACTGATGGAGCCCAGAAGTTGCTATTGGATGAGGCTGTATCCCAGGGTTTGCTTCCTGGGCACACCGCTGTTAAATTAATGTCAAAGGCAGGGCTTTTTGGTGGTTTCTTGTATGTAGGTGCCTGTGAGTCACTGAGCACTGAGGATGTATTAGATGAAGGTTTGCTTGATGAAGACTCAATAACCACTGTTCTCCAATCAGAAAAGACTCTTGCTGGTGTGATTGATGTGGAACATGGCCAGATCTGCCCATTAATGGATGCTGCTCAGAGAGGACTTTTGGACCAAGAAACAGTAACTCGACTCCTTGAGGCTCAGGTTGTTTCTGGTGGAATTGTTGACATTCATAGAGGCAAGAAAGTTTCAGTTACCCTTGCAGCAAATCTTGGGCTGATAGAAGAGGACAATAAGGAAAATCTGCTTGCATTGGAAAAGTCATACCATGGGAAGAGATCCGATCCACAGACATCACATACAAAATTCACACTTCAGCTACAGATGGGTGGTGTGTTACACCCCAAGACAAAACAGCACTTGTCTGTTCAACAAGCCCTTCAACAAGGCATTATTGGCCATGAAGAAGCCCAGCAGATCTTTTTGCAACAGGTGGCTGAAGGTGGAATTTTGCATCATCACTCAGGTGTTCGCCTCACAGTTTCTGATGCATTACAAAAAGGTCTTATTGACAAATCCTTTGTGCAGAAGCTAGAAGAGTTTGAGAAGTCTTGCCAGAAGCAGGATCAGTTCAATTCAGATCCTGACACTGCATCTCTTCAAGCATTTGGTGGCTTCGTTTATGATAGTGCTTCAAAGAACAGACTTACATTGACTGAAGCCGTTTCCCATGGTTTGATTGATGAAAATGTTGCCCGCAAGGCTATGGGCTCAACCAGCGTACAAAGTGGGGTTTTGGACCCTCACAGTGCCCGTATTGTACCTTACTCTGAACTTATTAACCAGGGAAAGATTGATATTGAGACAGGTCAACGATTCCTTGAAGTGAGACCCTTCAGAGGTATTAGAGACAAACAAAATGGTCACATGATGACTGTACCAGAAGCTGTGAAGACTGGTCAAGTTGACCCTGTTCCAGCGCGAAGAGTATTGCAAAGTCAGGCAGATTCTGGAGGAATAATAAATATTTCAAATGGGAAGCGAGTATCCATACCAGAGGCTATAAATAAAAGCCTTGTTGAAAACGACATTGCAAAAATCATTGTGAAAAACCAGTTGGTGAAAGGTGGGTTGATTAACCCTTTCACTGGTCGGAGGGTGTCAGATCTAAAGGAGGCTGTCCAAGAGGGGCTCATCTCTGCAGAAATGGCTGCAGAAGTTCAGGGTAATTTTGGTGCTGTGGATGAAACGCATTTTAAGGAGCATTTAGGTTTGGCAACTAATAATGCACATAGTCCTCTTATGTCTGCAGGGTCTGATGAAGGCAGCCCTACTAACAGCAATTATCAATGCTCACAAGGGAGCACAACATATCTTTCAGAATCAGGAAATTCTCCCTGTGTGACAACACATTCTAAAGAAATTGTGATGATGGATCAACCACAGAAACTGCATCAGCACCATGTGCCTTTGGTCACAGAACAAATGTGCATTATTTCACCAAATGATCTGGAGAAAGGCAATGATGTATCGTCAGAATTATCTCATTTAGCCTTAAAAGCGGAAAAAAGGCTAAAGGAGGCCATTGAAGATTCAAGGTCAAAAGAACTTCTAGATAAGGAATTGCAGCATCAGCCAAATCAGCTTCAGGTTCAACAGGTGTCTGAGACTGTATCTGAAGACGGCAAAAACTATGCCACTATGCTCACACCTGACAATACTCCTGGGTCCAACATAAAAATCCAACCAGTTGAATCGACAGCTGCCAAAAGGTACACTATGCAAAAACACAATGAAGGGACCGTCTCCAAGATTGCCCTGGACGCAACAAAGAAGTTACATGATGAACAAGCCCCATCTTCAGAGGAGACCGAAGGACAAATTATCAGTGCAGCAAAATCTTTTCCTGATGTTACGGCACTCTGTGAAGCTAAAGAAAACGTTGAAAAACGCACATCTTTATTTATACTGGAGGAGAGACAAGATCTACCAAGGAGGAAAAGTAGCAATGAGAAGAATAAAAAGCCAGACAAAGTAGGTGCAGAAATAAATAAAAGGTTGATTAAACCTGTGGATATGAATGTGGAATCACCTTCAGAGGGGACTGAGACAAAGAATGTTAATGTATTTTTTGAGATTGGTGAAAGATCTCCCAAGTCATATGGGAAAACGGAGAATGAGGTAGAAGAAGGTTTGGAATGTGCCAAAACTGCAGATGAAAATGTATCATCAATTCTAGAGGATGCTGAGAAAGAAATGTTAAAAGGTGCGCTAGATACTTACCCTAAAGAGGCCAAAGATGAAATGAAGGTTAGAAAATCGAATACTGTAATGTCTACAGAGGACAGTGAGAGATTAAGGGAAGTAGCAGGCTTTGATGAAAAAACTGTAAAGGATATGAAAGAGAAAATGTTTGAAATACCCTTGGATGGTCTGACAATTCAAGGTGTTCCTGTACCCTCAAGTATGAAGGGCACTGATAATAAGTATGGACAAGATGTTGGCCTTACTAAAAAAGCAGTCGAGGAAAATGTGAAGTTGGAGATCGAATATGATTTGGAGGTTCTACAGCCTATAGATTTAAGCATCACTTCGTCTGAAGAGTGTGCCAAGATCAAGGCTGGGAAAGATTCTGTTGGCATTCAAGGATATGTGAAATTAGAGAAAGAGGACAAATTGCATGAGGAAGCACTGCCTACTCCAGATATGGTTGTTGTTCGCCCAGTACAAAGCAGTGACAGTAAGATGAGAAAAAAGGTTCAAGTGATTGAGAAAAACTCTGAAGACATGAAAAATAAGGAAGTGGACAAGGTAATTTTGGAGCCTCAGCAGCCTCCAGACTTGAGTGTGACTTCTGATGTCGAGTGTGCTGAGAATGAATCGGTAAAAGAAGCTACTAGAATCGATCAGGAATCTGTTGATAGGAAATTTGAAAGAGGGCACAAAATGGATGTTGTAGCTCCACAGGTTCCAGAAATAAATATAGTTTCATATCTAGAGGATGGGGAGAAAACTGGAAAAAATATCACTGCTAAAAAATGTACAGATGATGTGAATGGAAAGGAGTCTGGGGTGCAGTTACAGAGCACACAGTTTCCAGATTATGCTTTCCCTGTAATGGGAATGGAGTATGAAACTATTAAAGATGATGTGGACATTGAGAATAAATTTGCTGAAAAATGTTTGAAAGAAGAGAAAGGAGTCAAAGAACAGTTGAAAGGAGCACCTAAAACAAGTGATACTATTGAAGCTCCTACTGAGGGTGAGCTCCAGAGAGATGTTATGGAGGAACTAGATGTGATGTCAAAAGATGTGCTTGAAAGTCTCCCAGATGACAAACCCAAACATGATCTGCAAAGTGAAATGCAACACCAAATCATAAATAAATCAAAAAGCGAAAATACCAAAGAAGTAGATACTTCTGAGTCTCATGTTTCAGAGCAATCAGATAAGAAGAGGAAGAAGAAAAAGAAGACTAAAAAAGCCAAGCAAACATTGCAGTCAGAGACCGATGGTGAAAAGGTAGATGAAGCAGAGGTGTGCAAGGATGCTGCACCAACTCAAATGAAGAAATTGGATGTGGCAGAAAAAGAAAAGATGGGACAGCATCCGAAACTGAACCAGACGCAGCTGGAGAAAAAAGCTCTCCTAATGAAGGCCAAGGAAAGCATTCTTAAGAAAGTCTTTGAGCGGGGCATCACTGAGAAGCAGGCTGCTGAAGAGTTAGAAGCATTGCGTCAAGGGTCTGGTAAAGAACGCCATGTGGCTTCATGGGAAAAATCCAAGATCGAGCTGGAAGGCGTTGTAGCCTTTGCAAAGGAAAAGACTAATGGAACACTTCAGACACCACAAGTAGATGAGAATGAAAAGTTAGTGGTGGGAGATGTTTTTCCTGAGACTAGCTCTATAGAAATTGAAACTACAGAAACTGAAACAGAAGCTAAACCAGACAGATCTCCTGCAACTGTGACTTATGCCGCATCAGACAGAAATGAAAACACATCGTGTATTGCTATGGGCATTAAGGAAGGAATGACGCTTGAAAATGATTTCAATGAGAGGGCTGGAGAGGGAATAGCAAGCGAGTCTAATTATGAGCCACTTTGTATGAAAAATGAAAAGCTGGGAATAAAAACATCTCAAGTTAATGACCAACCATTAATTCTCCTTTCTGAGAGCTACAATGATTGTAAGTCAGATGTCAACAAGCATGTGCCTCCAACTGCATTAGCTAAGGATAATGCGGCAGTACCACAGAGTGAATTTGTTCACAATAAAGCTGAGAAGCTGGATATAAGGTCTGAAGTCAGTGGGCAGTTGTATACCACACTTGCTGTGGGTTATGAAGAGATGAAATCAGATTTCAGTAAATCTACACCTCCTTTCACATTAACTAAGGATTGTACTGCTCAACCACCAAGTGAGGATCATATACAAACCTCTAAAAAAGAGAAAAGCTCAGTTAAAAAGGAACTTCTGCAAGACATAGGGAAGGATGACTCTCCTATAGGTAGCCAAGAGGCAAGACTATGTCAGTCAGAGGAGTTTCCAGATTCTGACACTACAGAGGCCTGGGAAGAGGAAGAAGTTGAACCAGTGAAAACACAGAGGACCACCTCACAGATAAGCAAGGTAACTAATCCAGATTTAATATTATGTATATAACTATAAGTTTACCCTCCTCAAGTCAACTTTCATTAGAGATTCATGTCGTAATTTCTTTATATTCTCCATTCAGTCATCGTTGGTCCGTCAAGAGTGTCTCAAACATGATCAAAACATTTTAGCACTCCTCTCTATGGTGAGACACATTGAGGTACGTCTCAAGCAGCAGCAGCAACAGTTTACAGGCCGAAGTCTCCTAGCACTTGATGATGTCATCAGACAAACAGAGGTAAGCACTGTCAAGGCACTTGTATAGTATAGGAAAATGCAGCATCGTGATCTTATACGTTTCTTTCTTAACCTGAAACAGACTCTCGCTTTGGAGCTCAGTGATTTGGAGCCACAAGTAAACATGGAAGTTGAAGCATCCGGGAAGCTTCTGGAATTGCACCCTGAAGATGTCCCACCTCAGTTACTCATGGCCTTGGAGAAGGATGGTCGTAGTTTGTCTCGTGCATACGATGCTGCAAAAGATGTTTCTTTGAGTGTTCTACAGGCCATGAAAGCATACCGTGGTGCACAGAAGGTATATTTATTGTGAAACATCTGTGGGTTTCCAAGTAAATTTAGCATGTTCCTAATGATATCTAATGATTGCTCAAGCTAACCACCACCATCTGGAATGTACCTTGTTTTTCCTGAGCCTCGGCTAACCAGTTATAGGTTGGTTTGTGATTTTGAAACAACTTGCCTCTCCCAAGTTTGTGGCCTAGCCATAAGGTTCATCAGCTGTAAATTACTTTGATTCATTGCAGAATGGTGCCTTAGTCTGGAATAGACTAATCTGTGACTCCTAGAGTCACAGATTTTTCTAAATGTTTGATTAATGAACTCCATATTTATGCCTCATGTTTTGTTAACGTTTTGTTAATGTTTTGTATGGTTTCTGATTACAGGTGCCCCTAGTATACAATAGTTTGTATGTTGTTGGCACAGCAGAACATTCCTCCAGTGTTCCACAGTAGCATTCCAGAAAACACTCAAAGCTCATCATTTATAATTGGTTTGACATCTAAAATGCTGCCCTTTTTTCAGGAGGCAGTGAGTAATAAAGTTGAATCTTTGGCTGGGCGTGTGGACAGCCTTCTCAGCTGGCTTCAAAACACTGAAGCTCAGATGGAGCAAGAAACGAGGGACGATGGGAAGATAAGAGAAAACAACAGCAGAACACTAGTGAACCTTACTCAAAATCTGCAGAAGTGCAAGGTATGATTCACTTATACTGCGCCATTTTCAGCATTTCTGTGTGGTTAGCATTTAAACGATGTACCCTATTGAAAGTTGCTGTTGTGGAATGTTTTTCAGGAGTTAGAGGAATGTCTCACAGCACGCTCCACTGACATGAGCGCTGTAGCATTTGACATTCAGGTGTTTATCTCGGAGCGTGCCCAGGATCTGGAACCAGAACAGAGCAGACGTTTGTTGAGGCATCTGCAGCAGCTGCAGAGGGCCTTCCACCAGGCTTCAGGCCGCGCTCATGCTAGAGCTGAGGCCCTGTCAGTCCAGCGAGCCAGAGAGGACGAGCGAGAGCTAAAGGAGAAAGAAAGGGAACAGGAGAAAAGAAAGCAGGAGGAAGAGAAACAGACTGCATTGAATAGAGAGGTTTGCAAACACTGGTTAAATGCTTATTTAGCCATTCGTTAAAGGGCTGTAATTCCTTCATTATCTAATGATCTGTGAATTAAATCCAGCTTTAAATTCTTTCCTAATTGGAATGGGAACTAACTGGTTACTTATCTGCAGTTTACAGCAGTGTAGTGTTTGCATTTATAGAGCAATAATGCAGGATTTCACAATGATACTTGCACATAAAATGCTGTTTGTAACTCAAACATGGAAACTTTCATTCTGTCAGTTGCAGTGCTATTATTGCTAGCCCCATAGTGCTTCCACAGCTTATTTTGCTAGCTGCTAGAGTCTGTTTTGCTTAATGCATGTGTGTGAATATAACATGTGTATTAACTGTCTGCCTTGCTCTTACAGATTGCCACAGAGGACAAGCGCTTTATGCCACCTCGGAAAAGGCTAGAAAAAATTAAACATGGCATATATTATGTTTAGCAAGTCTAATTTATTTTCCTTTTTCTTTATTGCTTTAAAGATAAGGAAAATTCTAACTTAGAAGAAATGTTTGTCTTAATCAGAAATCTTTTTTTTTTCCTGCTTGACTGATCTGAGGATCTGTTTGTGTGCTTGTGTGAAAGCTCTGGATACATCTTGCTCAAACAGTACATATTTGTTGTGTCAAAAATGAAGTGCTCTTTGTCAGATTAAATAGTGTAAAGGGTAAAAAACGGTTCAAATGTTTATCATGAGTGCTTGTACTGGTAAATAGAAAGAACTAAAGCTTGCCAATGCAAGCTTTCTCAATTTCCTTTTTTCTTTACCCCTTTCTTTGTGGGGAATTAGGAGGTACAGCAGCAGAAGGCAGATTGCTCACAGAAACTTGAAGGCCTTAACATCTGGTTGGCTGGTGCAGCCAGTTTGATAGCCAGTCATAGAGCAGGAGTGGATTCAGGTGACGTCAGCATGCTTCAGAAGAAACAGAGTGACCTTAAGGTGAGAGATTAATACTGCTATTAGTTTTATATAAAATATTATTATCTTTATACAGTTTTGATTTAAGTGTGTCTGGTTTTCTGCTTCAGTAAATTGACAGAGGAAACGCTTTCCTAGTACAGTGCATCATATTATATGAGTAAAACCAACATTTCTCTTTTCAGAAAAACAACAAATTCTATGATTTAAACCTTTTGACCTTTAAGTATTCTTACAAACAACTTTTTAGCATACAAAAATGGATTGTATTGAGGTAGGCATCTTCAAATCAGTGCATCAGAATGCCTATCAGGGGTAATAGTCTGTGAATAGTAATTTTATGTTATATCAAGATTTGATAGATCGCCCTTTTCTAAACACAAAACATTTTGGTTTCAATCACTGTATTATTAGTTTTACTCTACTTTCTGAGACATTTTAGAATGATTTATAACAGTGATTCCAGCTTTTGAAGGGTTGTGTTGATTAGCTGTTACCTAAACCTGCATCGCAATTGATCAATGCCTTTAGGAGGTGCAAAAGGATCTTCAGACCAAAGGTGATGGAGTAATGGAGACAATACGGTCAGTAGAAGAGTTCCTGGCCAAACGTGGTGATGATCTTAGTCAAGAGGATAGAGCCAGCCTGCAGGAAGCACTTGCACGCATGAAGGAACAATACAGCTCTCTCACAGAAACGGCCCAGTCCTCACTCACACAACTGGACACCGCCATCAGCACAACACTCCAACAAAACACACAGAGGGTAAAAACCTCATGTAGCTTTCACTTTGCTGTCAATTAATTTCCATCTCCGAGCATCACCTGAAACAATATATTCCTGTGTTTCTTTGCAAGGCTAAAGCAGAGGAGGAGCTGCAGGAGACTCAGGGAAAAATAGACTTGCTGTTTGAAGAGTTGTCATCATTGGACACATTCAAGAGGAAATCTCTTGGAGAAACTGTCCCAGATGCACCCACTGCTATGGCACCAGAGAGCGCCCTGAATTCTCACAGTGACCTGCTGAAGGTTTAAATTATAAAATTTACTTACTCTATTATTTTGAATCAGTCAGTCAGAATCACAATTTGAGGTTTTCTTTTGGAAAAAAGGCTCAGTATTGGTCTTGTACTTTGACTTATAGATAATTATGCATCATCTTTCTTTTTAAAGTTATCTACCACAGCATATTGGAGTTAAAATTTTAAAAATTCAACCTTTAGGTTAATATTTGAGGATATTTACTTATAAAATTACAACAACTTTCATACATAGTCCCCAAAATAATTGGACTAAGCATGAAACACAAGTTGTATAGTTATATGTGGTTGCAGTCATACTAGGTTGCAGACCACTGCTGTGCTGTGTCTTCACAATTACAAGAAATCACTTGTAAATGAGCATTTGCTCATGTGTATACACACTAGTGCAAGAAAGACAATGGTTTTCAGTAGTATGAAAATACTGTGATTGATTAGCTGGTATTAGCTATGATTTTATTTAATGTCAATCCAATGAATCTCCTTGGCTCAAACTGGTTTCTCTACAAATCGGCCATTGTGAAGATTAGAAAAAATGATGTCACAAGTCATGTCACATGTCACAAGTGTTTGCTGTATTCCGAAGATCTTTTTCACCGTTCATGTGTTGCTCATTCTTACAGGCGGAGCTGCAACATTTACAAGCCCAGCAGGCTCACCTCATGCAGGTGGCCCAGTCCACTCGCTCTCTGCTGGAGCAACCTGATTCCAGTGTACCTCCAGAAGAGAAGAAACGTCTGCGTGCCAGGCTAGACCAACTGCAAAGCCAGCATCAGGAGTGCCTCCAGAGCTGCCAGGACAAACTGAGGCAA
This sequence comes from Hepsetus odoe, assembly GCA_017165825.1. Lineage (NCBI taxonomy): Eukaryota > Metazoa > Chordata > Actinopteri > Characiformes > Hepsetidae > Hepsetus > Hepsetus odoe. The sequence goes on from CM029368.1 coordinate 9,947,291, forward strand.
ACAGAAACCCTCCGAGATGAGCTTTCCAAATTCTTGCAAGAGCATGGGAATCTAGTTGCATGGTTGGAACAGAGTGAGCAGGGTCTCTGTTCCTTGGGACAAGGAGAAGCTGATGCACAGGCTCTGAGGGACCGACTAGAAGAGCACAAAAAGGTAAGGATATCTCAACACCACCCTAATACTAACTTATGCTTTTCTAGAAATGCTTTTTCCTTAAAGCAGGTCAATGTTTCATGAAAATAATTTGTTGCTAATTCATCTTTGGCATGTTTTCTAGCTGGCGGAAGATGTGATCTGTCATAAGGCAGACTTGCGGTTCGTATCCATTTCTGGTCAGAAGGTTCTAGACTCAGTTAAGGGGGCTCTATCGAGGACTGGTGACCCTGATCCAGCTCTGGAGAACACAAGGCAGCTAGTCAGTGACAAGCTACTAGATGCTACGCAACGCTACAGTTCATTACAAAGCAAGGTAGGCAAAAAATTGATTATCAGTGTGTATATAGGATATAGAGCATATACTTTCTATTGAGCCTCTTGAGGTCTATCCTAGGTGTTGCACAAATTAGTCTGCTTAGAAATCCACTAGATGGCACTATGAGCAGCAGTCATTTAGTCCAGTGCAGCAGCAGAAAGCATAAGCAATTTATTAGAATCTGAACAGGAAAACAATATAGGAATGACTCCATACCGACCAATCCAAGGCATTTAGCACAACCAAAACAAACTGGCTTGATCAAGTATCAACTGAAGGTTGCTTCCTTTGCATAATACTGTATGCTTCCATCTAAACTCTTAATTGTCTGGGTTGTTGATATGCTGTCAGCTAGAATTTACATGATACACAGTTATTTGCTTCACACTGAACTCATTTATAGTGCTGCTCAGAGGTGCTAATAACTGTGAAAGGGAAGAAATATGTTTAGAACATAGTGTCATTTTGGTGTTGGTAACTCAAAATACAAAATTTGCCACTAGATCTTAGTAACAAGCTACTAACATATTTTTTTTTCTTTGTAAGAGCAGTAAAAATCAATTGTCATGCAACTTTTAATCTACACTTTCTGCTCTTTCTCCCTCTTGCAGTCTGCAGATCTCGGTACCCATCTGTCCAGTCTACTGGATCAGTACCGGCAGTTCCAAAACGAGGCTAGTGCTCTGGACTCATGGCTGAGTGCTCAAGAGCAAAATCAGAATGTATTCAAACCCAGCGGAGAGAAGACTGACTCACAGACACTACAGAACACACTGAATATTGTAAAGGTGAGGGTGATTTGAGATGAACTGTAAACACTTTTTTCTGATTGATATGCAGTGAGTGTCATTAGTAAAAGTTTTCTAATTCTATTCAAAATTCTGTATGTTTGTAACACCTTTTTAACAAATCTTAGCACCTGCAAGATGAGCTCGCTGAGCGCTTAGTGCAATTGGAGAAAGTGAAGAAAGCAGGCAAAGTGCTCACCAGTACCCAGGAGTCTCTCACTCTCAAAGCAGCAGATGTCAACACAACTCTAGGTAGCAGCACGTGTCCTGTTTATTTAGAAACATTTTATCTATCTTTGGATAAATCTATAGTTTGATATTCATGTTTTGCAATACTCTTCCTAACCATTTCAGATGAGCTCAATAGTCGATTTGGAGCTCTGTCAGAGCACGTCTCACAGAGGGCCGAACAGCTCCAGACTGCTGTGGCTCAGTCTGTCAGCGTTCAGGAGGGACTCAAAGCGCTACTGACCTGGCTTAATGCTCTAGCATTGACTCCTGGGCCAATCCAGCCTACTGCTCAAGCAGTGCAGGAGGCCCTCACCCAAAATCAGGTATCAGAATTATCTGGCTGTACCACATTTAATGGAATAGTGTGACACATCCCCAAGACCTATTTGGTTCGGTATCTGACATATTTTCAATTTTGCATTGGATTTAATGTAGCCTGAAGTAGCTAACACTTAACAGAAGACGATATCTCCACAAATTTAGATTTGTGCCACACAACCTTCATGCTTACCGCTTGCATTCTTTGAGATCATTTAAGTTTGATTTGACAGCTGAAAACTCATAAAGAAGTTATATACAGTAACATCTCTATTTAGAAATAGTTCAAATTAAACCAAGAATAAAATAGTCATATTTCTTTTGTAATACAGTGATGCCGGCAAAGATGGTAGATTTTTTTTTTGTTTGTTTTTGTTTTAATTTTATCCAGAGATACTAAATGATTGAATGTTTTTGCTGAATAATATTTTCACCCGAACAATATTTATTTATCTCCCCCCTCACAAAGAAACTGCGGCAGGAGTTGCTGTCCCGGCAGGGCAGCGTAGAGGCCACTCGGGATGCTGTAAAGAAGCTTGTGAAATCAGCAGATGCATCAACAGTCTCTGGCCTGCAGAGGTCCCTACAGGACCTGACTGAGTGCTACACAGCAGCCCAGACCAAGCAGGCTGAAAAAGAGACAGAACTAAGGGGACTTTTGCCCAAGCTTGAGAGTTTTGAACGTCTGAGTGCAGACCTTCACGACTTCATAAGGAACCGAGAGAGGGCGCTGAGCCTAGGGGGCCAACCTGAGCACAGTGTGGAGGACTACAGACGCACCATAGAGGTAGTGAAGACCCACAGACAGCAGCCATCATTCCAAATTTTGCAGTATTATGGGTTACTTAAAAAAAAAAACACAAACAAAAAAAAAACAGCTTCATTTATCTTATCACCTTTTTGTGTTTTAGGAGGTGAAAACAGAGTTAACCCAAGAAATGGCTCAGCTGAAGTCATTTGTTGAACTTGGTACAGACCTGAGCCAGTCTGAGGTACTTGCCAACACACACAGCCTCCTGGATTCAACCAAAGAAGTGTCTGACGACTTTGCCCGTCTGGAAGCAAGTGTCAATGAAAAGTGAGTGTTGGGCTATGGACCTGAAACAAGGACATGTCAGGACAATCTTTTTGTCTCAGCTTTTATCTTAAAAGTGAAAAAGCACTACAGATGGCTGTAATCCTGCCATTTCCCACTTCTGACATGATCTATTTTGGGGCAGCGGTGGCCTAGCGGTTAGGGCGTTAGCCGCATGATCGGAGGATCAGGGGTTCAAACCCCTTCCCAATAGGTTGCCCTGAGGTACCCTTGAGCAAGGTACCGTCCCCATCACTGCTCCCCGGGCGCTTTCAATAGCTGCCCACTGCTGCACGGGTTTGAGTGTGCATGGGTTAAATGCAGAGGTCCAATTTCGTTGTGGTTCATGTGTGCTGTGCAATGGCCTCGCAATGACAAGGGTTGTCACTTTCACTTTTTTTTCACTTTCTTTCTTGGTTATATTTTGTCACGGTTCCCTGATGAACTGGTGCTAATTGACAGCCATAGATTTCCACTTGTCCCATGCATGTCAAAATCATTAACCTCATTAAAAGAATAGAACAAATGGAATGGAGCCATGTCATTCAAGTCATAAAAAAGCAGTCAAATATGTGAGAATACTGTGTGTGTATAGCATCATACAAGAACTGGATTTTAAAATGCTTTTCTGGAGGTTAAGATGTTTGACGTATCAGAGACTTTTCAACTTGCTCCCCATGCAATGGTGTTCAGTCATGGTTTGTCATATGATGAGTGGCATATTAGTTATGCAACCTTTCTGTGTAGTAACCCTTTCACCCTTGCTGCAGATAACAGTAGTTTAGTGTACTGTCTGTGCACAAGTCTGCATGGTCGCTTGGCTCCGTTAAACATGCCTCATGAAGGCCTGTTCTGTCGCCATCACTTAAAATAATCACCTCTGTAGCCTTTCTCTAATAGCACAGTGCAAGAGGCATGAAGCCCAAACAGTTGGAGTTTATTGTGAGGTTTAATACTGTGGCTTGGAATATGGTTGTCAAAAAGTTTTTTAAAAAACTGGAGACAATTTTTTTTGTAGAATCATTTTATAATTATTATAGTTTTTATAAACAAAACACTATAGAAGCCATTAGTCACTCAAATATTTTTCTGTAAAGAAATTCCCTAAACTCTCACCGACGACTTCCACATATTCATTAATGTAGTGCAGAATGCCTATGTGGTTTAGGATGCAGTACATATTATTTGGAATGATAAGAATGAAAAGTAAAATGTATTGTGTTGCCTAACCCTGCAGATAGATATTTTAGATCTTAATATTTTAAGGATGGATTAGAAATGCTCTCCTAGATTCAGTTCTAGATAAGTCAAAGCTATATAAATTTCACCTTCAGCTGAACTGATTGTTGAGATTCTTAGGTTTCATGATTTAATTTAATTTTTCTCTACAGGTTGGGTGCCATCCAGAGCTGCGAGCTGCAGTTGGAACAGTTCCGCTCGCGTTCTGGCTCACTCCTCAGGTGGTTGCAGACGGTGCAGGAACAGCTTCCGGCTAAAGAACCAAGCCTCAACACTGAGGGCCTTCAGAGGAGGGTACAGCAGCTCAAGGTGGGTCTGCAGTGGCTCTGTTCATGCATACATGTTTAACATTCTGAATAAATGTTTAACATTTCTGAATTAAAAATGATAGCCAATGAGTCTTACCCTAAGTATTTTGCATGACCTATTTTATTGTATATACTAGGGGTTTAGCTGCTTTAGCTGTCATTTTCAGGGACACCACTCAGCTGTAAATGATACTAAGGTGAATTGAGCATGTGTCAGTATTGTTAAAAGCTGTTCAAACCCCTTTCTCAGGATCTCCGGAGTGAATGGGAGTCCCAGGGAAACCAGGTTCAGGAGCTAAATAGGAGCAGCTCAGAGCTGGAGAGTCTAATCATCAGCATCACAGCTTCACACAATAAGACCGGTAGGGAGACTGGTAAAGGTTCAGAAGTTGTAGTGAAATGAAACTATGGCTGCATTACTTTGTCATTAGAGCTTGTTAATCCTGTCCCATTAACAGTATTTCAATAATGCAATCTCATTGATCAGTTCTTTAAGTCTTCTACACACATTAACCAACCTAAGGAAGCCATTGCCATTAGGGAAAAGTGCTGAGGGGCATACCTGGTCATCTAATTTTAGATAGGCATTATGTGTCAAAGTAACTTCCACATGAAAACCTGGACCAAAAGGTTTCTAGCACAGTATTGTTCAAGGCATCAAACTGCATCTTATTCTCATACTGCATACTGGTGCCTCATCTGCTTCAACACACAACAGTCCACATGATGTAAAAGAAATCAGGCTAGTCCACCTTCTTCAACGGTCCAGTTCTGATCCTCACACAACCCTCTACACAACAAGCTATAATACACTGTAATTATAGTGTGTTATTACAATACACTATAATACACTGTAAGAAATGGTCCCAAATTATTTGTTAAAAATCTTGCATTAATTTAAAATGTGAGAGCTAGTTCGTACAAACATTTGATGGGTATATGATATTAGACAGTAGTTTAAAATACATACAGTACTGTGCAAAGGTTTTAGGCAGGTGTGAAAAAATGCTGTAAACAAAGAATGCTTTCAGAAATATAAATAATGATTGTTTATTTTTTATCAATTTACAAAATGCAAAGTGAGCGAACAAAAGAAAAATCTAAATCAAATCAATATTTGGTGTTACTACCTTTTGCCTTCAAACCAGCATCAGTTCTTCTAGGTACACTTGCACAAAGTCAGGGATTCTGTAGGATTATAGTCGGTGTCTGATCAACCAGTTTTACCAAACAGGTGCTGATGATCATCAGTGTCACACGGAGGTTGAAACACAGTCATGTTTGGAACAACCGACCAGCCGAGTTCCTTCAAAAACTGTGTGCAAGTGACCTAGAAGAACTGATGCTGTTTTGAAGGCAAAGGGTGGTCACACCAAATATTGATTTGATTTAGATTTCTCTTTTGTTCATTCACTGCATTTTGTTGATTGATGAAAATAAATGATTAACACTTCCATTTTTGAAAGCATTCTGTTTACAGCATTTTTTCACACCTGCCTAAAACCTTTGCACAGTACTGTAGAAGAAATCTTCTTTTTAGATGAAGAGAAGTGTGTGTGTCTGCTTGAGTTTCCATCATGTTTGGCCTGCGTGAGCTTTTGTCTGTATAGTGGTCTGTGCTTGAGCTGTATGTGTGCTAGTGCTTTTATGTACGGCGTGTTCTGTGCATGTGTGTATAGCAGCGTTGTCTGAGTGTGTGCCTCTCTCCCAGGTGTTTCCCAGCTCAATGGTGCCGGCAGCTCCAGCAGTGTCAATGGCATTCACACCTGCAGAGGTGAGCTCCCTCCAGCCCGCTTGTCACTGAGCATCGCAGAATGCCCTGTGCTGCAAGCAATTTAGCCATCTGTCCATGCTCACTCTTTCACACACCAACATTCCATGATTCATCATATCTAGAACAAGCTAAACATGCATTCCATTACCCCCTTCTGTCCTTTGCACTGTTAGTTTTTTTTGGATGCTGTGCGTCAGCTTTTGTCTGTGTGCATTTGGCTTATTTGTTACATTATGTAAAGGCTTCCCACAGAAGCCTCAAGATCTTCACTGATCTTCATTCTTCACCATGTGTTGTGTGATGAAATAGGAACAAGGGGTATACTAATTGTGGTTAGGTCCCAACATTTTATTAATAAGTGTGCTGCATCTTAAGGTTTGTATTTTCAGAAATGTTACAGTTGTGAACTTCAGCTAAATTATAGTTAGCTTATTAAATTTAGACTTGGATTTAAATTTAATTCAATTCAATGTAGGTAGGATATGCTAGGCTGCCGAAAAATGAATGCAATACATTACATTTCTTGTCACATGTAGCCAGTGTGACAAGCTATTGACTTTTGCTTTTTGAACCGCTTTTTAAATAATTACCTCTACATTATAGTCTTACATCATTTGCCACTTTTATATATTTTTTTTATTTTTCTTTTTGAATTTGAGTTGCCTTAACCTTAACTGAGGGCTAAATTAATTAGCTATATATTAGCTGTTACTGTAAAGCGTGTTATTGTGCTGTAGTGTGCGTGCGTGTGTGTGTGGATTTACTGTTCTTTGACTCTTTGACTCCAACTGTTGAGCTATTTTCATTTTCCACCTTATAGAATGAGTTACGCAGCACTTGTGAACCTTAGCAATGCAGGTCATGGAAATGTTTGTTTTTTGTGACGTGTATGACAATGGATAAGTTGGAAGATTTGAAACTGGTGAGGGGTTAACAGTCAGTGCCACGATTTCTGAAGGAAAAGTAAAACATTTTCACAATAATTAAATTTGTCATTCTGCAGTCTGTTTATTTCTGTCATCATTTCCTCTCTATTCAGACCTGACAGACATCCAGGTGGTGGTGGCAGATGTTAACAGCAGATATGAACAGTTGGGTGGGAATCTGCAGGAGAGACAGGACAGACAGCAAGCATCTCTGGAGCTGCGTCAGAAGGCCAAGCAGGACACAGAGGCTCTGCTGCAGTGGTTGGGTCCTCGTGAGCAGAGTCTGACCCAGGGACAGACTGCCTCACCATCACGGCCTGAGGTGGTTCGAGCCCAGGCCCAAGAGAACAAGGTGAGCGCCACAGATTATGTTTCTGAAAATTCTCTTTGAAGATATGATGATCTGTTTGCCTAAAATACTTACATGGTTGCATGGATGTAGTGTTATGCAATGGCTCCTGTAAAACACAGAAAATAAGCATGGATAAAGACTGTAATTTGACTGGGCTGAAAATGGCCTTTCTAGCCTACTGGTGGCCCTCCAAGAGGTTGCATAATCAATAATCTGACTGAATGATATCTTTGCCATGCAGGCCTTTCTGTCTGAACTCGCAGAGCGTTCTGGAAATGTGGATGATCTGAAGAACAGCTTGAAGCAGCTGATAACAGAAAACCCAGATTCCCCAGAAGCAGAAACCTGGAAACAGCAGCTAAAAGACATAGGTCAGTGGGAAAAAAAAAAAGAATGGTTTTATGAAGTGCTTTCACTCTAAATAGTGTCCACTTTCCACAACACAGTAACTGCACACAGAGATTAAGTGTTGTATAACAGGCCAATGGTTCCTAATCAAACCTGTTACGCTGAGCCCTTGATATTCTAATATTTATTTCACATGTTTGAGTGTAGCTTTAAATAGGACGCATGTGTGTGTTCATATGGTACAAAAAACTAAAAATATTTGCGTGGGCACTGTGGTTCTGAAAGGTTGAGGGCTACTGTGGCACATCAAACAAAAGTGTGGCATGGTGTGTAGGTCTGAGGAACTGGAGGGAGGCTGCCGGAAGAGCTTTCAGTCACTACTCAAGATGTCATTGCTGCCATGACTCAAAACATCAAAACCATTTTTAAAGCAGAACCAGTTTCTCCCAGGACTGCATGTGTTTTTTGTTTTAATGAGACTGCAGAAGTAGATTAAATTAGAAGTGATTTCCTTTTATCTTAATGCCCCATGGCCCTTGCTGTGCTTGCCTCTTAAATGATTATTTGCAGTCACACTCTGCCATTCAAGGTACCCCAGAATCTTCATATTGCCAAGGGTACCATAGCACACAGCTGCTGCTGTTATGGTTTCTAATAGCATCATAACAGGCTGTTATGTTGGTTTTAATCAGCCACATTCACAGTTGCTCCTGTTTCTAGACTCAAGATGGGAAAAGGCAAATAAGACTGCAGCTCAGAGGCAGACCGAATTGGAGACATGTGCTGACAGGCTGGGTAGCTTTGCATCAGCAGCCAATCAACTAGGCCCCTGGCTGCGAGAGAAGGAGCTGATGATGAGTGTGCTTGGTCCCCTGAGCATTGACCCCAACATGCTTAACACACAGAAACAACAAGTACAGGTATAAAAACTGCATTTCTGTTCTTTTTTTTTTTTTTTTTTTTTTTTTTTTTTTTCCCCCCTTCCTTACTTGTGTTAGATAACACGTGTGTCTCTCTCTCTCGCTCTCTAATATATATATACACACATACATACATATTAATGAATCACAGGTCCCTTTTCCCAGTCATTAATTCTTCTGCATTTGCCTTCCTCTCTTCACCCAGTTCATGTTGCGTGAGTTTGAGACGAGGCGTCCACAGTTTGACCAACTGACCCAAGCAGCAGAGGGTATCCTTTCTCCAGCAGGGGAACAGGGCATTGGAGATGGTCAGGACCTACTGGAGGTGCAGCAGGAGCTGGCCAGCATTACTCAGCAGTGGGACGACCTGACTTCTCGGCTCTCTGGGCGCTCTAGTCAGATTGATCAGGCACAGGGAACCAGCGAGCGCTTCCAGGCCCTGCTGAGGGAGCTCTCACTGAGTGTGGCTGATTTGGCTGAGAGGTTGGATTCCCAGGCCTCCTTGAGTGCCCAGCCTGAGGCCCTGCGCCACAGGCTACAAGAGACTGGGGAGATCCGTTCTGAGCTGGAGCAGAGAAAAGTCCAGCTGGCAGAGGCCAAAAAGCTATGTGCAGAGCTAAGTGCTATTGTAGCAGAACCCTACCTCAAAGAAGAGCTACACAAAAGACTGGAAAGTGTCAGTGGCCCACTCAGCAGCCTGGAGGAAAGAGCAGGTGAGTACATAGATTTGAGCACAGAGATTTGAGTTTGAGGTTGATGTTTAGTAGAAAAAAAAATGAATACAATGAGGGAAGATCCAAGTTTAAGTGTACCTATTTAAGTGGCATGCGTGGCCCAAAAATCAGGAAGGTTGAGGAGGTCTGACAAGTAGGCTGAGCTGAGCAAAATACTGCCCTAATCGATGCTCCCTGGCTGCCACCCATTGCTAACACTGTCAGTGTATTGGCTAAATGTAGAGAATGCATTTTTTTTTTTTTTTTTTTTTTTTTTTTTGGCTTACTCTGTGTTCCACAATTTGTCACAATGACAAATAGTCATTTTCACTGATTGATTCATTTTGATTTACAGTATTGTACAGTGTTGAAAATAAATATAGTAAAGTTCCCATTCATCTAGCCAGTTTCCAATAATTCAACTGTCATAATATGCCCCTGATTCAGCTGAACAAGTCCTCAGAAATTCAAATTATGTGGGCATGTCAGGATATAACATGGATAGGAGTCAGAAAAAAATTCTGCAGAAGAATTATGAGGAAAAATTGATGTAAAACCATAAATGTTAATTTCAAGCCTTTAGTCTATAGTATGTTGTCTGTATATTATTTGTTCCATAAATATAATGCTTTGACCTGTGTCTCTGCTCAGCGGATGGCCTGTCCCAGCTTCAGTCTGCTCTCTCCAGCACACAACAGTTCCAGCAAATGTTTGAGGAGCTTCGTGGCTGGTTGGATGGGCAGGCTGGTGAGCATACAAGTGGTGCATCTGATCCCCTCCCGTGCCATCCAGAAGCTTTACAGACCTTATTGACCAAGCAAGAGGAGTTGCTGCGAGGGGTGGCCCAACAGCGTGGCTCCTATGAACTGATCCAGGCTGAGGGTGCATCTCTCTTGGCATCATTGCCTACTGGAGATGAACGTTCAGCTCTGCAGGCCCGATTGGTCACTCTGCGGCAGGACTGGGAGGACTTGAATCAATGCCTCAGTGAAAGGCAGACTCGTGTTAAAGAGACTCTTTCCCGGGCTGAGCAGTACCAACAACATCGGGACGAGCTGGCTCCCTGGGTGACGGAGTGTGAGAAGAGAGAAACGGCGATTCAACCTTCTCTGGACCCTGCTGCCCTGGATGATGCTTTGCAGAAGGCCAGACAGCTAGGCTTGGACTTAGATCGTCACCGTCCCTTACTGGATGCACTGAATTCCGCAGCAGACCAGCTGCTGGAACAAAGTAGGACAGGTGAGGAGGAGGTGAGGGATGAAAAAGCCCAGCTAAACCGCAGGGTAGATGGCCTCTCTGAGAAATTACATGGGCGTATGGCACAGCTGGAGGAGCTGGGCAGCAGGCTGAAGGAATTTGAAGAAGGTAGGCAAGCAGTAGAGAGGAGGATTGAGGCAGCCAGGCATCAGCTGGAGGTCCAGGAAGCTCTGGGTCCACAGGCCTGCAGCAACAAAAGTTTAGAGCGGCTCCGCAGCCAGCAGGAGATGCTGATCTCTCTACAGCCACAGGTGGTGTATATACGTGATCTTGCCCATGGGCTGGTACAAGACATGTCCCAAGTAGGAGACAGGGGAGAGGGAGCACAGCGGTTGGTGCAGCAAGCCAGTGACGCAGTGGGAGAATATCAGGAAATCACTGAGAAGGTGAGGGGAACAGGTTGTGTTCGTCATACGTTTAATTAATTATTATTATTTTTTAACAATAGTGTGGTTGAATTTTTACTCCAAAGGAAAAACACTAGAACCTATACTTTTTATTAACCTTATTTGCATTATACAAATATATTATAATTTATATTTGTAAAATACAGCATTTTAAATGATTAAATGAAAAATGAATTTCCTTTTTAAATTCCTGAACATTAAATAAAAGCTTGATCAAACATAATCATAAGCATATTGGTAAATACAATACCAGTTCACTCTGACTACAGCTTATTAAAAAAAAAAAAAGTTTTATAATGTTTTTTTTTGCAAAATGTTTAGCACTACTTCCAGAGCAGTAGTGTAACAAATCTTTTAATCCAATAACGTATCCATAATACTAAACTTACAAATATACAAGTTTCAGCTTTTTGAATTTTCTCATTATTAAAATTGAAATGTAAGTGGGTTTTTTTTTTTTTTTTTTTTTTTTTTTTTGTCTGTTGCTCAGATTGAGCAGTGCTCCTCATCCCTTGAGTCACGCCTGCAAGGCGTAGGGGAGGTCCAGTCCCACGTCCGTGATGTCTTCTCCCGGCTGGCTGATCTGGATGACGAGCTTGACAGCCTGAGTCCTGTGGGGCGGGATGTGGACTCTCTGGCCTCACAGGCTGAGGCCGTGAAAGGTTACCTGAGCCGACTGGCTGCCCTGCGGACTGAGCTTGAAGGCTATGGGGGCGAGTGCACTGCTATGCTGCGTAAAGAGGGCAGCTCACCAGACTTGCTGGCCCTCAGAAGGGAGACTGAGGCACTCAGTCGTCAGGCGGCAAAGTTAGCTGAACGAGGCCAGGGGCGTCTGTCCCTCATAGAGGCAGCTGAGGAGAGGGTAAGGGAGTTCTATGCCCGCCTCACAGAGCTGCAGGGACTGCTGGACCGGGCAGAGGATGGAGTGAATGCACAGGGCATTGTGGGTACAGAAGTGGAGGTGATCAAACAGCAGCTTCAAGACTTTAAGGTAAGAAGAGATGAGACTTTTCATCAAGCCGAGGTATCTGGGTTTTTTTTTTTTTGCATCAGATGACAGATTCTGTAATTGTGGCTTGGAACACTATTTAATATTTGGAATTCCTCTGAGCACTGAGAACCTATTGCTAATGAGTCATGCGGAGGCATGAGCTGGAGACTGTTTAGAAAGTTGCCTCTCTTTTTGAGACTTGCCTGCTTTTTTCTCAGCTACCTTCAGCATAATTAGAGATTCTGCAACCAGCCAGTCCAGTTTGAATATAAACTAAGTCAGACTAGACCTGTAATTTGATACAAATTATACTGTTCATTCTCTCCAAGCAGCTGATCATTGAAAGGCTTTGTGTGCATCTGTGAGTGCGAATGAGCGAGGCCAGACAAGTGTGCGAGTGCCATAGAGAGGCTATATTAGCGTCTGTGGATCTCGGCTCTTCTCACTTAATCAGCTCCAGCCGTCAGTCCCCTGGCTCTTGTCCCAGCATGCTTCTCTGAAGGTGGAGGAGGAGCAGAGAAAACAGCATGACACAGTTACTCCTGCTCCTCTGCTGCTGAGAAAAAAGCACAAGTTTGTTCTCTTACCCCTCCAGCCTCACTTCCACCCTCATCTCAAAAGCTGATCAATTGTGACCTCCCCACACTTTCCCTGGCTTGCAGTTGTATTTATAGTCTGTCGGCCTGATGATGTATCATTCCCTCTCCTACACTTACTCATGCACCTCTAGAGTATGAAATAAAAGGGAAAGAGGGAGGAAGTGAGGCATAGAGAGATTGGTAGAGAGTGTAGGTGTATGAGATTGAATGGCGTGGTACTTTGGGTCACGAGAGGTTCTTAGGAGAGAGTGAATCAGGAATTTTTTTGTTGAAAAACTCTTGCTGACTGACTCTTGCTGAGTCACTGCCATTTGTTGCATTGTGCGGTGGCATAGAATTTATTTGCTGTAAAATATTGCTCCTGGAGCCACTCTTGTCTCCCACTGCTTGGCACCGGCAATAAGAGCTCATTAGACCTGTCTGTGGTGATGGACACTGAGCTAAATCTGAGAGCAGAACTAATCACAGGAACAGTCTCAGCTCCCACTGTCTCTGCATCAGACTAGCACTGACTCGCCCAACTTGGCTCGGCATAAAATACGTTGGCAGCTTGTCGTGCTTATCTGAAAATTCACCCGTTAATGATTAGAACAGCAAAGAGCACCCAGCCACATTAGTTATCTGCAAACTGTACTTTGGCTGTGGTATGCGCTCCCTGTTTGTCTTTGTTGTAGTTATTCCATCAGTCATTCCTCTTTCTCATCTTTTAATGTTCTGTTATTCGCACTCTGTGTCCAGTCTTTGTTTTAAAGTCTTGCTCTCTAAGACTATTCTCAGAGTTACCCTCACTATTAATAACATGGCCAGTTTCAGCACACACTACTGCCCCACTTTCACCACCTTCTGTCTGTCCCCCCTGCAGGCTATAGGGTTGTGTTTTTTTTTTGTTTTTTTTTTTGTTTTTTGGTTTTTTTGCAGTGGGCTAGAGGGTGCAGCATGACAAAGAAATAAAGGAAAGAAAGGGAGCCTCCACAAACAATAATCATGAGAGGAAAAGCCTAAATGTATAACATTACAGCAGAACTCTGGATCAATACAGGAGGAAAGACATATTGATTAAGGAAGCTAAGCCAGTGTTGTATGTAAAACATGAGGTGTGTGTGTGTTGGGGGGTATTTTTAGAGAGTTCTAGAATGGGGTCTCACACATTAGACACACAGAGTGAGAGAAGCTAATAATTCTTAGCTGCTACTTTCATCCTGCTTGACTCTCTACTTGTTTTTTCCATCCTCACTAGGCCCTTTTCGTACACATGGTCGCTCTTGCTCTTTCTTCCTCACCCCCCCCCCCCTCCCCCTGCGGATGAACCCTGGTAACCCCACCCCTAACTCTCTGGTTCCACCTACTAATGAAATGTGTGAAGGTAAAATAGGAGAGCCAGAAAGCCTGTCTACCATGAAAAAAAAACTACTCTCCCCCTCCTTGCCTGAAAGCCAGACTCCATTTCATAGTCATCCAATCCAAAGTAATGATGTCATTGCTCAGTTTAGAGAGGGGGGAGGTTGGACAAACCCAAATGAGCAAGGCGTGTATGTATCTGTGTGTCTGCTTTTACGGTACAAAGACTTGGATCTCGTGTTTGTGTGCATGAGCTTAGTGATTGAGGGGTCAGCGTGTTGAGGAAGAAGGGGTTATATTAGTCACTCTTATATTAACTTAAATCACAGAGCATAGGAAATAAACAGCACCAAAAGCACTGACCAAAGGGCACTCACACTTGGGTCCTTAACCAATGAGAGGTGTTGGAGTTAAAACTATGCCCAACAAATGTTTAAAAAATGAAAAAAATCCAGTGTATACTAAAGACCAAAACAGAACAGTGCATGCAAGTCAAACTCTTTAGCAGATATATAAAAATGGCATTTAATATTAATGTGCCTAATATAATAACATGTGAAAAATAGGAACAACATCCAAGCTACAATGCTTTAATGCTTGAGGACAATTAACAATTTGAAAGGACGGTGAATGAGTAACAGGTGTAAGTTAGGCGTGATAGACCATTAGAGGCGTTAATGGAGGAGGTGTTTTTGGAAGAGATGCATCTTGAAGAGCTTCTTAACTGATCTTAAACTGATCAGCCACATTAAAAGCTCTGACATTTTGTTTTGGTTTTTTTTTAAGGTGACTCCTCTTGGTAGGAGGGATATTTTAGGTAACAAGTGAACAGTCACTTCTTAAATTTAGTGTGTTGGAAACAGGAAAACTGGGTAAGCATAAGGAACTGATTCACTTTGACAGGGCGGATTGTAAAGTCTAGGCAACTGTGCATGCAATGGTCAGTGTCCAATGGACTGGTGCAAGGACTGTATGGGGAAGAGATGGCACAAAGATGTGCCACCTGAGAGGGAAAGTAGACCCAGCAGAGTGATACTTTGGACAGTGTTATGCTGGGAAACCTGGGGAATGAGCGTTTATGTGGAAGCACTGTGAAACCAACCGCCAGCCTTCATGTTGTTGCAGTGTCCCCTTTGAGCAGGATCATGTGCAACAGTGCAAAAATTGTTCAGGAAAGATTGGAAGGACATGACAAAGACTTCACTTGGTCTGCAAATTCCCCACTCCTGAATCAGATCGAGCATCTGTGAGTGGTGCTGGACAGTCTCTTCTGATCCATTGTGGCCCTTCCTCTCGACTTATTTGGTGGGTGGTTTAATATTATGGCTGAACGTTGTCTTTATTTGTATCAAAACTTTTGTTTTATGTATCATTTTTCATTAAAAAGGTGCTGATTTACCAGAATAGTAGTGATTGGGAACTGTTCTGACCAAAGTATTTTTTTTTTCTCCCCTGACTTAACATGTTTATTCCAGACTGAGTGCTTTAGATTCCATGTTTATAGCACTCTATGCCTGTGCCTAATGCAGACACAGGAGGGGCGTGTGTATGTACTGGGAGTGTGCATGCAGGTCTATGTGGGTGGATATTTCTAATTCCAGGCTGTTTAGAATGGTAGGAATCTCAGCTGTCTCCCCACCCGCGACCCCTCACATGTACACTAACACACACAAGGTGTGGTGGTCTCCCCAAATTCCCCACTCCCTCTCTACCCCTCTACCCCTGCCTTGAAGCAGCTGAGCCCCTGGTGGGCTGTTGTTCCCAGACAGTAGCAGAGAAAGGGGACCCTCTCCAACTGGACATTCCTGGAAAGGGCTGGTTTGGATGAGGGAATAGCTTCTAAATCAAGTTGTGCACTCCATACTGTCCTCACCCTTACCTCCTGTAAAATTGGACAGAGAGTGTTTAAATAGTAGCATAGATAAATATATATATGTAAAATTTAGATTATATACATAAATAAACGTTTTGATTAAAAAAATGAATATTGTTGCCAAACCATTGAAAGATGATGTACCTTCACTCCCTTGAAATGCTCTTTTCATTTCTTTCTTATACTTTCCTACCCACCACTATAAGTATATCTATCTGTTTTCTGTTCAAAGCCAATGGATGTGTCAAGGCCAGTGCTCCCCCCCCACCCAAGTCCCGAGGGCTTTCCCTTAACTCAAACTTCTCATGGGCTAGCAGTTACTTAAAATAGTTGTTTACAGCATTTACTGAGAAATGTTTTTACTCCTTTGGGCATGGTGCTTACTGCACTGGTGCTTCACTGTAGACTGCAGTAAAATAAACTCTAATTGTTTATTGGAATGTCTCAGCTTTCGGTTTCTTGGTCAGATCACTCATCTTTTCTGTCTGTATTGTAATGATATGTTTTAGTAGCCAGCATGTATGGGTTTAAAGCCTCTATAATGTCCTTTTTCCACTTCTTTACATTGACGACCTAGCAAAACGGTGTCCCTTGAGATTATTTGTCTACCCAGATGGATGTTAATTAGGTTTATACTTAAACTGATGATTTAATTTCTCTGAAGTGACTCTCAGCTGTAGCAAACTAGTGCTTTTAGAAGGGCTCTGTGTGTGGATATTGTATGTGTTATGCCTTGGTCTTCTGTGCTTCTTTCTTTGCCTGGTATTATTTCAGCTGTTTTGAGTTACTGTGGCATTCCATAGCATAGCCCCCTTTTCCCTCCCAGCCACTCACAATTAGTTTAGCAACTCAAAATAAATAGGGAACCTTACCCAGTGAGACGTTCTTGATGTGTGAAAATAATAGGAGTGATAATCATTTGTTATATATCTGTTTTTTAGTGGAGAATCAATGTTGCTGTCGCAGGTCAGATGAGTTTGGAATTGAAAATAGGTCATTTCCGATTACAAGCGTAAATTCCAAGTCCAGTTAGTTCATATTTGCCTAGTGGTTTTCTCACAGAAAAACTAGATTAGTCTGTTTGCTAGAGGTGTGTTAATTCATTTACACACTGTGGTTAATTTATGGAGTTTAATGTTAAGAGCAGACTGTCCTAGTCCGCGGCTGTGCTGTCCTGCTCTGGGTTCTGCTCCATGTCTCTTTGTGTCTGGTGCAGCTGAGAACAATGCACACATTGAGGGGCTCAGGTAAAGCCTGCTGGTTAATTATAAAACTACTGCTGAGATCCAAAGAAAGCTGGAGGGCGATCCCCCCCTATGCTGCTTAGTTACCACCAGGAGAAAAGGGGAAGGAGAAAACAGAGTCTTTGCAAGATGAAGAAAAGTCAGAAAACAATGTCTGATTATCACAGACTTTTCATTGTTGACAGAAGTGCAGGATATGCTGGGAGGTCAGGAGAAAGGGGTGGGAAAGAAGCAGAGAGAGAGGATCAACAGGTGTTCTCCTTGAGCAAACAAACTGCAAAGTCAGCCACAGTTTCTGCCCTCTCCTATTTACTCCAGCTTAACGGTAATTAATCTTTATGGGGCTGTTCCACTGAACTGGCAGAGCTGTATGCCAGTCGTGCTGTATTTAGGGGATTTTGGGGCTTGAGCCCTCCCTCTTCCTGTCTTAGTCAGGGCTGTGACTCTTTAACTAGCTGTGACTGGCCAAATGAACCACTGACTGATTGTGGGGGAAAATCAGGGGGGATAGACCATCAGACCACAGGGTCAGAAACTGAATTTTAGTTATATAAACAAAGTTAAATGGGACAGATTTCCATACACAGAGAAGACCTAATATAGACTTGATTATAAAATTAATATTTATATTTCTAGGCATTTTGGACAATGGAAATAGGCCCTAAATACAATTTTAATTGTATCAAAGTCCAAAATAAAATTTCACCCAGTGTTGGGACAGCTGGAAGTGTATATCCTTTGATCAAAAGGATCAAAATCATGTAAATGTCAATCATGTAATCACGTAAATCTTGACTGTTCTGTCTGGTCAAGTTGAATGGACACTGCAAAAAAAGAAAGCATGAGGGTAAGAAACAGACAAACCTTCTTTGTTTCTAAAGGGAGGTTTGTCTTGGAAGTAGGCATGACAGCTGCAACCCAAATGACAGAGAGAGCGAGGGAGAGAGAGAGGAAGAAAGAGAACGAGGGAGAGTTTAAAAAGAAAGACAGGGTATTTAGCTTGCTTGACATGCAGGCCACGGGGAGTGTGTTGGTACACAGAGCAACTGTGTGTGTGTTTCTTCCTGCATATGTGTGTGTCTGCGACTGGGAACAGCAGAGAGTGAGTGGGAGGGTAGGCAGTCATTGGTTTAGCAACTGTTCTCTGCAAGAGCTCTTCACACAATCTGCAAAACTGAGTGAATATGGGATAGGTGGTATAGAAAGAAGGGGAACAGGGGGTATAAAAAGGTAAAATTGGGAATAAAAAAAAAAGTCATCAGTCCACCGATTATTCCCTTGGTCGCTGCTTCCCATTTACATATTATTCAGAGTGTCTATTCACTTTCATTGTAAAGCATCCTAAAGCCCCTTGTTAGTGGGCCCCCAAAACCCCCACCACACCCACACACACTACGCTCTCTCTCTTTTTCTCTCTCTCTCGCTCTCTGTTCATGGCTGGATAAGGTTTCAGACTAGCAGGAGACGGGAATGCACAAGTGGGGACTGTGAATATCACAGACTTTTGTGTGTCCTCCTTAATTGTTGCATGCAATCATACAGTGGCTCTCTGAAAAAGAGGGAATGGGTAAGGATGTTGGCCTCAGCATACATGGTGGTTTATTGTAGAGAAGTGTGTCATTATTGATAAGCCTCTTTATATCCTGCATCCCAGCACCCACCCCACTCTCCCCTACCCCTGCCCCCCCCCTTTTGTTCTCTTTCACTCATTATTTTTTATTTATTTATTTATTTATTTTGTCTTTTTGTTTCCTTAGATTTTATTGTGACTGTTGGGTTGTATAGTTTGTCATTTCCATTTCTCCCTGGCAGTGTAATGTGTCTGGATTACACAGTAGTGATGAATGAGTAATTCTGAAGAGCAACTCATACAGTCCGAAGTGAGTCAAAAATGCACATGTATGCATGCATTTTGCAAAACTAAACAGTGTTTAGTGTGAGCCATTCTGCTCCTCTTATCCAGTGATTTTGCAGAAACACATGAAATCCCTGGTTTAGTCACTCCCTCTGGCAACAGTGGCCCCTCCTCCCAATGGCTTTATCTCTAGCTCCATTTCTCAGCTTGGGCTCGTTGGATTTTTTTGGAAGAGGAAACCGGCATGATTGGAGCACTTCCTGTGTTTTAATACCAGAGCAGGAAACAGAACAAACGGAGCTGGATTCAAACAAAAACAGAGAGAGAGAGAGAGAGAGAGAGAGAGAGAGAGAGAGAGAGGGAGGTGAGAGCAAGCAAGCGAGAGGGAGGGAGAGTGACTGAGTGAGTGAGGGAGTGAGGGAGAGAGGAAAAGTGGGAGATTTTTTTAGCAGCTGCAAACCATTTTGGCCGTGCAGTGGCCTGAGAACAGAGTGAGAGAGAGCGTGCGCAAGAAGAAAAGAAAAGGAAAAAGCTGGGAGCTTGCGTGGAGCTTGTTGTGCCCATGTGTTCAGAGTGGAGAAAGAGATAGATGGAAAGAAGAGGAATGTGTCTGGGGATTGTCTGAGAAGTGGAGCGCCCCAAGTGAAAAGGCAGCTTTGGTTACTTTGGGGTTCTGTCTGGATCTCTGCCCTCTGGAAACAGTCCCTTGCTTCTCTAGCTGGATCGGGCTGAAGCCGTCGCCGTTTTCCTTTTATCATCTCACACCTCAACCCTTCTGGACATGGCTATTATTTGGATTCACATTTTCTCCCTTGAGCTCTGCATGAAAGGAATATAAAAGGCAATAGGAGAAAAGGAATGATACGCTGTTTTTATTCGTTTTGTACGATAAAACGGAGATGTCACAAGAAGGATATTGTATTCCATTCATTTTGAGTGGCTAGAGTCCACCATTTCAGAAGGAATGAATTAAGAAGATGAAGGATTTGGAGGCGTGATTTGGTCTGCACTTCCAGACATGCTCTATGAATGTTTCATTATTGGCTTAAAAGGAGGAGAAGGAAATTGATAAAAAAAAGAACGATGGGACTGTCTGGCGAGTGAGTCTTCTGCAGTGTTATGAAACTTATTTTCATTTTAGCAATTGACTGGCAGTGTAAACATTTTAAAGGAAATGTTTTTGTTCATAATCTGACTTCTCCCTGGATTATTCTTTTCAGCATGTAAGAATGTGCCAGAAAAACAAGTAAGATGCGAGACAAAATCACTTGATGGATGTATTTTGTCTTTCACTCTCTCACCCTTTTTATGTGGAGTGTGGAGTTCTCACCTTAAAAGGAGCCTTGCGCTGCTTTGGGTGCTTCTCTCTGAGACTGCTTAAGTGGCTCAGGCCTCTATTTGATTTTCCTGTTGTGGCAGAAACCAGGAGAGTCAAAAGGAAGTCTCTGCAAGGGAGTACGGGAAAGGATTGCACATACTGTGCATGCTTTGTGAAGAAAGGGGACTGGATAAAAATCAGCTAGAGAACTTGAGGGATGTTACCTATATGGTATGTTATCATTCTGGACTTTTAACCTGCTGCTTCCCCCACTTCCCTCATGCTCCAGAACACAAAGACTGACTAATATGTTGCTGGGGAAGTGCAAACGTTTGACTGAGACATTTTGTCTGAAGTGCTCCTGCAGGGTGAGGTCGGTAACAACTTTATTTAGAGCCAAGGACTCTGATCTTTCTCTACCAGTGGACATTTGTGCTGGATCATAAGCATGAGAAATTTTTTACCTCCAGACTGTGTGGATCAATGTTTATTTTGAATACGTGGAGAGCTAAGACTTAACCATTCTACATACCAACACCCATTAGTGGCTTTGTCAGAGGAACGGTGCCCTGTCCCTATCTCTTGATTACGGGATGGGTAAACCTCTGAGCCGGCCTGACTGCTTGCGGCAGAACCCTAGGTGTCTTGGGAAGGGAGATGATGAAGAGGCTTATATTGAGGATTGTTATGTGCCGCAGCGTTCCATATATGACACCATGCGAATTAATGAGCAAATCGACCAGGGCTCTAAGATTAGCCAACCATCTCGAAGCACGTTGGGCTCTGGAGGAGGTGAAGGAAGCACTCTTTCCAGTAATGGAACGTTGGGAGCTGACATTGGAGGAGTTTTTGTGGCACGAGGGGGTGCTGCTGATACAGGGGTAAAAAGGTTAGATGAAAGAGTTATTTTTGATGCTCTGAAGTTAAGCAGTGACACTCAGAGCATGTCATCTGTGGGAGCGGTTGCTTCTGGTGTTATAATTCCTGCATCAAATTCAGCTGCTGTTGGAGCAGCTGTAGTAACCAAGAGACGCCATCATGGAAATGACAAAAAAGACAATCCAAATCGTCGCTCCTGGAAAGCGTTTATACCTCCGACTTACCCAGAGTTTGCTGAGCGATTGGAGCTTTCACCTGCAGAAGGAGGGGAGAAGCGTTTGTCTGGAGCAGGAATTCCAGTTTCTCCTCTCCATCCACTACCATCTTTACTGGCTGGACCAGCCTCTGCAGCATCTCCTGTTCCTCTTTACAGTCAGTCTTCTATCTCCTCCAGTGTTCCTCAAACCCCTCCTGCCTCTAGCTCTTCAACAATCACTCCGTCTCTGAGCCCTGTGTCTGTTCATCCACCCCTTACTGTCTCGAAAAAACAGTCCCCACAGTTACACCCTCACCTCTCTAAACAAATCAAGCCAATGTATGCTCAGCCATCTTCATCTCCTTGTTCTTCTTCTAAAGAACAGCCACCATCACCGGCAATTCCACTTGTACAAACAGTACAGGAAACTGCTAGCTCTCCACAACCCAGTCCTTGTTTCCAAAGACAGTCTGAAAAAAGGAAAGAGGAGAAAAGCAAGGTAACTGTGACTCCCCTACTTTGTGTCAGAAGTATTTCAGAAGAACAGCCACAACACTGGGATATTACTGCAGCTAAAACATCTGACTCTGAGCGGGACTCACCACTCCTGGAGCATGATCAGGACACTGCTCCACTGATACCTCCGAAACCAGTGTTTTGTCCTCCCACTAAAGCTCGTACCTGGCCTCGCAGTATGAAGGGTGCCAGAAAATCTCTGGGCCATGGAGGAGTACTTCACAACTTGCCGATTTTGCCACCCCTTCCACCTCTGCTAGGCGAGGACAGCGACCTTGAAGAAGAGTCACTATACTTGCTGGATCCCCCTTCTCCATTCCTGAAAGAGGGAGAAGGGCTAAGTTATGGGGGCCTACCTCTCTCTCCATGCCTCAGCCAAGAGGGGGGTGTTGAAGGTCTGTTGGTTTGGCCTCCTCCTAATGGGGAACTACGAGAGCGGACTGCTTCAGAACTACGCTTTGAGGAAGATGAGAGAAGAATCTTAGAAGAGCTGGAGGAGGAGGAGGAGGAGAAAGCAGAAGAGGGAGAAAGAGAAAATAAAAACCAAAAAGAAAGACTAGAGATGGAAGAAAGAAATTGGCAGGTAGTATTGAAGCTAGAGAGCCATGAAGCAACCAACATTTCCTGGGAGACAGAGGGGGAGGAATCTCAACTGCTGGACTGGGAGACAAAACAGCTGAGTTCTTCAGGTCACAGGCCTTTACTCACCCCTCCAATAGGTTTTGGGGGCTCACAGACAGCTAGTGTATCTCCTTGCCCCAGTTCAGAGGCAGAATCAGATGACTTGTTTCTGGAGTTGGAGAGACAGTGCATGGAGGAGGAAGAAGGGGAGCCAGCTGGCTATGAGTCAACTTTTGTGTCTCTCTTTACTGAGCCCCTAAATGAAGGTCATACCCTGCCTAGGGTAGAGGAAGAAGAAGAGGAGAGAGAGGGTCTAGTTGAAATGAACAGGGATGAAATCACCCCTACAAAGAACACTGATCATATAAACCATTCTGAGCCATGTGAGTTTCAAACAGACCAAGACCTTCCAAATGTGGATACTGATTATACACAAAGTTGTGTGCCTATTGATGGCAGGGACCAAAGCCTAGAAGAATTACCAGTGTGTATATGTGATGGTGATCATAATGTCAGTCCTCAACAGGATCGTACTGCCTCTGTGCCTGATACAGACAATTTAGATGGACCTATGCTAGAATCTGATTCCAGTGGGATCCAGATTTCCCACCTACAAAGGATTGCTCTATCAGATACTGACTGTGAAAGACCAGAGACTGATTCAGACCTGGACAGTGGGGCATCATCAATACAAGAGCAGGTAGAGGAGGATGAGGTTATAGTGACAGATGATGTTTTTGTTGATCATACCTCTTCATGTCATCAAAATACATCTATCACAGTTAATCTATTTGCTGAGAACAATGACTGTGAATTAGATATTTGTAAATCTCTGTTAAATATTGAGGACATTATACAACCATCTCCTGAGAGTTCGGATTTGGCCAGTGACAAAGGAAAAGAAGCCAAAGGCAATGACTGTCAGGCAGTCTCTCATGTTGACATGAAGATTTTTGAGGTTTCCATAGGGATGACCTCTGAACAAGAAGGGATGTTTTCAATTTTAGAGTCACAGGAGTCCTTGCCTGTAGCTGAGACGGCTGTTTCTGCTGAGGACATGTCTGTGCATGAGCAGGAGCAAACAAGTGTGGTTAAAAGGACTACAAATACCCCAAAAGCAGACACCTCAACTCTACCCATTAGTGAACCCTCAAAAGACTCATCTCCCCCCTCCCCAATGCCCTACTCAACAACAAAACAGGAAAGTGAGAGTAAAGATTATGAAAAAGATACAGATGCATTTGTCACCACTGACAGCTTTGTTTACCTGGCAGTGGCAGTGCCACCTCAGTATTCTCAGGACAGTCCCCCATCTCCTCTTGTGGAATCCCCTCCACCTAGTCCCCTTCCTAAACCCTGCCCTGATCCAGAAGAGGGGGCCTTTCTCTCCTCTGACAGTTTTGTATACCTGGCTGCTCCTGAAAGACTCCCTCTGGTGTCTGATGGGGGTTCAGCCTGTGAGGACTGTCAAGATTTAGATTCAGGATCTGAGACAAGTCAGTCAGCAGTGGACTTTGTTCTTGGGTCAATGACTGGGGATAGTGACTGGGACTCAGATGGGTCAAGGAACGACTTACTGCATCCATACCAAGAGCAGTGGGAGCAGCTTGAGCCAGGTATCTTAGATGAACTTTTTAGAGAAATTGAAGACCAACCAAGAAATCAAGCTGTTCTTGTGTCATGCGAGAGAGACTGTGAGGTTTCTTGTTGCTCAAGTCACCCAGAAGAAGAACCTTCACAGTCAGAATGCTTCAGCTGTGAGGTAAAAAATCTTCATTGGCATAATCTGCAAGCTGTGCATGTTTGGGACTGTATCTTGCCTTATTTGCTTAGGTTATCAAGCCCACAGCAGAACACAAGCAGGCCTTCTATCTCTTTTTTTTTTTTTTTCCCCCCCCACACTGGGGTTCAGAATGTATTAAATTACTAGTTTTAGTTTCCGAGCAAATGTTCCCCTCTTTCTTCCTCTGTGCGTCCAGTAACTTGTGTACCACAATAGGGAATGGTTTATGCTCATATGTTATTTGGCGGTGTGTCTCTGTTTGCTACTCGCGACTTGTACAAACAGTTGCAGGTTTGTTTGAATTGACATCAGTTGGAACCCACACCATCCCTTTTTTGGTCTGCATACAGTAAGTGTGTGTATATTTGTGAATTGTCTGTATATCCTCATGCAGAACACAAATGTGAAAATAAGCCTGCTTTAATGTTTACTGTTTAGGCCTGAAATTGATTAAATCCTTGTGCGAGTTAGCTTGCTTGACTTCATGTTTGTGCAGACATTTGATTCCGTTTATTCTGCATGGTGCACATGTAAGGCGTTGTGTATGTTATGTGAGCTACAGCAAGAGAGTCAAAGTGTGTGTATAAGACGGATAGAGAAGGATATAGTTTTCCCCAAGGATTCTTTGCATAATCTATATTTGTGTTTGACAGTCTTTCAGGCTGCTGTAACTGGTCTGGTATCTGTCCTTTGTCACTCTATGGCATGTGGCTGTGAGGTTGGCTGATATAGTCCTTATAGACCTCTTACTTTTATTGCATTACTGGTTCTTTCAGCAGCACCAGCCAAGCCTGTCTGGTCAACCATATCTCATTTAGTCCTGTTCCTGAGCACTCTCTGCAGAGTCACTGCAGCTCTTGTCCCACATATGCAATCACTTGGGCACAGAAGGTTTACTTAGAGACCAGGGTCAGCAAGCAGATGACCTTTAATCCTTGAAAGACAAGCACTCTTTTAAAAGCCCTCTTATATTGCCCATTTTGTCCCACTACCTTAATTCAACAATGACCTTTCGAAGTTCAACCGTCCCTTTGTGCCTTTTACCTTCTTTTCCTGCCATGAACCTCCTCCTCCCTCCCTGTTGTCAGTTTTCCTCCGCTTTGGTGTTCTACTAAAGAACTGTTGTTGAGATAAGGAAGTAAGAAATAAACACTGCATGCTTTTGGCAAGCCGCCGTTCCCAGTAACACACACATGCTTTAGAAAGTTGTTAGGAATATAAATAGATGCATCCCTATCAGGGCTGGATTCACTGCATTATCAAACGGAAGGGGAGACTTGTCTTTGTTAAAATTGAATAGTTCGAATGTGACTGATTTAATGCAGAGCGCAAAATGTTTCATCACGGGCCAGTTGTTTATTGAACAAAGGGATGGCTGAACACCTGGTAGTACTCAAGATAAAACCTGGCTAAACAGATAAGGCTCTTAACAAGGGAGGTGTCAGAGGCCTGCCATCTAAACCCTTAGACATTTTTACAAAGAATAAGACATAAATGGATATACAGGCAAAACATGAGGTTCCAGAGATGATAAGACATCTCTGTAGAGAGGGAGGAGCAACGTGCCCAGAAGAGGGCTGATATTATGGGATCTGGTGACACGAGCATGTTTGATTGTTTTGATAATGATGGCACTGAAAGACAGCTTGCGGGAAGCACCTGTGGTAGGAGACTGCAGGAAACAAAGAGAGGGCAGGGCTTCAGTTTAGTCCAAACACACACACACAAAAAGTTCAACAGTTACAAAGCATTATCACGAGGTTGGAAGAAACACATTGTGATTCTAATCCTTTCGGTCCAGTGCTACTGAATGGGACCATCTACAAATATTTCCGTAGTGTGGGGTGTAGGTCAGAACTGAAACTGAACTGAACACATTATATGGCAAAGAAGACGTGTGACAGGGACAGGAAAAAATCAAGAGGAGTCTGTTTGATCAATTTTTGTAGTTTCGTTATTTAACCTGGTTCTATCAAAGTATAGCATGTTGTCATTTTCACTTCTCTGTACCCTACTTGTTTAATACCTCTTTTGTTTTACCTCCAGTGCCCTTTTTATGCCGTACACTAAAGATTTTTTTTATGTTGTAACAGTCTCATTTGGGGGCTGTGCCTATGCCGATGTCAAATTACATCATCGCTTGATTAATTGTCAGGGATGGCTCTCACTCTCACGCACATCATTCTTTCGCTCGCTCGCTCGCTCGCTTGCTCTCTTTAACGCTTAGGCTTATTAACGCAAATGTACAGACAAATGCAGTTTTTGATACATTTTTCATTTTTATTAAGTAAATTTGTTATCTATAATTATTAAGTTGATTACTTGGAAATCTTTTTAAAAAATCATATTACAAATACAAACAAAGCTTGACTCTGATACTGCTTGCTTACAGGCAGTGCAATCTTGTGGTTTAGGCTGGAGAGAGCCTTGAGTGAAGAAAGACTGGAATTGGTAGAGATGTCGTGGGCTGGTGGTGGGTGGGAAAGCTGAAGAAAATGGAAGAGCGGTATTTGTTGGACATAGTGAGAGAAAGAAGAGGAGTATTGCGAAGTAGCAGAAAAGGAAAGTGGAGAATAAGAAGAGATAAGCATGCAGAAAAGCTGTGTGTGCAGCAGGGACTGGTCGCTTGCTGGCTTGGTTCAGAGATCCGAGGAGGAATGAGAGGCATCTGAGATATTTTCCAGTGCTCTGCCTCTCAAGAGTCAAATGCTTGAAGCCTTCTCTGCCCTTAGCTGGCCTGAGAGAGAAGGGCAAAGAAGGATGGAGGGAAAACAGAAAAATATTGTTTAGCAGAAGTCAATTAAAGGATACAGGCAGAGAATAAGTTGGTATAAAATTGAATTTCTGTTCTGCCAGGCCATATTGAGGTGAGCGTCCACAGAACACGAACTCGCAAACTGCTGAAATTATCTGCTTGGTTGGTTGCGGCCACTTATTTCTTGGCCCAGAGGGGTAAACTCCCCAATCTGAGCAGTGATTTGTCTGCCAGCAGGAAAGTGGAAAGGGCCCTGACTGGGCAAACACTAGATACAAAACAAAAATAAGGATAATGTAGCAACTAAATAACAGAAGGCTGTTTTCTCTCTTCTGTATACACACACATGTACACAATTTCGTATCCACACATGCTTCATCTGAGAAAGAGGGTGGAGTGGGTCATAGCTGCTCATTGTTACTGAGGCCGACACACATCCTGTTTAAGGCAGGAATGACGCTCCTCGCCACAAAGCATCTGTATCTGGATACACAAAAACACACAAACAGGATTTTCCAATTGGAACAAAACTTTCTTTACTTATCTCCAGAATGTTTTTTTCTTCTTTATATCGTATTTAACACGTTTTATAAATGATGATTTTGGCACACAAGCCCCTGTGAACAAGAACATTAAAAAACATTAAATGTGCATGCACTCTTGTGTGTCTTTCTTTTCTGCTCACTACTCTCCCTTCATCCCTCTTCTATCTCGTTTTTTTCCCCCGTATTTACCCGTTGTTTGCTTCCTTGATTTATCATTAACCATGGGTGTAGTACACTAGTGTAGTGACTAAATGATGTAGGTCGGTGATTTGGTCAGTGAGTGGAGAAATAATTAGTTGTTACTTTGTTCATTGTAATTGTTTGTGTTATATAGCCCCTCTTCACCCTATAATTTTCTCTTTGCTCTCTGTCTCTCCAGGCTGTGGAGCGGGACCAGATAGATTGCATCCAGCATAAGCTGCAGCATGTGAATGCTGTGGGTCAGGGACTGATCCAGAGTGCAGCCAAACACACTGACACTCAGGCCCTGGAGCATGACCTGGAAACCACTAACTTGCACTGGAACTCCCTTAACAAAAGGGCAAGACTTGCATTTCTCAATTGCCTGAAGCTTTGTTTATTTAACAGTAAAAAAATTATGTTTACAATTTTTTCGCATGTTCCCTTAGGTTGCTGAAAGAATTGCACAGTTGCAGGAGGCCTTATTACATTGTGGGAAGTTCCAGGATGCTCTAGAGCCACTGCTGAGTTGGCTCAGTGACACAGAAGAGCTGATAGCCAATCAGAAGCCACCATCCGCTGAGTACCGCGTGGTTAAAGCACAAATCCAAGAACAGAAGGTGAGCTTTCTTTTATTTTTTTAGTTCATTTTAGAGATTAGTGTAGTGATTGTGCAAGTGAAAATGTAAGTTAAAAACAGATTGTTTTACCTCTTGTATTGCAATGATTGAAACTGTTGAAAGAACTTTTGTGCTTTGGGGGTGTTCAGCTGCTGCAGCGGTTGCTGGATGACCGGCGGGGGACAGTAGAGATGATCAGGGTAGAAGGACAGCGTATTGCTGCCACTGCAGAGTCACAGGATAAGGATAAGATCCAGAAGCAACTGCAGAGCCTTGGAGAGCGGTGGGCGGACCTACTGGAGAAGGCCAGTGCCAGGTAAAAGGGCCTGTAGCCCAACTTTGAAAAACTTTACGTTATCCATCCAAGCTTATATAGGCCATTCAGATACTCATACTGCACTCAAACTTGATTAAACAATTTGTGTGGAGTCACATTCCTAACAATGCCTCTCTCAAGCTCCCCACTGCTGCAGTGAAATACATACATGTTTAAGTCCTGGTATCATATGAATTGCTTAAACACAGATGCAAACATTGACCCATTGCTTCTCTTCCAGGCAACGACAGCTGGAGGAGCTGCAGGTGCTGGCTCTGCAGTTCCATGAGACGGTAGAGCCTCTGGGAGAGTGGCTGAGTGCCACTGAGAGACGCCTGAGCTCTGCTGAGCCCATGGGAACGCAGACCTCCAAAATCACCCAGCAGATCAGCCGACACAAGGTACTGCAAATCACTGGAATATGAGTACTGTGATCTACTACAAGAGAAAGCAGTACTTTTCATCTCTCGACAGAAACAGTTGATCCCAAAGCTGTTTAGGAATCTGAGATTTCTGGGGGTAGGGTATTTTCGGTGAGAGTACACATTTCTACGCAGCTTCCTGTGAGTTAGAAAATCAAATGAGTGCACTTGTCTATGAAAATGGTACAAAGCAACTACGAGGCTTCTTGTCTGCCATAGCTTGGACAACATATCATCAACATTTCAACTATTAATTATTTAATTTTTGGTCTTTACATCTGTTATGTTCTCATTTTATTTTTATTTTACTGTTTTGTATTTTATCCGTACCATGCTTTTTGATGTCTGTGTTTGTTTTTTGGTCGTTTGGTTGAGCAGTATACTATTTTCATTCATTATAATTTTGTTTGTCCATTTAAAAAAAAAAAAATTTTAATTTTCATCATGCATGGTCATTTTTCCATTTTCCTTTTTTTTTTCCTTCTTTCCCCACCTCTCCCTGTCCTTTTCGTATTCTTTTCTTGGAAACACCTCAGGCCCTCCAAGAGGAGGTGCTTTCTCGAGGAGCCGAGGTGGACCATCTGGAGGTTCTTGGTCAATCACTATCACCCCTTAGCTGTGCAGCAGATCGTGATTGGCTGAGTGAACGTGTGGGCTCTGTGCGCAGTGGGCACACTGATCTGCGTAATTGGTGCACTCGCCGGGAAGCCATGCTGGAGCAGGCTCTGGCCAACGCACAACTGTTTGGGGAAGAAGAGGTTGAGGTGCTCAACTGGTTGGCCGAGGTGGCACAGAGACTGGCTGAAGTGTCAGTACAAAACTATCAGCCAGAGCTGCTGGCTGAGCAGCACAAACACACTCTGGTATGACATTGTAGGACGTCCGATTGAGAACTTCTAGATTTAAATGGTTTTTAAAATTTTCCCTTTAATTATGTGGTTATTCTTTAATATTTGGAATATTTTCCTTCTTCAAAAAATGTACAATGTCAGTGAGGTTTCACTTGCTTTTCTAAATATGGCATAATGTAATCTGCAAATAGATAAAACATTTCCCCTGTTTTTCTCTACTAGTCCCTAAATGAAGAGATTGTAAGCAGGAAGAAGACAGTGGATCAGGCCATTAAAAATGGACAAGCTTTACTGAAACAGACAACAGGTATGAACAGACTACAAGCTCATGCATTAGCATAGCCTCTTTGTATCCTTTTCACTATGTTCACATTTGCTCTGACAGGTGACGAAGTGCTGCTCATCCAGGAGAAGCTGGATGGTATAAAGAGCCGTTACGCAGAGATGACCGCAGGCAGCAGCAAGGCCCTTCGCACCCTGGAGCAAGCACTTCAGCTTGCCACCCGATTTGCCAGTGCCCATGAGGACCTCAACCAATGGCTGGACAATGTGGAGGCAGAACTTAACAACGTGGAGCCAGACACAACACCAGCCTATCAGGATAGACAGAAGGTAAAGCTGTCTTTTTGCAAGCTGCTTTAACTACATACACACTTAACCACCTTGAACCTCATTTATTGATCTCAAGACATTTTGATGAAAAGTAATTGTTCTATTTTTTTATGACAGTGAATAATATCCTGTAACTCAAATACCCTTTCAGTTTAAGGAATTTAACAGAACAAACGTGTTTTTGTCTCAGGAACTGAAGTGTTTATCTGCTGAGAAGCGTCTGGTTCTAGACACAGTGAATGAGGTGGGCAGTGCCCTACTGGATCTAGTGCCATGGCGTGCCCGTGAGGGCCTGGACCGGTTGGTTGCTGATGCCAATCAGCGTTACCGGCAGGCTGATGAGACCATCATGCAGAGAGTACAACTTGTGCAGGCAGCCATCCAGAGGTCGCAGCAGGTACTGCATGCATTTACTGTCTCAAAATACAATTTATATTATGTACAGCAGGCATACCCCATATTAATTGTAGCACAGTTATTATCTATCATTTTTACTAGTTTTGTTCAGTTGCTAATTTAGCTATATCTTGTATTTCTAGGGGAAACTGACGATATTGTCTCATTGTAACAATGTGTGTGTGTGTTTGTAATTTAGTATGAAGAGGCAGTGGATGCGGAACTGGCTTGGGTGGGGGAGACAGAGAGGAAACTGGTGTCTCTGGGGCCTCTCAGTCTAGAGCCTGACGTGACCGTGGCTCAGCTCCAGGTCCAAAGGGCCTTTAACATCGACATAATCCGCCACAAGGACACCGTGGACCAGCTCCTTAACACACGAGAGGATATCCTGGAGAGCTGCAGTGAGCAGCAGAGAGAGGCCCTCAAGGTGAAAGAGTGATAAACAACTAACAACCCCACCCCACCCCCATTTTTGTCCATATATACCTAATAGCACATTTTATTACAGGCTCAGTGTAATTGCAGGAACCAGTCTCTTCCAATGTGTGAAAGTTTACCAACATTGTCTCACTTTAACAGGTAAAGACCGACTCATTGATTTCTCGCTATGAAGCAGTCAGTCAGAGTCATGCCGAGAGATTTTCAGCCCTGGAGCAAGCTCAGGTGCTGGTGGCCCGTTTCTGGGAAACATACGAGGAACTGGAGCCCTGGCTGGGTGAGACAGAGACCCTTATCTCCCAGCTGCCCCCTCCAGCTATTGACACAGAGGCCCTCAGACAGCAGCAGGATCAGATGAGGGTGAGAGTCTGGTTTACATTACAGACAACATTCTTACTTTTAGCACGCATGATTTATTTTTGACCACTTCTAGAAGCATGTTGGCTAGGCATGGCCCAAATAATATTTTTAATAGATATTCAATATACTCAGTTACTTTTGTAAAAATAAAAATACAAAATAATTTTGTAAGATAACTATCACTCCTTAAATAATTGTGGGAAATGAGTGTGGTTTGACGTTTCTCTGGATACCAGAAATAAACAGAAATAAGTTCTTTATGATGAAATTAATTTTCAGTTTTTTTGTTAAATGACTGAAGAGCTCCAAGTTAGTGCTGCAGGTATGTTTGTTATTCCACCTTAATTAGTGCTGCCGTCAGAACATTGTAACATTGTGGCCTTACAGGCTGAATAGGTGTTCCGTTTAAAGTGTCCCATAATAAGAGGACAACTTCAGCTAAATAATGACATTACAAAGTAACTTCTGGAGATGAGCCATTTTTTTCAATGTTTAATTTAAATTTAAAGATTTAAATTATGTAAAGAATTAAATGCATATATTTAGCCCTAAGCTGCGTTGGTGTTTCTGTAGCTGAGCTCAGCTCCTCCAGCCAAAATTAGTGCCAAACCAGTAGTATGAACTGGATTGTTTTGATGTTCTATTTTAAAATCTTTCTTTACAAATCGTACTTACATATATGAGAGAGAGATTCTAGTCGTGTACAGCATGATTTCTTTTTTTCTCCTGGTTATATGATATAATAAGGCTTGAACTCTTTCTTCATTTCTTCAAGACTGGGTTCCATGACACAGTATTCTTTTATTTTATGTGTACTATGTGCATTCCCCTCTTGTGAGTGAGGTCTTTTTTGAGATCATTTTTCATTTGTAAATTTATTTGTATTTTTTTTCGGAATACAGCTTCTGAGAGAGTCCATCGCTGAGCACAAACCTCACATTGACAAACTGCTGAAGATTGGGCCACAGCTCGCAGAACTAAGTGCTCAGGAGGGGACAACGGTGAGGAATCGCTACTGCGAGGCTGAAAGACGCTATATGGCCATTAAAGAAGATGTAAAAAATCGCGCTACAGCACTGGATGAAGCCTTTTCACAGTCGGCACAGGTATGAGCTTTTACTGTTTGTCAAACAATTGTTTTTTTTTTCTCTCTCACCTATTAAACCTGCATTGCTGTGTCATTATAATTATTACACTGATCCGTTATATTTAACTCAATCATTTTTTAATGCAATGTAATTATTCATTTTGAATGGCATCATTTAGATGTTTACAGTGTTTCTTATTGGTTTGCTTGCTAGCTTGTTTGCATGCCATTTGAATAACTCATTGTATCGTTTCTCCACCCCATCCCTTTAACTCAATTGTACTGCTATTTCACCTGTCTGTACACTTATTCACCCCCACCCCTACATGCTGTCTTCTTCAACCTACTCTTGTACTTTACTTCACTGTCCTTGCCCTTTGTTCTATCACCCTTGTCCCTGGTTTGTTGCATCGCTCCCCTTCCTCACCCTCTTTACCCCTCATGTGTTTGTTAAACCCATCCCACCACTCCATCATACATTGTGGATGTGCTGTGTGTTCACCATCATCACTGCTCGCTACAACACTCTCAGCTGATAGAGGTAAGGAATTCTGCAACCTGAAGCAAATTGTTACTCATCCCATTCTTCCTGTTTTGATGAATATGTTAAAATCACCATCAATTTAATATTACTCTTAAGACTTAAGATGTAAATAGTAGCTATAGGCATAACTATATTCAGTATACACACTAAACGTAACCCATTTATTTAAAAATATTGTATATATTTATACTATTTACTTTATTTGCCATACAAAAAGATGGTCTTTTATTTATTTGCTGTTTTATGATTAGCACAGCTGTCAATACCACTTTTTATTGACTGATCAAATGTCCATGACTGCCTAATCAATAGCTGTCAGTGTGCCACAGTCCATTTAAGGTTTTTACTTGTTTTTTTTTTTTACCCAATTTTTAATCAACATATCTCTGGGATTTCTTAGTCGTCCACCTAGACTCTCTCAGAAACTTCCACCCTACTCTTAGGTTTTCACCCAAAAAAAATGTTTTCCACTTCTCACGTCTCTTCCAGTTCCATGACAAGATGGACCCCCTGCTTGAGACATTGGAGGGTGCAGTGCAGCGCTTGAGGCAGCCCCCTCCTGTTGCTGCAGAGGTGGAGAAGATTCGTGAGCAGTTGGCTGAGCACCGGGCAACTGGGTTGGAGCTGGACAAGTTGCTGCCCTCCTTCAGTGCTCTATGTGGTCGTGGGGAAGAGCTGATCACCCGTGCACCTCACAATGACCCTGCTGCACAGGGTGAGAGTTCTCTCTCTGGAGTAAAGAGAGATGAGATTATACTGTAAAACCAATGTAAAGAAATTGGACACGTCATGACTGACATACTCAGTGTAATAGTGTATCAAATTACTTCGTTTTGTAGAGTGTGTTGAAAAGCAAGTAAATTTTTATGCTAGCATTTCAAATCACAATTACTTACTGGTTTTTCCCTCTAACTCACTTACTGTAGATGCAAAGAGTCATGCTTGTTGTTTCCTCTTGCAGCGGTGCGTTCCCGACTCCTGCGGCTCCGCTCTCTTTGGGACGAGATCAGGCAGAGGGCTGAGGAGAGAGAGGGCAAACTGCAGGATGTCCATGACTTGGCTGGAAAGTTCTGGTCTGATATGGCTGCTCTGCTGAGTACACTGAGAGACTCCCAGGAAATTGTGAAAGAGCTAGAAGACCCTGGAGTGGACCCATCTCTCATAAAACAGCAGATAGAGGCAGCAGAGGTCAGTCACAGGAGTAAAAAAAAATGGCTTATTTTGTAAATAAAAATGACGGGTAATATGAAAGTTTAGAATAAATGTATTAAAGCAGTACACTCTTCAGATGATTAAGTTGAAGCAAAACGGCTTAACTCTATGTATGCTCTCTGTGGTCGTAGGCCATTAAGGCAGAGACAGATGGCCTGAGAGAGGAACTGGAGATTGTACGCACACTTGGAGCAGACCTTATATTTGCTTGTGGGGAAACAGAGAAACCTGAGGTCAAAAAAACTATTGACGAGGTAAGAGCAGAGAATCATCCTGATATTATTGAGTTATCGTCCTTCTGAACTTTGGATACTATTTGTTGTTTTGTAGTTTCTTTTGCTAAACTTTTTAGCTTTCCTCCGTTCCTTTAGATGAATGCTGCTTGGGAAGGCCTGAACCGAACATGGAGAGAGAGGATGGAAAAGCTTGAAGAGGCCATGACAGCATCTGTGCAATACCAGGATGCTCTGCAGGTGAGTGACCGTTCCCCTTCTGTAGCTTATCCAGCTATGATGTTGAATAGGTTGTTGATGAGTGTTTCTTTTTCAAGGGCATGTTTGACTACCTCGACAATGCTGTGATCAAACTGTGTGACATGCCAACCATAGGGACTGACCTCAGCACCGTCAAACAACAGATCGAGGAGCTCAAGGTTGAGATCAGTTTCTTTAATTATTTTCTTTGCTTTGAATTGGTTTCTGCTACTTATTAACCACATTCCTTTCCCCTGTCCCTTTGAGCAGCAATACAAAGTGGAGGTATACCAACAGCAGATTGACATGGAGAAGCTTTGTCACCAGGGGGAGCTGTTGCTCAAGAAGGTCTCTGATCAGACAGACAGAGACATGATACAGGAGCCTCTCATCGAGCTCAGACACTTGTGGGACAATCTGGGAGACAAGATCACTCTGAGACAGGTTAGGATACTGGACAGATACAAACAAAGTTTGAAATATTTGATCAGTTTCACTATATATTAAGTCCTATTTACCTTTGTTTCTTTTTTTTGTATCTTGCTCTCAGCATAAACTGGAGGGAGCTCTGTTAGCTTTGGGTCAGTTCCAGCATGCCCTTTCTGAGCTGCAGTCCTGGCTCAGCCACACCCATGCCACCTTAGATACGCAGCGACCTGTCAGTTCCGACCCCAAAGCCATTGAAATTGAGCTGGCCAAGCACCACGTATGTACATCCTCCCACCTGCTTATCTTGGGCAGGTTCTGTTGTGTAATTTTTATGTGTTTTCATTTTAAAAAGTGTCTATTTGTGCAGACTACCATAGGACAGATTGCAGCATAGGCTATATGTCAGTACATCTGCTAGATATTGATGCTGCATGATGGACCCATCATTTGTCTTTACTAGGTTAAAATATAAATAGTTTTAATATTTTGTTGATTTTTTTTGTTTTGTTTTGTTTGATTTAATGTTAATTGTTAAGGGAGCTTTCGTTTTAATTTCTGGGTTACTTAAAATTTTTAAAAGATTTTTTTTTTGTATGTGCCTTCTTTAAACTACTTTATTGTGGCCCTACTAAATGTATTTACCTTCCTACATGTAGTTTGCATTCCATTCATTTTTTTCTGCACTGCCCTCATAGGTGTTGCGGAATGATGTGCTCTCCCATCGAGCCACAGTGGAGACAGTGAACAGAGCCGGTTCAGAGCTGTTGGACTCCACGCCTGGAGACGAGGCCAGCCACCTGAGAGACCAGCTGGAGGAGTTGAACCGCAGCTGGGACAGCTTGCTTCTAAAGACTGAGGAGAGGCAGAAACTACTGGAGGCTGCTTTGCAGCAGGTACTCTACTAAGGCCACAAAGCTGTGTTGGAGAAAATGATTGACCTTTAGACAAAATGCAGTATTTGTTGTGTTAACTACAAGGAATTTAATGTACTGAAGCTGCAGATGGTGCTTAAAAAGAGGGATGGAAAGTATTGTTAGCCTTTACTTAATTATTGTTTAACTTTTACATTAACTTATTGTGTTTTTTTTGTGTTTTATTAATATTCTCAGGCTGAGGGTTTCCATGGAGAACTGGAGGAGTTCCTGCTTTGGCTGAGGCGCACAGAGAGTCAGCTATCTGCTGCCAAACCCACAGGTGGCCTGCCTGAGACAGCCAGGGAGCAGTTGCAGCAGCACATGGTAACCACTTTACCATAGAGCTGAACACCTGAACAAAGTGCTGAATGTACATGTTTGTATGTTGTATACATTGTCAAACGTGGATAATTATGCCGTATGTTAGATAAGTCATAGAATTAAGAAGGAAAAAATATTTATTTGACTGTGATAACATTAATCTGATGTGAGATGTAGATCAATTGTGCCTTTTATTGGCAGGAACTACAAGACCAGCTGACGCAGCGTTGTGAGCTCTACCATCGGCTTCTGGATCAGGGGGAGTCCATGCTCCTGGCTAGAGGTGGAGAAGAGGCTGGTCCAGGAACTACCCATACCCAGCAAAACTTGGCCCTGCTCCAGAACAAGTGGGCAAGTCTGAACACTAAGATGGATGACAGAAGGGTAAGAACTGTAATTTATAAAGCTTCTGTCCTAGCTTAAATGTAATAAATATTACATTTTATGTTGAATAGCCATCTGGTTCATATTCTGTCCCTTCCTTTTCGCTCAGGCTAAACTGGATGAGGCTGTCTCGCTGGCCACAGGGTTCCAGACATCTCTGCAGGACACCATTAACTGGCTGACACAAGCAGAGCAGACCCTAAACATGGCCCAGCCACCAAGCCTCATTCTTGACACTGTCCTCTTTCAGATAGATGAACATAAGGTAGTATTTACTGTTAGCAGCTTCAAGATTTTTTCCAAGTTCAGTTCACAACTAAAATCAGTTCTCTTGACAAACAGTTTGTGAAGTCGTCTTATATTTGGTCTGTTGCCTGTGTGGTTCTCAGGTGTTTGTGAATGAAGTTAACACTCACAGAGAACAGGTGCTGGCCCTAGAAAAGGCAGGCTCTCAGCTGCGCTTCGCCAGTCTCAAGCAGGATGTGGTGCTCATCAAGAACCTGCTGTTGAGCGTGCAGGCTCGTTGGGACAAACTGGTGCAGAGGTCTCTGGACCGGGGACGACATCTTGACGAAGCCCGCAAGAGAGCTAAACAGGTAACATTGTTATTCTGTTTGTTTTTTTCCCTCTACATGTGCATTCTTCTGTTCAGTTCTAACCAAATGTTTGTAATTAGTTTCATGAGGCCTGGAGGAAGCTCACCGACTGGTTGGAGGAGGCTGAGAGTAGGCTAGACTCTGAGCTGGAGATCTCTAATGAACCTGACAAAATCAAAGTGCAGCTAGCTAAACATAAGGTACAAAGAAAAGTTCTTGAATTTTGCATGCTCTTGTCACAAGCACACCCAAGATTAAATCTCTGTATGAAATGTTATTTTGCTTGCAGTGCTTATTTTGCAATATTTTGTGGTTAGGTTGTATGACTGAGTTTTTTTTTTTTTTTTTTACATTTATTAATTGTTTAGTAAGTTTAGCATCTTTTCTTTTGTGTAATTTCAATTCTAGGAGTTTCAGAAGGCTCTTGGCTCAAAGCAGCCTGTCTATGACACTACAGTACGATCTGGAAAGGCTATGAGAGACAAGGCCACGCTACCAGCTGACACTCAGAAACTAGATAACCTCTTGGGTGAGGTCCGTGACAAATGGGACACTGCATGTGGGAAGAGTGTAGAGAGGTGAGAAGAGGCATATGAACCATATAATACAGTCTAATAAGAGAACATATTAATACTAATGTGAAAATGCTTATGCTGTGCTTTTTGTTTTCAGGCAGCACAAGCTAGAGGAGGCTCTTTTGTTCTCAGGTCAGTTTGCAGAAGCCTTGCAGGCTCTGGTTGACTGGCTATATCGTGTGGAGCCCCAGCTGGCTGAGGACCAACCAGTCCATGGAGACCTGGACCTGGTCTCAAACCTCATGGACTCCCATAAGGTAAAAAGAGCAGAAAAGGATAGCCACACTATTATGTGAACTGTAGAGAGATCTTATGCTAAATACTGTATTGGATTTGTAGTACCTGGTATCTGGAACCTGGTATGCAGTATTTGAGTGTTTTTACAGATCTGTGTGTATGTTTGGGTGGTTAGGCCTTTCAGAAAGAGCTTGGAAAGAGAACCAGCAGCGTGCAGGCTCTAAAGCGTTCTGCCCGGGAACTCATGGAGACAGGCAGGGACGACACCGCTTGGGTTAAAGTTCAACTTCAAGAGCTCAGCAATCGTTGGGACACCGTTTGTGCACTGTCTGTGTCTAAACAGAGCCGACTCCAGCAAGCTCTCAAACAGGTGAGTTAGCTGTTGTCAGACTTTGTTACTGCCTCTCTTTAGCATTGGCAATATCGATTATAATCATTTATTATGAAATAATAAAAATCATGTCATTTTACTAGTAAAACAATTAATTGCCCATCATTTTCCTGTTTTTCATCTCCCTCTTCTGTCTGTCCTCTTACTGTATTGCAGGCTGAAGAGTTTCGCACAGCAGTGCAGATCCTACTGGAGTGGCTCTCAGAGGCAGAGCAAACCTTGCGTTTCCGAGGTGTCTTGCCAGAAGAAGTGGAGACACTCCAAGAGTTACTGCACACTCACAGGGACTTCATGCAGACAGTGGAGGAGAAGAGAGTAGATGTGAACAAAGCAGCTGGCATGGGGGAGGCCATACTAGCGGTCTGCCATCCTGATTGCATCACCACTATCAAACACTGGATCACCATTATCAGGGCACGATTTGAAGAGGTGCAATACTTTTTACAATTGTGTACATTTTCTTTTCACTTGCCGTGTTTTCTCACCACAGGCACACTATTAAATTCTACTGAATTCTTAGTAATGACCCTAACTGCTGTGGTTTGACTGGTCTCCAGGTTCTGACTTGGGCAAAGCAGCATGAACAGCGACTTGAGGCAGCTCTCGCAGAACTGCTCAACAATGCAACACTGTTGGAGGAGCTGTTGTCATGGCTGCAGTGGGCAGAAACTACATTGGTGCAGCGTGACACTGAGCCGCTCCCCCAGGACATCCCTCAGCTGAAAACCTTAATCACAGAGCACCAGGTGGATTGCACTTTTGCTTTATTTAACTTCAGTTGTCAGTATTGGTGAGCATGTATGGAAATAAATATAACCCCAATAGAATTAATATTATAGTACGTAGAGTTTGAGTATATGCTGAGGAAAAGCGCACACGTTTATGCTTTTGTGTATATATGTACACATACACACATCTACACACAAAAGCATAAATGTGTTTATATGTGTGTGTGTATATACACACATGGATAAATGTGATACACTGAGCACTCAATTTTAACTGCTTTTTGGGTTGTTTAACTCAGGTGTTC
Organism: Hepsetus odoe; assembly: GCA_017165825.1. Lineage (NCBI taxonomy): Eukaryota > Metazoa > Chordata > Actinopteri > Characiformes > Hepsetidae > Hepsetus > Hepsetus odoe. The sequence goes on from CM029368.1 coordinate 9,987,323, forward strand.
ATGGAGGAGATGACTCGCAAGCAGCCTGATGTGGATAAAGTGACAAAGTCCTATAAGAGGAAACCATCCGAGCCTCCCAGCAGCCTTGCTGACAGGCGAGGTGCCCGTAAGTTTTTCTCTTCTTTGTTGTACGTCTTCGCAATAGCATAAATACTTGCGGAAATATAGTACACAAGCAACATACTTTTATGTTGTCGAATATTTGTCAAATGTTGAAAAATAGGGTAGTGAATGGTGCTGAACTGAACACACTCTTTGCACACTCTCTTTTTGCAGGTAAGCAACAACAGCAGCAGCAACAGCAGCATGCCGTTCAAGTGACTGGGGGAAACCCTCGTCTTACCCAGCTCTGCTCTCGCTGGCAGCAGGTTTGGTTGCTGGCGCTAGACCGGCAGCGCAAGCTCCATGATGCCCTCGATAGACTGGAAGAGGTACAGCAGCTTTTTTACGAATCTTTGTTTCATAGTTTGTTTTAGACCAGCTCCTGTTTTTGTAGCATATTATTTGGAAGTAAAATCCTAAATGAACTGGAAAGTTTCACAGCTAAAAGACTATTACTGCAGATTTTAAAATGCAGAAAAGCCCAGCTGATATGATGCTATAAAACTGATAATTCTGTGTGACAGAATTTTCTGGCAAGTGCGTAAGACCAGTTGGATTTATTTTGCTCATTTAAAAAAAAAATTCTGCTTCTGCTTCATGTCCTTCCCACGCTGCAGCTGAAGGAGTTTGCAAACTTTGACTTTGACGTGTGGAGGAAGAAGTACATGCGCTGGATGAATCACAAGAAGTCTCGCGTAATGGACTTCTTCAGACGCATCGACAAGGACCAGGATGGCAAAATTACTCGGCAGGAATTTATTGATGGCATCCTGGCCTCAAGTATGCGCACACGTTCACATAAATACATTATTTTGGAAAATACTGACACTCACATGTTTGAAGAGGAAATTTTGATCTGTGCATTCATTTTTAAAATGGCATTGTGTATATTTATTACAGAATTCCCCACCAGCAAGCTAGAGATGACTGCAGTGGCAGACATCTTTGACCGTGATGGTGATGGTTACATTGATTACTACGAGTTTGTGGCGGCTCTGCACCCCAACAAGGATGCATACAGACCCACTACAGATGCAGATAAGATTGAAGATGAGGTAATACCCTATTTTCATTCCTTCTATATGTATCATCAAGAAATATATTAAGAGATTCTCACCTGTTTTCGAAAAATCCATTCACTTTCCCTGTGCAGGTCACCAGACAAGTGGCCCAGTGTAAGTGTGCTAAGAGGTTCCAGGTAGAGCAGATTGGGGAAAACAAGTACAGGGTGAGTTATTGTTGATACTAATGCTTAACCCAGTATGGTTCATGACTGTAGAGCAGTGTTTACTCGCTATAGAACACCTGACGCTATGAATTCTACTGTTACATCAGTCTGAAGTAACACTAACATCAGTTACATTTTGTGTTTTCTTAATATACATGCTACAGTGCTGCTGCACTGCCACAGTTAAACATTCTAACCATCACATTTATTTCAATGTCAGCTCTTATGCCGTTTTGGGTTAAAGGTGCATTGCTGTATGTTATATGAGTGTATTAGCTAACTGTACTACCACTGCAGCACCTACAAACTCTGGAGCTGTGCACAGTGTGCGCTTCCCACCACCCGACTAATGATCACCCCATAATTCCAGTGACTGAAGGAGCTGCTCTGTTTTCATGATTTCCCATTATTATGTATGGTTAATCATGCTGACAGCAAGATGCACTTGTTGGACTCCCTAGGCCTCTGGCCCATCACGCTTACTGATGGAGCTGTCTTTCTGAATTTGTCTGTCTGTGTCTGTCTTGCTTTCACCCCTTATACTGTGTCATCTTTCACCTTTTTCCTGCAATTCATGAGCACTCTAACCCAGTTATAGCCATACAACAAAGACTTTTTATCTCCATTGTTGGTATTGTTAGATGCTGTAGTGTCAACTGAGAATTGTCAAATTTTTAATGAAGTAAAACCATATCACATATTTAGACTAGTTTCATAAGGTACATTTAGGTAAACTGAACTTGTTTTCAACATCATGTATGAACCTGTTATTTCACCCTGTCTGTTCTTTCTTTCTCCTTGTTGCCTTTCCCTTCCATGTCTGCTGGATTTATTGTAGTTCTTCCTTGGCAACCAGGTAAAGTAACTGGTGTGTTTAAGAAATTGCCTGTGAAATCTGCTTCAGCTGTACATTAGTTTTTCCCTGCCATTAAACATTGACAAGGTTTTCTTTTCAAATTTGGCAAGGCAGCTACAACCTGCAGAACGCAGTGGTGGTATAATACCAGTTCTCGTTACAGGCCATTGAATGTTGTAGAGATCATCGTTTAAATCTCTTTTGGCCACAGTTAGAAGGCATTCCCCGTCTGCTTGGCAGGGGTTACATAGCCATTACCCAAATATGCTGGGCATGCCTATGTATGCTCTGCCAACTGAACAGGAGCAGATTTCACTGGTCTGAGTTACATTTTTGTGTTTGTGATTGTTAAAATGGAATTTGAAAGATCAGGTTGTGGGTTTTTGATCTGTATAGATACATGCTGCTTTTTCCTTCTTTGGTGGAGGAGATATCTGTTAAAAGAAAAAAAATTGTGAGCTTAATCTTTTGGCTAATTTACCATAGTATTTTTCTAAGATTTTTCCTTAAAGTAGTGTTATTTATAAGATTGTGTTTAAAAAGGTAGGGGTCGACTGATATTGGTGTTTCAGTTCCAGTTATTACTTAACTAAGAGACATATCTCTAGGAGATATTTGGAACAAACGCTATAAAAAGGAAAATCATGGTGTCACAACTGGTGACATAAAACTGACAAACAAAACTTTTATAGAAATACCTTTAAATGTTTCGTTAAAAGAGATCCTGGATTTTCACAACTTCAGCAAGGCTGGCTCAAATAGCACTTAGGGTTCAAATACTTTTTATGTGAGGCATAATATTCAAAAGTCACTTCTGTTTCCATTTTTTCCCTGTTTCCTTTTTAGTGTTTTTGGATGCTCATTTTATTGATTTTAAAATGAATATATCACATCTTTTGATAGTTTACACACACGTGCATCCCTTTTTACAAGCATGCCAAAGTAAATATTGTGTTATGCTGTTATAACTTGGACAATGAAAAAAAATGTCCCTAATTTAGATAAGGACACACATGAATTAGATTGAAATTTTAATCACAGATAGCAGCAATGACAGTCAGTAAAAAATATCTTAAAATCTTTGTTAATAGCATTTTTTATCATCAATTATCATTTGTCAGTTTTGAGCCATATACAGAAGGAAAGCCAGGTTTCGTCACTGATGCGTTGCTTGAATTTTCTATTGCCACTTCACAGCAATCAAAACGTTAACATTGCACCAGTGGTCTGGTAGCTGAGTGGCTTATCAAGTTATTTCTTGTTTCATGCTATATTTGCAGAGATTTAATTTCTGTTGATCTCTGACTCATGGCTCTATAAAGTCTTATCAAGTAAAAGAGCTCAGCTTCATTTAGCAACTCTGGTTGTTTAATAAAGAGGATTGAAAAACTAAACATGGAAACATGACAACTTAAAGATTCTGATCAGCATTAAACTTTTTTGGTTTGTTATGTTTATTGCGGCTTTGGAAATATCTGTTGCCTTACCCTTAAACAGTGAGCTCAAGCCTGCAAATTCACACCTATATGCCAGCATGCAGCATAATAGCCATCGGTAATGGTAGACTATTTATTGTGACGTAACCAATCAAACAGTCGTGCAGGCAGATAAACTGTCAACCCTTTCTTATGTCTGATTTTTATGTGAAAATACTATGGTAAATGTTTAACGCTGTTGTACAGCTATGGGACATTGGGCCGAGCTTGATTCTGAATCATCAAGAATGCATGTGGTTTTTCTGCATGAATGCCATGTAATTTCTGTTGATTTTGTACAGTGGTTTAGACTAACTTTGTACATTTGAGGTTTGAAATGTCCAAATCCAAATGATTTTAATCCCTTTTTTGGCCTTTCTATCTTCCCAAACATTTTTTTCTTTCTCTCTTCTCGCTTGTCCTCCTCTTCTTCAGTTCGGGGACTCTCAACAACTGCGACTGGTGCGGATCCTGCGCAGCACAGTCATGGTGCGGGTTGGAGGGGGCTGGATGGCCCTTGATGAATTCCTGGTTAAGAATGACCCTTGCAGAGGTAATGTTTATTTAAACAGTCACACACACCTATACTCCACACAAACCACACACACCTATACTCCACATACTCTGGCACCTGTGCTTGAAAGCATCCTGATAGTGTGGGATGATAAAACATGTTTGAAGGAGTAAAGGCATCTTTGTTGGGCCTGACATCATGAGAATTGCACTGTACTTCCTTGCATGTTCTATTTGTGTGATAGAGAAATCTGTTGGTCCTCTCATCACTTCATTAATCACTCTTCACTCTTTTTCTCCATTTTATGCTGTGGGAGTTCATATACTCTCAGAACAGTGAAATATGTCTTAATTTGTCTGGACTCTGGATCTTCCTGACTTCTTTTCATCATCTTTTTCTTCATTGTCCCCCTTTATTTTCAAACATGTGGCATGAATATTTGGCCTCTCTCTCTCTCTCTCTGTCTCTCTCTCTCTCTCGGAATTGTAGTGCATGATGCATGTTCCTTAGGTCTCTCCCTCCCTTTCTCTTTACCCCGTCCCCTATCTCTCTTTCTCTCTCCCCAGTGCAACATCCAGGACTTAAAATCCTTCGCTCCGACTCCAGCAGCTCCATATCATCTCGTATAGGTTGGGTTTCTCTCTTTTTCATGCAGTTCACCTCTTTCTCCTGATTTGTTTGGTTTTTTTTTTGTTTTTTTTTTTTCTTTCCTCACTGTCTCTCTCACATCCTCTTTGGTTCCTTGCTGCTGTGCTGTGCTTGGCTGACTGTAGCACTAAACTAACAGTCCTATTCCTGGCTGTCTGCTCACATGTTGCCGAACTTATAGGCTTCGGGATCCCCATTCAGCACACATGATGTGATGACCACTGTTGTAAATTTGGTCTTTTAAAATGTCTTAATGCATGTATATATCTGTGAATTATGAGAAATTTGAGATAAAGTAATTTGAACTGAAATGCTATGGTACAAGATTCATTGACCTGAAGGTAGCAGTTCAGTTGCTTTTTGAAAGGTTACAATTGATTAAAATGGTGTTTAAATAAGTATGTGATGAATATATACAATTATGTAATCATTTTATTTGTACATGAAAAAATTCCCCCAAAAAACTTGCAGGATTGCCTGTATTCCTGTAGTGGTTAAGTGCTTACAGGTGCATGAAGTGATTTTCTTTTGCATAGAACTGTGAATGCATTCTGGTGAAATCAAGTCATTGTGAGATCTGAGATTAACACCAGTATTTGTTTAAAAATGTAAAGGGTAGTGTGTGTGTGTGTGTGTGTGTGTGTGTGTGTGTGTGTGTATATGTATGGGTTTACTTCATGTTGTCTCTTGTGTCTCTCAGTGACGGTCACTCCTGGCTATTTCTGCTGCAGAGGTACCTCACTCTCTCCAACTCTCCTGCTCTCTTTCACTTTTTTTATTCTTTCTGTCATCCCTAAGCACTCTCCATTCTCAGATTCTTAAACCCATTTGTCTGGCTTTGGATCCATTCCTCACTGCTGTGTGTGTGTGTGTGTGTGTATGTATGTTGGTGTAAGAGTACGTATGTGAGGATGTCTCGGTCTCTGTGCCAGCTAGACTCATGCTTCTCATTCACACAGGGCTTGGCCAAATGTGGTTTTGGCACTTTTCACATGTGTCCCCGGTGAGCTTAGCAAATCAAGCAGGACCTGGGCGTGGCCACCCTGGGTTTCTAATATGCTTAAAGCGGCTCTTAAAACAGCCCGCTCATAGAAACGAATTACAGACTATACCTGGCTTATGAAAAAGAAATTATATGGTGTGCCACCAATTATCAGCTGGCCCACTGTTGCTTGAGACCATGGAAAAGGGTTTGTGTCATAGACTTAGGACTACTAATGACCCATGACTACAATGCACCACTGCTATTGTGCACAGCCCTCTTCCTTCTTTTTTTACCCCTTTGTTCATTTGTTCTGTTTTTTTTCTCTCTTCCATTTCTTCTATCCTCCATTTTGTGTCTCTCTCTCTCTCTCTCTCTCTCTCTCTCTCTCTCTCTCTCTCTCTCTCTAGCTCTCTCGTGCTCTCTCTCTCTCTATCTTTTTTCTTTCTTTCACTATCCCTATGTCTCTCTCTCTCTCTCTAGCTCTCTCTCTCTCTCTCTCTCTCTCTCTCTCACTGCTGTGGTCTGTGGCTGCCTGCTATGGGCTGTGTTGTGTGCTGGAGCTGCAGAGTTTTGTATCTGATGTATTTCATTTTTTAATGTCTCTTGACCGGAGGCATGGGTCAGTATCTAGTAGGGCTGCAACAATCTGTTATATCAAAGACTAGTTAACCCATTAGATATTATGCTGAATGATGTTAAATGTTCATTTGAATTTTCATTTTTGTTTCATATTACAGTATTAACTGGGTGGTAAGAGCTGCTAATCAAAGAAGGAAAGTGTGACTATAAAAATAAAGATACCAATTACATGTAAATCCAAGCAAGCCTAAGGTACTCTACACTTGGAGCATTCTAAGTCTTGCCTTTTTTCTTTTCTTTTCCCTGCCATTGCTATTCAGAGTTCTGTCTGAGTGACAAGTAATTTTCTTTCTTTGCACAACCAAAAGCTACAGGTCTTCCTGTAGTGTGTAGCAGCTTGTGAGAATGACTGGGTCACTTTAAAAAAACAAACAAAAAAAAAACCAAACAAACAAACCAACCTCTTTACAATAAAAAAAATTCCATCAATAATATCAACCTTGTCAACTAGTCGTTGCAGCCCTGGCATTTGTGTGTGCCTGTTGCATAACCAGCTATGCCTCTCGGGTGTGTCTACGTGGTATGCACTGTGTGATTGCATTTCTTTTAGTTAGTTACTTTTAGTAAGCCTCTTGGAGCACAGTGGTGGGTACTGAGAGAAGAGAGGCTGTGCTTTCAGAGTGGCCTCTGTTGTTTGTGTCTGGCACTGACTGAGCCCAATCCTCAAAGTTGGATGCTTGCCTTACTGCTAACCCTCCCCCTTTATTAAACTCCTGCAATTTGTCTGTCACAAGTACTTATATCCCTGTTTAAAGTGAATTAAGTGACTTCTCCATGCACTCTGACTGAAGCAGTGGACCAGGGAAGCACTGGCTCTTTCCACTCCCACTGCTCGCTGTCTGATGAACTTCAACATTTTAACACTGTTGTCATTTGTCCCTCCCCACTCTTTGCCACTATTGATGCAGCCCGAGGACGTACCAACCTGGAGCTGCGGGAGAAGTTCATTCTTCCAGAAGGAGCCTCCCAAGGTCTGGCGGCTTTCCGTTCACGTGGTCGGCGTTCCAAGCCTTCTTCTCGAACGGCCTCACCTACCCGCTCCTCATCCTCTGCTTCCCAGAGTGCCCAGAGCTGTGCCTCAATGCCCTCTGCCCCTGCCACACCTACCGCCTCCTCCAGGGTAAGTGGGGGCCCCTAGCAAACAGTGGGACAGGGTGATGATATTCTCAAACATCAATCATATACATTTATTTTTTTAATTAGTGTGTCAGATTCACAGTTTTCTGTGTTGCATTGTCCGTCTCTGCACATATTGAGTTGTCTTTCACTTGTGTGTTTTTATCTGTATTTGTTAGTCATCATAAAACCTTATGTTGTACAAATATAAAATAAAATAAAACTCAAACCATATACTATGTGAAGAAGAACTAGATGAGCGTAAGATTTTGCAAACTTTGTTCTCTCCCTTGCTCTGTTAATATTGCCCAGAGACATGCCATCCTGGAGCTGTTTTGTGTTTTTACTTTAACACACTCTAACACACATATTTATAATTACCGGGTTAATTGTGTTAGGGGTAAAAACACCAACACCAGCACACTGTTAAACCAAGATGAGGAAACACAGGCTTAAATATATCTAGTACCTTCTTCTTTCATGTTATAGCCATTCATCTTTAATCCATGGGTTCCTAATCCCAAACCTGGCAAGCCATGATCTGACTCTTCATGCTGGGCCAAGTTTACAAGGAGCTTACTTATTGTTTGAATCAAGTGTGCTAAATAAAACAAATTAATGCAGATTATGAAAATATAAATCCCTGGACTGGGACTCAGAATTTCTGCTATAATTACAGTTTAAGTTCTCGTTTGTCTTTTCTGCTTTTTGTCAGTTGTTTAATGTTATTTCTGAGTTGTGTAATTACTCTCTCTTAGTTTCCATTTTGACCAGTTCACACATTTACTGATCGGGTTATTGTGCTTATTTTTGTCTCTGCATGTCAAAATCACTTTGTCATCTGTGGGGTTTTTATTTGTTTCTTTGTCTTTTTGTCCTCCTGCTGTCCCGTGCTTGAAAAAATTCTGCCCTTCCACTCTGTGTTTGTATTCATCACCATCTGTCCAATGCATTACCCTTGCATTATGCTGCTCTTTCTCCTTTCGCTTCTTCCTCTTCCCTTTCCCCTTCTTTTCTGCTCCTTCTTTACTTTCCCCTTGCTTTTCCCTTCCTCCTGCCTGCACATTTTCCCAGTCCTCCCAAACTCACTCGCGGGGCTATGCCAAGCCCTGGCTGGCACACAGTAAAACTCCAACTCCAACCAAGTGCCAGCCCGGCCCAGAGCACGGCCACACCCCTGGGCACGAGGTAACACACTGGCTCCCCTCCCCCAAAGCTGTAACACACTAACAGTAAAATGTTTCAAGAGAAAATACAAAGTAACCTTCAGAAAAGCTCAGACAGAAATGGCAGTTTCACAACATCTTATGAAAAGCCTTTATAGATTGTAAACTGCAACACAAAAGGGTGTATTATTTCTTTTAGGCTACATGTGGCATTGTAGTTTTCATTGTAGCTTTGTATTTTCAAAATTGTGTAAACGTTTCAGGGATTAGGCCTTATAAAGACTGCATTACACTGAGTAAATGTTGTCTTTCTCTAATTGCAGGGAGGTTCCACTACCAAGCTTAAAAGGCCGACTTTCCATTCAAGCCGCGGCTCTCTGACTGGGGAGAACGGTGGTGCCACACCTACAGCTAAACCTGGACGATCTGGTGAGAAAACTGTTCATTGCATCTTGCTTTCTTTCTTTCCAGGTGTATTAATTTAATAGAAATGTCTGATGGACAGTGTACTACAAAAGCCTGTAAGGTGTTTTTTTTTTTGTTTTTTTTGCATGATTGAATCACTGATCATGTGTGTCCCTCCCCTCAGACAATAAGCGCACTCCTTCCTCGGCCAGCGGATCAGCCAGTCGAGCCGGCAGCCGTGCTGGGAGCCGAGCCGGTAGCCGGAGGGGCAGTGATGCCTCGGATGCCTCTGAGCTGCTGGAGACGCGCTCAGCATGCTCTGACACTTCTGATACACCACGTCGACCTGGGGCCAAACCCTCCAAAATCCCCATGATCTCTAAGAAGACCCCCAGCCCCAAGACCCCAGGGGGCAAGAAATAGAGTTTCTTCGTCTTCATCATCTCAAATTCTCTGAGATTGGGCCAGAAGGACTTGACGCTCTCTCTTCTCTCTTCCACATGCACATATACCGATTCTCTACACATGCCAACCAGCCTATGTGCCCACCACCAGCACAGGCATGTAGTAACTGACCAGACTAGAGAAGACCGGGAGCTTTTGTAACTAAGTCAAGTCTGCCTGGCCTCCGGCCCTCTCTTCTGGCCAGCTTGCAATACAGCTGGACACTGCTGACCCCAGAACCATCATGCACTCCTCCCAATTAACAACCATAATAATGCTGCCTTATTTCTATCTTTAATCTTGACTAACGTCTTGGTTTTCCCAAACATAAGACTGAGCTGCGCACCAGCTGTTTGAACTCTTAACATGTGCACACACCAAGTTCAAGTGCCCATGTGGACACATACAGTTGCACCAATCACTGGAACTGTGGTTTGGGGGGTTGTGGCATGGGATGGGTTGGGTCTTCATCTCAGCACCCTTAATATGCAATGGCTTACCCCCTCACCTGCACTGAGACCGGGAGACAGTACAGCCTCAGTTCCAACCCAGATACTCATTTTTGCGCACATTACACTAGGAAGAATTTGAATAAGCCAGTGGAAAGGACTTTGACCCCCCCCTCTCTACTGTATGCAAAGCTCCTGGCTTTTTGCCCAGGTTCATGTGTGTGTTACTGTTGAGAGGAGTTCCTACTAAACCTTCAGAAAAAAGCCCAAACTTCTACTCTAGAACCTCACAACCTCCTTTACATCTAGAGCATGTAGGAATCTTCTGTGTGTGTGTGTGTCTGGGTGCATGTGTGTGTGTGTGTGTGTGTGTGTGTTTGGTAGTTTTTTTCTTTGTGAACTCAATAACAAATGGAGGAAGTGGTAGAAGATTCATTGCTCTGGCCTTGCTGTTGAGTCACACCCTGGCCATTTTACAGTACTGCCCCTTTAGGCCACAGCTTCCCAGTTGTCACAACAACTGACAGCATTTAATGTCCAGGTGTTTCTTTCTCCAGAGTCAACAAACATGGAAAATCCTGCATCCCGAGAGCACTTAAGTGACTCATAGCAGATAAGTTCCCAAGTGACTTATCACTGACTGACGTCCTCCTCACCTCCCTCTTTACGTCCCTCTTACCACACAGTAATGCATACATGTGTTTTACACACACTATTTCATGTTACAGATACTATGTTACACAGACCTTTCATTTGCTTCACAGTATGCAAAAACTAAAACAAAGTGTGAATGTTTCATGTTAATTTATAATCCTAATGTATTTTTGGTTTTGTTTTGTTTTCTTTTCAAATGTAAAAAAAATGTGTATTTATTTTTCATTACAGGATCATATCACTTTCTGGGAGAAACTAGTATTACAATAAGTCTAGTAATGATATTCTTTGTGCTTTTTGTGTTTTCACTTTTGTTATAACTTTTCCTGACAACCGTCATTTCTAATGTAAAGGACCAGGAAGCTGACTGATTCCATTGGTGGCCTTTATGCCAGTGACTACAGCCTCTTGGTCATGTCAAAGGTGGCTTCCCATTTTGCCTAATGGTGGAAGCTCCTGGGAAAATGGATTACGGGGATATAAACATACCCCCATAAATGGCGCTTTGAATAGTCTTGTCTTTGAACAAGCTGAAGTATATGAATACCCAATGAAACTGAAATCGGAAGGTGATTTTTATTTATTTATTGTGTCTGGGGAGGGAGGGGGAAAGGGCTTAGAAATGGATTCACCTTTGAGTCTACAACTCTCTCAGTATGACGAAGAGGAAAAAGTCTAGGGGTGCAATTGTGTTAAAGTAAAAAATGAAAAAGATTATAAATCCTTTTTTGTTCTCTTTTGTATTAAAATAATGCTTGCAGTAATTCCTGTCTGCTTGTTTATTAAACTTGTGTGTGTGTGTGGACCTCTACATACCTCAGTTCACAGGAAATGAGTTGATAATTGTGAGCAGGGAGCAATTACCTTTCCCTAGAGATAAAGACAACCAATTAAACCTTCAAAGAGGATGGTATTATGTCTTACAACCACACTGAACGCTGGGGTTTTTCATAAGTTGCTAAGGAATTTCAAAGGAACTCTACACTGCTCAACATAAGAACCTTTGTTGTTGGGGTGTGTGTGTGTGTGTGTCTATGTGCATGTGTTTGTATTGGACTGTGTATAGGTTTGGTGGTTGGATGGAACGGATGGGGTTAGGGAAGGGTGGTGTTTCATGGTCCACACTCTGCAGCTGTGTGTCTGTGTTTATGGACAAATATTTAAACCCACTCACATCCTTTCCCTCCAAACACTGTCCTCAGCACCCAGCGCAGCTCCTGTGGCATGTCTCACTCCTTCTCCACTTTAACCTCTTTGCCAGTCCAGAAATCCCCCCCTTTGCCTTAGTAAAACACCAGCGTTTGTATATCACTTTGGAACTGTGAATTTTGATTGAGAACATGTAAGTTGTAAACTTTTATCTCTACCTCAGAGACGCAAATGAGACCTTTGCACTCAAGCTACAGAAAGTGCGGCTCAACTGCAATGTTGGCAAGAGGCCACCTACAGTCACCTATCTATTATGACTGTATAGGACAGATGGTGTGAAGTAAATCACTCATGCAAAATTATCATTCCTTCATGCTCCCTATCTTCTACTTCAATCCACAAAACCTAAATGCAGTTGGAATCATAATTTTCTCATTATTCAGACTACAGGCTTCACAGCAGTTAGAATAGCCCTGTTGTCTCCAAGACATGCATCTTGGACCATTCTCACGCCAGGCCACGTGGTAATTGTGAACAAATTTTGGGTGTGTTGAAGATGAAATGGATATGGTGAATGAGGGAACACTGCGTGGAGAGAGAGAGGGAGGAGGCTTCAGTCATTTGGGACACTCCCTCTGTCTTTCCAGCATCTTGCAAAAGAGGAAGAAGGCTCACATTCAGATTACACACTCAGTATGTAGATCCTGGAGACTATGATTATTGCTGCACTGCTGTGTAAGGAGTTTGTGCTGTCCAGTGTGGATTTTTAAAATCTTTTTATCAGATGGAATTTACAGAGGAATCATTTTGAAAGTACGAAAAGACACTTCAGGACAACTGGACAGTTCACCCACTGGATTATGTATCTGATGGTCATGAGAAGATGGTGAGAAGATGGTCATGTACTGATGATTTGTCACTGTTCACGAATTAGATTTTGTTCACCAGAGGCCAATCTAGCTTTTAACCTGTCTATGTATTCGGAGAAAAGGCAGGTGATGCATTGAATTACGGAACCTTTGAAGAGAAGTTTGGCTGCTGCGCTGGTCAACCCACGCAACTAACTTATTTTCTGTACCCATGGACTTTAATTTCACATTCTGTTTCAGTCCTTATTCAGCACCTGCTCTTTACTTAACCTCGCTTAACCTTGAGCTTGAGCTCCTGCAAGCTCTGCCCTTCAAAGCAGTGGAAAAATCTTAAGAGCTGTTTGTTTTTCTTTTAGTCGCTTCTGCAGTTCCAGAGGTTATTGGTCTATCTGATCTATCCCTCTATAAGTAAACAGAAAAGAGTGTGTGAGAGGGGGAGCAGAGCAGGTTTCTTCCACAGAAAGTATGGAGAGGGAAGGTGGGTGACATAAATCAATGGATTGGGTAATACTAAATACTTTCAATGATCACTGAGGAAAAACCGGTGAATTAATTGAGGGACAGCAATTCTGTTGCTGAAACATTTAGGGCTGAAAGCTGAGAAGCTGGTGCTGTCATTTTTTTAACCTTATACAAACACCTGAAGATTGAGGAGGGTGTGATCAAGGAGCTTAACAGGGAACACTTGCAAAAAAGTCATCGAACACAGCAGAAGGCAAGAAGGAAAATGTCACCAATGGAAGTGGATGTTCTCAGCCAGGAGGTCCTATCTTCACATAAGGACAAAGTGGAGCTCCTGGATTGGCATGTATCCCAAAAATACAGCAGAGGGAGGGAGGACGGCTATAGCACTGGCTGCAGAGCTTCAGGTCGGCAGTGGCTTTTCATGATGGTGGTCTTCCTCCCCCTGTGTGTGTTTTCGTGTGCGTGTGGGCAAAGGGAGGGCATGACCCATTCCAGCTTCCGCAGGCTGAGTGGCCGAGAGAAGAAGGAGATGCAGAGGGAGATCCTGTCCATCCTAGGGCTGCCCGGACGGCCCCGTCCCCACCCCCCGCTGCGCCCCCCCTCTTCTGCCCCACTGTTCATGCTGGACCTGTATCATGCTGTTTCAGCTGAAGGGGATGAAGGTCCAGGCCTGGGCTTGAATCATGAACCAGTCTTCCACGCTGCACTTCCCACACTCAGCACACACACACCTCCCCTTGGCACGGTGGTCAGTGAGGCAGACACAGTAATGAGCTTCGTCAATCTAGGTAAGCAACAGCAAAGTTATGCGTGAAGCCCATTTAAAGTTTTATACTTTAACCCCTTATGCAGTATGCTTATTCATCATTTTTCTATACATGATCATAGTTTGGAATGGCTTTCCTCCATTGTATCATTCACTGTAATTCAAGTTGTGTTTCATCTTAAATTCAACACTGTAAGGTCTATGAAGTCAACATTATGTTGTATTTGCTCGAAGTGCTTGTGCAGCTGTATGCAGAAGTTGGAGCATTCTTCATCAAATTGTATATGATCAAATTCAATATAATATAAATATATAAACTGCAAAAACCTTGGAGTTATATTTTATATTTTATTTTAAATACTGACATAAGAAAAAAGAAACTGCACTAATATTTGCAAAAAAGCCATTTGTTCCTTAATGAGGACATTTTTTTTTCATGCTTGCATAAAATTTGAGTGTTTAATGCAAACTACACTTTACATGTGACCGTGACAGTTTCCCTCATATATTTTCCACTTTGGTCAAATAAGGAACAAAGCATTAAAATAATAAATAAATAAATAAAACACACAACACATTGCAAAACATTTTAATAATTAAAAAATATTTTAATTTATTTATTACTGTTAATACAATATTTTGACTCTAACATGACCATTGGAAGTTAGAAGTGCCTATTTACAACCAGAAGCGTGCACAAATGGTTGAAATGTCCATGGATTTAAGAGTTAATGCTTACATGCCAGCACATAATGCTGTGTGGATGTTTCAACATTTATAATCCACATTTCAGCTCTTAGAGCCAAATGGACTGTTGGTTTATTGTGAAGTCCTGAGACAACCATGCTATCTCTCCAACATCTCTCCTTCCTGTCTCAGCCCAGAGATGATGCTTATCTGTTACAGATTTGCAATTAAACATCCCATCCTCTGTGGCCTCCTCCCTTTATCTCATTCTCGTCGTCATGGGAGAACATCTGTCTTTTCTTATTTTCATCATCACCTCTGTGGGTTAGCCAGCAGCCCATTGTTTATGATTATGAGTGCACAGCAATAGATTTTCTAGTGCACTGCAATTGGCTATATTAATGACTGATGGAGACACTGTTGTTAATCCATAAAGGCTAGTGCAGAATCGCTCACTGAGCTCATGCGGGCAAACCCTAGTGAAGGACAGGACAGGCTGTGTGATGATGCAGAAGGCATACAGCTGTGCAGAATTACAGGCTTCATTGCTAGGCAGAAAGAGGAGGAGGGAGAGGGAAATGAAAATAATGTCAGGCACCCCTCTAAAAATACACAGCGAGGCTGTAATTAGTGGTTTTGTGTTGAGCGGGAGCCGGCCCCACACTGCCTCTAATTACCCTACAGCGCAGGCCTGGCCGTGGGTGTTAGTCTGACCCACAGGACTCTAAAAGGACAAATGTTCTCTCTCTCTCATACTTATCATGTCTTATCCTGTCTACCCATTCTTCAACACATGGTCTCACACCTCTGCAACACACTCCATCTCTATAGCTGCAGATACAGACATTCCTCTGCTCCTCTCTTTTTTTGTTTTAATATTCTAATTTGCCTTCTCAAACTCCCCCTATTAGATGATAAGAAAGCGATGAACTTGCATATTTTTACTAAAGAAAATGATCACTTATCTGTGAGTTGGAAAAACATTTGTTGATGCAAATCAGGCATGAAAACATTAGTTTAGACCCACCAGTCCAGTCAGACAGGCTGTGTACAACTTAAAACATTTAAGAACATTGTCCTTCCAAGAAGTGGTTGACCAACAAGACTCATGCCAAAAGTGATAGTTTGTGAGAATACAGAGGGACCCAGGGTAACTGAACTAGAAGTCTCTCACACATTGACTCATGCGCTTGAGTCCAAAATCACATCAAGCCAGAAAAATATTACCTTTGAGTATAGATGGTTGAAAAGTGAAGTGTTATGTTGGAGGTTTCTATCTGTGAGACATGGGAAAATACCAGCACATCTATCCATGCACTGAATCTCGAGTAAATGGGTGATACAGCAAGATAACATCCCTAAGCATAGCTAAACACAAAGTCTTGACCTAAACATTACAGAAATGTTGTTGTCAGTAAAGGCAACAACATGCCAGAGTAAAAGCTGGTTTGTACAAAAGATGGACCTGAATTCATCCAAGTGAATCTGCAGGGCTCATTAACAGCTACCGGAAACATTTAGCTGCACTTATTGCTGAATTAATTTGCCACCCACAGATATGCAGTTTTAGATCATTTTCCCCAACAAACACAAGAACAATTAGTGTGTGTATGTATATATATATATATATATATATATATATATATATATATATATAATATTTTAATACCCCTTTTGGGAAGGTAGGCAAACACATGGGTTTGGGTTCTCTTGAGCTGTATTTCTTAGCTCAGCTAAAAGACTTAAATAGGTGTTGTACTCTGTGTCCTTCAATAAAGTGGTACAGAAGTTGGTTAAGGCAAAGTAATAACTGCTTTTTATTCTATAAAGAACACCAAATTTATCCTGAAATGAAATGGCCTACAACTCGAACTCTATGAACTGGCAAACAACTTGCTTCCATATGAACTGTGGCCTAACGTGGAAGTTATAATATAACATATAATATTGTATTATCCCACTGTAGTGGGTCCTTCTCGGCTTCAGCATTTTTCTCCATTAATCGCTTTATTCTGGTTAACAAAAAAAAAACTTTGCACTGCAACTCAGAGAATCCGTGTTTTGTTTGATAAAATAAATCAGATCAAAATATTGGTATGTGCTGGACTGGTGCAAGTAGATGAAAGGGAATGTGAAACTGTATAGCAAGGAATTACTTTCTTTCCAATCTCTCCCTCTGATCCCACTCTGGAAAGACAACCACATCACAGAGTGAATGCTCTAAAATGGCAAATTATTTTGAGACCCTAATGTAGACCTTATAAAATGGACAACGAGTGTAGATACATTTACAAAGTAGGTGTGCCCAATAAATTGACTGGTGAGTCTATTTGATGAATCCTCTCTACTTCTCTCCCTCCCCATTCTCAGTGGAGCATCCATCAGGGGAGCAGCCTCGACCCTACTGGAAGGAGTTCCGCTTCGATCTGACGCCGCTTCCCCAAGGAGAGACAGTCACCGCTGCAGAGTTCCGCATCTACAAAACTGTGACCTCTGGTCCTCGAGCAAACCGTACCCTCCACATCTCTGTGTATGAAATCCAGAGGGAGAAAAGACACAGGTCAGACCCTAATGTCCTTCAGAAATAGAATCATTAAATGTTCATGCTGAGTTCTGAACATTTAAATAAATCAGAGATAAAAGAATGTCATTCTGGCCATTGTCTGCAATCTTCAGTAAAGCTGTAGAAGTATCACTTTACAAAGGCCTGTTCTTGATGGTATGTGTTTAGGGAGCCTGAGCTGGTCCTGTTGGACATGCAGTCTGTGCCAGCAGGACAGGAGGGATGGCTGGCCTTCGATGTGACGTCTGCCAGCAACCGCTGGCTACTACACCCACGAAGCAACTTAGGCATTCGCCTGTATGTGGAAACAGAGGAGGGTGAGCATCTTAGACTGCACCAAATGAAGTGAAGAAGCTTACTTGCTGTTCTAATAAAAGCATTTATCAGTCACTGATAAGATTAGTTTAGCTGGTTTATTTGTTTTAACAAAACCTGTAATGTGTTAGACTGAACCAGCAGGTCTGAAATAAAGAAACTTGCAAACACCAGTTAACTGGCTTTCTGCTACTTGTATAGCAGAGAATCTTTTTGAGTATACTAACCATGTTCAAAACTAAAAACTGCTTAGCCTGTTTAGCCTGTTGAATTTTTAGCTCTTAAATGAAAAAATCTCTGCTCAAGTAAAAACACTCAGCTAGCTCAGAAATCTTCTCTCATACCTTGTTATATTTGAAAATACATGACGGTACAGAGAATCTGCTATGATTTGTGATTCCCCTTGACTTTAAAAGTACATAAAACATCTCACGCATGACTAAAAGCTGTACGTTTTTATTTTTTACTGTTTGGTAAATTTCCCACCATAAAACCTTCGTTTTTTTAAGTAATAAAAATGGTTTTATGGACGAAATTCACTCGAACCAAACACCTTACTTTTACTCTCCTAATAGACTTAATTGAAATAATGTTTTAAAAGTTTTATTTGGCAAAGTGTTGTTTGTGTAGCAACTGACCCGTGTGTTAACTTTACAATCATAAACATTTAAAATAAAAGTGTGCGTTTGTTCATTCTTTGCTCAGACCGCTCGTTGTCAGCAGCATGGGTGGGACTGATTGGCCCCAGAGGGCATCGCTCCAAACAGCCCTTCATGGTGACATTCTTTCGGGCAAGCCAGGCCCCTTGCCGTCCACCTCGTGCTGTCAGACACAACAGCCCACGAAAGAAAAAGAACAAGTATGACCTGCCTCATCCAAACAGACCTGGCATATTTGGTAAGAGCAAAATAGGTCCCCTTGAGCAAGGCACTGTCCCCATCACTGCTCCCCAGGTGTTTTAAATAGCTGTCCCCTGCTGCTTTTGGGATTTATCCCCTTTGTATTTCATTGTGGTTAAGTGTGTGTTTTGCTGTTTTACAATGACAAGATGTCACTCTCACTTCACTTTCACTTTAAGTTTCACCTTTATTTAAGGATGCTACAATGAAAACATGATCAACTGATGAGTGCAGATTTTATTTGAATTATTTTGTATTCTCAAGTGTATTGTCTTGTACTTAGGCTTGATGATTTTGTTGTTTTTTTTACCATTTAAACAATAACATGGAGATTTTCTAGACTATACCATTAAATTTCAACAGTGACAGTCTCAATCCATTTACTTTACGTTTATTCCCATGACTGTTAGAAACAAACCAATTGTTTTGTCTTTTTTTTTTTTTTAAAGACAAACATCATGCAAACACTGGACGGCAGGCCTGTAAGAAGCACGAGCTGTACGTCAGCTTCAGTGACCTTGGTTGGAAGGTAAATGGTCATGTACACCAATATTGCACGAAAAATGTTTATTATCTACTGACACATTATTTAGTTACATATTAAGAGAGCTGTTGATTCTGATATATATAAATAAATAAATAATTAATTTCAATTCATGTCAATTAATTTCGTATTCATGATTCAGCTTGCATCTATACACATACTCCACCCTAAGACCTGTATTTCCATCCTTTTCAGGATTGGGTTTTGGCTCCACCAGGTTACTCAGCTTATTACTGTGATGGGGAATGTGACTACCCCCTGGGCTCCTGTATGAACGCTACTAATCATGCTATGATCCAGCTTGTGGTTTGTACCTTTGCTAATTGTTTTCTATTAGAGCGAAACCATTTTTTTCTCATTTTCTCATCAGATTAGCTATTATGAGGGTACATTTCTCATTGGTAAAACATGACAAATTTAAGGCCATTGCTATGGTAGAGTGACATCTTGTCTTTGACAGGTCCATCTTATAAAGCCAGACGAGGTACCAAAAGCCTGCTGTGCACCAACCAAGCTCAGTCCAATCTCCGTGCTCTTCTATGATGACAAAAACAATGTAATACTTAAGAAACACCGGAACATGGTGGTCAAGACCTGTGGCTGCCTGTAAACACGTATCAATGTCTTATGCCAGCTGTGCCAGTCTAACATTATGTCCTACTGCACTACTTCTAGCAGTTATTCCTTCAAGCATGTCATTAACCAGTTCTGTGACACAGTTGCCAAGTTTGTCATGCTGGCAGAGGTAGGAAGTACTTATCCATCAGGCTATAATTAAGTAAAGGCCAGTGTTTGATGCCAAAAGTGCTTTTTTTTTTTTTTTTGTCTCCTGGTATGAAATAAGCTGATGTATAAATTAGACTACACACATTGTCTTTTGTAATTATTTGTGTTAATAATGAGGTGTTCCACCTGAAGTTCATGTCAGTCTGATGCAAGGTTATAGGTGTTGTGCTGTATCACCTTTCTGAAATCAAGTAAACGACTAATTTCCAACATCAGCCTTGCATAAGCTCAATGGCGAAATGCAAAGCCGGCCAGTTTTTCAGCTGTAAGTGGCAATTTGGTTGGCGTTTCACTGATTTGGGAATAAGTAGAGATGCTGAAAGAAAGTCTTACACCTGGTGAGCAAGTTTCATTGTTGGTGTAAGTGTGTTGTTACTGAACATGAATTCTTCTGGTGGATATAATATCAGCTGGTCACTTTCCTTTTTTCCTGATAACTGAAGTGCAAATAACAATTCGAGCAGTCTAACACAAAGCTTTACATACAATCGCTGAGCTGTCCCTCAGAGCAACCATCAAGAAGTACACATAGTCAAAGCAAAAACTAACAGGATGAGATCATCTTTCATCTCTAGTCATTTCCCCAGTATCTATTGATGTAAGCTTAAAACATTCCAAATGAGTAACATTTTTATTTGGTAGCTTAAACGTTGGCCGTTGTCCCTGGGAGAATATGAGTTTGACCAGTCAGCCATCTGTGGCTAGGAGTCTAAGAAGGCACAACTGGCCTTGTGTTTGAAAGTTTATGTAATATACTTTAAAGTCTGATTGTAAGTAATTTCTTCATGTCAATATGTTAACCAAAAATCTCAGTATGGCTTATTGTAGCACATGCTCTTGTACTGCCTGCTGTTTTCCGTGTGCACGCGCTCATACACACGTGTCAAACTGAAGACCCGCCTCGCCATTTTATGTTGGCTTCAAATGCACGATTGTCTCAAGTGAAGTCTACGCTAACTTTAAACGCACGTTGCCCATGAACTACATCTCCCATAGTGCACTTCGATTTCGTGCCCCGCGAAGTGACATCCCGCCGCTAGGGTGCAGTGTTTCCACTGCAGCGCTTCACAGCCGGTTTTCCAAAGAGCGGCGATTAGAAATACCAACAACTTTCGCGCCGAAGTTTAATGAAAGATGTGAATGAAAGCGAATTTATCTTCGTGCTTCGAGGAGGAACCGCAGTGAACTTCAAATTCATATTTCTGGTTGAAACATTGTCAGTTTGAGATTTTTCAATACATTTTACATCTTAATGAACAATTTGGCCCGCGATTTAGACTGTTTGAGACTGTGGCCCCTTGTGTGATTGAGTTTGACCCCCTGCTCTAAACGGTACTGTTAAAGGTTCATGTTACCAGCCAGGCTGGGGATCAAACCCACAACCTTCTTGCTCTGAAGTGACATCAACCACTGCATCACTGCCACCCAGTATTTATCTCTTACTCCTGCACAAAATCTAACAAAGCAAAAGAAATCTCAAGTTCATAGTTCAAACTGGCTCCAAATCAGTGTTTAAACACTATTCTTGGCCTCTAGAATAATCCCCTCCAAAAAGTTAATGGACATAATCCAAATCCACTTTCCTGCTCAGAGTCAAAATAGTCAAAGCCATAAGCTCTTGGATTTGAGTCTAAAGCTGGGTAATTTATCTTTTATATGTGTGATGTATTTCCCTGAGGTTATAAAACAAATTAGACCTTTACTTCTTTTTGCCTTTAAAAATGTGAAGGATAATAACGTTTATGCAAATACCTGCTAGAGGCCTAGTGGTTAGGGAGTTGCCCCTGCATCGGAAGATTGTGGGTTTGATTCCCCACCAGTATGTTGCCCTGAGGTACCCTTGAGCAAGGTACTGTCCCCGTCACTGCTCCCCGGGCGCTTTCAATAGCTGCCCACTGCTGCACGGTGTTTGCATGGGTTAAATGCAGAGATCCAATTTCATTGTGGTTCACTGTGTGCTATGACCTCGCAATGACAAGGGTTGTCACTTTCACTTTCAGCAGTGTTCCTGACATCACAGTATGCAGTCTAATCTCATACAAACTGACTTCACATTTGGTCTCCTTTTGTCTCGTGACATTCAGTATGATAATATTAATTTGACCCTGGAGATCTGCTCTTGAAAACCCTTTTTTAGTCTACACTCACTTGGCTTTGCTTAGAAAATCAGTAGATAGAGTTGAAGCCTGCAACATCCTGACAGTGCCAGTGAATACCCATGTGACTTTTATTCTGTACATTTTCAAAAAAGGGTCAATAAAAAAGAAATATAATCAATTTATCTTAATTGTATTCATGTGATCATACAAATACTAAGAATAGTGTATTTACAATGAAGGCACTGAAAAACATGATGTCTCGAAAAATATAAGAAACGAAGCAAGACTATTAATGCAAATCACTTCTTTAGATGACTTGTGTGTACCATTAAAAAAAATGTTTAGAACATTCTGTCCACAGATTTCACATTAGTTTAAATAGACACCCTTTCCCAGCAGTGTGTAATTCTGAAAATAATTGATAGAGGCTGGAAAGCCTTTCGCTGAGTCATGTTACCCTTTTGGCTGTAAGGGCAGCTGAATTCAGGTGATGACAAGCTGGAGCCGACATCAGCATGGTGGTATCTGTTACACCTGGTATTCAGAGAGTATAACTATTTGAATTCATACCATTATAGGTAACATCCTAATTGTACTGTACAAGAGGACAATTTTCTTCTTGACCACCACTTAAATACCAAATTCCTCAGTTCACTTTCAGTTCACCAAAGAAAACCCTTTCAGCGTCGAAGAAAAAGAGTTGAATGCTTAAAAAGCACAAAGAAATTGAAAAAATGTAATGCCAAACAGTAAGAAAAGAAATCCAGTTTAGGTTTGACCACAATTACAGACTTATGACTTTTACCGTGTGATGCATAATCACTGTGGAATTCAGGGGAGCATATTTGACTGGCTGTGTTTACTGCACTTCAGAAGCAAAGCCAGACTTCACAAAAAAGCAAGAGCAGTAAATCACACCTTTTCTCATCTCTGTGGCCATAATTGTCTAGAAGAAAATGACAAAACTGTATGTGAAACATTTTACCACACCCATTGGTGGAATACTTGCCTCCTGTGCTGACCATTCAGATAATAAAAGCACTTAAGAAATAAGCATTAACGTGTCTTTGTGCCCTTTGTAAAGAAAAGAAAAGTAAACACATTTTTCAAATGCTATGTGTAATTCTGTTTAGCTAATCAGATTGCTTTTTGGAAATGGGTGCATTGTAGTGAAGCCTAACTCATATATATATATATATATATATATATATATATATATAAATAAAATAATGATAATATAGTAACACATTAGAAGAACTGAGACATTACATCTAAACTATCATAATCAGGTAAAGTATTCTATCACTTCCTGCAAATAGATCTCGATGACAGAGATTTTAGAGACAAACACTTTAGATGTCTGGTTCCCAAGACCACCACTGCATATATATTTTTTGAGGATCCATTTAAATACCTTTCTTCAAATTAAACTCCTCTTAATGACTGTTTACCTCTGTGAATTATATAATTATGACATCATTGGAATGACGTTTCACTATTGTTCCTTAACAAACCGTATGTAAACAATGTGTGTGCAGTTTACACAATGAATCAGCTAATCTGAGAGCTCTTACTGTAGTCTAGTAATAGTTACACAATTATTTAACTTGTGAGAATGTAAACAGAGGGTAGCTGCTATACAAATTAAATGTAATGTCAATCTCATTTACACAAACCTCTGAATGTGTGCTTCAGAGCCAAAGTCCTTTCAATTGCAAGGGGGCCTTCTAGGATGGGATTGGTTTTGTCCTTCACATTACTCTGATGCTCAGTCAGACTGAGATGTGGGGAATTTGTACCTTGAACTTTTGTGATGTTCCCACAGCCATTCCTGAACAATGTTTGCTGTGTGGCAAGATGCTTTATCCTACTGAAAGAAGCTGCTGCCATTAAGGAAAACTGTTGTCATGGAGGGGTGTATATTGGTGTCCAACAATATTTACGGCGGTGGTACAGTACAGAAGGAAAACGGTTAAATTTACACATTTTGTTTCAGACAAATCTTAAATTTAATATTTTTCATGTTGTTTGCACTACACTCCACAATTGGAGTATTTTGTTAATTTATTAAAAATAAAAGTATTCAGACTGTTTGTTATAATACTAGCAGTTGAGCTCTAGTGCATCCTAGTGGTCCTTCTACAGTGTAACTGGTGTCCACCTGTGCTTCCTGAATTCATGACATTAGGAAAGGCCTACATATGAGAAAGAAAACCAAGCCATGAGGTCAGGAGACCTGTGCATAGGCATCGGCGACAGGATGACCTCATAAATCTGAGAAAGAATTCAAAAAGATTTCCAGAGCAATTAAAATGGTCATGCACATGGTAGCTTGAAAAGTGCAAAAAGGCAACCACATGATCAGCAAAAACAATAAAATACAGTCCTTCAGACCAGGCCCCCCTTCCATAACTCAAAATGTACATTATAGGCACTTTTGAGAGTGGACGGGGCAAATTTGGATAAAGCTTCCAAAGATTTCTAATATCACCGTTCAAATCGTTACATATAAATCTTTTGCTGTAAAGCTTTGTGAAAGTTAGGCCATGATCTGTAGATTTTTAAGCTCAAGTTGATTCCTAATTTAGCTTTGCATTTCACTTTATTTACTTTTAGATGTGGAGTGAAATATTTACAAGACTGCATCACATTGCATATGCCTAACAGTGAAATTTAGACATTAATACCCTACATTTCAAAGTAACTCTCCCAAAAGTTTGCCTAACAACTTGTTTAGAAAAATGTTTCACATTTACCTCCACTATGACCTTTCAGTGACAAAAAAAACAAAACAACTTTAACATTTAAATATAGGCAATAATCCAAATGCACCTCTAGTCACCATGACCCATTTTGACTGTCTGCATATACATTTATTGAAAACCATAAAAAAAAAAAAATATTGCTCAAACATAAAGCGATCCCACAGCCTCTATTTGACATCCAAATTTCTCTGCATTGTAGCCTAAGGTGTTGCAGTGAAGATAACTGTGCCAGCTAAATTAATACAATTCAGTCACAATACAGGCCATTATCATTAATCCCCAGTGTCATAACATCATTCAAGAACTAAGAATTACCAGAAATCACAAGATCATAAATGAACAAGTAATGAAGAGAACAAATGAGTATTTGAATTAATATGGTCTAAACTTTGGAAGAAACTGTATGGGGGGGGGGAATGAAAAGATGAAAATATTAAATTAGTGGTAGGTAAATACTGAGAGCTGTGGCAGGACAATGAGGCTGCTAGGGCACATAGCACAGATGAAACAATGGCTGGCCTAAATGAAGGCAAGGTACTTATAAAAATATAAAATTAAATGGGTGCTGGTGTGCTATAGTCCATCCTTAAATCTCCAATCACTACATATCCAGATGAGTTGAAACAGTTGGCCAAGCTGAATCACATCATTTCTTTCCCCAGGATCTGTGAATAACAACATACACAATGAGTACAAATATCATATTATATTAAGGTTTTACATTTAAGCCTGGGGTCATTAACCCACCTGTTGACTTGCTCCAAAATGCAGATATTTTCTAGTGTCCTTTATGCCTGCACATCAGCCAGCTCAGGGGGCATTGGAGATTTGGGATGTTTGCTCTCAAAATGCTGCTTGAATGTCTTTGGGTCAGGCATCTGTGTCTAAAGGTGATAGAAAAACAGCCTTAGGTCTTTGAGTAAAGCAAGAAATTATGCATTTATCTGATCGATTGCCATCCTGACCATTCAGAATGTAGTGAAGTGAAAGTGACTATCATTGTGAAACATGAAAAAGCCTCCTCTGCATTTCACCCATACACACATGTAGCAGGGGGCAGCTATTTAAGGCTGCCAGGGGAGCAGTGATGGGGACACTACCTTGCTCAAGGGTACCTCAGAGCAACCTACTGATTTGGGATTTGAACCCAGGATCTTTCGATCCTGGGGCCTAATCCCTAACCACTAGGCTAACACTACCTAGGGAGTTAATCTGCATGCAGTGAGGAAAGACTCAACATAATGGACCTACCCTGCAAACCGGGCATGTGTGGACAAGGGCAGCTTTGGCAGCAGTCTTCTGATCCGCTCCTTGTCCCTTTTTCTTTTCCGCTGCCTTTTTGGCGTTTTTCTGCTGCGACTGAATCTTCTGCTGCCCACGAGCCATGGCTTTCCCTACAAACACACATCATCTGTGTATGTCTCTGCTACACCGGTGTTCTGACAAGTTGTCCTGCCTTCTCGAGTTTTACGTTTCTCTCATGAGTGCTAACTTAAAAGTGATTTCATGAGTTTTGCTTTAAAAACATAACTCTTCAATCAGTGCTATGCCTCTTCTAACACTTCTTCATCCCATCTTCTACGGTGTCCTTCCTGCCTGGAGTCTGAGATGCTGCGTTTGGGCTCGTCTGTGCTGTTCTGAGCCTCCTAACTGGTTCAGCACCGTCCTTTCTCTCACTGCTAAAGCAACCCCGTGTCTGAGGAAGGCACTTACAAATAAAAATGAGAAGAATTATAACGTGCTACCGTAGCTGTCTGAAACCGAAACCCAACCGATAGTTAAGACGCTGAGACAGATATTGCTCCATAAGTCTATGGAAATCTTTCCCAAGAGTCGGCCGTTCCGACAGATAAATGTAAAAGATATTTGAAACCTAATCCTAAATAGAAGTTAGGCCTTTTGGGTGGTAAATTATTCACATAAAGGCGAAAATTAAACCTTTTAGGGACTCACCCTTAATGTAAAGTGCTGAAGGACAAAAAGATCCAAGTTTTCACGCGTTAGTGAGCAAAACACGAAGCGCTAAGTGAAGGGTGTAACGTTAAACCCGACCTTCTGGCTCAAGCTAGACACGCTACGCTGCGCTGTGCTAACGTTAGCCCAACACAGCCGACATGAAGGCCGACGATAAGAGCCTAACACGCTGTCCAGATTAATGTTGAATAATCATTTGACCACATTCGAAATAATTTGATCTTTTAACCGCCCTCGAAGTCGATGTGGCCCGACTTTATTAACAGATAAGTGCGCCATGAAGAGCAGCTTGAATCCGCCGAGCCGTGTTTCCTCCTCGACCATCGCCCGCCTCACTTTAACCCTGTAATCCAGTCTATCTGCTCAGAAATGAGATAATAGCGCAGAAACCGCAGCGCAGTTACATTCAGGTCGAAATATCATGTAGAAACGGAGTGAAATACTATGTTTATCCGCCGTGTAAAGACAATACCTGGCGCTGGAGGAGCTACAGCTTCAGCGGTGAAGAGCGAGGCGAAAGCGCACATACACTTTCTTAATAAAAGCCCTCAACACAAATCGATTTTTCTACAACGACAGCCAACGTCACAACTTTACAGCATTAGAGATGCAAACATGGATTTTTTTTTTAGACATAACATATATTCAGAAACAATTGAACATGTTTTTGGTAGCGGTTGAAAATTATGCATTTGGCTAAACCTTTTTCAAAAAATAAAACAGCACACATAATATAAACATTTTACACATTTTATACAGCTAATAATATTATTTTCTGGACAAAAATAAAATACATAAAAAAATAAAATGAATTGTTAGCCATGAAAGCACGGACTTTTACTTTGCTTTTTAACAGAACGTTTCCCCGGAAGTTATTCGTGCATCTTCATGATAGAGAAAGATGGCAGAGCGGGGCTACAGTTTCTCCCTCACAACATTCAGGTAAACTGTTCGATTTGCTGATATTTTCCTGGAATTGACGTGCCAGTGATGCAGTGACAGTTGTGTGTAATTGATTTCAAGAATTTATTCGCTGCGTGCTCCCTCCGGGGGTGTGTTTTGTACGCCGTGTGTGAGGATGCAGTGTCACGCTGAATGAACGGCAGCGCAGCTCAGAGACTAAAGCTGGAGTTCAGCGTAATAAAGGCAGTAACACGATTATTTAAAATCACCAGTGGTTAAACCCTCTGCTCACAGCTGTCTGTACACTTTGGCTAGTAAATGTGAATGTTGATCGGAGGTTAGCTGTCTTTCAGTTCAGTTCTTCAGCCCCCCCTCCTCTCACCCTTCTTCTTCCAGCCCTTCTGGCAAGCTGGTACAGATCGAGTATGCCCTCGCAGCAGTGGCGGCAGGTGCACCTTCTGTAGGAATCAAAGGTAAATAATTTTTTATTCCTCATGCATAAAATGGGGATTTGGTCATTTTCCAACTTTTAACTGAGGATCAGTTTAAATACTGTGGTGTGCAGGTTGTTATGGGTGGTGGTGGTGGTCTAGTGGTGGGTACTTGCCTATGGACCTCTGGCTCAAGAGGTCACAGGTTTGAATCCCACCTCTGGCACTACCACCACTGGGTCCCTGAGCAAGACCCTTAACCCTGAACTGCTCCAGAGGAACTGTCCCTGTAATTAGGACATGGTAGTCGCTCTGGATAAGAGCATCTGCAAAATGCCACAAATGTAAATGTGTTGCTGCATCATTTGCACAAATGCATTATCCTCTTTTTTAACCTTCACTCAGCTTCAAACGGAGTGGTACTTGCAACAGAGAAGAAGCAAAAGTCCATTCTCTACGATGAGCAGAGTGTTCACAAAGTTGAACCAATAACTAAACACATTGGCATGGTGTACAGTGGAATGGGCCCTGACTACAGGTACGAAACAGCCTTATGTTGCTGGTTATTAATCTGCTCCCAGTTGTTTGTAAGATGAATCTGCGTCTTTTGCAGATTATTGTCCTAGTTTATGTTTGTTAGTGTTCGGATGTCCAGTGTCAGGCTTTTGTAAATGCTTTTTTCATTATAGGGTCCTGGTCAGAAGGGCCAGAAAACTGGCCCAGCAGTACTACCTGGTTTACCAAGAGCCGATTCCCACAGGCCAGCTGGTACAGAGAGTGGCTTCTGTAATGCAGGAATACACACAGTCTGGGTATTTTATTTATTTTTACTTGCTTATTAAAATATGTAGCACTGTATTTATGTGGAAAATTTTGAATTAGATTACAGTGATACATAAGGGGTTGTATGCATTTATTTTCTAATGTTTTAGGGGTGTACGTCCATTTGGAGTTTCATTGCTCATTGCTGGTTGGGATGAAGACAGACCATATCTCTTTCAGTCTGATCCATCGGTAAAGAGAAATTCTATGCAAAATAAACACTTTATTGCAAGCATTGTTTGTTCTTCATGTCTGATTACATATTTATGTATACATACACACTGTAATTAGCATTTTAATCCTTTGTTTCCTGCAGGGTGCATATTTTGCCTGGAAAGCTACAGCAATGGGAAAGAACTATGTGAATGGAAAAACATTCCTTGAAAAAAGGTAATGAAAGTGTTGCTTTGGCAAGTTTTTTTTTTTTCTTTTTTTCTTAAGTGAACTTGAAGATACTGGATGGAGCTTCAGAGGAAGAACCTGACATTGTAATTTTCAGCTCTATAGGAAAGCATCTGCTTTGATGTCTACCATTTAATAGTTTCATATTGCTTTAGCATCTTATACAAAGAGACATGATGAAGAAGTCAATGTTGAACATTGAAAAGGATGGCATTCTCAAGTTTTGCAAAGCAAACTCATTTTAATAAATATGGCTAACTTGGTGACAATAGGCTATCAAAGTAAACTCAGTGGAGAAAAACTGAGAATAATTGCCTGCATTAAGTGGCTGCAGTCAGGATGGGAGTCTCCTCCCCTAAGGCAGAACAGCAAGACAACACTTAAGTAGGAGGGGTTTTGGTTGTTAAATGTGGCTTGGAGAGGTGTAGGCATGAACACTGGCTTAATGACTGTATAAAATGCACAAAATTACCAAATGCTCAGTTTTGATAAAATGAAAGTTATGTAGATTCAGATCCTGTGCTGCTATTAAACTCATTTTTTAAATTTCTTTTAATAAAAAATGGGGGACGAGTTACAGAGAGCATTTTTTCTGTTATGTAATAACCTTTTTTGCGTTAAATGGAAGTAATTTGATATCAAGGAAATTTTAACTCGCACAACAGGTTTGTTAAATGTCCATTTGGCTTTGTGTTGGCCCGTTTCACATCTGCCTAAACATGAAATACTCAACTTTTCTGTGCGGACATTTCATTGTTTACTAGTGACATGATTATTGCATGGTTTTAAAAGGTCAGCATTAACAGGCCAGTTTAACTCTGTAATAGGGGTTTTAAAAAATGTCTTCCAAATATTTGGGCATCTGACCTTAAATGAATTCATGTTTATTTAATTGTAGATACAATGAAGATCTAGAACTTGAGGATGCTATACACACAGCCATCCTGACCTTAAAGGTATGCTATCAACCATTTGCTTTGTCCATACCTAAAAGTGTGTTTTGGATAAAGTTTTTATTGTTAGGACAGCTTGAACAACTCACAGTTTTATGTACTGAAAATTCTATCCTCTGTTTTTTAAATCTTTCCACAGGAAAGCTTTGAGGGTCAAATGACTGAAGATAACATTGAAGTGGGAATCTGTAATGAGACTGGTTTTCGCAGACTATCGCCGGCTGAAGTAAAGGATTACCTGGCAGCAATTGCATAAAAACTACAGCTGTGCTTTGTTGTTACACAATAACTGCATTTTTATTATTTGTATATGTATTCCTGTTCATTTGTATACATAATAAACCTTTGATCTCACTTATTCTCTTTCAGTTGTTTTACTGTATTTAAAATTAAAAAAAAAAAATTCCTCCAACCAGTTTATAGACCCCAATCAGCCCCAACAATGAATACCATTCAATAGTAAAGTGCTGGGGCTATGGTTAACTATCTTGTTACACTAGCACCTGCCAAAGGGTTGGTTTGTGTTAAGGGTTAGGGTTAAGATTAAGGCCAGGGTTAGATTTAGAGTTTAACAATGCCTTTGCATTAGGGTTAATGATTTTGATACCCTAGTTTGAACTGAAGTGACTATTTTATTTATGATGCAGAGATAAACTTGCCTTTGAAATTCTGGTTTAAAAATGAATTAGACTGAAATGCTTAATTTGCATTAACACAAGGAAAAGGGAGAATGTTATCTAAATTTTATAAAGTTTTGTCCTTTTTTTATTAGAATGCAGCAACACATGATTATCTTAAAATCTGGAAAATCTTCACGTTACATATCAGGAATAAGCAAACATTAAAAAGAGTAAAAGTGGCACTTTACATGGTTAGTGTTATGGTTAATGACATTACACTGGCACTTGCCAATGGGTTCGATATATTAATAAGTACAGTCTCATTTCTGAAGCTGATGTGTTGGTAGCAAGAAAAAAGACATTTGAGCAACTTTGACATTGGCCAGATCGAGCTGAAAACGGGGTCTAAGCATCTCCAAAAGAGCTGGTCATAAACGTGGCCCGAGTTCCCAGGGGATGTGATTGAGAATTTTTCCTAACAAGGCAATACAATTTTTTTCTTATGTGAAGAGCACAGATTTAGACATATGGTCAATATCAAATAATCTACAATAATCTAAAAACAAAATATTTGAACATTTAACACCAGGCATTAATCAAATGACTTTCGGTGAGAAGGGGGAAGAGTCTGAAATCGAAGTCGAACATTTTAGAGAAGATAGGAGAGGTGCAGTTGGAAACACTCATGCACTATATTTTGTTTTGGATGGAAGTCTCCCTGTATCTCTAAACTCCGTCCTCTTTCCTCCAGCATGACTTTCAGTTCAGTACTTTGCAGTCTCTGAATTCATCCCTTAGCTCCAAAGTGTTGCACAAAGTCACAAAGTTTATAAACTTCACCGCAGCCCACAGTAGCATCCATACTGATGAAGTCATCAAGATTCATCTTGGACTCTACAAAAAGACATTAATAAGCTGTTGCAGAAAAGAACCAAACTATTTTATCGGCTCTCTGAAGTATTTACCTGTTGTTTCTATACAAGGATATGAGGGTGGAGTCATGCGCCATGTCCCATCAGAATGCTTCATATGGGACCTATCCGAAGCAAACTTCTTTAAGAATGTAACAGCCGGTATGACTCTCAATTTCCTGAAAGTTGTAAACATGTGTAAATATGCAGGCATGCAAATCTGACTGAAGTGCCTAATTTATTTGTGATGCAGAGACAAACTTGCCTTTGAAACTGTGGTTTTAAGAATAAATCGGACCGAAACGCTTCCTTTGCGTAAACATCAAAAGGACAGGGAAAGGGGAGGATGGTATCCAAATCATATACAAAGCTTTGTCCTTCTTTATAATGCAGCAACACAACATGGTAATCCTAATATGGAAAATCATCACAATTACATAATATAATCAGGAAGGAGCAAACATTAAAGGAGTAAAAGTGGAACATTTCTCTTGCATATAACTGCGGAGAAGTTTGCTTACCCAGATGACAGGTTCATCCCCTCGACTGGATTTCTGTTTCCAGATCGGGATCTGCAGGACAGAGTAGTATAAATATTAAAACAAAGAGAAAACTACAAAAATTCAGGCTGTTTTGTTGAACTTTACAAGAGTACTCACTGTTCTTCTTTCATTTGATATAAAGACAGCATAGACCTCGTCCACTGGACATGCCTCATGATTCTTGGCATATTCACATAATTTCCAGACATTTTCCTCGCTGTAAAACAGACACACACACAGACAAAAGAATCTTTAGAAGAAATAATTGAATATGTGCAAAGATTAATTGAAACTGTGCAACGATTTGAACAAACAGTTCTTTATTCATACACTTCTTATCTCAAAAATAGTGCATGGGCAGCCAGGCACTATTAAATAAATGTGGATCATATAAATATCACAAACACATTAAACTGTGTTATGGCCCTGTGCACTTCGCGATTTCAATAACTTTCAACAAAAATTCAGTTTTACAAAATATGAGCTTCCACAGCTGAGACTTTAGTAGAAGCGAGCGGGTGAATTAGCATCTGAATGGCAGCAGTAAGTGTTCACAGCTCACACCAAGCAGAGGCCGCTCAGCCCTACCAGTAACAGCTCGTATACACACATTCCCTTCGAGACGGAGTGATCACTGTGTATCCCGAAGATGTGCCTTCTTCATACATCATTTCAAAACACTGTCGACATTTATAACACACCTACAATTCGCCTAAAACTATGTTTATCTATGTCGCGCACCCCTACGCTTTGGTTTGTGTTCCAGTTTATAAGTCCGTAAGGGAACTCCGACTCGGACTTTTAGTACCGGGCTCTGCTCGGCCACATTCCAGCTTTAATCTCCATGTTAAGTGAAAGTCCAACTCGCTAATCACTGTTATGAGGCGAAAACTGCAGAACATCACAACCTGAATGACCTTCGCAAAAGTACGCATCTTATATGTAAATGTGCAGAATACATTTCTCTGGCTACAACAGAAGTAGTCCTCTAGGTCGATGGTCTAGGTCATTCATCTGAAGAAAGAAGAGTAGCATCATTTGGAAACTTGCTGGAATCCCATCCAAGTGCACAAAGCAGATTTACGCCTTTAGATGATCGAGTTTAGATGATCTGCGTCCCAGTACCCACACCTCTATACTATTTTATGGGCTATTTAGTGTGCTAGTGTGTTATTTAGGACGCAACCAATGACTGTGCAGCCTGGGGACAACTGGGGACAAGTGTTTTTTTTTTAAACTATTTATAATAATACCTTTAGTAATGTTTGACGTTACCATAAAAAAAAAAACAAGTAGTATAAGACGGATTGAGAAGCATATCAGTATTGTTGTTGTTATTATTATTGTTATTATCATTGTTATTATTATCATTATCATTATTATTGACACATAAATTAATCACTCTGGGCAACTGAGTACTATAATAAAAATGGCTTTATTTGTGTCCCTCATAACAGACACAATATCAGGGGGTAGATTTGGCCAATATCAGGCTCCTTTTGAGCTATAATGGACCATTAAAAGTCCCACCCCCAAATTAACACCTCGTAAGATGTTAAAATAACAGCTGTTAATGAGGAATGCAAAGGTTTTATTCCCCTGTTGACCCCTCTGTGTATTTAAAGCTGATTTCTCCTCTTCTCTCTCCATTCTTTCTTTACAGTGCAGATGATCATGACCAGAGGCGTGTGTGCAGATCTGAGGCCTGGGGAGAAGGAGAGCAGAGTTCAGAGAAGAAAATACAAACGCCACACCACAGGAACGTATGTTGGCCTGCTTGCCTACATCATTCAAGACTCCCCAAACAAGATGCTGACCTTTAGACAGGTAAACAGGCCTACATGATACAAATCAGGTAATCGTATGCAATGAACGTGGAATAAATATTCTTATTTTTTTCAACAGATTATGGAGAAAATGGGTGATTTTGTTTCAGGAGACAGGAAGGGTCTGGAGAACAACATCAGAGTCTGCCTGTCTTCTAACAAATGCTTTGTCAAGGTGAATTTGAGCTTTTTGAACCATGGCCAGCTAAACTGTTCATTGCGGTAAAGAAAAGGCCACAAAACTTGTGCTGTTCCAGAATTATAGTATGAAAATAATAATTAGTTTATGAAAATTTAAGTAAAAAAAAAACAACATCTAGATGTGTTTTTGCAATTTTGCAATATGCAGTTTTACATTTTACAATCATCTCTGAATTTTCTCTTTTTGACATGAACTGTGAAAATAGTGATTATATTTATCAATTTTATATGTTTTTTAGTATCATGGCTAAAAGCCGTTGCTGTGCTCAGACATCAAGTGGGCCATGTGCATCTCAGACATTGACACTTAAATTTCAGTTTCATTATTCTTGACAAACTGACTCCAACATTTCCTCCACTGCCTTATCAGGTGCCAGTTGATCCAGACTATCCGAATGCCAAAAGGAACTTTTGGAAAGTGGATGAGAGTTGCATAACTCCAAAGATGCAGCGCCGACATTTTAGGGATATAACAGCTATGATGCCCAGTTTCTTCCCTCAAGGGCAGGGAAAGTTTCAAAGTGGAGCTGTGTTTGATGCACCTTCTCCACCCTGCAACAGCAAGGAGAACAACCAAGCTGTGAAATTTAGCAGCTCATTCTCAATAGAGTCACTACTGAAGAAGGACCAGAGTGCTCCAACACCGATCCCATCTGTTCAGAACAGAACAGCCCCGTTTAACTTCAGACTGAGCCCTGCCGCCAGCAGAAGCGTCTGCTGGGATGATCGGTTTTATGATGACACACACCTGTATTACATGCACAGCTCATCAGTGGCAGGACACTCAGAGACCCCTGCAGTGAGTTCACCTCTGCTCTCATATGATCAGACCATCTTGAACAAACTCTCAAGCGCTTCTCAGTTTTCACATGATGTGAGATATTTGAGATGGTGATTGATCTGAATCCACAACATCTTGCACTTTTATCAACAATTGAGGATGATTATTAACCCAATAATCCCTCATGAAAAGATAATAGTCCTTCCAGAAATTTTTAAAACTTTCCTGTATGAATCTTTCAGGGTATTTGGTCAGTTACTATAATGTAGTGCAACATGTTACTAGTGTAGTCCAACAGGAATTAGTAGTAGTATAGACAGTAGTATAGATTACTGGAATACTGTTATACATAAATACAGTAATATGAAACTGGATGATGAAAATCTTATTGTTTATTCTTGCATTACTACAGATCTTCAGCTAAGGGTCTATTTTTTGCATTTTGGTTCCTCTTTGATTTTTTTTTTAATGTGTGGTAGTTTGGTGAGTTTGTCTGGTTCCAGTAATCATGACACTCATCTGCATTTTTTTAATGCATGAAAAACTGTAATTATTTGGTTTTTTAATGTCAAATAAATGCCTTGTATAATCCTTGTATTGTCTTTGATTTTTTTAAAAAGTGGAATTATTGAATATATTAGATATTAGATTATAGTTTCTGATTACATGTGAAATACTAATGAACTATTGCTTCATTTCACGAAAATGTATTGTGGCAAAAATCTTTATTCAACTATATATTTATATATTTTTTATTTGAAACGTTTTTTATCTGAACCATTTATTGAACTTTGCTCATAACGTATTAACATTTTAAAAAATGTGTGTAAAGTGAAAAAAAAAGTTAAAGCATTTTCTAAACTGTTTCTAGAAAATCTGTTCGTACTTCGGAAAAACTCGTTTAAGCGGGGAGCGCATGCGCACTACAGCACCTGCGTTTTTACCACCAGGGGGCAGTCGAGGGTAAAGGACGGCAGACAGTGTTTCACATGGCAGTGTAGGCTTTACCTGTTACTTGCTTATGTTTAAAAAGCTTTCAACCCTTTAAAACGCAGTCTGATTTACAATGTTATGACTACTCAGAAATGATCATAATAAGCAGTTATTACGCCTTTGTGGTTTTAAGGTTAATGGGGATTCAGTGTCCCCAGGTTGACTGATCACCAGTCTTAGAAAGATCAAGGTTGGTAAATACAAGCAAGGTGAAATCGGTGTGCTTTTGACCCTAGAAAGCTAGTTATACTCATTTACCTCGATGCCCTTTGTCTCCTTTGCCGACTCTGGAGCAGGTCAGAAGCTGTGTGTGCTATCAAGCAACTGCAGTTTTAAAGAAAAGGCCTGAAATGAAGTAAATGAAGTTCTTGTTTGCTATTGTAGATTCTGATTTAGTCCAAGGCCCAAGACCCAACTGAAGCAAATTAAAACTAGTCTTGCAACTATTATTCATAGAAGGAAAACGAAAAAAAAAAACAGAGCAGCATCCTTTCCTATAATAAAAAAAAAAATCTTTTATTTAAAACATTTCAAGCATGCGGTCAGTCCTGTCTCATTTGTCAGATGTTCAGTTCTAATGTTTATGATTGGCCCACAGTCATCTCTTTCTATTGTTAACAGCACGAGATAAAGGTTCTCTGTCAGCAAATCAAGTTCTGACCTAAATGAACAGAATTCCAACACAAAGTCAATGTCATTGCACTAAAGACAGATCCGATGTGTCTTCTTCAGAATCAATAGTTTGAGCCTTTGTGTCTAAATAATGTGCCACTACTCAATAGAATATTGGAAACCAGTGACATTTCCATTTAAGTATTTGTAATATTTTTCTTGTAACCTTTTTTTCTTTAAAGCAGTGAATCTTTTTTTTTTTTTTTCCAGAAATCTGAGTGTGGGCCCAAACTTTGGCCTGTGTGTGTTTATATATATAATGTGTGTGTTTGTGTATGCAGGCATTATGTGCTGCGTTTCCGAGAAGTGACGAGGAAATAATGAGGAAATTATGAGGGTTGTGACTGCTAGGTCAGTCAGAAAAAGTGAAATTCTAACAACATGCTTTGTTGCAGTAGCTTGGTCATGAGACATCTGTGGGTAGAAAAAAAGAAACCACCAGCAGTCACGGCTGCATCCTACAGCATTCCTTAAGTGTATGGGATTACTGATGGCCGACCTAGATTGTGAGACAACTATCCCCTCCAGCCACTCCACTGACCAATCAGCAGAGATTACAGAAGGAGTCAAATGGGGAAGGATTCAGTTTGGACATGTGACTGAGATGAAGAGCTGGAAATAACACTGATTTATTGCCTATACTGCCTTTTTTGTCATCTTGTAGGAAAATTGGTCACATATGGTGTTAAAAAGCCAGGCTCTTTTTTAAGGCAGCTGATTCCATTGAAAGTGATGTGGGACTGGAATGTTTCTGTCCCCTTTCTGTTTGGGGACACACAGGTCTTTTAAAATGTTATTAACAAATGAGAAATGTTTTCCTTGTTAGTCTGTAGTGATCTTATATGTTATTTTAATTTAACACCTCCTTGACACCTCATTAATACCTACATTTAATTTTATCCTCTATTTATGTTGTCCTGTTTAACCCAGCCAATAGGGATGCACCAGCCAGTGTATTTCTTTGTGCCAGCCCCAAGCCTGGATAAATGGGGAGAGTTAGGTCAGGAAGGGTATCCGGTGTAAAACTTTTGCCAAGTCAATATACGGACAATGAAACAGAATTCCATACCGGATCGGTCAAGGTCTGGGTTAACAATGACCCCACCAGTACTGTTAGCCTACAGGGCGCAGGTGGAAATTGGTCTACTGTTGGCCAAAGGAGAAGAAGAAGAGGAGGAAGGCAGGAGGAGTGTGGGAGTGAGGATTGGAACTTTTGGCAGCTTGACTGGTAAAGGGAGAGATATAGCTCATATGATGGAGACAAGGAAGGTTGATACTTTGTGTGTGCAAGAGACTAGATGGAAGGGTAGTAAGGCTTGGTGTATTGGAGTATGGTCAGAGTGGAGGATCAATTTGAGGAAGCTGAAGGAGGAGGACTGCAAGGTTGAATTCAGGCAGGAGTTTAGACGGGCACTGGGAGGTGTTGAAGAGCTACTGGATTGCTGGGAAACTACTGCAAAGGTGGAAGAAAGGCAGACAGCTAGAAAGGTACTTGTTACGTGGTACTAAAGAGGGAGGAGAAGGAAACCTGGTGGTTGGGCTCAGAAATTCAGGAGTGTATACAAAAGAATTTGGTGAATTGTATGAGAGGTTGGAAAGTAAGGAGGCAGAAAAGACCTATACCTGCAGGCCAGACAGAGAGACAAAGCTGGGAAAGATGTGCAGCAGGTCAGGGCAATAAAGGATAGAAATAGAAACATACTTACAGGTGAACAGAGCGTGTTGAGCAGATGGAAGGAGTACATTAAGTGGCTGATGAATGAGGAGAATGAGAGAGAGAGAAGACTGGATGATGTGAGGGTAGTGAACCAGGAAGTGCAGCAAATAAGCAAAATGGAAGTAATGGCAGCAATGAAGAGGATGAAGAATTGAAAGGCTGTTGTGGTCTGGATGACATAGCAGTAGAAGCATGGAGATCTTTAGGGGAGATGGCATATGAGTTTCTGACCAGATTGTTTAACACAACATTGGAAAGTGAGAGGATGCCTGAGGAGTGGAGATGAAGTGTACTGGTACTGATACTGATTTTCAAGAATAATGGTGATGCACAGAGCTGTAATAACTATTGAGAGAAAAAGTTCATCAGCCACAGCATGAAATTATGGGAAAGAGTAGTGGAAGTGAGGTTGAGAAAAGATGTGAGGATTAGTGAACAGCAGAATGGTTTTAGGTCTAAAATGAGCAATACACATGCAATGCTTGGTCAGAAGGAGTTGCATTGTGCCTTTGTGGACTTAGCATATGACAGGGTACCTAGAGAGGAGTTGGGGTTCTGTTTGAGGGAGTCAGGTGTTACAGAGAAGTATGTGACAGAAGTTCAGGATATGTATGAGGGCAGTGTGACAGCTTGAGGAGACCCTGGAGAGATGGAGATATGCTCTAGGAGAGGAGAGGAATTAAAGTGAGTAGAACAAAGACAGAATACATAAGTGTGAATGTAAGGGAGGAAAGTGGAGTTGTTAGGATGGAAGGAGTAGAGGTGACAAAAGGTGGAGGAATTGAAATACTTGGGATCAACAGTTTAGAGTGTGGAAGAGAGGCAAAGAAGAGAATGCAGGCAAGTTGGAATGGGTAGAGAAGAAAGGCTGGAGTGATTTGTGACAAACGAGTACCAGCGAGAGTAAAAGGGTAGGTTTACAGGACAATAGTGAGACCAGCTATGTTGTATGGGTTGGAGACAGTGGCACTGAAGAAAAGACAGGAGGCGGAGCTGGAGGTGTCAGAGTTAAAGATGCTGAGATTTTCATTGCGTGTGACGAGGATGGACAAAATTAGAAATGAGTATATTAGAGGGACAGTGCAGGTTAGATGTTTTTGGGGCAAAGTTAGAAAAGCAAGGTTGCGTTGGTTTGGACATGTCCAGAGAAGAGATGAGCATTATATTGGGAGGAGGATGTTGAAGATGGAGCTGCCAGGGAAGGAAAAGACCAAAGAGGAGGCTTATGGACGTGTTGAGAGAGGACACGCAGGTGGTTGAATCATTCCATTCTGTCCGAAAAGAGGGCTTTGCGGACTATAGAATGGCACTTACCCTAGCAAGCATAGCCTTCCTATTCACTCTGATTCAATCTAATAAAATAAACCCCAGTTTCTATTTAGCAAAATGTCTAAACTCACGAAGAGCCAGGATGCAACTGACCCTTAGATACCTGCAATCCACAGTGGTGAATATTTTATGAATTCCTTTAAGAGTAAAATGGCCATTAGGCAAGAAATCTAAAACAGCATCAATCACACTTCGCCTGCTGTGTGATACATACATAAAGCAAAATGTAATTGGAGCTGAAAGATCAACCTACTTAAACCCAATTTTACAGACAGACCTCATCACAAATTTTTCAAAATTTTGTACCTGCATTCTTAATTTTCTAACAAGCTATTTAAAGAGCTCATACTAGTAATAATCAGTTCAATTTTTGAAAGTGAGTATTTGTCAATGTGAAAACACAGCACAGCACTCATTGAACCACAGCAAAATGCAAACTCTTATTTCAGTTCATACACACCGTGCAGAAGGGTGCAGCTATATCCAGCACTCAGGGAGCAATCATGGGGACGTTACCTTGCTCAAGGGTATTTCAGGGCAACCTACTGTTCTGCCCAGCCGCTCAGCTACCATGAGGGTTTCCTGTAATCTAGAACAGATAATCCACCACCTGAGTCTACTGTTCTCTAAATCAGATTGACCACATCCTCAGGTTGTTCTTCTCACCTGCAGGTCAGAGTAGATACACCATCAAGGGTCACCTGCGCGGGCTGCTACCCACTAACTAAGAATACCCAAAGATACACTGAGTCACACACAGGCTGAACTGCCACTATATAGGGGCAGCGGTGGCCTAAGGAGCCAAGAAGCTGTTTGAGCTAATCCCAGGCTCAGAAGGTTTCGTGTTTGAATCCCAGACCAGTAGGTTTACCATCGAGCAAGGTGCCATCCCTGTCCCTGCTCCCCAGGCACTTTCAATAGTGTGTGTAAAATGCAGAGGTCTAATTTCCAGAGGTTCCCTACCACTAGACCACCACTTCTACTACTGGTCTGCCCATCAGCTGTTAAACCTGGTTCCTCCCAAGGCTTCTTCCACCAGTTTTAGGAAGTATTTACTCATCTCTGTCTCCTTTGGCTTGCTCAGTAGGGGCTTAGAACTGTATATCCATTTGGGAGTAGATGTGAAAAGAAACACAGCTGAATTAAGGCTGGTTTCCCAGCAACTAAAATTGTTCCAGATGTAAAACTAATTTAACCAAAATAAAACTTACTTTACCAAAGTGTCAGGAAATTAAGTGTGGATGGTTCTTTATGCTGCAATTAGGACTGGTCTAAATCTAGTCTAAAAGTTGCCTGGACACGAGAATTCTGCAGCACTTTCTGGCTCAAAAAGGTTACATATATGACCAATGCTCAGGAATCGTCTCATGCAATGTTACCACGATAGCCCAAATGGAAACTGACCAATTTTTTTTAACTCTGCTGAAAACCACCTTCCTTTAAACGAGTTTATACAAGTGATGGCCTAGTGGTTAGTAACGGCCCCATGATCAGAAGCTTGTCCCCTGTTCCACTCAAAACAGAACATTCTGTTGTAGTGTGTCGTCACAATGGCCGTCACTTTTACTTCAAACAAATTATTTACCAGTTCATTCAATTATATAAGGACTATTCTGTTCTTATTGCTGGGGTTTATTCTTCTATCTACGAAGTACAGTTAGTTCGTTGACAGATACCAGTGAGACAATGATCTGTTTACAGCACACCGCAATTCATCCAACGCGTTGAGCTGCACGGCTCCCGCCAGCAGTTTCTCCTGCGGCTGTAACATTCCCACACAGAGGAGGAAGCCCCGCCCACCCGTGCACAACGCGCACACCGCGCACGTCCTCCGTACGTGAACTCAGCCACGTCTTTCCGTCTATCCGTCTTTCCCGTAGACGCACGTGATTGGCGTGTGTGTGATGCGGCCCTGCACACAACACAGCCCTACTCACACTGCTCACCCGATTATATTACAAGCACACGTGTTGATATAAACTCCAAAACTGAATAAAAAAAAAAGCAATCCAGCAGATCCAGATTTCTTTAAAGGAGAGACAAAAACAATTTTTTAGCCAGTTCATCAATGTATAGATGCTGATATCAATATTATAAGAATTTGAATATTATTATTAACATATCATTAAGAGCAGTAATAATTATAATCATAACAATAATAATAATAATAATGACAAGTAGTTTCATTTATTGTCCCCTTCACAAACCAAGGGTGCTTTACCATGTACAAGAAAACAAATCAGAAAAGAGAGGAGGAGTAGCAGAGTGAGAAGATTAAGACTTCAGTTTTAAACTTAGAAGTAATTTCAAGAAGAGTTCCACAGCTTGGGGGTCGCAACCCTAAAAGACCTGGAGTCCATGGTGGACAGTTTGAATTTGCTGGCAGACTGGAATAAAGATATTGTGAAGACTGTGAATTAGATAACAACAACAACAACAACAATAATAATATTATAATAATAATAACAGAAACAACCATATATTTTCACATACATAGTTTGATGAGTTTATGGCTCAGTTCACAGTTAATAATCATATTTAACGATTTGTTAATAATTGACTTCTGATAATAAAACATAAGCGCCACAGTCATTGTTTTGATTGTGTGACCTTGTTTAGAAAGTAAAGGGAAATCACCTGCCTCACCATTTTAAAGCTCTTCATAAAATGATTAACAAACATGTTGTGATACCTTGAATGTAGCCATTTGCAAACAATTTTATGTTCATTTAGCAGTGGAGTAATCATTACCATGGTGTGGGAGAATACACCTGTACAAGCACAAGTCATTCTGTCATAATGTGCATTAATTTTCAGTTGAAGTTCTTAGAAATACCCGCTGCTGGTTTTATTCACCTCTGTAGACCTTGAGACTTAGCTCATGCCTACTTTGCAATGCGTTTGGTGCTGCAAGGTTTGGCTGTCACTCTCCAGCTGTGACAGATAAACGATGAACGGGGGTGTTTACATTTGAACTTTTTTCCCAGAAACTCCAAACGCTCTTCCTGTGTATGGACTAATAATAACAAGAGGGGCCAAGTGAGTCGCTGTGTCAGAATAATCTAATTCTTTACTTGAAGTTAACAGAGGGCTTGCACAAAAGGTTCCTTCTAAGAAAGGCTAGTATTTATATATATATATATATATATATATATATATATATATATNTCTAGCCAATTAGTATAGGTCCCTTTCTCCCTCTTTACTGTCTAACCTCTCATACAATTTACCCTACACCTTATCTTATTATTCGCACTGCAGTTCATCTCCTTGTACACCTGTCTACTTTCGTCATCTCTTTGACTGCCCCATGTCTTCTTTGCCTCCTTCTTCTTTTGTATACACTCCTGGACTGCTCGGATCCACCACCAGGTTTCCTTATCCTCCTTCTTCCTTCCAGATGTCACACCAAATACATTTCTAGCTGTCTGCCTTATCACTTCTGCAGTTGTTTCCAAGCAATCCGGTAGCACAACACCTCCCAGTGCCCGTGTTAACTCCTGCCCAAATTCCACCTTGCAGTCCTCCTTCTTCAGCTTCCACCACTTGA
The DNA here is from genome assembly GCA_017165825.1 of Hepsetus odoe. Classification (NCBI taxonomy): domain Eukaryota; kingdom Metazoa; phylum Chordata; class Actinopteri; order Characiformes; family Hepsetidae; genus Hepsetus; species Hepsetus odoe. Next base: position 10,030,538 of record CM029368.1, read on the forward strand.
TCCTCAACTCTGTCCTCACTTTCCTCCTCTACTTGACCTCCAAGGTCATCCTGCAGACCACCATCCTATGCTGTTTAGCTACACTCTCCCCTATCACTACTTTGTAGTCGCCAATCTCCTTCAGACCCTCCTGCAAAGGATATAATCTACCTATGAGCATCTTCCTCCACTCTTATACGTCACCCTGTGCTCCTCTTTCTTCTTAAAATGAGTATTAACTACAACCATTTCCAACCTCTTTTACAAAAGAAAATGGTCTACAACCATCTGACCTTCAGCATTCTTCTCCTTAACACCATATCTACCCATCACCTCCTCATCACCTCTGTTCCCTTCACCAACATGACCATTAAAATCTGCACCAATCACCACTCTCTCCCCTGGGTAAACTCTTTATCACTTCATCTAACTCACTGCAGAATTCTTCTTTCTCTTCCATCTCACAACCAACTTGTGGGGCATAAGCACTAACAGCATTCATTATCACACCTTCATCCAGCTTCAAACTCATCACCCTATCTGATACCCTCTTCACCTCCAAAACACTCTTCACATACTCTTCCTTCAGGATAACACCTATCCCATTCCTCCTTCCATCCACACCATGATAAAACAATTTAAACCCTCCTCCAATAAACCTGGCCTTACTACCCTTCCATCTAGTCTCTTGCACACACAACATGTCAACCTTCCTTCTCTCCATCATATCAGCTAATTTTCTACCTTTACCAGTCATGCTGCCTACATTCAAAGTTCCTACCATCACTTCCACTCTCGCCTTCCTCCTTTTCTTCTCCTTCTCTTTTGGCCAACAGTAGTCCAATTTCCACCAGCACCCTGTAAGCTAACAGCACTGGTGGCGGTCGTTGTTAACCTGGGCCTTGACCAATTCGGTATGGAAGTTTGTTTCGTTGTCTGCATATTGATTTGGCAAAGTTTTACCCCAGATGCCCTTCCTGACCTAACCCTCCCCATTTATCGGGGCTTGGGACCGGCACGAAGAAATACACTGGCTTGTGCATCCCTAGAGCCTGGGTTAAAAAGGTATTGTTATAATAATAATAATAACAACAATAACAACAACTTATTATTATTATTATTATTATTATTATTATTATTATTTTATTGCTGAAGGTACCAATGCGTTGTTCCCAGATCATCACTGTGTCTTATGTACAACACTGTGTCTGATGTGCATGATATTATTATGTACACAGGTCCTAGCAGATAGCTTTGTGTCCTCGCTGGTGTCTTGTATTTTTTGTTAAAATAAAAGCATTGTGTTTAGGAACCAGTGAACAGAACAAAAAAAAAATTATACTATTACCTAGTACTTTCCACATTTTTGACTCTTTTGCCACTTGTAAACAAGAATATAAAATATTTGAATTATTATTTTATGTGCAGCCTTTGCAGAAAAGGAATAAAATCCATTGCGAAGGGAACATACCTATGGAGTGCCTATAACAAACTAGTGGGGAAATTAGTTAATTACGCAACTATCTTCCCAGTTCTCCTTAGTCAGATGTTTTAAGACTGCTAATATGTTACTTTAGGCCAAAACGTCTTACAAAACTAGCTGACCACCCACTGATTACTAATGACCATACAGATGCTGTAGAACCATGATCTGCAGTATCTTTTACCAAGTTATTGTCCACAACACTGTTCCCCAGATGCTGGATATGGATGCTGCTACATGGTGCGAGTGTCATAAAAGCAGAGCAGCATTTTGTATTGATTCACTCTGTGCTGTGCTGTGTGTTCACAATGACAAAATAGTCGTTTTCGCTTTCACTTTTGTAATTTATGAAATGGTAAATCAGCAGTGAAATTTCAAAGGAGATAAAGAATTTACCTCGTTGCATATGGAAATAATGTGGAAGGAAAGTGTATATAGCTTCCCCTGTTTCTCTTGTTGATTTTATGCATTCTGTCCACCGCGGTCACGCACAGCAGTTTGTGTGTGGTACTGCCTGACACAAACACATGACTGACTCTTTCTCTCTCTCTCTGTCTCTCTCTCTCTTTCTCTTTCTCTCTCTCACACCCACACACACACACACACACACACACACATACACTCACTCTCACTCTCATTTTCATCTACATTGACTTTTAAGATTTTCATCAGTTAAAGTAAACCAGTGTGATTTGAACCAATATTTGAATTAATCTAGTGGCATAGCTTATAAGTGGCTCAGACAGTATTCAGAAGCTAACCATGAATGTCAATGAATAGCAGAGAGAAACAGATAAGGTAATAGATTAGGATGCTCTGTAGAGTCAAAGCACAGTGAGTATCAATATGAACATCACACATGCATTCATGCTTACACAATAAAGTGAAATTAAATGTTGTAAACTGAATGTACAGTACTGTGCAAAAGTTTTAAATGCTGTAAACAAAGAATGCTTTCAGAAATATAAATAATGATTGTTTATTTTTATCAATTTACAAAATGCAAAGTGAGCGAACAAAAGAAAAATCTAAATCAAATCAATATTTGGTGTTACTACCTTTTGCCTTCAAACCAGCATCAGTTCTTCTAGGTACACTTGCACAAAGTCAAGGATTTTATAGGATTATAGTCGTGTATGATCAACCATCCATCCATCCATTATCTGCCGCTTGTCCCAAACGGGGTCGCAGGGGAGAGCTGGTGTCCAACCCAGCGCACACAGGGCGAGGACGGGGGACGCACCATGGACAGGTCGCCAGCCCATCGCAGGGAGGAGTGAGACGGGGACGGCACCTTGCTCAAGGGTACCTCAGGGCAACCCACTGGGAAGGGGTTCGAACCCCTGATCCTCCGATCATGTGGCCGACGCCCCTAACCACTAGGCCACCACTGCCCCGCTGTATGATCAACCGATTTTTCCAAACAGGTGCTGATGATCATCAGTGTCACACGGAGGTTGAAACACAGTCATGTTTGGAACGACCTACCAGCCGAGTTCCTTCAAAAACTGTGTGCAAGTGTACCTAGAAGAATTGATGCTGTTTTGAAGGCAAAGGGTGGTCACACCAAATATTGATTTGATTTAGATTTCTCTTTTGTTCATTCACTGCATTTTGCTGATTGATGAAAATAAATGATTAACACTTCCATTTCTGAAAGCATTCTTTATTTACAGCATTTTTTCACACCTGCCTCAAACTTTTGCACAGTACTGTATATACATACAAGTTACAAGTATAATTCTCTTAGTTTTTAATTTATTTAAGCTTTTTTTTTGTTGTTTTGCATTAGCAATTTACACCACATAGTTACCTTGAATTCTCCTTTGTCAGGTTGGTGGTCAGTCAGTGTAAGCTATTTTCATGGAAAGCATGAACAGGTTAGGGCAGGTCAGGGTAATTTTCCACCTTGGTAATAGGTACTGTCTTATCATAAAAGCAATGACCTGTAGCAGGAATGCTATAGTGCTTCCACTTGGGACAAAGCAAGATGGAATTCTTAATAATTCCCTGTTGTGCTTAAATTTTTAAATGCCCACTTTTTTCTGCTATAAAATGGATCCAGTTCACTGAGTTTGTCACACACACACACATGGAATCTCCCTGATTTATGTGACAACACACCTTTTATTTGGTGTCAAATAAAACTGTTGTTGTCATATAAATGAGAGATTCCATGTACAAATTGGCTAGCAACTGCAGATGATGAAGGTGCTTTGTTTATACGCACAATCTGCCCATAGCTTTGTTTATGTCTTTCATAATAAATGTACTTTTATTTATATTTATCAAACCTTGGTGTAACTAAATGTTTTTTAAGTATGTGAAACATTCACATTGCCATTTCTACTCACAAATATACAGATCTCAACAACAATGAGAAGTAACAGAACTTGGCATTCAACTCACTTGTGTTTTTATTTGTGTTTTTCACTCATATTTTGCAGGGCAAAGCTTGTTAGATTAGAGAAATTGCTCAATGTAATGCTCACTGTACTGTCTGAGAATACTCAATGAATACCTAATGAAATGAAAATGTAATGAAAAGCCCAATGAAGTATGCAAAAAGGTTTTGTTATTCCAAAAGAACAGATTTTTTTTACAAAGCATTTAAAGTTTTCTTTAAAAAGCATTGAATAAAATCTCAAACTTATTAAATTTCTTTATGCTCAGATGTGGTTTAGCCAGTTTTGTGTGCTGATTAGTGCTGACATCACAACCGCTAAATAAATGTTTTTGGTTTGCCATTATTTCCAACTTCAATGCACCTGATATTTACATTTACGACATTTAGCAGATGCTCTTATCCAGTGCGACTTCCAATTCCTGATGACAGGTATAGTCCCCCTGGAGCAACTCAGGGTTAAGGGTTTTGCTCAGGAACCCAATGGTAGAAGTGCTGGATGTTTGTTTCGAACCTGGGACCTCTTGGGCCATAGCCGAGTATCCTACCACTAGACCACTAGTGATATTGTGTTCCTCAAAATAAGCATAGCTATTCTTTAACATGGAAAAGTTTTACAAACCATCCAGGGAAAAAAAAAGCTTACTTAAGTAAAACAATCTGAAAACTAGGTGTCCCCAAACATTTGCCAGGAAGAATCCTTATAAAACAACCTAAGTATAGTAATGCAGTAAATGTACAGGATAAAGCATATGCAGCATTTGTCTCCCTGTAAAAATGTACTTTTACATTTAGGACATTTAGCAGACGCTCTTATCCAGAGAGACTTCCATTTCTTAACTACAGGGACAGCCTCCCTGGAGCAACTTGGAGTTAAGGGTTTTACTCAGGAACCCAATGGTAGTATTGGAGGAGGGATTTGAACCTGTGACCTCTTGGGCTGTAGGCGAGTATCTTACCGCTAGACCAAAAATTAAATATTATGTGAGTAACATGGCCTTGACAAGCCTTCCATAAAAGCAAACACAGAAAAAGGGCAAAATTTAAATTATTCCAAATCATTTCCAGTCACAAAAGGGTTAAAAAAATGGCACAACTGTATTACCATCCTTGATGTAATGGTTTCTTTTGACATCATTAAATCGTTAAAGTAATGAGAGTGAAAGAGCAGATTCGGACTTGGAACTTTTAGTAAAATACATGTTCTGCTCTAGTGAAAATGAGTTTCTCAACAACTTTATTATCCTAAACTTCAATGTTATCTGGGTGATGTAAGACTCTTTAAGTTGCTCTGTATTGCATGGAGATGGAGTCATATAAGTCTCCCATATAAGGGTGTCTGAAAAAAATCATGCTCATAAAGTGATAGCAATGAAAGTGCGCCAATCCCTTTTTTTAATCAAATGTTTATTGGTAAGACTGTAGACAGAAAATGTCAACATGTAAAACCAATTCTTTGTCTTATTAGATTTTATTCATGCTGAACCCACTAATATAAGTTTGTGTCTTGTTGCTCATTGCCTAGTTTATAATTCACCCATGCATTAGACCCTTGCTCCATGCTCATTTATAACTGTCTACCCAATTTTCCAACTCAACAGCACAGAGGTCCAAAGGTTAGAGAGAAAAAAACACATGATCTATTCCTCAAACAGTTATTCTGCAGAACTGTTTGAAATAATTCCACCTTTTAATAATTTTGCTGTTATACTGATAGATTTGTTAAGGATACCATCCCCATTCAATTAAATAATTGTATTGCATCTGCATTTTAAACTTATTTTACATTTTTGTCAAATTGGGAAGACCAACCAAAAGTTGGCATTCATTAAATTATGAAATGTGAACAGTCAGTTGGAGATGAACTGTTATACCAAGTGAATGGTGGGATCTGATACTTCACTTGAAAGCACACACCCTGAGAAACTATTCCAGACCAGACTGAGGCAGATTAGCCTCCCCTTACTAAGTCATGAGGCTCTGAATCACTACGTAGGATGATTCATAATACAACTGAGCAGCGTCATTGCATCATACAGTCCACCCACAGTCACATTCAGTGTAACAAAACCTGATCCTAAAACGCCATTTAAATCAGAACACACATTTCCTTTTGTATTACTTGCTTTATTTTGAAATGTTTGTCTCAAAGGTCTTTAGAATCCCTGCTTCTTTGATAGGGTGTGCAGGACTGCCAAGACCTAGCCTTCATACACACCCTTGAAGTAACACCTGCCAAAATCCTGTGAAGGGGGAAAGGTCACTGTTTATTTATTCACTCTGAGAAATTGAATACCTTTAATACTATGTAAATCTTTTGTCTCACTGGAAAAGAACAGAGTGCAATCTCAGTGACCCCAAAATGCTGGACAGTGACCTCAGGGAAAGAGGAGAAATATATGCTGCAGAACTGATGATACCTAGAAATCTAGAACTGAACCTGGATGAAAGGTTTCATTAAAAAAGGTAAAAGAGATGATTGTGAATGTGTTAAATGATTTGCACAGTAAGACCAGTTTTGCTATTATCATCTAATGGTTTTCAGGACAGCACATGGAAACATGCAGCAACAGAGTTAGGTCTGCGGTTCACATAAGTATGCTCATATTTAGCACTCAAATTGCTTTTGTCTGCACCATCTAAAGAGAAAAATCCCATACAAGCAGGATCTTGTGAAAATATATGTTTGTAGTTTGAATTTCATTTTTTTTAAGGAAAGTAACATCTGTTATAAATTGTATATGAAAATTTGACTATGATCAATAACTTTATTGTACATCACTCAGGAGTAAAATAGTGATTTTACTTCTTTACTTCTGTCATTTATTGTTTTGGTTGATTTGGAATTCCCTTACGTATTATTTAAATTAAATACCATACTTTTACTCTCTTATATTTTTAGAAGAAAAGAAAACATACTTTTATATTATTTACATTTTCATTTAGACTTTCAAAGTACCTCAAGATATTTTTTGTTTCTCTTTTCGCCAATCAGTTACCAGATCAGATGGCATGCATTTCAGTTGTTTTCTATTATTAAAACTTTCAGATAATGTAAAATTGAATTGAAACCGTCCACTATTTTGCCACTTTGAAGGAACTATACTGTTGGGTAACTGCTGCATTACCGATCACCAAACAATCAAAACATTTAATTCATTATTATAAATGAAAAATAAAATATATAAGAATTGACTAATTTCTAATATATGTACATAGTACATTTTAATGTCACTACTTTTTACTTTCTGAGGTACTTTTCTCTACAGTAATTTAGACACAGTACTCAAACTTCGAAAACAGTCTAAAGTCTAAAAAAGCTTTACTATTCAATTATTTATTATAATATTTCCATATTTTCTCTCCTGTTCAATAATGATTGTTGTGCTAAAGAAGTTATTAAAGATAGTAGGTGTTTAAATGCATGTGGCTGCTCTGGGTTATATCTTAAGTGTCCTTGATCTAGAAAGGCAGGCGTAGGGAAGCAGATGCCTCACATTCAAACACACTAATCAGTCAGGTGAAAGTCCATCACTCTTATCAGTATTACATGCAATCATATTGGTCACATTCTTCTACTATGTAAAAACTATATAGCATTCTCAAACATTTTCTTAATACTCAAGATTTAGTTTCAATGATTATAAAACAAGCAAACAAAAACATTTTAAAACACTAAGTATGTAGTGTAGTAACACAGTTTGGTCTTCACTGTTTAATGCTGTCTCTGGTGTCAGCTAAAGAACGGCACATGCTTTTTGGGGTTTGGCACACATATTAGTGCCTTCTCATCTGCAGCATCTGCCCAACAACTGTTTACAAGTCTTAAGCTAATGCCAATCCTGAATTTGGGCAAAGCATTGGCCATGTCTTCTTCTCACAGCAGTGAAGTCAAGCTTATCATTTGCAGTAAGATAAGTCGGGTGAAAATAAAAGGCGCAGTTTACAGCTTTGCAGTTTTATAACTTGAATAAAATGTGAACTCTCATAGTAAACACATTACATGGAGCAGATGTAGAGTCTGGGTCAGTGTGTGGTGTAAGCAGAGCTCACGAGTTGATCAGTGTAATAGCTGTTTCTGTGTAATGGGTCTATTGTGCATGTGCTCTGTATTGTGCTTCAGTCATGACACACTGGTAGCATTGTAGAGATACGGAAAGATTTCTCTTTTTATCCCTCACAATATCACATGTTCACACATTACCTTTTACACCTAAGTTGCAATACTTTTTTTCAAAGAAATGCTTAAAAGTAGGCTATTAAATGACCTTTTCTTTAAATTGGGTAAAGATATGCCACCAGACTGTGAGCAGCAGAAAAAAAAAATCAGACCTGCATACACAGAATTGCGGTTCTGAGCAAATGTTTTGGAAGCTCTGCAGGCCGTGGTTTAGAAATATCACCATACTTCCTTCTCCCTCATAGTAGAGCTGAGGGTTGCTTTGGCAACACAATACTATTGAGTCTCACACACACATGCACACACACACACACACACACACACCTTGTACAAGATCTGAACAATAAAAAAAAATGTAAGGATTGCTTTACTTAACCTCATTTGCATTCAAAAGGAACAGCCTCTGCAAATTACCTCTCCACAAATTCAACTAACAGAAGCCAGAAACTGATATGAACTGTTCATTACATGTCCATTTTAATTATGAAGGCTTACTAATCTGATCTATGTCATCGTATCTCCTGCATGCTGTGAGAGGAGGGTAAGACTGAAGGAGTCAGTGTTGCCCAATAGCAGAGGGCTCGGTTCTCAGTGGGCTGGCCGCAGCAGCCTTTATAAAAGTGCCTGTCACATCCTGCATCAGCAGCACGGAGTAAATAACTCATTGTCTTACACTCAGCCAGCACATCTGCAGCAACTTCCTTCCACTTTTTTCCGTTGCATGAGTTTCATTTTTTCGCTGGACAATCAAACTTAATTGGTGAGTAATGAAATGATTCCATGCTTGGGCTTACTTTGACATTACGTCCAATACGTTACTGTTTACAGCCGCTGTCCCATGTTGCTGTCGAAAATGCGTCCACTTGTTCCTTACAGTCAAATGAGAGAATTCAAAAACATACTCAGGAGTTAATTATTGCTCTGTTTTACTTCATACTTTCTTTTTTTACGTAACGGTGTTGATAATCACGTTAATTCAAGAGTACGTCGTGCTTTGTTTACTTTTGTGTCCGTCTACCTACAGGCCCCGCCTCTCCTGCGACATGATTGGCTTGTAGTAGCCGTATTTTCACTCTCTAAAAACCCGAAAATAGATATTATTCTTGAGTATGCAGGAGGGACGGCGTTGTTGTTGTTGTTGTTTTGTGTTGCTATATTCACGCAACTGATATTAAAACAAAATAATAGCAGAAAAAAGAGTAGAAGCACTCGAATTACACACGATTGTCAGTTTATTATCGGCACACTTCAGCCAATCGGAGACAGGGGCGGGGCTTGCGTGCAGACAGGTGAGAGAAGCTTTGTTGACACGCTGGGAGAGTGCGTACTTTTGCACGTGCGCGATGGCTTCACGGGCAACAAAGTTTCTGAAGCCTTTGTTTAAACATCAGATTTAAATGAATAAACTTTCCAAATATCAACACGTCCTCAAATAACACGCGATGTTTAGTTAAAATCATGTGAGAAACTGTGTTGAACCGTTGACAATAGCTTTGTGGTCGCGACAGGAAGCTCGAGTCACATCCGGATTGAGGAGAAAAAGTTGGTAAACCTCTCCTGCTTGCTCACCTGCGTACTACCACATTACAGTGCGCAAAAATACAGCACATCCATTAGAAAATGCATTCTATGATGGAGTATGTAAAGTATGGAAGTATGTAGGCTGAGATGCAGATTTTTTTATTGACTACTAATTTTATTTTTAGAATTAATATGGCCTAGAAATAGAGTCAATAGACATTAAAGTAGAAATAATTTGCTGTTCATTGTTTTAGTAAATTAAAAATTGGTTAAATTGAATGTCTTTTTTTTGTTGTTGTTCTGTATACACATACTGAAGAGGCCATTTAAATACAGGAATCACCCATCACACACTCTAATGACTAGATCACTTTAACCCCAGGCTTAAAAGATTTGTGTGTTTACAATGTGGCGGTAAAGGAGTCCCAGATGAATAGAGAGAACCCACAGTATAGGTCTGTGCTACCTCAAAAACACTGTTCTGATGTCCCTCTCCAGAAATGTAGGTCTGTACAAGCTTAGCTGACATTTCAGGCCTCTGGATTTGACAGATTAAACAAGTTTCTAAAGATTAGGGGAGCAATCATTGTTTCTGCAGATTCAGGGATTTTTGGATTTAGCTAGTGCACTAAGGATGGCATTACTTTTTCTAGTTCGGTTTTGTAATGCACTCTAAAAATCAGCTTATTCATGGGCGCAAGCCAGCAGTCAACACCATTAAATGTGGCTAAATCTACTATTTTGTAATATGATATTCCCAGAATATGTCAGCCATGAAAGGAAAAAAGTGGATTACGTTAAAGTAGCTACACATACCCAATTAAGTGAAATGGCAAAATTTTGATTTGATTTTGATTATTTATATCAGAAGTTGTTCTGATGCTCTGAAGTTTTGAACTTCTGTTGTTCTGAAGTTTTGAAAGATCTTCCCCTTGTGTTTTAGAAGAATAGTTTTTGTGTAAATATTTTAAAAGGCCATTGTCTCAGTTCTTCTTGCAATGATACTGGAGGAGGACAGAAGAAAGAGGAACAGATACCAACATTTTCTGGACTTGGTCCAATGTTTTAGGTGTTTTCTGCAGCTTGTGATTCAAACCTCATCAGTCATGGAAATAATTATGCCTGATCCTGGTACCAGTACAGTACTGCACCCACCAAATATAAATGATTTTGAGAAAGAAACTAGAACATTTAGTATGTGTATATGTGGTCCTTTCAATGAGTTTTAAAGTATGTAAATAAAAACTTTAACATAAGGCTTGGCAGCAGACATTGATCTGTTGAACAGGTCCTCCTGGAGGCATTTATGATACAGCAAGATTCTTTTCCTAGCCAAATGTAAGACGCTTCACTGATGGAGTTTTTTTTTACTCCCAGGTAAACGATTAACAGGGAGAGGCAACAAGGGTGCAGAGCTTGGAAGCAAGCGAGTGACCCAAATGCCATATATTGCCAGCTCAGCGCAGTCTGTAACTTGCAGCTGGCAGCTGCCAAATGGGTTTTAGAGGAACACACTGCTTAAGAAGCCAGTGCTCTATTAAAGCTACAAGAAAGGATCTGCACTAAGTTTGCTGGATAATTAGTACTTACCTAGAGTCAGTCTCTCAAACGGTCTCTCAACTTTGGATGAAAAAGGATGAAATACAAAGGCATTTGGTCACAGAAACACTTAGAAAAACAACCTGACTTGAACTGTGTTGTAAACTTGAAAGTCAAGCCCCCACCCCTGCTGTTTAGGACTCAATGCCAATGCAATCCTTTAACCCTCAGGTGGATAAAACACAATGGCTTTCATGTTTACTTCACAGCCAAGCTGTAAAAAAGGCGTGGTCCACAGGGAGCCATGGAAGTGTCTGTGTCAGTGTCTTCCTGTGTGCTGTGCCCAGACCCGCTGCGGAGGAAGAGCCTGACTCGTGACCTTTAGAAACCTCTTGCCAAACAAAGGGACTGTTGAAGCTCTCGTTCCATTTATATGTACAGCATTACATTCCAGCTGCTGTCCTCAGGGCTACATAATCTGCAGCATCACCGCTTTCTAATTTCATTACCCCCCTTCTTGTCTCAAATTATTTTGTTTAGTAGAACTGAGAAGAAAACAGAACCCTTCATAATTTGCTAAAAGCTGAATGTCATTCAAGGTCATGCAAAAGTCATGCTGGACTTGTGAAATTAAATTAAGTTCATTTACGGCATTTAGCGGACATATACTACAATATACTATATTATACGTATACTATAACTACAAAGTATAAAAGAGTGTTTGTTGATGGTGTGCCTACTGTGTCTCATGCCTGGAAAACAGTAATTAGTAATTAGAAAACAGGATAATTAGTTAGATCCCTAAAATGGAAATTTGTAGTGAATGAACTTCCCACTCACAGTCAAGATCTGGGGGAAAAAAATAAACAGTTGCAGGAGAGGATCCTCCCTCTGGTAATTTGATACTTCCTTTTATTGCATTTGAAAAAGCCTTAGAGATGTTGCAACAATACTGATTTGCAGAAACCTGAAAACCGTACTGTTGGGTGTAAGTTCATAATTAACTCTTCAATCCTCCAGTTGTCCACAAAACAGAAATGGAGGAGATCCAGATTGAGTCAAAACCTCTGCTGGTGGAGAAGGACCTTCAGGTATGTGATTAATTTGGAATTTCTTTTTTCTGTAGAAATCTGCGGTATATCTTGCAATACTCTGTACTCCCACATGCTTGAGTTGTTTTTTTTTTTTTTTTCCAACCAGGGACTGAGAGAGGCTGTTCAGCAGTTGGAGATAAAGGCAAGTCCATTTTAGTTTGCATCCTTGGGTTAATTACAGTACTGCTTATTTGGTTGTGTACAATCTTCAACAAAAAAAGGAAGAAAAAGTTATTTCTTTTACCTTGACTGTTTCCATCTAGTGGTGAAAATCATGTAACGTACTTTGGTCCTCTTAATATTACAGTGTATGATTTGGATTATGAAGGCCCTTTTCAGTCTGAGCCTTAAGATGTCAAAGAAAGATAAAAGTATGCTGAATGATCTGCTATTCAACATGTTAAAAAACATACTGTGAAATTAAATAAATGCTCTAGGGTGTCCAAGGTAGAGAGTGAATGAGAATATTTTTTTGTTTTATTGTGAAACCGGTCACATATTGGGCACAGTTGATGTGCCTTAATTTCAGAATCAGAACCCTTTAAAAGTCAATAAAAGTGTGATCCCTCTGACTTCTTCTGATACCGGCATCGGTTGAAAAAGGCCACCGACAATATGAATTATTGTTGCCATGAATGGGTGTGCTTGATCTGCAAAAATGTTTCGGTTGGTGGAGTGTGTCAGTAAGATCCCCAGGCCATTTATGTGGTGTAAATGAAAATGTGATGGATCAGACCGGACAACATTCTTCAATAGCGCTGTTGTCCAATTCTGATTCTTATGTGCCCATTAAAGGCACCTTTGGTGTTAGGTTGGGATTCCTGTTTCCAGCTCACTAATTTTAGAAACTGACTGCTTGCTTACAGCATATTCACTATATTCCGCTCTTTGACAAGTGCAATTGTATCCAATTAATGAATGTTATTCATTGACTTGACCAGTCATTGGTTTTAATGTTGTGGTATGAGTATAGATTATAATATTGGTATGTAATTAACATTATATAAATAGAAAATCTGTAGAAAAAGGATTTCCCTAAGAAAACAAAATATGGAAATTGACCAGAGGTAAAATCTAACCAGATGTATAGATAGGTTGCTTAAGCAGAGGGACATATCTGGTCCTTACATTTCCAGAATAGAGCATGGTCTTGGCACTGGTTTCTATCTCCTTTGCTTATAAATCCACATGCCTATGCTTCTGTGGAACATCTTAGAAGCACCCACAACTTTGGTTGCCATTGTCCTGCAGAAGGGCCAGGGATGGCTGATATGAGGCAATGCAGCAGCTTGCTTTCTCGTGATGACCCCCACGCAGATTAAAGTTGTCATGTTTCCAGGCCATGTGTGCAATATGTGCCTGTACTGACGTGGAGAGCAGAGAAATGCAACAGCTATCTGCCCAGAACTGGTTTAGGGCTGCTGACGCTCTGCACGTAAGGCTTCTCGTCTTTAAAGAGATTAGCTCCAATGGGCAGACGACATGTGTTTGCCTTCACTCACCAGCCAAGGAGGAGCATAAGATGTTTATCTCCTCTGCCTGTGTTAAATAAGTGATTTGATTTTGAACTGCACTTTGAGGGAGCCGTATGTGGCTCTTGCTCTGTCAGCCTGTTGATCTTTGCCCAACCCCTCCTTCAAGGAATCACTTGTAGGTTATTCTGGTTTTTGCTGAGTATGGGTCTTAGAGCAGTGGTTCTGCACGAGATGTATTGAAGTTGGAGAAGAATTTCCATGTGTCTTCTGCACTGATCTCATTGTGACCCTTTTGCTTCTGTCCAAAATTCACATGACATCTGTATGAAGGCCCAAGTTTGAAAAACTCCAATTGCATTATTGTTCCCTTTTGACTGTTTTTAAGCCAGATGTTGATCTCTGGGAACCTTTTCAGGTTCATCAGATTGTCTTCAAATGATGCTTATTTGCCCTGATTTGCCAGATTTTTCAGCTTTATTCAGCTTCATCATGTGATGACCTAGCTGCACTTTAACATGACCTTTAAGTTTCCGTTACCCAAATGCTCCAAATGTCTGGCATTGGCTGATCCAATTTACAGATCTCTTCAACTAGAATTAGCTTGTTTTGGTCATAGTGCAAGGCATGTTGGGAGCTAGGGGCTTATGAAGAAGAGTGGCAGCAGGGGTATAAAACCTTGTGCACAGACGCAAAGCAGCTAAGCACAGGCAAGAGCTTATTCACAATCGGATCTTACTTACCTACTTACTGAACTTCAAAGACATTCAGCGTTACTAGCACTAACCAAAGCCTGCAGCCATGGTTCTGGAGGACTCTGAGTCGGAGCCAGTCTTTGAAATCGAAGTTTCTGTGAGTTAAAAAATGCTAAATGTTTAAATGGCCTTTTGCAGGCATTAGTTGTCATGACAAATTATCTATCTAGCTGTTGGGAGAAACAGTCTCAGACAATACATTTGGTACATAAGTCATTGAATTTGGCTTTGTCATTCTGAAGTGTATTGATTTAAGATGAGCTTTTCATAGTCTGACTTTTAGGCTGTTTATTTGGGAGGATTTGATGGCATCATAGACTTGTCCTAAAGAAAAGCATTAGGGCATTATTAAGATTCCCAGACCTGTAAAGCTTGTGTTTCGTGTGTCGTTGCAGGGGAAAAAAAAATCTTAAATGGTAACTTTACAGGAGAAGGGGAAACATTCTTTCAATGCAAGTTAATATAAAGATTTTATTCTGTCCTTGTTTTTTCATTATATTTTTCTGCAGTGCAAAAGGCAGTGTCAATGAATTAAAAAATTAAAAACTGGAGATGCAAGATTTATAACCTTAACTCCTCTAGAATTAAATCATTTCATTATGTTAACACTGATCATTCTTCATCTTAAGTTAAATAAAATGTTCTAATATGTTTTTATTTATTTATTTTGCCACTGTAGGAGCATGATGTGGAGACCCCTTATGGCCGGGTGCACTGCACCATGAAGGGAGTTCCTAAAGGAGACCGACCTGTTATTCTCACCCTTCATGACATTGGGCTGAACCGTAAGTAAATTTTAATAGAAGTAAATTTATAGAATTTTTATAGCAGTCTTTCTGATTTCTATTAGTTGATTTGTCATGAAATGTTCTCCAACTAGCAGTAGTTTTGTTTCGTGAATAACGTATTAGTGAACAAAAACGTAAAAAAAAAAAAAAGGATAAACACCCTCACCTTTACAACTGTTTGTTATTCAGACAAGACATGTTTTGACACCTTGTTCAACCATGAGGACATGCAGGAGATCATGCAGCACTTCGCTGTATGCCATGTGGATGCACCAGGGCAGCAGGAAGGTGCAAACACCTTCTCAACTGGGTGAGCTTTCAGATGAATTAGGTTGTCCAGACTGTAGCTTTTGACCTTTTGCCTATATTTGCACAAACCTAAATTGGTACAACACAGAAGTAACCGAACTGTTTTTGGCTAACCTCTATCAATTATTAGCTTTGGCTTAACCCTGAAAGTTGACCTCAATTACATTGGATCAAGAAAACAAACATGTTATCAGAATGTAGATGGATATAAAACTAGATTTTGTCATTGTCCTAGTTACAGAGTACATGCATTCTTACTAGCATTGCTTTGATCTGCTTCAGGTATGAGTACCCTTCCATGGACCAGCTGTCTGAGACCCTTCCTGTGGTCCTCAAGCATTTTGGGTAAGGACAGGGTGCCTTCACTTTTATTTATATATAGTGTGTGTGTGTGTGTATATATATATATATATATATATAATATCTCTTTTTTTCCCTCATCCTTAGTACCTCTATCACCAAGATACATTGCATTTCTTTAACTGGCTTTTGTTTTGCTGACCTCACAGTCTTAAGAGTGTAATTGGAATGGCGGTTGGAGCCGGTGCTTACATCCTTGCAAAGTTTGCTGTGAGTTGTTTTCTTGTTTAACTTAACATCAGTCCTTTGAAAGGTTGAATTAAACTCGGATTAAATTCAGAATCTTTTCTTTTGTGGAATTTGGCAGCTTGTATCTGCTTATTGTTTGTTATTAATTTAACTGCTGAGGAATGTTTTGAACTGATTAAACACCAAAGCTCCCCACTGCAGGGAATCTTCTTTGGTTTTTCCATGTAGGTTTTTACCAAACAGTTTCTTTCTCTGTTCTTACTTTATCACATGTAGGCAATATATTTAATATCTCAATTATTATTTGTGTCCCTTACAGCTGGACTACCCCACTATGGTGGAGGGTGTAGTTTTGACCAACATCAATCCGTGTGCTGAGGGATGGATGGACTGGGCTGCTCATAAAGTACTTACTTCTGAAACTCATTTGAACATTCAGCATTTTCTTTTTATGTAACTAATCATGTTTAGGTGAAGGTGAGCTAAAGTTTAAAATGTGTTCTAGATCAGTGGATGGACTCATGCCATGCCTGACATGATCATCACCCATCTATTTGGAAAGGTGAGTTTTAAACCTACTTAGAACATTAGCCCTGTTTGCTGAATAGTAGACAAAGAGTTTTGAAATTATATCTTCTTTTTCCAGGAGGAAATCCAACAGAACCATGACCTTATTGCCACTTACCGCCACCACATTATAAATGACATGAATCAGTTCAACCTGCATCTCTTTGTCAAATCCTACAACAGGTGAGTTTAGACTTGCTCTGCACTCATTGATTCCTGCACTCATGAAGACAGAATTTTTGTTTCTTAAAAAAATACCTTTTTATTTTTGCTATGTAGCCGCAGGGACCTGGAAATTGAGAGGCCTGTTCCTGGTGGAACCATCAATGTTAGAACCATCAAGTAGGTTTTGTTGTATTGACAGGATGGTTTATAATTTTGTTTATACTGCTTTCTAGGTTTTAGATTTTAATGATTCTCTGCTGCTGTTTTCAGGTGCCCCTCACTTCTAGTGGTTGGAGACAGCTCTCCTGCAGTGGATGCTGTGGTGGGTTCAAGTTAATTACTTACGTTGTATGTTGTGTCTTAAACGTAAAAGCTTCCCAAAGCTATATTTTATGGGAATCCATGGTAATCCTCTCTCCATAGGTTGAATGCAACACCAAACTGGACCCAACCAAGACCACATTGCTTAAGGTTTGTTACATTTCTTGTTTAGTATGCTTTAAGGCTTGGCTAGATTATTAATAGGTGGGCGGGAAAAGGTACGAGCTGATAAGATTTCAATAGCTCAGCAGCTGGTGACTGATTTACCCAGGGAGCACTGAGGCCAGTTTCATGATTGAACCCAGGGGCAGAATCCTTCTCCAGTTGACCTAGTTTCACCAGCCTCACCTCTTTGGCCACATGAGAAGTAGGTTTATAGCAGCTCAAATGCACCATTTGTCCCTGATAAACGCTGGGAGTTGGCTAGTTAATGGAACACTTGATGAATGAACCATTTATGTGGGTAGCAGTGTTGTTTTTTCCAAGTCTGTGAAAACTTTGCCACATTCAGTGAGCAGTGAAGCATGTGTTGTGGCTGAAATTTAAACCATTGCTTTGTTTCCCTTCTTCCCTCTCCTTCAACAGATGGCTGACTGTGGAGGTTTGCCCCAAGTTGACCAGGTGTGTGTTTATCATAGTGACTGCCACACTCATTGGCTGGTTTTTCTGTCAGTGAGATAATCATTAGGGATGTACTGCAGCTTAAGCAGCACACACTGCACATTACTAATACCCACACAAACACCTGCTGCTGGCAGATGTCTCCTCATTTCAAAACACATATTAAGGATGTTTTTATAGATATGATAAGCTATTCAGACTCTAAAGCTGACCCTCTTCTTTTCTCCCACAGCCGGGAAAGCTGACAGAAGCCTTTAAGTACTTCATTCAGGGCATGGGTTACAGTAAGTATGAAAAAATGAAAGGAAATGAATTAATTCCATGGTCATTGAGTTTTGTAGGCAGGTCCCTGAGACTGGTGTTACTTTTTAGTAGCTGAGACCTTTCTGTTGTAAAACAAATCTTTTTTTTTTTTTTCTAGGTCATGGTTCAATAACTATTGGAATTTGGCTTTTCTGTCCCCTAGGGGTTAAAATGGAAAATTTCTTCATGCTGAACATTATCAATATTTAATGGTTGATGCTAAGAGGTCATAGGATGTATGGTATTCAGCCTGAGTGGTAAAGAAAGGAGGTTTGTAAATTTAAGTGTTTCTCCTGTTCTCTTTTCCTTTCCCAGTGCCCTCTGCTAGCATGACCCGCTTGGTCCGCTCCCGGACTGCCTCAGGCTCCAGCGTCACCTCCTTTGATGGCAACCGCAGCCGGTCACACACCAACGAGGGCAGTCGCAGCCGCTCTCACACCAACGAGGGCCGAGGCCGTGCCCACACGAGCGAAAACCAGCGTGGCCGCTCCCACACCGACACCATGGACTCCTCCGTGGACCAGTCCGTGCTGAAGTCAACTGAAGTGTCATGCTAGAGTGGTTCCTCCCTTCCCTAAACCCCACCACACACTTCCTCTAACCCCTGATCTATGTGTGCTGCGCTGCCACTAATGCTAACATACCAGAAAGTGCAGGCCATCATTTGGGTCCACCCTCAAGGCCCCAGTACCATTGCAATATTCAAGAATGTGTCTAATCCAAAGAGACTACCTGCCATGGCATTTAAGGGTGTCCACAGGGCAATGCTGGTGGGGGGGATGTGAAATGTGAGGGGGGGCTAATTGCTCCCTTTTTCTGCTCACTTCCCAAATTTGAGGGTGACTTTATTGTTCTTAGAGGCAACGCAGCACAAAGACACTGTGATTGAGAGTCAGAGAGTGCTTTGCTCGTAAGGGAGCATACAGGTTTGTAAATTTATGTTCATCTCCTATCATCAATTTACTTTCTTTGCATTTACTTGACTGTAGTGTCACTTACCACGTCAATGACTGTAAAGGGCCGACTTTTATAACAGTTATATTATGTTTGCTTAATAGTTTTAATACATGATTCATTTTCTGTATATTTTGAACAGACTGCAGTGAGTGAAGGCAGGATAGGTTGGTTACTGGGAAGCATTTTTCTACAATGCTACCTACCTTTTAAAATTAAGGGACACGCACAGACTGTTTTCCTATTCATTTATATTTGTGGGATTACCCTGCCATTTGGGGTTATATTTGTGACCCAGTGATTGTTCTTTAACATGATTTTGTTTTTTTGTTTTTTTTGTTTTTTTTCATATCAATGATTGATGATCAAACGATTGTAAGCTGTGCATTCAAAGCATTCCAAGAGTGGTGATGCCTATCATTCTTTAAAATGGAGAGAAAATTTAAAAACTTTAGGCTACACAACCATAGGGTTTGTAGCTGTCTGCTGAATATCCAGATTAATGATTTATGCACCATTGATGTTTTGGACCTTAATCATTTCTATGCAATTAAGCACAACAGAACAAAAATGTGCCATGGAATCCACTGCTTGGACTTGATGTTTCTTTTCTGTGGTGGTTTTGAAAGCAAAGGGAGAGATAGTAACACAGCTACTCCTGTTCTACTTGCACTACATCAGCGACTTGCAGGCTTTATAGAATATCTAGCTTTGTAAAGATGCACAACAACCTAATGCAGAGCACACTATACATTTTTAATGGGATAACAGTTTGTATTTATTTAAAAAAGACAATAAAAAAATATGTAACTCTGCCTTTTGTTTTTGTTTGACTGCTTTTTTTTGATAAAATATTTCCACATGCATGCACATTATGACAAAAAGGTAGCCTACAACTCTATTATTCAGCCATAGCATGTGAAATCATATGTTAAATCTGGGGAGAACAGATTTTTCACCTGCCATAACTGTATTCTCTGACATACTATTGGTGTTTATGCTAAAGGACCCATAATCAGCTGGGGCAGTGGTGGCCTAGTGGTTAGGGAGTTAGCCCCAGGATCAGAAACTTGTGGGTTTGAATCCCAGACCAGTAGGTTGCCCTGGAGCCTTGAGCAAGGAACCATCCCCATCACTGCTCCTTGGGTGCTTTCAATAGCTGCCCCCTGCTGTGACTACCCCCTGTTTTGGCTCACTGTGGGCTGTGCTTTGCTGTTTTTCACAATGACAAGAATAGTCACTTTCATATTCATTGTATTTTTCTGATTATATTTTTGTCCTTTTAGGCCCACTTATAAATCTTATCCTTAAGAATTAGACTGTTCTTGTATCTTAAGACTGATAATTGCTTTTAAATTACAAATACTGTAAAAAAACACACAAAAAAAACAAATCCCAATGGGTTATTTTGGTAGCTTGGCTGCTACATCTAAAGTTGGGGAACTTTGGAAGAGTGTTACCTGTAAACAAAATCAAACTCATCAGTTTCCATGAAATGGACCGTTAAAGACATTACATTAGAAATCATCAACAGTTTTATTACATCAAGCCAAGTTACAGGCTTAATTTACTCTGTACATAGTCATGAATAAGTTAAAGTTTAAGTACAAGCTATACAAATGATAATATTTAGCTTCTTTTTTTTTTTTTCACAAAAGTAATAAAAAATCTTTACAAACGTGCAAATTTGGTAGGTTTTCTGTGCCACTATTATTCATTTATTTATCTATCTATCTATTTATTTATTTCAGAATTTATGACAACACTTGGAAATATAAATTGACTATGTCATATATTTAATTTCTTTCCAAAAGGAAAATGTCACAGATCTCATATGAGAGTAAATAAAGGAGGATTTCAATGCATATCTAATATCTTGTTCAAATCGTCAACAAAATTCAGGTTCAGAAAAAAATCAGGCGAGTGTACTACCTATTGCTCACAATGCTTCACTTTTAGTTATTAACAATATTGCTTTCTTCCTGCTATCATACCTCATACAAGATATAAAGAAGTTGCTTAGCAGACATTGTGTCCTTAATTCACAATCTCACGGTTCTCATAGTACTGCTCCAGATCTGCAAAGATGTCATTGGGGTTCTTGCAACTGAGGTTGCAGAAGCAGGCATTAATCCACATGACCTGCCAAGTAATCACATCTCCATTACTGCACTGGAAGTCTACCTGAACTGTTTTGGACTTGTAGGGGATGCAGCAACGTTCATCAGTGCACACCCCACAGTACTTTGGCCTGTAGAGCTTTTTGCTAATGCAGCCTGAGATGGTGAAGTTGGTTGGGTTCTCCTCCCTGTAGATGTTCAGGCACTTCTTTCCAGGCTTGGGGAAGAATTGGGTGAAAAATTAAGCCTTTTTTTATTTACCATCATTCAATTACCTTTTATGTTACTAAATAAACACCAGAAGAGAAGGGCTCAGTCTACCTTAATGTGCTTGGTGATGTCCACCTCGCAAGGTCGAATGTTGCAGAGTCTTCTCTCCTTTACCATCTGACAGTGTTTGTTGGCATTAGTGATGCGTAAGGACACCCCTCGACCGCAGGTTTTGGAGCAGGGGCTCCAGGAGGTGGTCTGGGTCACACAGTTCTGTTGCCAGTCTTTTCCACTGGAGAGAGCTTTCAGAAACACAGACTCAAAATTAAAAATTCACAAACAGGTGAACATTGAAACAAAGAGCAATGAATAACCCTTTTAAAATGAGCAAATACTCTACACTCTATACAAATACTCTACACTCTATACTCTATTTCTGGTATTTATAAAGAAAAACAGTCAGGCTGATGTGAATTAAAGGTGAAATATAAGAGAAATTTAATTTTATATTAGTTCATTACTTAACTCCATGAATTTCCAAGCTTATCGTATCCTAAGACTTATTTTTTGGATTAAATGTACAGAATGTTAGATATGTCTGATGTCTGTACAAACCAAAACTAGATATTTAACAAATATGTATTCATTCATATACATTCTCTAAAAAGAACACATTTGGAAGTTTTTGCATTTGTTTTTACTTATTTGCTTTACATGTTGTAAAAGAAACCTTAAAATATAAAATGTATGTTAACATTAACAAATAAAAAAGCACATCTGGGCCTTAAAATATGCACATATTTGTTCTCTGTATAGCATATTTATTTTCACAAAAAAAACCAAAACAACAAAAAAAAAAACCACCTAAACACCTAATTTGATCAGGGGTGTCTAGACTTTTACATACGAGCTCTCTGACGTGGGCACCAACAACAAGGGTTAATCAACATTAATTATAGATGTTGGTGTCATTTCCGTTATGCTACACACACTGGAAAAGCCTGAAATGGATTGGAAGCATATGTGAATCTTGCATTGATTGATCAAAATATTGTGTCTGTATTTTTAGCACAGAAAGTATTTATCGTAAGTATCATAAGTTGAATGAACCTACTGTAGGTAAACTGCTGGTCACCACAAAATGAACATTTTATGGGCTTTAACTAACTAGACATAATGTTATTAGATGGTTTTTGTATGTCCAAAAGTGTCCTGAATCCATTTCTAAGGGGTAAACTTTTTAAGGTATCCCCATCACTAACACAGGGCCTCAGCTGCACTCTAACAGCTTCTGTGATGCTCTTCTGCAGCCTTGCATGACCCTTAGATTTCTATGTTTATTGCCAGAGGTTTGCAAGTGGGGTATAAAACTCATATAATGCAGCTTATATGGTCCATGTTATTGCAAGATGGAGCATATCATGGAGCATCACCTCATGGTGAATGAGCCCTTTTCGGTCGTACCTGCCATGGCATGCCGCGGTGCTGTTTTGCGCCCCCTCTTGGACTCATCACAGATCCACTGCTCACAGCACTGTCCCGGAATCTTCACCCGGTGGGGTGTCTGGCACCACACTCGGGGTGGCTGTGACTCGTTACACAGCGGCACGCAGCCAATGGCTCCATTCACACAAAGACACTGGTACTTACAGCTGGGCTGAAAACTCTGCCCATTGCGATAGATTATTCCATTGTGTTCACAGCCCGAACCAAGCAGATCTGGACATTGGTGAAGAGTTCATTTCTGAGAAGCCTTCAAAAACTTATTTTGTATTTAACAATCTGAAAAATAAGTAGGCATGTTTTTCTTATAGATAGTTAAAGAGACTGGGCCAAGATAAATGAAACATTATGTAATTTTTCAGAACATAAGAAAAGCAAAGCAATCTCCAAAGAACATGAACGGGAATGATGTCTGTTTTGTTTACAGAACACTGGTTTTGTTTTCACTGGTACACCTGGGTTTGCATCTTAATTTACCTGCTTAATCTCAGTCTAATCCCAGAACACAGTGTTAATGTGCTTATTGAAGGCTGGAGTACAAGGACATGTTTTAGTGCAGGGGACACTTACATGCACAAACTCCTTTTTCGTACCTAGGCTTGTCTGAACTGTAGTCACAGTACAGGCCGCGGTGGTGGTCGCAGTTGTCTGCTTCATTGCACACCTCCCCCACCTGCTTGGCGCAAGCTTTGCAGCATTCGCAGCCATCTGTGATCAGGCTGACACCTGGCGAGCAGGTCGGTGGAGTTTCAGGACATGAGCAGGGCCACTTACAGTACTGAGTACGGTTGTAAGGGATGGGAGTAGTGGGTACTGGGATAGATGGCACCATGGGAGAATTCTGGGAAAAGGCCTGTGTAAAAAGCAGAAGAGCCTGAAGACGTTCTGGGAAATAACAAATGACTAAACAAAAAACTATTTGTAGTCATATCCAGAATTATTGGCACAATACATGAAACATGCCACCTGGGAAAAAATGCAGCATTAGGCCACTTTCTTTAGTGCCTAACAAGGTTGGAGAACGCTTGTTAGTGGTTCTTTGCTCACACATGCAAGCAAAAAATTGTCACGTTCTTTAATATTCTTTTGGTGTTGTTTTTTTTAGTTTTGCAGAAGAATAGACTGTTTTTACAAGCACTTAATACTAGATATTAGATGAATGGTAAACAGTATCTCCAAGTACGCTGGAACACTTCATAATGTCATAATATCTTAATAATAATATAATATATAATATATTGTCCAGTTTCTGAGGTAACAAAAAAGCGGTTGTGCAGTAATGGATTGTTGAATGTTTGAGAAATGATGCAAAAAGGTTTAATCTTCAATAATGCACAAAAACTGTAAACTCTAAAAATCTGCCCTGAAGCAAAGATGCTTTTTTTGCTTCAGTAATGCAGCCACTGTTTCAAGCACGAACATGTCATACTCTGATGCCTTTAAAGTGAAAGGGGAATAGTGCCATTTAAAAAAAAAAAACATGAACAAATATGTAAAGCTACTCGCTTAGATGGCCCTGGTCAGAAATTGGGCATTTCAGAGAAATGTTATTTTATTTGGCTTTTTTTTAATGGTGATGAAAGCAGCCAGGTTTCATGATCTCTTTAACACACGTTAACACTTTTATATTACTCTGCAAAATGAAGCCTACATAAGCTTTTCTATGTAATGCTGACATTTACATTTACAGCATTTAGCAGACGTTCTTACCCAGAGCGACATGAATCTTTGTAAAACAATGCCTCAGCCATCAGACAACATATCTAACCGCTTAATGGAATTATATTTCTTTAAGGTTTAAGAATAAATCTGTAAATAAGACTCCTTCCACATGAAAACTATTCCTGTTCCTTTAATGTTTCTGTGGAAACTGTGAGTCTTGATTTTGAATAATCCCATCTGCTGATTGAAACATGTAAATGAGCATGTTAATTTAAATACTTAAGCTTTAAATCATATTTCAACTAAAACACAGCTTCTTACATGAAAGCTAAGAAATGTGCTGGGATAATAAACACTCGCTGTTAACTGAAAAGAAATAAAACCCTGTTAATCATCTTATGAAGGCTTTGTACTTTCCTCCAAGCAAGTTCTTGGCAGCCTATCAGTCACCTTGTGCACTTTTGGTTCTTAACAGAAGTAGGAGGTTATGGTCATTAATAATCCTGCTTTGGCTCTTTGAACACTGAAGCTGATAAATGAATGGAGCAGAAGGCTCATCACAGGGGTGTTTCCCTTGGGAATCACTTTGAATCACTACCATTAAACCTACTCATTTTACGAAATTGCATCAAAGTGCAGACATTAATATCAGTACGGTCGGGCTTAAAGACACTTTTTTTCTCTGCATAGGATACACGATGCATGTGCTAATGTAACCTTGGTACTCTTTAAAAAAGCGATTTCTCTTTGCACAACATAAGAGCATTTAAGAGGTGAAAAAGATGTTGCTGCAAACCGTAGCAGTATGGGAATATTGTGGTCTGACTATTGCATTCCTGCAATATCTTTCTGATGTTAAAATGATTAACTTGTGACTTTCTATGTGAAAAGTCAGCCTTTTTAATGGGTTATAGCTGCAGGCCTGTCTGACCTCTGACCACTTTCAGGCTCGCTAAGATGATCAGATGACATGATGCACATCACTGGCAAAAGCAGCTGTTGTTGTTGCTCATATAAAAATGACTAGAAGGTTGTTTTTTAATGTAATTTCTTTTTTTAGCTAAACATCTGAGAAACACAACTTAAAATGCAAACAAAAACATTCCAAGAAGCTCCACTAGGGGGCAGCAATGTCACATACATTCCACTCCTGTCCACATTCCTTAAATACATTCATATTAACTTTAGGCAATTTGAATATCTGAATATCTATCTATCAATATTTGAATATCTTAATATTTTCTCTGAAATTATATGCAAATATTATTTGTGCACTAAAGTTGTTTTTCTATCATCTTTTGAGTTCAGAAGTCATTGCATATAGAAACACCGGAGGGAATGGAAGATGCTGCTTAAGGGGCCCCATATATTACATAATATCATCATACACCGCAACTTTTACACAATACAGTCCTTTCCACAATATAATCTTCACCTTCATCACATTTCACCTCATTTTCTCATTCCAAGTAATTTCTGATTTCTTGTTGAGTGCTGTTTGGTAAAACAGGGTTAGGACAGGTATAATTTTTTACCTGATGAATAAATAGAAGCCACGGCAGGAGCCACCTCATCCCGGATGCTGAGGGCTAGAATCATCCCAGAGTCAGGTACATTTACAGGAAGAGTAGTTTCCATTCAGGTCCCATTCATTCTGCAGGTTGATAAGCTCCCAAACTGCCTCTAGACACTGCCTTTCCTCACTGCCTCCAGATACTAGGTCTCCTAACTGCTCCTCCACACTGCCTTTCCTCTCCTCTGCCTCTCCTGCTTTACACCATTGGATTCTGAAGACCCTGGTGACGTCAGAGTCTAGGACACTCCTGTTTTCTCTTCTTTCGTCCAGTAACCCACTCACCCTCACCCCCACCCCCACATCTATATACCCTGCCTTCTCCACCTAGGATTGGCTAAAATTCACACCCCATGGAATATGATTGGCTATTTATCTTATTAAAGATAAATTAAACTTTTCAACATTTAAAGTCAAGTTTTCTTCTTGCCCTTGAAAAATATTTCTACTATAAAGTACTATAAGCTACATTTCTCAGTTACTGTTGATGTAAGCAGCATGTAATAGCATGTAAGCAATCTAGTGGACTGGAGTGAAGGGTGGTGGTGGTCTAGTGGTAGGGTACTTGCCTACGGACCTCTGGATCAAGAGGTCCCCGGTTTGAATCCCACCTCTGGCACTACCACCACTGGGTCCCTGAGCAAGACCCTTAACCCTGAATTGCTCCAGGGGGACTGTCCCTGTAATTAGGACATGTAAGTCGCTCTGGATAAGAGCGTCTGCTAAATGCCGTAAATGTAAATGTAAATGTAAATGTAGTGGACAAAGATCACTTAAGTCAGGGGCATGCCCATATAAGGAAGTGCAGGTATCTGCTGCGTTTTGCTGTGAGAAAAGTGAATGGCGTTATTGAAAATCTTATTCTGTGGCAAACAAAAATGCATAATCCACACTGATATGTTTGTTCCTACAAACACTATCACTGGATCCTCTGAAATAGCCCCTCAGCCCCTCCCTATTTTAACCACTTATCCTTTGCATGAGCACTTATCCCAGCACACACTGGTTGAAAGTGAAGTCCTCACCAGTCCATCACAGGACAGACACAAAGAGGCAAAGAGGCACACCTAGGAGGCAATTTAACCTCTCCAACCAGTGGAAACCCATTTTGATATTTTGGTATGGTTACCATTTTAAAGATGTCAGTTCAGCAAGCAGCAGTGTTAGCACGCACACACGCATGTACCATGGCTCCTTATTTGGTGACATTTGGACAGCAAATGTTTGCAGCAAATGTATGAGCTTGGACAGCAAATGTCAGTAATAATTACTTTTAAAAAATGCCATTCATTTTCAAAAGCTTAGATCTGGTGACCCTAATATGGATATGATGTTAACTACAAAATAAAAGCATGACTTCATAGGTTTGTGGGCCCTGGTGTCCATCCATTTACCCTTTGATCCACCCATCCATTCTTTAGCTCATTCATTCTGTCCTTTTGCTGTATTTATTAATGTTTGTTGGTGAAAAAGTGCAATGTATATGTGGTTTATTCACAAGGGCTGCAGAGAATAACTTAAAAGATACTCATTAAAGATGCATTATGGTAATATCAGGAAAGCTAATAACATTGGAAAGGAATAGATCATAATGTGTTGACTTTAGTTTTATGTTTTTTCTTGATTTGTTAACAACCGGGTTAACAACGACCACCACAAGTACTGTTAGCCAACAGGGTTCAGGTGGAAATTGGGAAACTGTTGGCCAAAGGAGAAGAAGAGAAGGAGGAGGAAGGCATGCCCAAAGGCAGAAGGATAGAAGAAAAGGTAGGAGAGTGGAAGTGAATGTAGGAACATTGAATATTGGCAGCAAGACTGGTAAAGCGAGAGAATAATATGATATGATGGAGAGAAGGAAGGTCGATATGTTGTGTGTGGAAGAGAATAGATGTAATGAAAGAATAACATGAACGTGACCAGTTGGCTAGACAGAGTGGCAGAGCTGAGAAAGATATGCAGCAGGTTAGGGCAATAAGGATAGAAATGGACGCATACAAGTGAGCAGAGTGTGTTGAGCAGATGGAAGGAATCCTTGGAGGGGTTAATGAATGAAGACAATGAGAGAGAGAAGCTTGGATAATCAGAAACAAATTAGCAAGGTGTAAGAAAGCGTAGTGATGAAGAGGATGAAGAATGGAAAGGCTGTTGGTCCAGATGTACTGATGTTTTAAGAACATGGGTGGTGTGCAAAGCTGTAGTAACTATAGACAGACAGGTACAAGCAAGAGTGAAAGGAACGGTTTACAGGATGATAGTGAGATCAGCTATGCTGTAAAGGTTGGAGACGGATGAGGTGAGGTAGGTGAGATTAGGAACGAGTATTTTAGAGGAACAGCTCAGTTTGAGCAATTTGGATAGAAAGTCAGAGAAGTGAGATTGTATGGGTTTGGAGGAGCACAGAGGAGAGACGAGGAGTGTATTGGGAGAAAAAATCTGAGGATCAAGCTGTTCAGCAAGAAAAGAAGAGGAAGGCCAAGAAGTGAAAGAGGAAGATGCAGATCACTAGTAGAAATGCAAACAGATGAACTGCTGTGGTGACCCCTAAACAACAGCAGCTAAAAGAAGAACAAGAAGAAAAAGCTTTCATAACTGAGCTGTGTACAACAACCTTACGGTCATTAGTCTCTAGCATCTTTTTATATAACTAACTGTGCTTCAGCTAGTCTATTTCTAAACAAAATGTCCATGTGAAGTTTCCATCACAACTTACTCAACTTTTCATAACTTTCTTTTGTATTTTTAGCCTCATCTTCAGAAATCTCTCCACACCCCTTGACGTGACATGTAAGGAGATAATTAGTTTTATGTGGTGGTTTTAATGTTCTGGTCAAGTGGTGTGAGCAGGATTCTTTCTAATACAGCATTTAAAGAATTTAATTGACTTTATATAATCATAAAGACATACTGCATTGGCATTGTAGATGGTGACAGATGAAATACTGCTTAATGTAGGCCATGCATTCAACACTATGTAATACTAACCGGTGGATGGAAAACCTTACCCACCATCATGTCATCACTGTTCTTCCTCAAATGTCTTTATTTAACCAAAATGGGATCCACTGGTGTTGAAGTTAAAAGACAATAGCTGGCTAATAACATGACTGTTGTCTTTAATGTTCTATTCTGGTGGACAATTACTGGAGGACATCTAGTGTCCATATGAGCTTAATAATTTTTCCTTATGCTGAGAACCACATGAAGGCAAAGTGAGGGCAGATGGAGCTCTCTTTAAACGAATTTCAACACAGATGTGATGTGAAGTGACATAATTCTGGCCCTGTTGCAGAATAAATTATCTTAACTGAGCCATTGTGTAATGTGTAAAAATGCAGTTTATAAACTGTGTCTGCATTAAAAGCAAGTACACAAGTGTAATGTTATCTTCAATCTGCAACCCAGATGCATCCCTTTACAGTATGTCTTTTTTAGTATCTTAGCTGCCATTTGCACTGCTTCAGTAGAAATGGTCCAAAATATGTCACATTAACCCACAAAAAAGATTTTGTTTATTTATTCTGACCATTTTATAATGTGTAGAATACATTATATAATTGTGGTTAGGGACTAGGCACCAGGATCAGGAGGTTGTGCGTTTGAATCCCAAACCAGTTGATTGAGGTACCCTTGAGCTAGGTACCGTCCCCATCACTGCTCCCAAAGCACTTTAAATAGCTGCCCCCTTCTGCATGTGTGTGTATGGGTGAAAAGCAGAGGCTGCATTTCATTGTGTTTCACTGTGTGCTGTGCTGTGTGTTTCACAATGACAAACAGTCACTTTCACAAAAACTGTGAATTACATGTAAAATTCACGTAATGGTGATCTTTGGTGTGCAACCCTAATAAATTCATTCACAGCATGCCTTTAACATCCGGAAATGGCTTTTGGTCTATTACTTTTGAAATACCCTTTTTCCTTTTCTAACTTTCCCATACGTAATGCAAAGTTCCTGTTGAGTGGGAAATATAACTGGCAAGACAAGGAGAGAGTAAGAGAGTGTGAGAGAGGGCATGAAAAAAAAGCTTATTGTTACAGAGAAACAAGATACCCTACTATTTACACTCATCAGCATAATCCTCTCATGTCATGGCAGCTTTGAAATGAAAGTCGAGGGGGCAATCCATCTCATTCTAAGCTCAGTCAAACCTGACTCCCTGGCCATGGGCCATGCTGCAAAAGCATCACACCATGTTAACCAAAGCATTATCTGCCCTAAATAAACAGCCGTTATTGCAACATTGTGCATATTTGGTTTTGTGTTACTATTCTTAGAGGTTATATGACCTTTTAAACAATTTGTTAGTTTTGCAATTGGAACATTTGGCCCAGAACAGTTTGAAGACTGTGTGGAAACAAGACAGTAGCAAACATCAGTTGAGGATGACCTGATATTCATTGCTAAATGTATGTTTGGTCAAACACAAAAACTTCATTAGACTGTTGGACCTTACCAGCTAAGATTTAAAAGTCCCCATTTATTAAATCCCTTCTGGTTTTAAATTCAATGAAAATGGTTAACAGTCCCTGCACAAGTGGAGAGGAACTGGGGTTTATAGTAACAGAAAGTGAGAACAAAGCAAAATCTTTTGAAAAAGTTCACATTCACATATGTGTTATCCAAAAATGTAACAGGCCTAAGAAAGTTCCACTTAACCTCAACATTATTATCTCTACATATTCGTGCTCTATGTATTGTAGTAATGGGTTTTAGACTGAATCCGCTCCATTGAAGTTGAGCATGGTGAAGCAAAAGGGTTCTTGTTACTGGCCATGTGGGTGAACAGGAATGTTCTCCTAGAGAATAAGTCCCGAGCATCATTTTTTCCAGACATAAAGGGTATTAATAAGGAGTTTGTCCCCTGTTATGCCTGTTACGGTCCTTTACTGGTACTAGTAAAGTACTTGAACTTTACACTTACACCTAATGCCAATAGGTGCTGATGTTGGATCATTCATTCTGGATTAAAAACAGTCCAGCTGATCCCAAAAGTACTGAGTGATGTTCTTACAACCAGTCCAGGGAATGCAATTTCACTGAGCTTTGTGCCCTTTCAACCAAAGCCTGGCATTGTACATACTACTACACTAAAACACATGTAGCTTGTGTTTACATGTGTCCATAGTAAAAGTGTATGCAGAACTGCATTAGTTATGTGTCCAAATAACTGGAAGTGATAATTTTGCAATACAGTATTAATTAAAAGTAAAACAGTAATGATAAAATTGAAAGTTCCATGGACGATGATTTTTGTGAAAGAAATTTGTTTTGTTTCTGTTTTAAAAATACCTCTGGTTTGTATTTTGCTCAGTGGCTCAGAGGACTGAACTGAACCCTAAAAGAGTGAATTGTGTTACTCCAAGTGCATTTATACATTTGTAGCATGAATAATAGGTGCTTCCATTGGCTGCTGCAGCACAGTTAAAAGATGTGGACCCATAAAGAATGTCTGGATCATATTTGTGGTTGAGAACTGTGGAAGAAACCTTGGCTCAGGACATCATGATCTATATATACTGCTAAAAACTATGGTCTGGCTAATTTAAACAAATAGAGGTTTTGGAAGTTCTCTTTTCAAAATGTGTCCATTCTTGGGAACAATGATTCACATAGACAGTCATCAGTTTGGAATCCTCACCTGGGGATCCTGTGTCCAGAGGCACAGGATGTTAATGTTAAATTCATTATCCAAGCTCCACAGGGATCGCTCCCTCTTCCTCTTTTTAAATGGATTGATACAAATATTTTACTGAATTCTAAGAAAAAGAGCCACAATTTGACCTTGATAACTCCATAGATTGATGGTCAGCACAGAAACATTTATTTAGTTTATTCTGTAAATCATGCAACTGATTGAATGTGTCACTAAAAGGGCCCATGGTCTCAAATGGTGTAAATATCATACATGTTTAAAATATTTGGTAAAACACATGATTTTAATAGCTTAAAAAACTGATAAACCTAAAACAATTACATTCATTTGGGGTTTATATCAGGCATGTGATATACACATTAGCATCATACCCTCTGGTGGCAGTGGTCTAGTGGTAGGGTACTTGCCTACGGACCTCTGGATCAAGAGGTCCCTGGTTTGAATCCCACCTCACCTGAGGTCCCTGGTTCGAATCCCACCTGAGCAAGACCCTTCACCCTGAGTTGCTCCAGGGGGACTGTCCCTGTAATAAAGACATGTAAGTCGCTCTGGATAAGAGCGTCTGCTAAATGCCATAAATGTAAATGTAAATGTACCCAAAGAAGTGTCTGGAAATATTACCTGCTATGTAGAGTAGAATCAACACTGTACATGCCTTGTATTTCATAGTGAGCAAGGAAGTCTTACTAACTTGACTACAAGTTGTGTGGCATATTTAAACAGTGCTCAGCAACAATCAAATGCAAAATAGATAATATCTATATATAAGAGATATATCATTACAGCTGGTAATGCAGCTTTTCTAACATCTGGTGGTGAATGTTGTCATCAGATTGCATCTACTTTTCCACTGCAGACTGACTCACTGTTTGTACATCTTGTCACGTTCAATCTGAATTAAAAAGTATTGTGGAACAGTTCAAACTTTTGCTACTACAAACTAGTTGGAAGTATTTTTCTGTGCTTTCCAGGTCATTTCTTTTTGGTCAAGATGAAAATCACACTCAAAATAACTTACTAAAAACTGCATTATATATATATATATATAATGTAATATATATATAAGTATATATATATATATATATATATATATATATATATATATATATATATATATATATATATATATATATATATATATATAATATATATATATATATATATATATATATATATATATATATATATTTTTTTTTTTTTTTTTTCTATTATGAGACACATCTGCAGGCCTAAACAACTGAACTTTATTCTGGTGAAGGCGTCTGATATCATCTACCAAACACACATTGCACATCTTAAACAATGCTCTCAACATTAACTCTATGTCCTCTACAAACATGAAGTTAATAGATTAGATTTAGTTGTAAGGACATTGACGTTTGCACATCATATACGTCAGGGTTCCTTTAAAGGTCACTATTTAAAAGTAAAGTTTTCCCCAAACTCAAAATACTTCAAGCTATTACTCATGTTTGCACTCATCACTGATAATTATGTGCAGTGCATGCCACTGTGGTGTCACTAATCTATATTAGACATCTCCTGGTGAAGTCTGGCAGAAAGAAAATGCCTGCAGTTATTGGCCAGAAGGACTTCTTATCATGCTGTGCAATTTTCTGCAAACTGCTTGATTGCCAAAGGCGACTGTTTATGTGGGTTTACAGGATATTACATTTATTAAATTCACTTGACATCAATTATAAAAAAAATAGATAAGACTATTAAAAGCAAATAGACACAATGCCCAGATTATTATGAAGTATGTCTTAAAAACTCAACATCTGTTACTCGAATTAAATCTATCAATGCTAACATCCACAACTGTGTTTTATTTGTTCTGATTATAGACCACACACTTGAGGAATTAGTGACAGAAATCGTGTGGACTTTAAAGGAGAGTTCCAGGGAGTTTTGAAAGCACTCTCAGTCTAACTGCAGCTACTATTACTGATCAGATACAGATACAAAGAAGATACAACGTGTTGAGAAGTTTAATGGAAATCACATTCTCATGTTCAAACTTTTTTTCTTCTTCAAATCTATTCCAGGAAATTCAGCATCTTAAAATTTACCAGGGCCTGTGCCAAACTCTTTTTTGAACAGAGCTAAAAAAACACAGATTAGATTGATGCAATGCAACTGTCAAGCAGTGGGAAATTTTAGGCAGTAGTAAGCTCTAAAAAAAAAAGGGGAAATAGAAAGACTCTGACAAGATGATGATGGCAGAGCACCTTAAGAGGTGTTCCATATTATTACTTTTTTTTTTACAAAATAAAGTGCAGAACAATGGAGCAATGGAAAAAGTGGCCTGGTTTAATTAATTACAATTTATTTAACACCATGTGGACAGTCAGGTCTGGAAAAATGGACCCAGAATGTTCTGTGGGAAGAAGGCAAGCTAGAAAAACTCTGGCCAAAGTTTTGGTGTTAAACTTTGAATCCTGGCATGTTTGGTGAATAAGCAATGACAACTGCGCACCTTTATGGCGCTGGCCCATTTCATCAAGATAATACACCTTGACACACTGCAAAAAGTTTTCAGAAATAGGTTGAAAAAACATGACTCTAAAAAACATGTTCTAGGTGTTGACTTGGCCTCTAAATTACTCCGTTCTAAATCTGCCTGAGCACTGATGAGATGTTCTGGACAAAGTCTGATACATGGAGGACCCACCTTGCAAAGTATAGGATTTAAAGAATCTACTGCAAACAGTATAAAAAAAAAAAAAAAAAAAAAAAAAACTCCCATGCATCCCACTCTGCAGTCCCATGCAGACCATGCATTTATTTTATCGCAATATTATTAGATGAAGATCAGCTAGTCTGGTGTATGAATAACAAGAATGAAATTAGTAAGATAACTGACCAAAACATTTAAAATTTACAGCTGTTTTGTAGACTTTACTTTACTTTTGTAATTTAAGTAGTAAGTTAAGAAGTAAGTGACAAATATAAAACTGTTGCTGATCCAAAATACGGTACAGGCATGAAATAATGAAATTACTAAAGACAGTGAGTACAAAATCATGAAGCTTCACATGACATCAGCTTTAAATGCTTTTTTTAAATACAAGTGTGTGTTTTGAGGTTTGTTTTAAAATTTGCAAATGAAGAAACTGTTCTGATCTTTTTGGATCTGACTGTTCTATAATGTTGCATGTGTGACAGTGACATTATCGTATTGGTACACACACATACATACACACGCGCACACGCGCACACACACACACACACACACACACACACACAGTAGATGGATTGAGACAGACAAATACGCATCAAACCATTCTGACTGCTGATCTTAGCTGAACTGCATAATATTTTTCTTTTCTCCCATTTGCAAGCTCGACACACCCCTGAAAATACCACCCCTGAAACACACCCTCAGTCTGACTTCCTGTTTATGACTCAGTGTTTTAGATGTCGCTAGTCATCTGATAGTGATATTTTTTAATATTCTTATTTGATATTTTGTTCTATAACTTTTACAATTTTAATGTAAGCATTATAAAAAGAAAAAAAAAACTTAAAAAAATGACATTTTAAGAATTTGGGTTTTGAAGATTCAGCCTTCATCATTTGCCATTAATATGTTACAGCCAACTACTGACTAATTATTTGAAGGATGTAAAATGTTTCATTTATCTTCCACTACATCACCATGACCAGAATTACACATGATATCCTGGTTCACAGCCCTTACTTTCAACCCTATTATGTTAGTTACACTCTTTAAGATACATGTGAGAGGAGCAAAAGCAGTTTCCAGCCCCTCTGCAGCATGAAGACTTTTTCAATTCTTCTCAATAAAAAAAGACATTGAATCATTGTCATTCTATAAAGAAGTACCATTATAAATCAGATGAATGTGTTTGATTTTAACAGTATAAAAAAAACATTCACACAACATAGAGTTGTGGGGGTTTAGGGGGACTTCAGTTAAATAATCTAGGCTTTATGTTTGGGGCTTCTTTAAGCCATTAATTGAAAAGTTCTTTAGGGAGGCATTTTTACTGCCTAGAGTGCAGATGGATGAGAAAAAAGTGGTGGTATGGATTCCCAGTCTGTCCTTTTCATCCTAGAGATCCAGAAGAGGATTCCTTTCCCTGCACTGTCAACAGTGCTTTCCTGGGTCTTCATGAAGCTCCAGCCTTTGTTCTTCTGTCTGGCTGCTAGGCGAGAGGTGACGCCACACAAAGAGAAGAATTTAAGATTCTGCCAAGTCTTTAAAAAAAGGCTGCCTCTCATACCCCATCCAGAAGGTGGTCTGTAGTCACAGAATGAACAGCTGCCTTTGAGTGTATAGAACAACCACAAATGAATTCAAATGTCTAGGAAAGATAATGTCAGCTTTTGTCACAAGAGAGTTTGATGATCAGTGTGCATGGAAGATCAGCCAAGGGTTAGACAGTCCTGAGTACATTATCTGTAAATTTTATCCAGTTCTTGAACAAAGCTCTTTGAACACAACAGTGGCAAACACAATGTTCATGATGTTCTGTAATGGCAATAGACTAATTTTTGTCTTTGACAAGATCCTTCATGCATCGGATACAAACAAGCTGAAATAAATGTTTCAAGAGTGCCCAGATGCTGGGCCCATTGCCATGCTTTCCCTGACTGTTTATCTCCAACAATAAGATCCTACAGTGTACACTGAGGGCTTATAATCAAGCACTCTTAATGGTACACTAAATAAATGTCATGAAGGGATACCACAAAAAGAACCATTTCTTGCTCCCTAAAGTACCTTCTAATCCCAAATGGTTCTTTAGGGAACCCTATTGCAAATGATATATTTGAATGTGAAGAATCATAATATGTTGATCTTCTGAAGCATATA
Source organism: Hepsetus odoe (assembly GCA_017165825.1). Taxonomy (NCBI): domain Eukaryota; kingdom Metazoa; phylum Chordata; class Actinopteri; order Characiformes; family Hepsetidae; genus Hepsetus; species Hepsetus odoe. The sequence goes on from CM029368.1 coordinate 10,067,105, forward strand.
TTTTTATGGATGCAAAATGGTTCTTATAATAACATCTCTCCATTTAGTTCTTACTTAGTATTTTACTCCCCTTTAATATATTTAATTCATAGACTAGTATAGTATAGTTTTTTTTTTTTAATCAAATAAGGTTTATAAATAGTGGAATCACACTTTTATTTGCAGTGTAGATTGGCTTTTTCCCATTTATTAAAATTCCTACTACAATGGAAAACTTCAAAATGTTAATTTACTCTCCTCTATGTCTGTTTAATGTCGACTGAATCACTGAGTTTTTAATCACTGGGAAAAAGAATCAGAATCAGAATTTAGGAGCTAAGCAAATGAAAGAATTTAGGAGTCAAGATTGCTTCTGCTTAACCTGTGTGAGCCAAACCTGAGCTTTAAATCAGCTGTTCTTGCGCAAACACAGTACACTGAACCTGTCTGGAAGAGGGAATTTGTTGGAAACTTTCTGTAACTTTCCAAAGCAGAATCTAAACTTTAAAAGACTATAGGAATCTCACTACTGGGAACTACTGGAATATTTCTCCAATAAAAATTCATTTATTTGTTAGGAAAAAAAAAAGGCAAGATAAGCATAAATCAGTGCTCTGACAGGTCTGATGCATGAACACAAGGGCATTTCTCATTACCTGTAAAATGTCTTAGCAACACTGCCAAATACAAAGGGAACTCTTTAATCTGACAAGTAAAAGGAAATATAATTTATCACTGTATTTGACCATACATGGAGATCTGAATGACACTTGGAATTCCTCAGTTTAGGGAGTCAGGCAAGAATGTTGGCAGTGGTTACATTTCTACATTCTTCTCATTTTTCCTAGCATATACTATAGCTCTCACTCCACTAAGTAGGTTACAATGTTGCTCTAGATGTAGATACAGTGGAAAATATGACAACACTTTATTTTAGGTGGACAGTATAGTGTAATGAACTTTTATGCCTGGCCAATAGCCAATAAATAACTGCCTATAGAGGCTGAATAAGCACTTTTCAGAGCCTCGTTAGTGATATGTTATACTTAGGCTCTTTGAACATTTTGATAATAATATGAACACAACCAATCAGTGCTTTATACTCTGATCTGATTCAATCTAAAAAGAAAATAATTTTGAAAACTATATAAATTTGCATAATTCATTCCAATCCCATGCTTAAAAAGGTTTTAAAAAAGTTCCGGATAGGAGATCAGTCTGGCTTTGTTTTAAACGCTTTGGGGATTAGAAAGTAAAAAAAGTCCAAGTAGACCCAATGCGATTATTATTATTTATTAATGAAAGTGACTATTCTTGTCATTGCGAGGTCACAGCACAGCACAGCACACAGTGAAGCACAACGAAATTGGACCTCTGCATTTAACCCATGCACACAAACACTGTGCAGCAGGGGACAGCTATGAAAGCGCCCGGGGAGCAGTGACAGGGACGGTACCTTGCTCAAGGGTACCTCAGGGCAACCTACTGGTAAGGGGGTTTGAACCCACAATGTTGCGATCCTGTGGCCAGCTCCCTGATCACTAGGCCACCGCTGCCCCCATATAAGCATATAATATATTATAATATAAGCATTGATATTATTTATAAATGCTTGATATACATTAGATGTTGATCAGAAATTTAGTAATGGTCATTCAATAAGCAATCATTAGGTTGTAAAGTATCACTAATCATTTTGTGCTTATTGATTTATAAAGAAGTATGTATAAAGAGGGAAAATTGGGCCTCTTACAACCCTGCAAGGCATGGTAGATCACCAAAACTGTCACCATTAAACAAATCACTGAAAATTTTATTTTTTGTAGGACAGATCAAAAACAAGCTTTACCCTCAACTCATGTCTGAAATGAAATCATATGTTTCTGTTCATCTTTCATTTGTGAAGATAAAACTCAACACTGTGGGAAAGGATGTGAAGTGGTCAAGACGTGAAGTCAAGAAGTCATGAAGTGAGACAATAAAATAGATAGACCCAAGAACATTTGTAAAGTGACTCCACACAATAAAATGATCGTTTATATTTATATAAAAAATATATTTTCAAAATGGTAAATTTAAAGGAGAACACTAAACACTTAACACTGAAGGCAAGTTAATGAAAAGACATATTGAGTAGCACCAAACTATTTCATTAGTCAATTAATCATGAAAGCTAAGGGCAGACACAGTGTTGAAATGGTGTAGAAAAATGATGAAACTGAAAAACAACAGGTAAGGTAAGTGTTTTTGGGTAGTAAAAATATGTGGGTACAGTATGCTTTATTCGCCTTTGGCTGATTAATTCATACCTTATCAATATCTAGCCAACTAGAACTGTGGCCTTTGCATTTTGTTCTTTCACGAAAAAGCCAGAGGACAGCGGAAGACAGAAACCATTTCCTCAAAACATGATATTTTTAGCGTTTAGCAAAGACACATCAAGTTTGGCCTACCGGTGTGAAATGTGATCTATCAGATTAAGCAGGAATGTTATTTTTTTATTTACCACCCAGAAGTGTTTTAATGTGAATAACACGTAAAACATTTACACATGTAAATGTTTTACACACTGTGTTTGTCTACAGTGGTTTTCATCAGTGGTCTAATTCAATCTGATAAACCTTTAATAAACAACAAAAAGATCGCAGGACACACAGCGTGTGTGACTTAGCATAAACAGTTATGGAAAAATTATGAAAGTTCACTTGCCCAAAGTAATATCCTGCCCTGTAATTCACTGCATTAATCTTTCACAGGGCTCTGCTGTTCACCACTCTCTCAGCCGGTGAGGCCAAAGAAATCAAATTATGTCAGTTCTTATGTTTTTTAATAAATAAGTCCACCGCAGAATTTTTGCACACAGATGAAGTCTTGTCTAAATGCTAATCTTAAAGACAAAGGGACCCCAGTAAATCTACAGGACAGCACTGTACTTGAGCGTTTTTGGAAGTTTACACATCCAAATTTGCATCCTTGACTACTGAATAAATCCTCACTTCATTCAACAACTAATGCCAGATCCAGCACTGCTGTTGACTGTTCTTGGTAAAGAAACAGCACGTGGATTTTCTCCAGGAATGTCTGCAGTTCATCCAGTACTTCTTGAACAAGCACATAAAAATTAAACATTTGTTTATTGTTTATTTGTTCTAAAACCACACTCCTACACTGTCAGGAAGATCCAAAACAAATTGTGATATGCTACTCTTTCATGGATGAATCTATATTTGTTGATTTTTTTTTTTTAATCTAAAGAAAAACGTGGTGAAAAATGTGAGGGCAGTGCAGATGTACGAGATCAAAATGTGGGAAACGCTAAAAAGCCACTTTCCACTATAAAACAGCATATTGTGATTACAGCCCACTGCAAACCATGTGTTTTTCCCCTCCTTCTTGCTTTATGTCTCACGTTAGTCTGGATACAGTGAGAAGCAGCTTTAGGTACAGAATATAAAGACAGAACAAATTCAGTCTTGTGAGGAGATTTAGGTGAAAAAATCTTAAATATATACATTAGGAGCACAGGTTGCAGTACACAGGTAAGAGTGAGTGGCACAGAGATAAGAGTGGTGAGGTGTACGTTGGGTCTCATGATGAAGTAGCTGATTTTGTGTTGGAAATGGAGCTTGAAATGTGGTTTGGTTTTGATGACAGGAGCAGTCCTACACAGTGCCATTCCAGGCAAAAGGGAGGCAACTAGAACACACAGGTACCCTATTCTGCTATAATTAGTTCATGATTCAGCCTAATCCCTCCCTACTGTTTACTTCATTCTCCTTGGCTGGAATACATTTCTCCTGGTCATTTTTGGTAAAATTATGTTGAATAGCTCTATTTAACTTAATGTCTCTCTGGAGAATAATTATTCACAAATAGATATAGATGAGAAAGTTCTGAGTTTCATTTTCAAGATGTTTTTCACAGGAGCGATGGTCTCTGGAAAAGTACCACAGTGGTCATTGTGAAATTAAGTTTAGAGGCATCTGTTTTTTAAAACATTCTGCAGAATTAACTCCTTTTGCTGTATTTTTCTACTTCTCAAATGCCTGCAGGTCCAGGGTCACTCCTGCAAGTTGTCAGTCTACACTGATCTAAACGCAATGACCAAGTTACAGGAAGAGTTTGGCAATGCAACAAATGTACACATTTTTTATCTCAGGTATAACAAGCTTTATAAATAAACAAAGAAGCTGGTTTTCACAAACCAGAGCGCTGAGCTGATCGACCATCATAAATTTGAACTCCACGACAGTGGTTTTGTCTATAATGTCGTACTGTGTCTTATACCACCAGAATAAGGCTTCACAGTAAATAACTGGGGGACTATTGGATTTTTCAGTGTTTCAGTGTTTCACTGTTGAATGCTTTTCCTTTATTCGCTCACAGTTTTCAAAACACTCTTAGCTCATCACAAGATGTTTTTAGATTTAATGGTTTCCTCCAGCCAGCATCTCACACTAGAACACATCTGAGTCATTAGGGCTAGCTGAGAGAGTGCTATGCCACGTGGTGCTGCTTTAGGCCTGCAGGCCCTTCTAAGTGGCAGTAGGCAGGGTAACAGGCTGACACAGCCGCAGAGTGCCACAAGTGTGTAAGAGTTTCCACCGAGGGCTGTGTGAGTGGTGGTTTGCAGCAGAGCTCACGAGCGAGTCATCTCTGTTCCAGCACTGTGATCTGTCCGGCCTAGACACGAACCCTGCCGTTCATTACACTGCCCCCATCACACCCAGACCTAATAGAGAGGATTAAGATAGATTAGGGCTGGCTTAATGCTTCAGAGGAATCCTGAGTGAATTCTGCTTGCATGAGCAGTCTAAAAGGCCGTGGCCCAGACCTCACACAATTACCCAGCACTTCTGAGGCTTTTGCTAATAGATGATTATGCTTTGGAGTTAATGCTTGCAACCTACAGTAATAACACACTGACTTCATTGCTGTTGTTTAACTTAGAATTTTGTTAAAATGTATACAAATGACTGAATAAACAGGATTTTCTTGATGCATTAGTGTCATGAATCTGCTAATTGTTTGCCTATATTTTGTGCAGCTGAGGAACACATGGATAACCTTTTTGTGTGTAAATGTGTTTAAATGTTTATGTGTTTAAATGTAAAATGTGTTTAAAAGTTAAATGTGTTTTTTAAAAATGTCTTTAAATGGAAATGAAGAAGACACATGATAGTTCATGAAGTTCCTGAAATTTATAATGTGGTGTCTGAAAGACCAGGAACTAGCATGTTGAAATAGTAGGAGAACATTGTCGGTGGAAGTGAAATATTAAAGATTAGAATTCTTCACAGAATTGAAAACATCTGGTTGAAATATTTATTAAATGTCAAAATCTTAAATGGTGCTTCCAACTTGCATTTCTTCTTGTGTTTTTCTAATGTAAGATACAGTAAAACACATACAAACAATGGCAAGATGTTAGAAAAAGGAGAGATGTTGCATATGTCATAATAAAAACTCTATTTCTGGTTTCAGTATTTTAACTTTGAGACGAGTAAAGGTTTGCAGTGTTTGATTAGCTGATTCAGTTGTAATGTAAAGGCAGCATCGTCAAGGGCTTTTTTATTCTTTTCCTTCCTGACATTAATGCTACATGAGCTGCAGTTGGCTGACTGATTTTAAGAATACCACAACACAAGCTTTAAATAACAACAGAGCACTCATTAGATCTTGTTTACTGTGGCTTCGATGTCTTAAGAGTTCCTTCTACAGAGCAAATGTCATCTGTGCAAGATGTCAAAGAAGGATAGTTACCCAAACAACTATACACTTGAATCAGTTCAATAGTCTAAAAAGAAATTCCCTTAAAAATCATAATTTAGAAAAATGATGCCAGAAACATTGTTGTTACCCAAAGAAGTAGTTAATTATTACAAACAGTGTTGGGGTTCCCAGAAACATAATCTATTGCAAACAGTAACGGGACTTCCCTTAAGAAAATAAATCTTGCTACTTTTACTTCACTTCTGCTACTTCCTTTCAGTCATGTATTTAGAAATAATTATCCATTTATTGTAAACATCATGAGATTTGTTACTATCTCTGTCTATATCTCTGCACTTTCTTCTACAGCATGGAAATGTTTAGAGCAACACTGTTAGAAAAATGCATTTTTTCTTCCTGAAGGTAAAAAACAATATGAAGCGACCATTTAAAGCTGACAATATATGAAATGTTTCATTGGAGGGTGGAAAATATTAAATATTACATAAATATTAAATGAATATTACACCTGAAGCATGATCATTACAAATCACAAATAGCACTCAGCACAACAACCCAAAGCCAGGACCCAATGTAGTCCCAGCTGCAGGAATAGTATCAAAATAAACACTCCTTTTTGATACTTCAGATGAAAACACATTCAACCAAACACGAGTTGGACATGTATTTGTTTGTTTCTTTGCAACTTTACATAGAATAGAATAGAATAATCTTTCATTATCCCACGAATGGGAAATTCGGGTGTTACAGGGCTCTTTATCAAGAAAGGCAGAAGGAACATAGAAAGATATATTTACATTTACATTTACGGCATTTAGCAGACGCTCTTATCCAGAGCGAATTACATGTCCTGATTACAGGGACAGTCCCCCTGGAGCAACTGGAGCAAACCCTGAGGGTCTTGCTCAGGGACCCAGTGGTGGTAGTGCTAGAGGTGGGATTCAAACCTGGGACCTCTTGAGCCATAGGTCCATAGGCAAGTATCCTACCACTAGACCATCACCACCCCATGTATGTAAAGAAAAATATAAAGAACGAGGACATCCATATACAAGAGCTATACATGAGCTATATATACATATGACTGATGTGCAAATCTTCAAACCTAATTGAATGTGAAGAGGTGGGAAATTTGTCTGATGAACTGATCCAGTTTCATGCATCTAGTTCATAGCCTTACTAAAAAGCTGGCTATATTTGTAATCTCTTTCTCAGTAGGGGCCAAAGCATTTTTGTAAACCAGTGTGTCTTCCTGTTGGTCACAGCTGATGCCAGCATTAGAGAAATGACATTAGACTATCCTTATTGCACACTGCTATGTGGTTACTAGAAAGCCATTTAAACATTGTGAAGGCATCAAAGAAAACTAAAAGTTTTTAGTTTTTAACTGAAAACTTGTTAAGATACATGCACATCTTATTAACTCATGCGAACATAAATAAACAGCCCGAAATGTGGAGTTGGTGTGCCATATATGTGTTTGCATGTCTAGAATGTAGAATGGTGCACCTCAGTTACACTGTTCTAAAATGTTCATACTTAATTTAGCTTACATGTCCTCTGAGTGTTTAAACCTATTTTCACAGTGTATGATAAATCTGTATGATTTACACATCATTTGTGAAATTTTCAACTTTGTGAGTAAGCAAACAAGCCAGCATAACTAAAAAGCATTTTTTTCTGGTTGTAATTGGTATCATGAAAACGTCACTGGTGCGGTTTTATCTTGGCACAATAATCTTTGAGTTGAACTGTGACCTGCTTTAAAAACACAATGTTCTCACCTCTCCCTGTTAATCTCGCATTGCTCAATAGCTGCTCAATAGTCAGCTACAACATTTACCAATTGTGTCCTAGTTAACCTGATCCCAAAGATTTTATTGGGTCTTATTAATTAAAATATTAATTTCCTTTTGCCAGTTAAAAGGAAAGGACCCCGCAGTACGAGGCCACAGTGAATGTTGTTGCTAGTTGGAGAACTTTTGGTCATAAATGAAAATAGTGAAGAATTTGAAACATGCTTTCCAATTAAGATGGAAATCCAACAATTGATCTTACTCAAAAACTGCCTACTTAAAATGGCAACAAGGAAACAGAAAAGAATAATATCCTTTAATATGAAAAGTAGCCACAGATTAAAAATAGCAGTGATAAATTAATCCTGCTAGAATTGTGGCACTTGTAGCCAAAATACTTGCTGCTTAGCTTTTTTGCAGCACTGATTGAACCTTAATATTCTTCAGTATTCTCACTTATTTGGCTGGTCTTCAACACAATACCAGCACAATCTGAAGTTCTGATGCTCATAAAATTTACTGAGGTCCCCAGCAAAAACATGATTCTTGGAAAATGAGAAAGTTAGATGTGTGCACAGATCTACAAATATTTAAGAGAACCAATAAATAATTCATGAGACATGATAAAGATGCTGTCAATCAACATTAAAGTTTAAAGAGATGTCAAGTGGATAAGATGGCTTTCCAGGAGTAGATCTAACAGTTCACTATTGTTTCATAGAATAACGCTCTGTCTTGCAAAAACGTTTTGCTATCATCTTCCATTAATTCCTGGAAAGATGGCTATAACAATCTAATGATAAATTTCACCCTTTAAAAGGGGCAAAAAACTGAAAACGGCAGGAAAGAAACTGAGGTCATACTTGGGTAAGTGTGGTGGCAAAGTCATCTAAAAGTATTATACAAGAGAATTTTAATGCATGGCTGAGTTAATGATAGTAGTGGGCTCATCTGGTATCAATTATCCGCCAGCCATTTGGCAGAAGCTCAAATTCTAAGCAACCACAGGGTGTCATTACATATGGTATCATACTGAAGTGTGCACCCATCAACACAGAAACCTCCCTATGGCTGGTATAAACCCAGAGGGTTTTACATTGCATAATAACTTGCTTAAAGCTTTCAAAGTGCTTTAGAGCTAACCCTAACTAAAGGTTATTCCATGAAACATTCTGAATGCCCTGCTTGAGAACATTTTACATCAATTTTAAAGGAAGGTTTTAGCCTAAAATTTGTTTTTAAATTACCTCCTACTATCGCAAAGCAATTTTTTTCCCACCACCAACATTACAGATAAATCTTTTGCAGGTTAACTGAGGGTTTTTAATGGTATATAAAAAACATTACACTCTGAATGCAGATTTAAAAAAATTAAAATAGGGTTCTCCTTTCAAACAGTTGTCATATTTTATGTGTTTATCTTTTGTATGACTGTCTGAAAATGAATATTCCAGAACATAAATTCACATAGATAAATAAAGCCATAGCTTTTTTGCTAAAAAAAAAAAAAAAAAAAAAAAAAAAAATACAATACCCTTTTAGCATTATGTTCAAAAACATTTAAAAGATTAGGAAATTGTAAATAAAAAATATTTTGTAAACAAAATATTACATAGAAATACATTTAAAATATCACTGTGAACTAAGTTCAAAGCCCAGCTTTAAATACAGTACAATAAATATGCAGGACAAAACACTGACAGATGGAAAATGTATAAGAAAAGAGCACAGTCTTGAGTAGGTTTACTGGGCATATACATAAAGTGTACAAGCAGCACAGCACAGTGTGAGAGAGGCCTGTTATAAGTATAGCATAGACTGTAGAACTTACAGTTGCAGGGTCTACCAACATTTATCTGCCATGCTACAAATAGGACATTGTAAGAGAGCATTCATGATGGTTTAGACTCTCTAAAAAAAATGAGTGTTCTCTACTAAAACTACAGTACTCTACTAGCAGATCATCTTGTTGCTGCAAACAAGTAACAAGATGCTTCCTCTTTCTGTAAAACTATTATTTTTAGCTTATTGACTATATCAAATTTAAGAAATGGGAGCAAAGGTTTTTCTGTGACAGGCTAGTGCCTAAAGAAACAAGGTGCCTAGATAAAGGGGTTCCAACCCCTTACCAATCACCTGCACCTCTTTCTTAACTTAAATGGCTTTTTTTTATGCAAGAATGTTTTTATGTGGTTCACTGCGTGGCTTAAAAAACAAGAACAATCCTCGGAAGCCTGGAGAATAATTCTATAATACATAAAAAATACAAGAAAGTTTGGCTCTTTAGAAGCAAAATATGAAGAAATAAGGAGTGGCTCAAAAATGTTGCGCAGTACTGTATTTTGTATTCACAACTGGCCAATGTTTATTATGCACACACTAATGTTAAGATACCGGATGATGACATCGCAGTTAGCATTAGCATAAGTAGAACATTACACAACTGATGTAAGTCTTCAAAAACAAATAAACACATTACTTTTTTCCGTGGTCCATGCATTTTAGCAATAAATAGGTTCTACATGTGAAGAAAACCTATATAGATTTGGTGCATATTTACCAAATGACTCACATGACCAAAAGCTCTCACAAATATCTGATGAAAGAACATGGTCAGTGGTTCATTTGTCTTCCTCATTTCACCAGAGGAAGTGTGCAGCTAGAAACTCTGTTCACACATTTAGACCTCAAACTGAAACGGTCAGTATAGAGCTTTTCAGCAGGTCTTTCAGTAGAGTTTAACTCAGAAGTTGTGTTGACTAGGTCACCAGTGGCTTCATGCTTTTGCACCGGTCCATCTACAATGACTAACCTGCATCAACTACTACTCTTTCTTTTCTGACCACGACTGCAACAGTTTAACAGCTGAAGGAGACGTGAGTAACAGTGTTTCCTTTCTTTGAACTCTTTGACTCAGCAATCATGTTTGTTTTTCTTGGTGTCAAGTTAGAAGTTCTATCAGGCTCAGAATTATGAATGAGTGAAGCCAAAGTGAGCTCTGCCTAATTAATAAAATGTGCTGCTTATCAGCCAGGTCAGAAACAATTGACTTGAGTACATGGCATGCTTAAAAACTTACTCTTATTACTGAACCCCTTGCCTTACTGATATATGTGTGGGTCTGTGGTAACCCTGACCAAAGACATGCTATTTCTGGCACTGTCTAGAAATAAACTATTTTGGTTCACTTAGCAGTTGGTGGATTCACACATTTTCCTCTCAGAACTATGTAACTTTTCACAGCATGTATCAAATTGATACACCTTAATGTTAATAAGTGTTGTCTACAGGGTGTACAGTTGCTTAGAAAATAGGAAATACATTATATTAAGATGGAATCTGTTTACTTCAATATGTAATTCTAAATGAATTACAAATGAATGCCCCATATAATTTACAGTTATGCTATGTCTTTTTTTTCTTATTCAAACAAAAATGATTAATGCCTAGAAGGGGTGCCCAATGAAACATTTTGGTAAGGCCAGGCTCCTCAAATCTTCCCCAGTATGGAGAGAACACTGCACCCACTTTGGGGAAGTTACGAAATGGAAATAGCAGCAGTGACAGTAATACTTTAACACAAAGTTGCCCAAACTATTTGGTCGCGAGCAAAATGGAAGCATGCAAAATAAATTGAGTGTCTCTGTGTCGCATTGCAGCTTTCTTCCTTGTCTAGCAGTATGGGGAATATAATTAAAAACCAAGGGGCCGATGGACAACCTGGAACTAATCAGTTTGACGGCACACTTAAAGGTAGGCATCTTTTAAATCTAATTCTCTCTTGAAGTCTGTCTGCTCAAATGTCCAGTTCACTGTTTGTGTGCTCAAATGTCCTCACAATTCTATTCTAGCGTATGGAAACGGTTCTGGTGTAAAAATAAGAAGGAACATTACATAGTTTTAAAAGACGGCCATTTCTGTGGAACTCTAAGACAATTATTGCACATCTATTTTATTGCATTTGCGGGTTTTATTCCTTAGACATCATAACAAATAAGTGGATATGTCTGTTTCGGATAGGAGACACTGAAATATATATATAATTTATATACTAGTACATGTGTGGGTGAGTGTCTTCTGTATAGAAGACTCACTCCTAATTCTGTATAGCAATACTGATGCATGCGTTTCTATGTCCAACCTTAGTCACGGATTATGACAACTTGGTAGTACTCGCCGACTATCCATGTCGTGACATCAGTGAGCCGATCTTTAAGATGGGCGAGAAACTCAGGGGTCTGTCTGAGTAAGTATCAGCTTATGAAAATATCTGGCCAGACCACATATGCAGTTTTAATTATTTTATCTGGTGATATGTAATGTGCAGGGAAGGTGGCTGGTGGAGAGTTCGCTCTTTCCAGACAGGAACTGAGAACTACATCCCAAATAATCATGTGGCAAAGGTCTATCATGGGTAAGTACTGCATGCCGAATCTGCTAAATCATCAGATATACAGATATTCCACTCCCTAGAAAGTCTTATTTTTTACTGCATAGCCCCTTGATCCCTTTGTTAATTATTATTTAGTGATTCATTGTAAGATACTAAGCAGATATTATTGGTTATCTACTATGATATATATATATAAATATATATATGTATGTGTACGTATATATACATATACATACATATATATATATATATACACATACATACATACATATATATATATATATATATATATATATATATATATATATATATGTATGTATGTGTATATATATATATATGTATGTATGTATGTATGTATGTATGTATGTGTGTGTGTGTGTGTGTGTGTGTGTATCTTCTTCTTCCATATATATATATATATATATAAGGAGGGTCCTGATATAGATGTGTCCCAGTGTCCCGTCTCCTGCCGACTGGTCACACCTGCATATTTCTGTTCACAGATCAGCAGCTGTGTGTCATGTATGTCATCGGAGCGTATCATTTCAACAGATGAGCATCAATAATTGCCTCATTTCTAATTTACTAATTTTAGTGGCACCATTAGAGGAGCAAAAGCAGCCAGAATCACAGAGAGAGAAGGAACAGACAGCAAGGAAGAAAGAGAAATAAACAGATAAGGCCAAGAGGATCCTGACACCCAGAAAGAGAGTGAGAACAGACAGTGAGAAAGAAAGATAGATAGATAGATAGATAGATAGATAGATAGATAGATATATGTGTGTGTGTGTGTGTGCGTGTATGTGTATTTTTTGATTTGGCCCACATAATGGGAATTCAAGCTTAAGGAATTAAATTGTATAAGTATCAAATAAAAGGAAAGTTTGTGAAAGTTATGCATATTCCATAAGCATCTTGTTGGTTTTGTCATATTTTTTAAAGATGGCTGTTTGAGGGAGTGCCAAGGCAAAAAGCAGAGGAGCTGCTACGCTTACCTGGCAACACAAATGGCTCTTTTCTCATCAGGGAGAGTCCGAACGAAAGAGGTGATGATCCTCATGAGTTCATGGCTGACCCATTTGTCACTTTGAGGTCAAAATTATAAGTAAGATGTGAAACAGCAAATGGAAACAAATAAGCTTTCAAATTTAAAGGCTAACTGCTGATGCATCCTGCAGGTGTGTATTCTCTGTCTGTGAGGCACAGAGTCATTAAGCACTATAAAATCTTCCGCATGGCCAACAGCTGGTACTACATCTCACCTCGCCTCACCTTCCAGTGTCTGGAGGATATGGTCAATCACTACTCAGGTGAGACCCAAACACTCAGGCAACCAGTAGTATGCAACAGTCTGAGACTGTATTTACCAAACTGAGAGAATTAATGGATATTGCAACTGTCAATGCCAGAAGCAATACTTACAGTTTCTTTGTACCAGTTAATTTATTTCCCAAATATTCTTAATTATCTGACAGAGGAAAATTGGTCCATTGGTGATCACTGGAAACAAACAACTGTAGCATGTTATTGATGAAAAAGTCACCTCAGAAAAAGCTAAAAGTTAAATACATTACACTCTTTTTTTCTGGTGTCTGAGATATTGTTAGGTTTTGGCCTCAGATGGTTTTAAAGCTTTTTTTTCGGTCATACCACTGTTTTACAAATAAAATAGCATTTGACAGGGTGCCCAGAGAGGAGTTGTGGTTTTCTATGAGAAAGGCAGCTGTCACAGAGAAGAATGTGAGAGTAGTTCAGGATATGTATGAGGGCAGTGTGACAGTGGTGAGATCTGCAGAAGAGAGAATACATGCATGTGAACGAAAGGGAGGACAGAAAAGTGGGTATGATGCAAGGACTAGAAGTGACAAAGGTGGAGGAGTTTAAATACTTGGGATCAACAGTTCAGAGTAAAGGCGAGTGTGGAAGAGAGGTAAGGAAGAGAGTGCAGGCAGGTTGGAATGGGTGGGGAAGAGTGGCTGGAGTGATTTATGACAGACGGGTACCAGTGAGAGTAAAAGGGAAGGTTTACAGGACAGTAGTGTGACCAGCTGTGCTGTATGGGTTGAAGACGGTGGCACTGATGAAAAGACAGGAGGCGGAGCTGGAGGTGTCAGACTTAAAGATGCTGAGGTTTTCATTGGGGGTGATGAGGATTGACAGGATTAGAAATGAGTATATTAGAGGGACAACTCAGGTTAGATATTTTGGAGACAAAGTTAGAAAAGCCAGGCTGTGTTGTTTTGTACAGATGAGAGTTGAGGATTATATTAGGAGAAGGATGTCGATGGAGCTGCCAGGAAAGAGGAAAAGAGGATGACCAAAGAGGAGGCCATTGGGTTCCTGAGCAAAACCCTTAACCCCAAGTTGCTCCAGGGGGACTGTCTCTGTAATTAGTAATTGAAAGTTGCTCTGGAAAAAAGTGTCTGTTTGAAGGAGGAAGATGTAGAGGACAGGAAGAAATGGAGCAACCTATTTTACAAATAGAAATGCTCACTTGTGGTTTTTAAGTAGTAAATCAATAGTTTGAAGCTGAGAAAGAAACCATGCTCACCTACTTAAAAAAAAAAAACATTTTGAAATGCATGTCAGTAGTGAATTTCTTTAGGAAGTAAGAAATAATGTACTTATATAACGTACTGTTGGGTGTTGGTAGTCTAGTGGTAGGGTACTTGCCTATGGACCAATGGCTCAAGAGGTCCCAGGTTCGAATCCCACCTCTGGCACTACCATCGCTGGGTCCCTGAGCAAGACCCTTAACCCCGAGTTGCTCCAGGGGGACTGTCCCTGTAATTAGGACATGGAAGTCACTCTGGATAAGAGCATCTGCTAAATGCCGTAAATGTAAATGTACTGGTTACAGACTAAAGGGTCGTAGTTTTTATGAACATTTGAGGGCATTTTGGAATATGTTTCAGAATGTTCATATAATGATTTTTCTTTTCAGACAGTTCTGATGGCATCTGCTGTGTTCTCACCACCCCATGTTTATCTGTTTTAAATACTGCCCCAACCACCCAAGCGCCCCCTGTGGTGATGCGTCGTAACTTTGACTGGAAGAAAGTGAACAGGTGGGTGCTGGACATTTTATGTCCAATTTTCCTTCAAGAAATGGTAAACGGGTCCAGAATGCCATGGTTCACTTTAAATATTCATACACATTTTATAGCAAACACAGGAACAATTCAGAAATAACGGATCAGGCATAACCTGAGTAATAATGCTGACAAGAGGAAATGAAGCAAAACATTTGGCTTAAAGCCTTCTTCATTCACCTTTATTCCACTTCCAGCATTGATGATGCATTATTTTAAAGAAGTGCTGCACGACATGAACAGAAAACATGATTGTGCCTTTATTGTTATAAACTCTATTGCACTTGTAATGTGCCTTACAATATATTAAGCTTCATAGAAAAATAAACTTATGATATATGATTTTTTTAATCAAAATGATTTACAATAGCTGGAAATATCATTTTAACCAAAAAGGGAAGTTACCATACTAAAAAAAAAAATCTGACAGCAAAATATGTACATTATTTTCCATGTGTGCAAACATACACTAATGGTTTAAAACATTGCATATTAGAGTCTTCTGATATTTCAGTGCTACAAAGGATGATACCGCAATAATAACTAACAAATGTTAGATTTTGCAGTTTTAAGTGAACAGCTAACTAATTCCATAATTCTATAAACAGGTCTCACCTGCTGAACCCCTCTGATCAGGAGACTGTAGAAAGCAGGCAAGGCATGGTGAGCTTTGGGGTGAGAAACAGCATCGCTGCCTATCTCTCAGTGGGTGAAATAAAGGATTGTCCAAAAGTCAACCGCAACAAGAAGAGCAAATCCATCTACGTGATTCCTGACAGCAGCAATACTGAGACAGAAGATGCTTAGAAAGTCTAGGTGTACTAGCTCACAGAAATGTGGCGGATGCAGAAGATAAGTAATGACAGTACAAACTGAATAATGAACAGCTTTGCGTATGTATGTTGCATAGACCTTTCATGTAAACACTGGACTCCCTGAATTAATCTCTTAAACAGTTAAAAAAAGAGAGAAGATGGGAACACTTTGGACTTCTGGGAAACACCAGCACATTCTAAAAATGTCGTGATTAGAAGGAACTTGAGTGTAACTGCTGATAAGTATGTAAATGTTAAAACACCCACACACACATGCATATTTTCATACTACTGGTGTGACTTTTTCATACTTTTAAAAGGCACTTTATTCATAACTGTAAGGATGAAAACCATGAAATGCAAGAAGCCAGTCATTTCATGTAATACCTTTCTCTATAACCTGAGCTAATGATCCGGATATGGGAAGCTGGATTTTCTTTTTCCTTTTGGACTCTGTGAAAAGAACAGTTATTTTTTGCAAAAGTTTTGGCTTGCTCCCTACCTAGGCATTAAGAAGTTGTGTGCTGCACACAGAAGGAACATACAGTGACTCTGTCTAGGCAAACATCTGCACAAACAGCATGCTGACCAATCCTTGGCTAACCAGCCATTTTTTTCTGCATTGCTGTTTTGATGAAGTGTGTCAAACACTCTACAGCTTTATCCTTGCCAAATGGGATGAGTATATATTTATTAGAAACATTTGTTTGTGTAGAACTTCCATCTGAGATCACTTAAGCAACATTTCAAGCTGAGCTGATACACCTTTCAGTTGCTTCAGCTCTGTTATACCCTAATAGACACATGATTTCATTTCTGGTTTCATTAAACTCTCACTGAATAAGACATGCATTTCACAGCAAACCACTTTTTACCTCCTATTTAGCTCTTAATGTATAATTAAATACACAGATACGATGAAAATGTGTCTGCCATGTACTAACGTTCATGCACAAACAATAGCTGCGCTGATTAAAATGTTATCCACACCATTTTAGTACCACTGCTTCACTGCAGATCCAAATCTACAGATAGAAAGGCCTTCAGATCAACATTCTACTAAAGGGGTTTAAAGAGTGAATTGTTGTTTGCAAGCTTCTGTATTTTTGGGGGTTGATAACCAAATACTAAGCTCAACTCTGGTGCAGGGGCACTCACAAAAGATGTTTTGTTCAGTCTATGAAAACGTCTGTCTGTGGTAAGGTTTCACATTCTGCTGCTTCAGAGAGTGAAGTCACAACAGTTATTAGGTGCTGGTACAGATTTTCAATTTTAAAGGGGCAGTTGAAGTCAAGCATGCAGACAATCAAATGCAAAAAAACATAGGTCCTCATATAAATACAAATATGAGAGAAACAATATGAAGAATTATGCTGCAGGTGGTCCTTTAAGACAACTGGTCAGTCACATGCTCTCATAGGAAGTAGGGAATGATGATCTAGAATCAGATTATGTAGCAATGACGCTTATAAACATGGAGGAATCTGATTCAAGACGGACTCTGATTGGCCTCATGACCTAGTGATTGTTAGCATTGTTTGCCTCACAATGCCAGTCTCTATACATTAGCAGTAGCCCCATACATGTCTTGAGTAATAAATGCCACTGGCCTAAATGGAAAATTGTGCAAACATTTTTCACAACCAAATTATTGCATAACGTTCACCTCCTCAAAATGAAACTAATACAGTTCCATATTGCATATGTGCAAAGACCAGACCTTGATAATACTAATACAGTTCTGCATTGCAGATGTGCAGGGAACAGCCTTCTTATAAATGGCCAATGAACACACTTCCACAAGGATGTGTTACTAAGATAAAGGCTTGACAAGGAGAGCGGAAGGAAAATGGTTCAACAGTAACAAACTGGATATCCCCAAAGGACAGTGCATGCAATCTCACTGTTTTAGGCCTCAGAGCTGGCTCCTTATGTTGGCCTGGAAACAGTTTAGATAGAATCAGTTTGTTGACTTCATGAAGAGGAGGCCTGCAGTGTTGGCCCGAGACTTGTGCCAGATGTACAAAAGTACTTACAAAATAAAACTATCTTACTTCTTGCATACACTTCAGACTTCACTTGTTCTTCCAAAAATATCTGCTGAAGTATCTTAATTTACTCCAAGTGCCTCAATATACTTAATGCAAAGCATTGCCAATGTGTGCATACTCTCCCCCATCAAAAGGCAAAAAGCAATATCCTCTAGGCAGCAGGTCAGAGCAAAAGCATCCCAAGCATGACTTATTTAATTAAATCTGATTTAAACTCTGATTCACACAGTGACAAAGTTGTGAGTTTGATCCTCAAGTAGGGTGGCCTGGGTCCTTTCTGTGTCCAAATCATGAACAGGCACCTGCTATATATATTACTATAAAGCAGTGCTTCATGTGGAAATCACCATACAGGTAGCAATAGTGCATCTGTTTATCCAAATACATTTTGGTTAAGCCTTTTCATATTCTATAGATCACAGGTAGGTGAGAGGGATACTAACAAAACCTATCAAATGTTATCATAATTTGGTTAAACTCGAGAGCATGTCTATCGCTGAATCTCACAAGGATCCCCACTAGCTGTCTAGTCATAGATAAGGGAACAATGGCTTTAAAACCCAAACGGTAAATTTAATGTACAATCCAATGTAAAATCCACTTTTCATATATACTCACCAATTCATGACCTAAGTAGTGTGCTCTTTTACGGAGCAGGGAGTCATTTTAATCCCCAGTGTAACTTAAAAATATTTACTTTATTTTTAATTTTACTACTTTTTGTTTCCTTATTCACTGTTATACCCTTATTGTTTTAAATACTTGTGCAAGTATTCACTGCTGTCTGATAGAAATTTTTATCCTCTGTATGTCCTTTATATATGACAAAGTTTGACTTCGATTTGAGAATATACTTATATTTTGTTCACGCTTTTGTTGTTGTAGCATTAGTATGAACTAAAAATGTTACAAAATAAAGCAAACCCACCAAGGAAGTATTTGTACTAATAAACAAGTAATGCAACAAGTAATAGGCAAACAAGTAATAGTTGCCATATTAGGGGCAACTGTGGCCTAGTGGTTAGGGTCTTGGCCCCAGGATTGGAAAGTAAGTTTTACTATATTTTATGCACTAGAGCAAGAGAAAATGCAGAATGAAATCCTCAGGTCTAGTCCTCCTCAGAGCAGAGTTTACAAAACTGAGATTCTCATTCTGTCTCCACTCATATTTAAGACCTTCTTAGTGCTCCAGCAGATCCCAGAAGCAATAAGAAGCAATATGTGATGAATTAGATTTTGCATGCCTGGGAACATGCATCTTCTAGTTCTTTCAGAATAAAAGGTTACACTGGAGGCAGACTGTTCTGTATGATCTACCCACAGGCCCAGCTCAATAACAGCTGCTGCTGTCCAAATCCCCTGCTACCTCATCTCACAATGACCTTTGGGATGTCATGAAGCAAAATAAAACAATCATAGCCTTTCTGTGCTGAGGTTATCTTTACAGAGTGTGTGGCATATTTTTCACATTCCTGTCTGCAGATGCACTGAGAAGAGAAATATCTGCATTCTGTCATTCCTCAAATGTTCTTATCTGTTGAACATACCCAACAAGTTGACCCAACAAGTGTGAAAAGTGCAGAGTCTTGAAAGCAATCACAGATCACAGCTGTCAAGTTAGATCCTTTACTATAAGAAACCAAACTTAAACTAAATGAATTTTTTTTTGAGAAATTGCCCAAGACAGATATAAGTTCTTTCAGAGGTGTGGTGATATCTGACTTTAGCAAAAGAATGAAATGATTATTTAATATGTCCCTCACTTGTCTAGCAAAGTATATGATGGCTTTGCATCTCTATTTTTGTCACTTCTTTTTCTGTGACTAAATCAGCTGCCATTTATTCTTTGTAAATCATTTAGCAAGTCCCATATTAATTACAAAAATGACTTGGAAAATAATTTGTTAGATTTATTAACATTTGAAGCTAACTAATCTATTTATTTATTTATTTCTCCTAGGTTATGAATCTTGTACGCACGCATAAATATACAACCATTCACACAAGCACATAATATAACCAGAGCAATCATTTCCATTAAATGGCACATCCCATTCTTTCCCACATACAAAGTGGAAAGGACGCTTAAATAGACCTCTGTCGTGGCATGATCTAATTGTCTCGACATTTTGATTATGCTGAAAATGCTTGCAGGCTTTCCTTCACTTAATGTGTGACAATAAACTTTATGACTATGCAGCACTCACTGCACAACACCGTTGGAAAAGGATAAAAATAAACTAGAGGGGAGAGAATGAGTTTTCATTAGCTCAGGCAATTGTTTTAGGGGTATTTTTGACAAAATATGAGTTTTTTAAGCCTACATTTGGAGATTTTTAGCATACATTTAGCAAATGTTATTCCTACATAAATAGGGATCGATTAAAGGGTATAGCTCATCTTGTTAAACAGAAGGGAACAAAGCAAGGCTCCAGCAGGCTCTTTTGGGACTACGTGATGCTCAGCAGATTGTTCAGATGGACAGGGAAAGTATTTTCAGCAGCAGACTGAAACAGCCTGACATAACCGACATGACCGACATGACCAACATGACCTGACTGACCAAGGCCTTTAAACACTATAGTCATAAGTGTGACTAATAGTCTGATACTCTTGAAATGGGGAGGATCCCAGAAATTAAACATTTAGATATTCTTCCTCTCCTGCCACAAAGCAGCTGTGTTCCAGATGTCTCCCAATAAATGCAAATAATTAATAAGCCTAAAAGTAACATGTGTCTTTTTGGCTAGACCATATGTGTTGACCTTTGATGGCATATAATACATATAATGGGTGTGTGTTCTGCGGTAATTCCAGCCACTACATACAAAGGTTTTTACCTTTAAGTCAATTTACAGTAATAACCTCATTGCTGACAACTGTGTCTGTGTATTTTCCATAGGATTCTCATTTTTGATGGTTAATTTTAATTTGATTTATTTTATTTATTTATTTACTATTTTCTATTGGCTCTAGATCAGCGGTTTTCAGCCTGTGGCTCCTGTCTTCTCAAGTATTCTGTGGCTATACTGTTAGTTGGAAGCCCTTGCTCAAAAAACAAAGAAATGTATGTATGAAGAATAAAATATGACAAATATCATTGTTGTTATATATTTTATTTACACTGCTGACAGTTTTGACTTTTTTTTTGGCTTTAATCTTTTTTATGGTTAGCTAAAATATACTTATAATAAAATAAGTAAATGTATATTACTCTGGACTTGCTCTGAGTGGAGAAACTCACTGATCACTATTTATATGACCACCAGTAGAGTTAGACTTTTGAAAAAAAGTTTTTTTAATGCCTCTTGTTTCGGACAAGGGGTTGGTTCTATGGGAAAATCCCACTGAAATGTGCAAAACTAATCACACCGGAAACAGAAAGCATTTTTCAAATGAAAGGTTCTTTAGAGTCTTTCTCTCCACTTGCCTTTGATGAGGACAATGCAGGGCAAAATCTAGTTGTTGTTCTTTTGGGAGGAATGCAAAAACAAAAACAAACAAACAAAAAAACTTCTAGATCAGGTTCTGGCAAGGACCAAAAGGCCATGCATCTGTCCAGTGTGACTAAATGCTTAGTATCTTCCTCCTTTTCAGATCGGAAGTCATGCTTTGCTTGAAACCACAGAGAAGAGTGGGAACTTAAGAGTCTAGAGTAGAGCTGTTTGCAGGGCCACGTATGCAGTACGAGTGACAGTCTCTCTCTGCTTTTTATGAGCTCCAGGTGGGAATCTGACAGAGCTGATGCCTTCTCCTTTCCTCTCTCAATCATCCGAGATTTGGCTCACATTACTCTGTTTAATAAGCACAGTGCTTCCATCTCAGACCCGCAGGGATGCAGCTCTAAATCAGTCACAAGCCTGTGTATTGGACTGAGTCTATCATAGTGGATTAGGAGACCATAAGTAATAGAAGGATAGCTCCTTATACCTGGTCGTCATTAGAACCCTTTCTGAAGGAAAGTGTAATATGACCTCGTCAGACATTGCAGAAGTAAGTCTCAGAAGCTAAGTTCTTGCATTGTAAATGGCAAGTCAGTAAGGGGAGTTTTGTTTGTGCTGCAGTGTGGCATTGATTAATTTGCTTGTTTAAGAAGTCTATCTAGTTCCCCACAGAGAAGACTCTTTGAGAACTCTTCTCTTCTCAGAGAGAAGCTTTTTCAGGAACAATGAACAAAGGTATTTCAAGGAGTGGAAACTCTATCTCATCTCACACTTTAACAGTGATAAAAATAGGTATCTCTGGCCCATTGCAGGTTTCCTGTTCTTAGGTCAACTTCGATTGGCTTGAATAGGCCTGTCTACAAGAAAGACGTAATCAGATGTTTATTTCATTCACATGTTTGATGAAGGGGGTAAACTTATATATATATATATATATATATATATATATTAGGAAATATATATATAGGACAAGGACATTTTTGTTTAAAAATATTGAATTTTCTACAATAATAACTGGTGTTGATTTCTCTTTATTGAATCTCATTCTACCAACCATTTTGAGAAGCAGAAAATAGGACACAAGGGATGCATGCAATCAAAGGAAACAAGAATGTGCCTATGAAGATATGAGATCCACCAATATCTTGTGAGTGAGATTTAGCAATTGAGAGTATACATCCCAAAAAGTAAGCAATTAAATTTTTTTGTGCTTTTTCAAATCGTGTTTATTATCATTTTTGCAAAATTTCAACTGAAGCGGTACGTGTTATATTTTTAAGAAAGATGGAAGAAACAACTTTTAAGAAAGTAAAAAACTACAAAGAAGGCTGACTTATAATTGGGCTTAAATTTAACAAAAGAGTTTGTAACAATTGAAAAAATTAAAGCCATGTAAAATCAGAACAAGCCCATATGAAGAGGGATATTGAAAGCTTAAACACATATTTTGGTAAGGCCACCCAATCTGTAAACAATGTGTAAAATATGCTGCTGATGAATGCTCAAGCATGGCCTTTGCCTGAAAGCCTGAGAAAAGCCATTCACGCTTGGCATCAAGGTACAATGCTTCATTTGACAACAAATGTGTAAAAACATTGCTTTGATATATGTCTACAAGTGAGGCAGGAAACCTTTAAGCCCATTAATTTGATGCAGAAATTTGATTAATTTGATCTCTGAATGGATGAGTTTTTTTTTCCATACAATCCTTTGAGTCACCCTTCTTCAGTTGGTATTGTCTCCAAAAAAACAGAATCTTAGCCCAGAATTACAAGAACTAGAAAAAGAAGAGAAACATGATGTATAAAATGATGGTAGCACAAATTTGACAAAATAACATTTTAGGATTTGGCTTGGCATCTGAGAGTTAAAGAATTTGTTACATTTTTGACAGAAAACCATTCCCAGTTTTCTTAAAATCATTGTGTATTTTTAAATAGGAAAATATTCTGATTGATTCTAAATATTTGAATGGCCATATGAGATCAGGATGAATACAACAAGAGTAACAATAATGTTTGCCACCCATACCCACCCATTTGGACCACTCAACCTTTAATAAATGTACTGAATTTACCTATTAGCAATTTTTTCTGGTAACTTTGATGTTACAGTCAGATGTAGATCGGTGCCATCTGCTGGCCCAAGAAAATAAAATGCCCAATGATCAGATACGGCCTGCAGCAGCTGTTCAGCACAAAGGAACCAGGAACACATACACTAAAGACAGTAACTATACTGCTCAAAAAAATTTAAGGAACACTTTTTAATCAGAGTATAGTATCAAGTCAGTTAAACTTCTGCAATATTGGTCAATTAATAGGTTGCCCTGAGGTACCCTTGAGCAAGGTACCGTCCCCATCACTGCTCCGCGGGCGCTTTCAATAGCTGCCCCCTGCTGCACGGGTTTGAGTGTGCATGGGTAAAATGCAGAGGTCCAATTTCGTTGTGGTTCATGTGTGCTGTGCTGTGACCTCGCAATGACAAGGGTAGTCACGTTCACTTTCACTTTCACTTTAAGTAGCAGAGGCGGTTGTTAATCAGTGTCAGCTGCTTTGGTGTTAAAGGTGCACTAAAGGGGCAACAATGAGACGACCCCAAAAACAGGATTGGTTTTGCAGGTGGAGCTGTTTTTCAGTAGTTTTGCTTTTGACTAGGGTCAGTGTCACTACTGGTAGCATGAATCGATACCTGGACCCTACAGAGGTTGCAAAGGCAGTCCAACTCCCCCAGGATGGCACATCAATACGTGCCATTGCCAGAAGGTTTGCTGTGTCTCCCAGCACAGTCTCAAGAACATGAAAGAGATTCCAGGAGACAGGCAGTTACTCTACGAGAGCAGGACATTAGGTATTGGGATGAAATCCTTAGCTTGATAATGCCTGACCACAAGTGGCAAGAGTTTGCAGGCAGTTCCTGCAGGATGAAGGTATTGATTGCCTCCACACTCGCCTGGCCTAAATCCAGTAGAACATCTCTGGGACAACATATTTAGGTCCATCCGATGCCACCAGGTTGCACCTCAGACCAGGAGCTCAGTGATGCCCTGATCAGGATCTGGGAGGAGATACCCCAGGACACCATCTGCCATCTCATAAAGAGCCCCAACATTGTCAGGCATGCATACAAGCACGTGGGGGCCATACAAACTACTGAGTACCATTTTGAGTTGCTGCAATGACATTTCAGCTAAATGGACTAGCCTGCCGCTTAAGTTTTTCAGTTTAAATTTCTTGGTGACTTCGAAATTAAGCCTTCTGTAGGCTGATCATTTTCATTTTCATCAAAAGATGAAAAGCAGTGTACTTGTGTTTAAATACATTTCTCTCTAAAGAAACATCATTAGTCAACTGCATGCGTGAAGGTGTGAAGGAGGGCTACTCATTAAAAAATAATAAGGATAATTATGCTGGACTCCTGACCACAGATGGACATCAACTGATGATTAGGTCAACCTTTAGAATGCACTGTAAGAAAAAATATATATTCCCATTATCAGTATTTTACTGTTTGACTTATGTTTCTATTTGTTTTTATGTAATTTCTGCTAAGGTATTATATGCCCACCTTTGCCATCAGCAATATACTTTATACAATATACTTTGAAGCAGCTATGAATGACTGCATCAAAGTCATTCTAGTGTGCTCTCTGCAGACAGCAATCTCCAAACTGATAATGCTGGGCTGAAATACCTGCTTTTGCATTTTGCCATATGCCTGAATGGAAACTGCGGCAGATCATAGTGGCTTCTGTCACATTACAGAACATGGTGATTTACTTTCATTGGCTGCTTCGGCTGCTTTGGGAGTGAGAATGCTTTTCCTTTTGCAACATACAGTTATCCAAGGACTGTGAAGCATTCTGTTTAGTGATTATTTTACGATGTATTATATGCTGTAAAGGTCTTTTTATGTTGGGAATGTAAATAAAAACCACCTTCAGAGCCTCATTATGTGGGTGATCCACTACGTCACCCTCCATGAATGATTTCACATCCACATGGCTGACAGGCTGTGGAAAGGCTTTGCAGAGGCATGCAAGCTGCACCACTAAATTGCAGTGTTGCATTGGTCAACAAATCTATCATGAAAACTTTGTTTCGGAAATACCTTCAAATTAGCCAGCCATCTCATCCTTTACTTTCACAAATCCCTTTTTGATGAGGCATCCAGACAAGTTTCCACACAAACTTCTGGCACTGAAATCCAACTACTTTGCATCCAATAGTAAGTTCACTAAAACCATATTGCTATTTTTCTCAGCCACAAACCAGTTTTATGAGTTTTAATGGACCTGCCTTCTTGATGTCAAACCACCCTTCTATAAGTGCTGCAGTTGACCTTCACTTCACCTGATAAAGAATGTTTCACACAGCCATGCTAAAGATTCATAAATCCCTGACTTTTGCAGTCCCTCAAACCCATAAATTAATTTCATCTGATAAATTATTTCAGTCTGCAGTGTTTTCCAAGAGAAACATAAAAGTTATGTAATCCCTTTACTTGCACAAAATGGTCCTAAACATTGTGGAAAGTTTTTATTGATAGTATTTCATGCCTCTTTTGCCAGAAGCGAGGCCTTTAGATACATATGGAAAGGAGTGACATCTAGTGGCATTAATAGATATTCTTCCATGGCTTGTTGCCTCCTAGATGAGACTTGAGAGTTGCTAGTTTGGGCCCTTTTTATTGGTGTTTTTAATACACTAGCAGTCCTAAGCAACAGTCTAGAGCCACACCAAAGAGTTCGACTTTATTGTATTCAAACACTAAACCTAACAGTGGTTAGAGAGTTGGCCACAAGATCACAAGATTGTGGGTGGGTTCAAACCCTTTACCAGTAGGTTGCCCTGAGCTACCCTTGAGCAAGGTTAGCTGCACGGTGTGAGTTTGTGCACATGGGTTAAATGCAGAAGTCCAATTTTGTCATGGTTCACTGTGTGCTGTGCTGTGTGTCCTCACAATGACAAGAATGGTCACTTTCACTTAATTATTGAGGTTCTCCAGGTTTCCTAAAGGACAATGTTTTTGGCTCCAGTTTTCAGTCCAGTCTTTCACCCTTTCACCTGACCTGTTTCTGAGTGGCTGAAATCACTTTATCTACACACCTTGCATCCTTGGGCACTTTGCAGCCTTTCACAGTAAAACATTTGTTCATATTTCTTGCATACAACTGTTTGCTACACAAGTAGTCACTCAGAATTCTCAATCAGGTCAAAATCATCCTCACCAAGATAGAGTGAAACGGTTAGCCATGTGAGATTCACAATGAAACAGAGATTAGAACATAAAATACAATATCTTGGTGAATAATGATTAATTGGTTTAAATCCATGGCTTTTTTGTTGTTTTTGTTGCTGCTGTTAGCAATTAGGCTAAAATGAGAAAATTTCACTGTTTGAAGTATTTCTGCTATGACATATTAGCAGCTCATCTGACATTTTTTGATTATTTGTAAAGGAAGATGTGTAAGGTCACAATGATTCCTGGGCAATTTCTGTTGCTAAAGCAACTCTCGCATTCACTAAATTCCTTCTCCTTTTCTTCACCTGACCTAAAACAGTAACAACACAGTCTGTAAAATGGTGTCAGGAACTCTCCCAAATGGAAAATGCATGGACAAAAGGAAAATGGTGTGTTAAAATGAATACTGAAGCGCTTGGTTAGAATTGAGACTATGTGAAAGTGACTATTTGACATTGTGAAAACACCATAGCACATCACAACACAATGCTTCTCTGCAGTTAACCCATACATTGTGTAGCAGACGGCGACCATGCATCCAGTCAACAGGAAACAGTGTTGGCCTAGTCATTTGGCCTAGTCCCTGGACACAAGCCCACCGTAAATCCTGCCTGATTAATGACAGAATAAAGGACATTCACGGAAAACACATGATTGCCCTTCTGAACTAGGGATATGAATAGTCATGAATAGAATTCTTAATTCTTAATCAACAGGAATTGTATTTGTTTTCCAATATGCAATTTGTTACTTCCTGCTTTGGCATCTATACAGCAAACAGAAAAAATAAGCCTCTAAAACTTCATGTGCATTTGAATCATACAGTATTGTGATCCAGTAGATGGAGCTAGATGTTTAACCTGCCTGTGGCACCTTGCTTCTGTGGATCATTTCAGATCACTCTTGTCCCTAAAACACTATGGGTATTTCACAGCAGACAACAAACCGCCTTTGACGAGCAAAAATAATGGCATCAAACAGCTATGGGCTAATAATGTTTGACAGCAGCTGCATGAGTCGTGCTATTTTCTGACATCTGGGAGCGTGTGTTTCGTGCTGCAGACAAAATATTCTCCCGAGATTTGCAACAGCTGTCATTATGAGCTGGCTCTAGTGAGGAATTGTCCCCATCCGCAGTAATCATAAAAAAAACAACAAAAAAAAACACTGATACAAAGAGTCTAAGAGACTTCAAAGCTCACATAATCTCTTTAGCTATTTCACATGAGCCTGCATAAAAATAGGTAGTCCTGGAGGCCTCTTAGGCTACAAAATCCCATTACTTTTCAAATCTCTAATATATATCAGCTATGTTTATACTGTCCATTCTCATGCTGATACTGCAACTGACCCCAGCTGGGCTGCCAGACGATGATCACTCCAAACAGCACCAGCAGACACTGATTTTAGAGGCCTGACAACAATTTTTGTCACAAGTGGTTTCTGCTCAGCCACCTGACAAGATCATGAGGAAGGATTTGCTGTTGTGTCTGAGCCTTGGAGATGAGATGATTAATGACAAAGGGCCGGAGCTGGCCTGAAGCAGATTTTTATATACTCCTCAGGAAAAAGAAGTAGACAATAAACTGATTCAGATTCTGATAAAAGGCCATTAACACTTATGCAGGAAGGAGATGAAAACAGAAGTGTGATTTTTTTAGCAACAAGGCATGAACAGCAGCTTTTGCTTATGAAGCACTTTTTTTGTTTTGTTGGGCTTTAATATAACCTCTCTGAATGCTTACCACCAAACCTTACACAAATAAGTGCCACGACTGTGAGCACTGATAAAGGCTCTGTGCACTTGCTCATGTTTCTTGGGGCATATCTCCACTCACACTTGAGGTTAGAGGCTTGTCCAACAGAGTATGAGGCCTTTTACAATGTGGTGTGATAAACGCATGGTGCGTTCCGGCTCGCTCCATGCTTAAAAAAAGCAAAGAGATCTCCAGCAACACTGTCAAACCCGCAGGCATCAGCCAGCAATCCTTATTTGGCTTCTCGACTCCCATTCTCTCTCATGTAGCCACAGGATTTCTCCTGCTTCAGAAACAATAACCTAATTATCCTCACTGTCCAGACAGATGGGGTAGTTGGTACAGATAATTACCAGCAATGAGAGGTCAAATTCTACACACACACACACACACACACACACAAGAAAGGACATTATAAGAACATTGTGGTCCTGTCATGCATACACGCACACACACACACACACACACACACACACATATACATTTCCACTCAAGCGGATCTAAAACATCATACTGTGAGAAACAGAGAAAGTGCTAATTAGTGTGCACTTGCTTGATGTTTGTGAGCATCATTGATTATGTGTGTGTGTGTTGGTGTGGGGGTATTGTAAGCAAGATTTAAGCAATGACATCAATATGATTTTGAAGAACAAAAAAAAAGCTTGGTCGCATAGGGCTGTGCCTTGGCTTAGCTTAGAATAAGAGCACATTTAAATGGATATTCTACCATTTTCCCCCCCCAATTTTCTGTTTCAGTCTATCATTAAGATATAACTAAGATTTTTTTTTTATTATGTGAAACGTACTGTTCTTGAGAAACTTGCAGAATTGTCTGCATTTTCTGGATTTCTTCCTTGCCCATTCACATATCATTTCACCATTATCAACATTAAATGGGGAAACCAGTGTTGGTTTACTGGTCATTCTTTACAGTAAATTAAATTGACTATATTTGCATAGATGCTATGGTTCCCAGCAGTACTGCTTTAAGGAAATCTTACTTTGTTTACTTTACAGACGGATTATGCAGATACTTCCATGGATTTCCTTGGAATATTGCACACCTACACTGACCTGCAACAAATACAACTGAATCAGGACTTCCAACCGCTTAATGGTGGTTGTGAATTAAATTAAGAAGAGTCGATCCCTGAACCAGGCCCAATCAATACTACTGAATGTTAATGCAATCAAAGGAAGATGGTCAATGGCTACATTTGTCTGATAAAGTAACGTAATGATTAGAATGAACAGTGTGCTTCTATCTCGGCTCCAGTCCTTGTGTTTTACTTTGGAACACTAAAATGTGCCATTAGGCATGCATCACATGTGATCAGTGACTGTAAGCCTATGAGAAATCTGGCCCAAGAGAATCTGAGTTATACACCTCGGATCAGACTCCTCAGTAAAGCGCATATCCTATAAATCTGTTCCTCGTTCTGGAGGAAATGAATGTGCTTATTGTACATTTTCCCTTCTGTGCTAACTCCAGCTATTTATGAGCTTTACATTCTGCATGCAGCCTCCCCTCCTGAAGCTGAGCAACCAAGGGAGACTCAGGGAGGGCAAAACACCGTCAGCATTTCTAAAAAAATGAACAATCTGTTGGAAAGCTGTTCTACTTACCCTCTATATATTTAAATTGCTACAGCCATGTGCAGAAATGTGGTCCCTGCTGTGCATGGCAGCTGTAGAAAAAGCAGAATCCAGTGGTTAAAATGGAAAACTTCCTTGATCAACTGTAAATATGGTCAAGAATTATGACTAAATGAGGAGGATTTCTTTTAAAACTTCTTTGGATGATTTCTTTGCAATCAGACAGGGTGGGATTTGGGAAAATATAAAGCCTTTCATGGTCTTTATCAGACCAGATTTCTTCTGGTCGGCTGGAGTGTGTGTTAAACACAATTGGAGGAAACATCTGATATTAATGGGAGCTGTCTAAGCAGAGCGGCAAACCTCAGTGCTTGTGCTGGACAGAAACCAGCTCCATTCAAGTCCCAGAAGTCTGGTGAGGCTGCATGGCTGGCTTTACTCGGCCTCAGTTCCAGCCGCTCGGCTCAGGGGAAGTGTTCTCATGCCACCTGATACTCGTGACTCAGAGGAAACTCGCACCCCCCTGAGCAGACTGTTTTACTGCGGGCACACTGCAACTATGCTGTGCAAACATGTCACTTGTCGCAGGCTTGTTGTCTCTGCTCACAATTCTGCCATCAAATGGTGGAGGGTTATCAGTTTGATCAGTTTCACTGATTATGTTTTGACATGAAGTGAATACTAAGAAAAAAAATATCTACCACAAAATCTGGGCAAATAAAGAATCAAAGGTTCTCAAAAGCAAGTCACACATCCAGGACCTCAGCACTTCCCCTGTTATTTTTTAGATATCCTGGTCACTCTTAATTAAAACAGGACATCCGTCTTCGAAACCAGAGGTCTGCTTTTGCAAAACCCCAGCTGTGCTGCCGAGATGAATAAATGCACATCTTCATAACCGAAGGCCTGCGATTGACCAGTGACCTGTTTGAGGCTGGCCTTTCGCCCTGTGAACGCTGGACAGACTCCAGACCCTGGTAAGAATTAGCAGCTCAAATGCTGGAGGGATTGATAGTTTTGGGGCAATTACATTTGCAGCATTTAGCAGACGCTCTCATGCAGAGCGACTTCCATGTCCTGCTTACAGTGACAGTCTGGAGCAACTCAGGGTTAAGGATCTTGCTCCGGGACCCAGTGGTGGTATTGCCAGAGGTGGGATTTGAACCTGGGACCTTTTTTGAGCCATTGGCCTGCAGGCAAGTACCCACCACTAGACCACCACCACAGTAAGTGGCTGGATGGAGAACGGTAGCGACATGAGATTTTTTGGCTCCAGCTTTGATATGTCCATGAGTGTCAAACACTGAGGCAGGATATGTTATAAATGTATTTTGGTGTATATAGTATTTGAGCATATACACGACTCTTGGTTGCGCTTACATTTCATTTTGTACACAAACATGTTGAAATGCACGACTTCGGCTGTGTTGTTTTTGTATTTTAACACTGTGTGTGGATGCTTGTTTTCATAACTCCGCTCACAAGAGCAGATATTCCACCCGTTTCTGCAAACCAAAGTTCACACACACACACACACACACACACACACACACACACACACACGTTGTCAGAAGTTTTCTTTCACACAACAGTAACTCATGTAAAGGTTGGTCACTATCCTGAAACACTGTACAGACCTCTAGCTGTGTATAAGCCTAACACACCCCCCCCCCTCCCACACACACACACACACACACACACACGCAGTCTGTGTGTTCCAGTAGTCTGTCCCATAAAGCCTGCCCAGTCTCTGGCTCGGCTCCGCTCCTGCAGTCGTAGTTGGGAAAGTGGGAGCAGCGAACCGGGAGGAAAGCCGGGGATTAAACTCGCACGGCGGGCTCGTCCGGTGGGAATTATCAGCGCGGAGCCGCCAGCGAGCGGTGGAGAGTGATTTTAAAGGAGAAACCAAACGCTCGGCTTTTAGTTCATTCAGTCAGTCAGGTAACGTGAAGAAACTCGTACAGAGAGAGAGACTAGGCGGGAATGGCTTCGTCTCCTTGTAGCGGTCCTAACTTTGACTGCGGACTTGAAATCAAAACTCGCTCGGTGGAGCAGACCCTCATCCCGCTCGTGTCTCAGGTGAGTGTGGGTGGCCGCGGTGGGCGGCAGTCCTCGAGCCTCCCCGCGCTGACAAAAACAACAGCAAAGTCAGAAAACAAGCCCGAGACGCCTGCGCCAAACAGCCTCACCGCTGAGCCCGGCTGCGCTTCCTACCCGGGCTGAGACCCGCGAGAGCAGCGAAGCGCAGGCTGTGAGGGGAGAGCAGGAAAGTATCGCAGTGATAGCAGGCTAAGCTACAACCCAGCTCGCCTGAGCGCGCACAGACTGCCTCGACCCCAACAGCGGCCGGTTTTTACACTGCACACATCGTGTTTCAGCCTGGGGAAAGTCTGCCTGTGCATTTCTCTCCGACAGACACGCGCAGGGTGCTAGAAGTTCCCTCTGACAGCCAAACTTTGTGTGTTGCTCCTCCAGAGCTGGGGCGGTGTGAGGGAAACATGATATCGCGATACTTCAGGAAGCGCGCACGATTTTTATTCTTCTTTTGTTTTGTTTTGTTTTTTGGTGAAAGATCTGATCATTATACATAGAGACGGATGGACCAGTTATCAGTGACATCAATCACACACACTGCAATGGATTTGTGTTATTTATGATAAGTATATTTGGTCTAGTCCTAATTCTCACCGTGGGGGTTAAGATCCTGGAGCGTAGAAGGCACCAATCTGATTGGCCCTGAAAAATAATGGACAAATGTATTGGGGTAAAGGACTTATTGTCAGCCTCATTTGGAGTGAACATTGGTTTCTTCATGTAGATCCCGGTCTGAATGCGTTGCATTATATAAATAGACGGTGCTACAGGTCAGAGCCGTACAGCATACAGAGGTTTTGCCTTATTAACTTCCTGATGGACTGTACGAGATGGTGGTTTAAGGTGATCTGCATGGAGCTGCGGGAGGCCACACACACCGGGACTGCCGCTGATTGTAACGAGGCTGAATGGTCAGTGATGGGGGACTGGCTGATGGTCCATTTAGTGGCTCCCAAGGAAGCAGTGCCCTTTCAAAGGCATGAAGGGCTCACACAATGGCATCATAACCCTCCCCCTTTTCTACAGATCTGTTTCTTTGTGCTTATTTTAAATGTAGGGTTTTCA
Organism: Hepsetus odoe; assembly: GCA_017165825.1. Taxonomy (NCBI): domain Eukaryota; kingdom Metazoa; phylum Chordata; class Actinopteri; order Characiformes; family Hepsetidae; genus Hepsetus; species Hepsetus odoe. The sequence goes on from CM029368.1 coordinate 10,100,163, forward strand.
GTAAGGAGAGCTGAAAATGTCCCAACTGAGCCGGTGATGAGAACGAGAGTGTATTCAAAAATAAGGCCATGTGATTGATCCATATAGCATGTGTGTTGTAGTGAATGCTGCTTTGGTGAAAAATGCACTGCTGATGTGGTAGTTTGAGTATGAAATACAGACTTTTAAAAGATTAAAACCTGCTGAGTATTGCAATTTTAATTAGTTAAAAATAATGAAGCTTTTCTTTAGCTAATGACTTAATTGCTGAAGTGGCCTTGTGGTTTGGGACAAGGCCCCATGATCAGAAAGTTGTGGGTTCAAGTCCCAGACCAGTAGGTTACCCTTAGACACCCTTAAGCAAGGTACTGTTCCCATTACTGCTCACTGCTCCACTTTGATGTCATGGGTTAAATGCAGAGAAGCATTGCTTTGTGGTTCGCTGTGATGTACTATGGTGTCTTCTCAATGACAAATAGTTAGTTATTCTTTTTTCTTTACTTGAAGCTCCCTATAGCAAATATCTACCAACCGCAGCGATTTTCATCCCAGGCAATGAACGCACTGGAGTAAACAACAGTCTGTGTAACAGCAGTGTGAGGATCAGGGTTCACTGGAGATGTGGTGTGTCCTCCTTAGCTGTGGGAGTTGCGTTGATAAAGAGGGAAGAAATGAAGTGAGAAAAGGTGTAATAAAGTGTGTTTACTCGTTGGTAGGGATGTGGCGCTGCACGTCCACACAGGCTGGTGCTGATGGGTTTTTATCCGCTGTGTTATCAGCTTCACTCCCGCAGCTGTGTAATAACTCTGCTTTTAGACTCCAAGACCACAAAGAACCTGTCTTCCTGCCTGTCTGCCTCAGCATCACATCTGTTCCAGAGTAAGGTGGAACATCGAGATTCGATTCAAACTGTTATGCATAGAATAACCATCTTAAGCATAGCCATCTTAAGGGCCAACAGAGGTGTTAATAAACCCACAATCATAGTGGTACTCCACCCAAACAATTCAGTCAAGGTGGGACCAGTGGTGGTACTTTTTCAGTGATGGATGGGCTGTAGGGCAGCATTTCATGAGCTGCAAACATTAATTCTTACAAAAGGCACCTAAAGGATGGTTATTAAAATGACCAACTAGATGTTTCAAGTACAGTAAACTTGCAACTTGCAGTAGTAATTCTTTGTGGGGGATTTTTTTGATTAGCTTTCAGGTCATCAGAACCATCAAACACGGCATTATTAATGTTCAGACACAAGCATTCACTTGGAAACACATCTCAATGTTGACCTGAAATTTTGAAGAGTCTGTGGTTTTTGGGTTTGCCTGTGGGCCTTGCAGTCCAGCATGGCTTATAGTTCAATGCAAAAGTAACCCGGCCTGGTCTGTATGGTCGAGAGTTTCACTCACTCTGCATGTGTGCATGTGTATGGTGTGAAGACTTGGATCTTAAGCCAGGGCAGCACTTGTGAAAATTCTGCTGAGTCTTTGAAGTGATCAGTCAGATTTTAAATTCCAGTGACAAGAAAGGCTTGTTATTACATATTTGTGCTGGCTCTGCCTTTTTTTTCTGCCAAGCTAAGCACTGTTTTTCCGAAAAAGATTTGCAGCTATAATTGGGCAAAAAATCCTTTATCTGTCTCACTTTGTTACGTTGAGCCCTCATGCTTTTATGAGCTTGGCGCCTCTTGTGGTTCCACAAATTAAACCATTAAAGGGTTTTAAAAGTGTGAAAGTATTGCATGTTTAGTTAAGATCACAGTCTGTCTGAAGAAAAAAAAAAACAAAAAACCTAAAATGGAGATGGGCAGTGTCTCCACAATGCAGATTGATATTCCCATTAAATTCAATATATTAAAAGTCGGTTTTCTTTGATGCTTGGAAAATTAGAGCGATAGGAAGACTAATTACAGAATGATTACAGTGATGAGTAAGTCCTGAGCAGGAAAGATAAACAGCATGTCTCCTGTGAAGATGGTGACGATGAAGATAGATGCATCCCAGCAGTATATAAACAGCGCTATATAAGGGTGTCTGGCACATGAACAGCTTTGCTGTCATGAATGGTGTGTATGAATGTGGGTTGTGAGGTATGTGCATGTGTGCCTTCCTGTGTCTGCGTGTCTCTCCTCCATTTATATTTGTGGAGGTATGAAGGGTAAAGCTTGAGCTGATATAATCTACAGCACAGCCAGGGCTATCCTGGCTGCATTATACATGAAGTTAACACCACTAAATACTCGGGGAGGCACAGGGATATTCTATGATGAGCCATGGAGTGTTAATCAGGCACTGAGTAATGTCCCCCATGAGTCTGTGGATTTGCATAGTAAACCATAAGTAACTTCTTAGTAGTGAATATTATAGATCAGCTTTCAGGATGTAAAATCCTGAACACTGCATTATTTATGTTTCCACACAAACATAGGAAATACAGTCTTATGCAGTCAATGCATATTAACAAAATATTTTTTTTATGATTTGTTCTGCCCAGTGAATGGCTATTTCCTCTTCTTTATTTTTTTTTTCTTTTCAGTGGCTGCCAAGAGAACAGTTATCACTTTGTGTCTCTGTAATAGGCCATAAAAATCCATTTACAGATGCTGATCTGTTGTTTTCACTCTATTGATACACAGATTTCACTTTTTTTTGCAGGTGAACGGTTTGAAAGACCGCTTTTTATACTTCTGTTTTGCTATTTTCTGCTCCGGGCTGCTGTGGGAAGCCAAGTAGATGAGATTGTGGAGATAAAAAGGAGGGGCATTACTTACTCTACTAGTTGGTAAAACTTGTCCCAAAACTTGATACTAACATTGCTTGCAAAAACTAGATGCCAGAAGCCATCCAGAAAAAGGTCAATGTAAATATGAACAAAACCTCTTTGTAAAAATCATTTTAGATCATTTCAGGGCTTCTTTTTTACACCTCAATGGAAGTCATACTTTGCCCTAAACCACATTAACAAGTCTGTGCCACCTTAATAAAGAGCTGGATGTAGTTTTTTATGGGTTGTGAAGTTTGGAGACTATGTGGCGTGACTATTGACTTCTAGTGCAATGCTAGGATTGCAGATTCAGCTCTAAAGCGAAAAAAGGAAAATGTGGACACCAAAAACGTCTTGGTTGATTGACTACATCTGGAGTAAGTAGAAAATTGTGTAAATTAGACTTTCTGCCAAAACCATTTCTTTAAAAGACCGCATATCCACGGTGGGACACCTGTTGCTATAATCAGATAATCTATAGGTGTCAAAAACAACTGTGGTGGACGATGGGAAATTGACATTGTCCAACATTTTCAGCAGCTTATCTGTCACCAGATTATTCTATGATTTTGCAAGGCTGTTCCTTAAGCTCTTTCAAAAAAAAAAAAAACCCTATTGTGTCCATTGTTAAGATTTTCCAAGCATTCGGAATACTGGCCTTGAGGCCATGAGTTTCCTCCTTCACGTTTTAGTAGGACTGATTAGGGCGGTGTAGCTTGTTGCTTTCTGTTCTTGGATCATGTGACAGCTTGGCATGTCTTCAGGCTGTATTTATGTTACATGGGCCTGTGATCTGTCATCAGACAGGATGAGATCTTAATCAGTGCTTTAGCATGATGACACACTCTTGCCTGTTTCAGGGCCAGGGTCACTGCAAAAGCCTGCGAGAGAGAGGAGGATTCCTTTGGACAGGTCCATATGCTATCTTATTGCTACCAGTGATCCGGGGGCTCCAGGGTAAAACCAGGGGACAATGAAGTTGTCAGCTCAGGGGACAAGTGAACAGCGCTTAGTGGTTCCTGTGTTTTTCCACTCTGGCTGACCACCTGAATTAGTTTGCTGACATGTCAGCTTTGTGCTGTTTACCTTACACAAAACTAACAAGAATTATAATGAGTTCATTTTTTCCCACCAAAAATAGACAGGCATGCAGAACACTCATTTGTATCGTTCTGCAGTGCACTTTAACACAGAGACAGTGCTTGGCTGCAGTTGCTGGGCTTGTGGAATGTAAGGAGCTTGTGACGAATACCCCACTTACCTTAACAGTAATTACAAAAGCCTTATTATTCTCCTGCCAACCAAGCAGAGAGAAACGTAAGGGCTGAGGCATCTCCTCCCGGACACATACCAGCAAGCGATGCATGTGTTGCAGTAGTGTTCGGGGATGTTTTTATAACTAACCTCTTTGCACTCGCCCTTTTTCTCACATGAATCTGACTGACTAGTAGGGCCTCTTTTAACTCTTCAGGGCGTGGGTTAATTGCCCTTGGGGATCACTTGTCCTTCTCCCAGAACAGGGAGCTTCCATTAACATTTACCTTTTAAAACTTACATTAATTAAATGATCCGAGAAGGATCTGTGATATATTTTCTTTTCAGCCTTTAACAGCGAGATTTGCTTCAAATGCATGAGCTGTTGCAGCAGAACAATCCCTCTAGGCTCCAATGAGCACAGCGGCTGCTGTAAATAAGCCACCTGACAGCAGACGTAGGCTTAGAACCCTTTGTGATTTTCTTCTTACTAAGATACTAAAGTTCCAAATGTGCTTCATTAAAACCGCAGCCTTTTGAAAGTATTGCCTGGAGCATCAAGTGATACACTGAATAGGTGAAAAGAGCCTGAACACCAGACATAAAAGGTGCTTTTTCAAAAAGATGTGTTAAAAGACTGTAATTATTTCCTTGGAATATTCTTTGAAACAATGACAGAGTACTTAAGTTGATAGATGCAGTTTTGATAGATGCTCAGTTTTGCAGTTTTGAGCTGGAGTGACGGTCTTTGGGACTCCACAACAGCATAGTAATACGATAACAATAATTGTAAGATAATTGTAACAAAGGGTGACAACACCTTAAAGACTGAAAGATTAAGTGACAGCTTGCTACACCCCAAAACAGCAGGATTAAAATGAAAATCAAATGAAATTAAGGTCATCTTAAAAGCAACCTTTTCCAGCACAAAGAAATAGGCTTAGATAGTGCTATTAGTTATGAAGACCATCACAATCAGTCATATTAATGATGAGGTAATCTAGTGATTATTTTGACTGTTAATTGATTAATCATATTTATGCAAGGGTGATACAATACAGTACACCAAATGCACAGTATCTCATGAAATGAGAATGAGTGTATATGCACCAGCAATAATAGATAATGCCATAAAAATATGAATTAAAAAAGCATATCACACATTGCACTGCTCTGAATGCAGTTGCAGTAGGTTTGCTGTCACCTCACAGCACAAAGCTCCTGGGTTTAAATTCAAGCTGGGGCTGCCCGGGAGCTTTCTAAGTGGAGTCCATGTTCTGCCCGTTTCTGTGTGAATCCAGGGGTCCAAATGCACATCAAGTAGATTAGAGAAACTAAAGCGACTGTGCAAGTTTGCGTCTGTGCATCTGCGCCGTGATGAACTGGCGACCTGTGCAGGGTGTTTCCACCTGGCCTTTTTTGAGTGACTTCAAATGGAGTGCTTTTATTTCACGTTGGGTGATGTGGTGGCCTAGTGGTTAGGGAGTTGCTCTGGACCGGAAGATTGTGTGTTCGATTCCCTCATCAGTAGGTTGCCCTGAGGTACCCTTGAGCAAAGTACCGTCCACGTCACTACTCCCTGGGCACTTTTCAATAGCTGCCCACTGCGGCATGGTGTTTGCATGGGTTAAATGCAGAGGTCTAATTTCGTTGTGGTTCACTGTGTGCTGTGCTGTGACCTCACAATGACAAGAGCTGTCACTTTCACTTTTCTTTAAAGTTTTCATGGTTTTGTGAGATGTGGGCACCCGATCTTTGAATTGAACTCAGATCACTTGACCTCTCGGTGAACTGTGCATCAAATATTAGAATTAAAGCTGTGTAGGCCTGATCACGTAAATTGTATTTTGGTGAGATGGACCGAAGATTTGTTGAGTTTGCAAAGGAAGAAGAAAGCTAGTCACTTTGAAAACCACTGAAATAAAAGGAGAAGAAAGTTGGGCAAGTAAGACAGTGAGGAACAGTGTGCTTTCTCTTTTATTCTCACAGTCTATGAACCTGTCCATATCTGCTGGTTAAGCTAGATCTAAAAGCTGCTCCTTGTGGTAATTAGTTCCATCAATCATGTCACACTTGGGCCAGTGGGATTAGCTGTGTGCATCCGTCTGCTGGCCAGATAAGCACTGATAATGCATATGCTAATAATGCTAACATGAGCCTTGTGCAAGGAGCTTTGGCTCGTGTGTTGCTGGATTCCCGTTCTTGCTCATGAATATTGATTAAAGACTCTCAGTCTGGGATCCAGCTTGTTGGCAGGACATTTTAGCGGAAGTCTCTCATGCCTGGCTGTCTCCATGCCAGTGGTGGGTGATTTCCTCCTCAGCAGTGGCGAGTTCGACATGAAGCCAGTCTGTCTGCTGTCATCTGCTTTTTAGGTTTGCAGAGTCGCATAGGTAGTGAGATTTGGCCGTTCAGGGCAGCTGCTTTTACAGATTTAGTGGCTCTTGGTGCCATGGTGACCAGAGCTGGCAGCAGGTGGTGTTCATATTGAGAGAATGGAGTCACTTTTGATAAAAGATGTAACCAAATTCGTGAAGACAAAAGAACTGATTTGGTATTAAATGAACCAGCCACAGATGGTCTAAAAATGCGTATTTTCATTTTAAAAATTGAATTTCATTCTTGTGTTTGTGAGCAGAAGAAGAGAATGACTTAATTTGATGAAAAATGTTGCTATGGGGTTCATTCTCATTTTGCAAAAATAAGTGATCCAGTTTGCCAAGCGTTGTCAGCATTTCACATCGAAAGAAGGAGAATCATTAACTGTCATTGCATTTAAATAAGAAGTTAACCTGTCTTCATTTCAGGAGCAGATTTATGGCGGAGACTAGGCCAATATGAAAGTGAAAAAAGTGAAAGTGACAACCCTCGTCATTGCAAGGTCACAGCACAGCAAGCGTGAACCACAAAGAAATTGGACCTCTGCTTTTAACCCAATATGATGCTGTCATCAGTAATTATAAAATACTGAGCAAATACAGGTTTGCAACAAGAGGAAATAATTAATTAAACTTATTAGATGTGCAAATAATAGATATCATGAAGAGTCAAGATATTATATTTTTGCTGTACCGCCCACCAAAAAAAAAACCTTTTTTGTAATTTGATTTTTAAAAATATGCCTGTTGTTTTTATTTTAGTCATGTTTTTTGAGAATTTTCAGCTAATCTTTGACTGTTAATAACTATAGGGAAAGCAAAAAATCGGGTATAATATGAAACGGAGAATGTGCACAGTTGTTTAAGCTGTTCTCTGTTCGATAAATGTCTGCGAGAGAGAAGGTGGTGGTGGGTTCTGCTGTGCAGACGATGGTGTGGTCATAGAATTCCTCTGCGAGGATCAGGTTGTGGGAATAGGGTTACATGTTTGTGTGGGCAGAGGGTGTTTCCACTCTGGGGGTGGAGCAGGGCAAGAGGTCATTGGTCAGCCCTTGAGGCCTTGAGGACCTGGATACACTCTCGCTTTGCCCCTAATGTGTGACTTATTGTCAGACCCCCATGGGCTTGAACTTCTAATCACACCAGTTACCGTCTGTTTTCTGCTAGAGATTCAAGCTGAAAGGAAAATTTTGAATTCACTGTATTGTCTGTTTCCAGTAAAGTATAGAATAGGAGTGAAAATTGTCAGGAAATTATGTTTTGCCTTAAAGAAAGAATGCAGCGATGCACTTGGGCATCTGCTCTGATACACTTGACAAATCATCTTAAAAATCATAATGCATGACTCATCAACTAGAAGGCATGGAAAAAGAGATTCTAAAGAAACTGTTGAAAATATTACCATGATGTCTTCACTATAGAGATGACAAATCTTAAAGGTCAAACAGACGAGCAGACGCTTCTTTTGGAATGGTCTCTGCCTCCAGGTGCCAAAGGCCTGATGACAAGATAAGGTGATAATTGCCAGAATGTCCCTTTCTTATTTTCACTTCTTGCACTACATGCTCTCTACAACCAGGCACACCGTGTCAAATGGTTCTGGGGAAATTATAGACGGTCCTGAACACTTAACTGTGCCCAACTGGTTCATCGGTGTAAGATAACAATAAGAGCAGAAAATGACAAATGGCAATGATTCATTGAGTGGATAAATCTTAGCCATTCAGGGTCACTGATACCTAGTTTCCCCTTCGTAAGGTAATCAGGCAAAAGGTAATCAGAGTTTGGAGCCAGTCAGGTAGAACAACAAAGGACTTGCCAGAAACCGGGTTTTTAGCTTTCAAAGGGTTGTCACTGGCCTGCTTTTTCACTGATATAGCTAGAGGGAGAGCAAGAGATCGGCACATTTATTTAACCTGCCTTAATGTTTCAAAAGTCACTGTGGCTTACTTTTATCTCTGAATGAAGACAAAATGTTGGAATGATTTGTTCTTTGTACAGCATTTCACTTAAAGTGGCTTTTTTTTTTTTGGTAGAAAATGTGTCTAACACCTGCCCAAGAACAATATTTCTTAAATTCATCCCTCAAATGCTTGGCGTGAGCTTGACCTGAGACCACACACAGCAGCGTTGACTTTTCTCATTCTTTTCAAGAATCTTCCCAGCCAAATAAAACAGCCATCTCTTTGTAAAGGGATGGTTTCCCATGGAGAAGGAGGCATGCAAATCTTTGGAATTGGATAAAACAAACCCACAGCCCAGAGAAAAACAAAGGGATGGCAAATAACACTCCTCATATGCACGGAGGGTTAAGAGCTTGCTTGATGATTGCCTTCAGAGCAGCCTCATACGGTCTGAATGAACATTGTACACTCTGATTACAGCCACTGTAAAGAATAGACAGAAATGACTAAAGAAAGGGCCCATTGTTTGGAACTGTAAGGTGTCTCCTGATAGCCCCGTAACAAGTTTGTAATCAAAGTGCACAGTAAATGGATTTTGAGTGAAGTGAACACATTATTGAGAACCCTATATCAATTGTGCTTTTTCAAAGATAATGCTGGCAAAAATATAAGCATGATTATTTTGTGATGGCTAACATATGAATTAATTTATTTTTGAAAAGGACAAAAAAAATAGAATTTAACAATAACATCAAAACATTTACATTTACTTTTATTAATGGTTTCACAGATTAATTGCACTAAACATAGTTAAGCAGTGCAAATAATGCATTGATTTGCAGTAGAGCAGTATTGTGCACTTGGAAGAACATGAGAAATATCATGAGTTGATGTGTTACATAAAGGAGAAATAGTCCTATTGCACAGCTCTATACTACAGTGTTAAATTCTTGATAAATGTGTAGACAGGACATAATGCATTAAGGTATTCATTGCCATGTTTAAAGAACCTCTAATTGGTTTTCTCTACTTGGTGATGTTCACAGGTTTTTTTTCCCCTAAATAGAGAATTGAAATGAACAAATTTATTATATATTGAACGCCGGCCACTTAAGTTTCACTCTTTGGACTTGCAGGTACAAATCGAACTTGGCTCAATAATTAATGGTGAACATTAAATATGTATTGAACTACAGGTATATGAACAGCCCTTTATCAATAAGTGAGGACCTTTGCAGCTGGGATGTTCTATCTATTGGATGCCAAACCAGATCCATGCATTATATACAGGGTTTTGAGTTCTTCTTATAACAGGAGCCTCAGGACATTCTCGAACAGAAAACTTGGCTGCAATTTTCCAGAGCTTTATTTCCATACTCTGGCATTTCAAAATTTATATACAATTACAAGAAATTTGTTCATGACACCTGAAGCCAAGTCCAGCCATCAACTACAGAAGTGAGAGGTCAAATCGGAAGGTTCATTCCCACTTCACAGCTCATCAGTCAAGGCAGATGATGGAGCATGACAGCCAAAGAGAGTGGGCAAAGCATAACAAGTCCTCAAGGTCCCTCTCCGTTCTGCTTTAACACTCTTAAACAGAGACAGGCTGTGCTCTCCCGCACTCGCTGCAGTGAGTCACCACTGAACAATCCACTGCTGCATTATGTTATCTCTCCACAGGAAGAGGCTTAGAGATCATTCACAATATGATTTTTCTTCAAGCGTTGCCCCTGTGGGCACTCATTTGCAGCGTTTTTTTGGGTCCCTTGCCTACAGTTTTGCAGATGATCTGTTGTGTGCATTTGCATTTGTTCTATAAAGTTGCTGATAATTTCTGCTTTGAACACGTTCTCAGTTTAGGAACAAAATTTGTTTTTAAATGATACAATACAGCAAAAAACCTTTGGCTTTCAGTACATTGTCTTTTGTGAACAACAGAGGCATCACCAGAATTAACACTTCACACTGGGGAAGATAGGTTAACACAGATGCATTTAATGCTAGTAGTTGTAATGTGTTTGATCCGGAGGCACTTCTTGCTTATATCACTTTACACTCCCATTTCTAATGTATTTTGTGCTCCAGCTAGTCTCAATGAGCTGTCTTATTTCTCAGCTAGAGAAACTAAAGTCACGCCCTGAAGGCCCGGGTAAATGATCAGTCCCAGAGCAGAACAGAGGAGCGAGTGACCTAATGTAACTCATTCAGGGGGCAGTAGCTGAAACACTCTACCCTCATTATCTTTAATTTACTGCTTGATTAACAGAATTCCACTTTATGCTCCATTAGAACATCAGAACCTTAAAACAAAGGCTGTCTTTTATGCTTCGTCTTGGTAATTTGATTGGAAGCTGATATGACAGCACAGTGCTTAGCTTAACAAGTTCCATCTCATGTTTGTGCCATGTGAAATTGTTTCCACTCTGTGTGTTTGGTGCTTGTCTTTTAAAAGGTACTTGGAAAATTTATACATATTTAGAGATAGAAATTATACATAATATAACAATGCATTTATATTACAGTATGTACATTGCCCACCTCACCACATGAGAAAAGTTTTGCTCAAAATTTGAATGTCGTCAAAGTAACCTGGTGCTTGGAGAGTAGAGTGTTATTTAGAGGCAACAATAAGATGAAGAAACATCTGGTATGAATTTTCAGAATTCATTTCTTCAGTCTTGAAGCCAGAATAAAGATAGAAGAACTAAATGAGAAAGTACATTTAAAGGACAAAGATGGAGGTATATTCCATCCTTGGTATTAAGATGGTTTTGATTCAGGAGTTGTTCCAGATGACCAAAGACTCTTTACCGTTGAATCGTCCTTTGATCATCTTGTCTCTCACTGGAATAGCTTGAGCATTTGGCTGAAGAACAGGTGAAAGAGTGAGCTGTAAGTGTTCACTCATCCATACTGCTCCTGAGGAATCCCATGTTTAGTCCTTTATGGCATTTTGGAGTGGATTTGAACTGTTAGAAAACGGTACTTCTTTTTAAAATTTGCTTAGATGTTGCCATTTGGTGGGTATCATTGCATCCCATCAGGCAAATAAAAACAATTAAGTAGCCTAAACAAAAGTCAGTCTGGTTATATATCTCAAATCTGTATCTGCATGGAAAAACGTTTTGAAGCATGATTAGCCATTGTCTAATGTTCAAAAGTCTGGTCACCTTTTCAGATGTCTGAAAGTACTGGAAGGTCTCACAGTTTATTTGACTCCTGAGGCCTCCATTTCAGGCATAAACAATTCTTTGGGACTCAGAGGACTAAGAGAAATTTCTTAAAAATGGCTCACAGACTGATCAGGTATGCAAAACAATACCCCCAGATCACTGCCAAGGACATACAGGGTTTAGATGACACGAGAATAATGATGTGTTGGCCACTGTGCGCTGTTGTGTAAGAATCATCCACATGTGATTAACTGTGTTCTTATCATAAAACTCAGCATCTGAAGTATGCAACACAACTAGAGGATAAATCAGAGGGATTTTGTAATTAAGTACTGCGGTCTGAAAGGAAAAGAATTTTAATTGTTTTGCGGATAGAGGAAAGAACATTTTCTTATAAATATAAATAAAAACTGGAAGAACACAGTCTGTGAAGAACTGGAAGAAGATAGTGATCCAAAACATACCTTGAATTATTTTAAGGAATGAAAGATTAAGGTTTTGAAAGGCCCTTACAGGAGCACTGGTCTAATGTTTAGGATTGGAAGGTCATGGGTTCAAATCCCAGATCAGTAGGTTGTCCTGACGTACCCTTGAGCAAGGTACCATCTCCGTCACTGCTCCCACGATGATGGATGTGGTTGCCCCCTGCTGAACACTGTGTGGTTTAAATGCAGAGGTTACATTTAATTGTGTTTGACAGATTGTCAGATTGACCGATGGTCACTTTCACTTCACTTTCTCTTTCCTTTTCCAGCTTGGCAAAAATGTACTATTTAGTTCCATGAAGAGTAAATATTCATCATTATCATAATAATTGCTCATTTATCATCACTGGGGCCATCAGAACAAAACCTTGTATCTCCAGTTTTGTTGTTCTTTATAAGGACAATGTGCCATTTACACTGACAATATCATGAATGGACTAAGAAGTGAATTAACTTACCTTGAAATGTAATAACTATCATGGAATGAGGTTAGGAAGCAGGACATATGGGTGAGTTTAAAGAACTTCATTAACAAAAGTCAGAAAACCAACTAAGAATGACAACAGCAGCCGCAACACAAACACACAGAAGGAACAAACCAGGGACAAGGACAATCCAGGCACAAACTGTACATGTTTTCTGTGTTTATTTAATAAAAATAAAAAAATAAAAGTTTAGTTCAGAAAATGACAATATAGTTTGAGACAAGGTCAAGTGTGCCCAAATTTCAGATTTGATTTCTTCATTGTCATTATAAGTCACTTTATACAACCATCGGTTCATTCAGGGTCGATGGTTTTTGCAGTAATTTACCTTTCTGTTCTCCCTGTGATTACATGCTCCTCTTTTCACAGACAAGGTCAAGTGTAGCTGTGTTTGTTTAGCATGGACGAGTCAAGAATTCCCAGTGCCCAGGCACGGTTTTGGCTTTCTATTACCGCTTGCCCCTCAGCATCAGTGATCATGCGCATAGCTTGGTGAAAGGAGGGTATTGTGCTCTACTGAATGCACTGAATAAGTGGAGAGTGCTGAGGAGCTGGGGCACAAACAAGTGTGCAACTTTCAAGCTGCCGGTACCAAGTCACCCAACACTGAGGACACACACAGCATTCACACACTGCATAGCTGAACAGGACTCTGCTGACCAGTCAAAGTTTTACTCATAATCATATAATCAGTTCTCAAAAAAAATCAAATAATTGACAAGAGGCATATCTTGACAGGATTACATTCTTTTGTCTTTGTTTTGCATTAGTTGTCTTTATAATTTGGTCATAGAACAAGGTTATATTTGAGTATGAATATATATGTGTACATAGTCTGCTCACCAGACTCGTATTGTGAGAATGAGGAAAACTTTTTGAATGTGTGAGCCGAGTTTGATTTTTGTAGATTGATTGTGCTGATCAGTCACAGAATGTATTTATTTATTTATTTATTTTCCTGTCCGATCCTACCGATATACCAATCCCGGAAGGCTGAGGACAAGGCAACAAGCCAAAAGATTTTTCAATCATGGCTATGTATTCATTGCATTGATGTGAGGATGTAAGTCATTTCAGTACTACATGGAGGTGTGAGACTCTTAATGATCACTTATGATATTACAATATGGCTTCAGCCACTTAATATTGGCACTTTATTTTTGATATTTTTCCATATAAATACATTTAACCTTATAACTGGCCAGACTATATTCTATTTTTTTTTCTTCAAGTAAACAGTGGCCTTTTGTATTGTCTTTTAGTGAGGAAATTCAGGGTTTTTATTTCAGTGTTAATTGGTGTGGATGGAGAAGCGTCAGCTGTATAAAGAAAAAGTGAGCACCGGACACCATGACATCTCTCTTTTGCTGTGGACTCAGCAGCTGTTGGAAGCACACAAAGCATAAGAATAATTTGATATTATTAGCTTGCCGTTTGTGGAGATTTGTGTAGCTGTGCTTCTCTCTTTTTCTTGTAATGCAATGGTACATCCCTCTAGTGAGATCCATCTGCATTAAATCACAATGAGGCTCAGCAGCTGCTGGATCAGAGTATAGGATCTCTGCTGGAAAAGCATGCTGATAAGAGCGACCGCACTACTCTGCCTCCACTGCTTTATCAATGCGGGGGAGCCTTACTGCAAAGTATGATAAGAGCCAGCTTTTCCCATCACATCTTATCAACCAAAGCTTTTCATAACAACATTGTACTACTACTGTGACAGTCCAATGTGTGTGTTTGTTTGTTTATTTATTGAGTTTTTTTTGTGTTGTTGTTTTTGGAGGGGTATTCAATCCTCTTGATATCACTCTGAAACTCCAGTGACTCTAACAGTAACTTTGAAAGTGAAAGTGACTACCCTTGTCATTGTGAAACATCACCTCTCAACCTTTGCGTTTCACCCATACACACACGTGCAGCAGGTGGAAGCTATTGAAAGGGCCCAGGGAGCAGTGACGGGGATGGTACCTTGCTCAAGCGTACCAAAGGGCAACCTACTGGTAAGGGAATCGAACCCACAATCTTTTGAGTTTATTTAAAATATGCTTAGTTACTAAATAACAACTAAATATTGTAGAGTTCATCTCTGGCTCTATTTCTTTAGTAACATTGGAAACACCACTGTTCAGTATTCGCTGAAATGCAGCACAAATTCTATTTTTGGAAAGATTCTTTCAGAAGAAGGGATCCTTTAAACGGCAGCCAGAAAATTGTAACTACACCTAAATTTTCTTCAGTCGTCAGCCTGTCAAACTCACTGACCGATTGCCAAGATTGTGTGTCCACATGTGGTCTGCTTCAGCACTGCTTTTACGTTGACCGTCACACAATTCAGGCTTACCGTTCCCCCGGTGTTAACTAGGCCAAAACGCTTTACAAGCGTATTGAGTTTGAGCATATGTGGTCGGGTTTCGTTCCTGGCAGCAGGCCTGCTGTGCTTTGGACTTGCATTGTAGTGTAATGAGGTTTCTGGAATGTTTCAGCAAGGCTTTGTTCTTTAATGACCCTCATGCTATCTCTCAGACGCCATGGTTTGATTTAACCCCTGCCTCTGAGGTAATCAGTGAGAAGTAAGTGTCTGTGTGTAGATGGAGTAGGGCAGTTCTTGACCAAGACCTGTACTTTCCTGACTGTATGAAGGACCCAGCTGGAATCTTGAGGGCTCATTAACAACTAGTGAGGTGAAAGCTTAGACTAAGAGGGGAAAGCACGTGCTTAAATAGTGGGTTAGGACAAAAGATTTCCATTGGTTTAATGAGTGCCCCACACACAAGCACCAATTTCCACACCAGAAATTGAGTTTTTTGTCACTTTGTATCTTTGAATCGGTTGGTTTACCTTGTAAAAGCTTAAAGCTCCAAATTGAACACAAATACAAACTGATTGGCCATGCATAATTTAACAAACCCACCATTTTAAAATTTCAATTGCCTATCACTATCTAAATTCAGATCTGTGCCTCACATTTATTCTTAATATGAAGAGATTATCCTGGACCCCCACTTTATATTAATAGAGATGTGCTTAACATGAATCACAAAGTGATAAACGTTATCTTCACTTCAGTCTCATCTTTTAATGATTTTATATTTTGTTGGTTCATCAGGTTGGTGAAGCCTTGTTCAAATTATTTTGTGATTTGCATGTGGCAAAATCAAGTGCATTGTTTCTTAACCAGCTGGTAATTTATCTACAGAAAGAAAAAAAAAAAAAGCGAAAATATGTGGTGGTCAATTAAAGAAAGCTTTTGATTTGAGGTGGGAGGTCCTTTAAGGGAGTGATGAAAACTATGAATTGATAGTCTGGTCTCGAAGTTAGAATTCTCTCATAGAATAAAAAGATGTCAACATGAAAACCTTACCGTAATGTTTTATTACAATACAAGAAATGTTGATCCTACTGTTTTATAAATGACTCAAAGCTATTTCAAAATAGTTTCATAATGCTATCTGTCTATATATTTGCCCTGCAGGTAGGTGGTCCTTTAAAGTCGTGTCGTCACATGAAAACTGCGAATGGATTGTTTGGTCTCGCATTCAGAATTCTGTCACAAAATGTCCAATATTTCAATATCCTTGTAGATTCTCAGAATTCTATCCTAAAATGCTCATTTTAAAGTGGTGTTCTCCTCTTCCCAGCTTGTGAATAGGCCAGGCATGTCCTGATAAAGTTTAATTATTTTTTCCACTTTGAACCTAGGTGGCCTCACACTGGAAGATAAGCGCATGCACTTCACCAAAGTGACTGGCAACTTACAAAGAGTGCTGGTGCCAGAGGGTGAAGGGAAAAGAGAGTACTTTACTGCCCATTGACTGTGGCAGGCCAGGGGCTCTTGTGTAGCTCATGTCCTCTCTGAGCCTGGCACGCTCTACTCGTTTCACTGTCTGATAGTAATTATCTTCTTTTCTTCAGGCTGGCCTCTGACTTGCACACCTACTTCCATCTAATCTGGACTTCAGAGTGAATCTGTCCTGCTGTTTAAATGTACTTTCAGCATCACCTCACTCCACCAACTCTTCTTGAATGATCTTATTTTTGCCTTAGACTGCTGAGGAAGTGGCTTAAGGGTAATGAGGTTTGTTCCTTAAGGACATTAAGCCCCACAGAGCATGGCTCATTGAAAGCCATGCAGCCATAATGTCACGTCTTGCAGGGAATTTAATGCAAGTTACAAAATGCCCATCTCTGTTGATGATGGTGTATGGAAAAGTATAATGACATATAAAAGCCCCATGAGCCTCTGCACCATATCCTCTAACCTATCATGTCATTCAAATAGAAGCCATGGCATTGGCAGGCACTGACCGCCACAGAAACAAAGTGATCAGAATGTGACACCGCTTGTTTCACATAAGGGGTCAAATGGATTTCTTCCCTCTTGGGCTGTGTTGCTATGTAATGAAGCAAAATCAGTACTTGCATGTTTTCCTTTTTTGTGAAACAATATAGCAATTAAAAAGATTGAGTGATCCCCAGTGTTACTTTGCTCTTAGCTCAACTGAAATGGCAACATGGATAGATAAACTATTAGCTTGTCCTTGGTAGATGATATGCGGTGAATAAAAAGGACAATTAAACTGTTAATTGTAATTATTTAAATGGCGATTAATCTTCTTCTAAAATGGTTTAATTGTAGGAGATCTAACTGTAGGTGCTGTTCTTCTGCCCATTCTGTAGTGTAACTGTAACTCTAATGCTTCTTAAAAAGGCAAAATGGGTGTAAAAGTAAAGTCACATGTGGAAGTGTGACGTTAAATACAAGTTATATATTAGAATAAAGCTAAAACCACTAATCTTTGTAATGCATAAAACTAAACTTAAGGGGACTGTGGAAAAGTGGGATACTAAAAACATGAAACTCATTTGACGTAGCTTGAGGGGATTTGAACCTATGGCCTTAGGTAGATGGATTCAGCCCCACACAACATGTTTAAAAACCATTTTAGACCTCTTCTAACAGCATGCACTCCTGTCCACTGAGAGATCCTTTGACTATGTTATTTTTCTGTGTTCTCATTCCAGTGTACAATGATCTATATTTAGGAAGATAATACAATGTAAATTTGAAGTAAGGGTGCATATAAATTTCTGTTTTTGGAAAAGGAAATATCTCCGATGGATGAATTGGAGTGTCTTCTTAGAAAGTTAGCAATATAAATGTAATGTAAAATTTTCTTTCACCTTTGATGAGCTGTTTCTGGAATATGGAGTTGGTTACCTCAAATCCTCAAGCCTAATTGACATTCTTTCTATGGCATCAGCCCTGCAAATAGGCATAGAAAGTCATATTTTGGAGAAAGAGAAGAATGATACTGGCAGAGCCAGAGGCTCTATTGTTCCGTTTCCTTTCAAACCCAATCCATCAGGAACTATGGGAGGTGCTGGAAAGTGCTTCCAGCTTTTGTTACTCTGATTTGCAGTCAGATGCTCTTCTCTCTTTAATGTTTTGGGTTCTTTTGACTTGTTTTATCTTCACAGTAGAAATGACATTTGATTACTAGTAGAGCGCTGATGTAGATCAAACTTGTGCTTGGGGTTAATAATGAGGCATTGTTGGGTTTGGGAATGCATCTAGAGTAGGAATTGTGTTAGAAGCTCTACACAGCATAAAGGACACTTGGAAGAATGCTTAAACTGGTAGAGCATCTGCATTATGTGAAGGATAGTTATACATTGATACCTTCATTTAACATCTCATGGTTGCATCTCACTGTTGCTCCTTTTATTACAATTGCACCTCAAATTGCATCCATACCATTTCCTACAGACATTCATCATATTTTGTAATGTTTCCATATTTTGTAATGTATTTTGTAAAGCATTAATTTGAAAAAGATTTCAATGGGCTACCATTTGCAGTGGATTGTTGCAGAAGTGAGATCTGTGCTAATACAAGTGCAGTATGTGATGATTACTTTGTAACATATTAATAACTTTTGTAATGAACACAACAAATGCATTTCCAATACGATGTGAGCCTCAAGCCTGTGTTTTCCCATGAACATAATGCTTTGTGGTTTTAGAATGGCACAGTGGCAGTTAGTGGTGTAAAGGGAGAGTTGTCCCTAGAGCTGTGACACAGCACAGAATCAATATTGTGCTTCCTGACCCAGCTTAACTCTTGTTTACACAGCATTAGCTAGCCATGTGCTTGACAAGCAGGGAGTTGTGGGTACTGTGCTACCTGTCCTTTATCATGACATGAACAGAACTCAGTCTTGCACTACAGGTTTCCACACTCTCTCACATATTCACACAAATCCATGGTGGAAACATCCACATATGTGGGGGGGAAAGTGACTACCCTTGTCATTGTTAAACGCAGCACGGCACATCACAACAAAATGCAACTTCTGCGTTTCACCCATACACACACGTGCAGCAGGGGGCAGCTATTGAAAGCGCCCGGGGAGCAGTGACTGGGACGGTACCTTGCTCAAGGGTACCTCAGGGCAACCTACTGGTGAGGGAATCGAACACACAATCTTCCGATCTGGGGCTCCCTGACCACTAGACCACGACTGCCTATAAACATGCACACAGTTTTACCCAGGCTGTGTAAAGGCTAATTGAGGTGAAGACCTTTCTCATATTGCTTTGGAGCTGTAAGTCCAGAACAGCACTGAGGTGCTACTCTGTCTTTGGAGTACTGCCTAGAAAGACATCTGAGAGGAGCACTTCCTGATTCTGACCTCAGATATATAAACATGCACCATTTGTGGCATGAACAGTAGACTAGACTTGCATCACCCTTAAAGGGTCCATGTCATTGAAATAAAATAAAGCTTAATGTGGTCTGTAGAATTTTGAATGATACTCTTTACTCCCCAGTCCATAAGGTTCATATATTAAAATTACTCTGGAAAAACAGAAAGGTTTGATTTCATATATATGCTGATTGAGCTTATAGCAGTTTAGCCCCATCCAGGCCAACATCATAAGGAGTGATGTGGCACTGCTTTTCCCATTACATGCCATCATAACATCAGATCATTTCCATGTGTTAGTCTTAAATCTCGGAGATAAAGAAATTGTAAAATGGTGGTGGTGGTGGTGGTCTAGTGGTAGGATACTTGCCTATGGACCTTTGAACCAAGAGGTCATAGGTTTAAATCCTACCTCCAGCGCTACCACCATTGGGTTCCTGAGCAAGACCCTTAAGCCTGAGCTGCTCCTGGGGGACCGGACCTGTAATGAGGAATTGGAAGTCGCTCTGGATAAGAGCGTCTGCTAAATGCCGCAAATGTACTAGAAAAGAGCTCTCATTCACACAACCATGAAAACACTCACTGTGCACTACCCAGCCTGAACATGAATGGAAATGATCCGTAGTAGTGGATTTCAGAAGGTCTGGTCTAATTTAGTAGTAGTATGTAGTTAATGTAGTAGTGGCTGGTCAAAAATATTTTAACTTTCTAGCCATCTTAACTTCTCCCATAAATAAACCTAACCTTTGAAGCCTTCATTATTTTTTTAGAATAAATATATCGCCATACTGTCTGCAAAAGCTGAGAAAAGCTACCAAACACTGTAGGTATAAATATATACTGAATATATATGGACTGTAGGCCTAATTATAACACTAGCTGATGAACTGATTGCAAGTCTCATGTAAGATGTAAGGGCATTCTTGAGCCTATCCCAATGCTGGACACACTGGACAAGTCACCAGTCTATCCCAGAACAGACACAGTCACACCTAAAGGCATTTTAGCATCTCCAGTTCTCCTGACCTGCATGTCTTTGGAATGTTGGAGGAAACCAGAGCCTCTGGAGGGAAAACATGGGAGAGCACATGAGAACATGCAAATGTCGTATAGATTCCTGCCTCGGCTATAATAAAAAAAAAAAAAAACCCAGGAAGATAATGTTGCCTTCAGGTAGAAGGTAAAATAGACAGCAGTAGCAGTAAGCCTTAAAGGTCGATCAGATTTCAGTGAGGTAAATGAATTGGAATCCTGAGAGTCTGGAGTGCCCTTATGTGAGAGACGCTGCTGGATACAAGAAATCAAACCCAGTTTTTATCAACTGAAAAGCACTTCGCTTCATTTTTTTTAAATCCACAAAGTAAAATCAACTTTTTCATATTCATAAATCACTGCCATTAATCGTTTTAAGATTTTATGTCATTCCCAGACGATGCCGTTGACAAATTATGGTCATTGTAATGGGTAGTGAGAGCTGTTGGTTTATGATGAATTGCTAATAAGCGTTATGTGCAGCCTACTAGTTTGCTCCCTGTGTCGTGCAGTTATGCTTCAATTACAGGTGTCCTTTAGCACTGTGACAGGCAGCTGGAGGTGAGGGAGCACCACTCTACAGAGCGGAAATTGAAAATGGATGTGTGATACATAATTGATGGATTTAATCCCAGCTCAGAGGGAACACCTTTGCTGTGAAAGTGTTTGTGAAGCTGAGAGTCTGTATGGCCCCAAAGGACTACAAATAGACCAGAGACCTCGTCTCACTCTTGCGCTCTCTCTTTTCTTTTTTTCTTTCTTTCTATCTCTCTCTCTCTCTCTCTCAAACCACCCCCCCACTGTCCGTATGCTTGGCAAATGCAGTGTTGTAACTCGATTTCTTTTGTTTGTGTCTCCTTTATGCCAGATAACCACCCTGATTAATCACAAAGACAAGCTAAAGAAGACTGAGAAGACCTTGAGGGCCATCCAGAAGGTTGGTCAGGCAGTTAGTGTTGCCGTCAGCCGGTTTGTGGCTGTGGGAGAGGCCATTGCTCTGGAGAATGAGGAACTGAAGGAAGAGATGGGCCACGCCTGCTTCGAAGCCCGGAGAGCAGGTCTGTATATTTGACGGTGTTTGTTTAGTGTTACATTATTTAACAAATAAAACACAGAGCTTGGGAACTGACATTCAGTGTTCAGACCAAGTCTTGGAAAAAAAATTCCTTGTGAAAAAAAAATCTGGGCCTTAATTTCTCAAATACACATCACAATATTGGTCAGATTAATTAATTCAATATTTTTCCCATAATGCATAATATTGTTTGTTTGGAATGTATGTCTACACAGTCATTGCACCACCTCTTTCATTTACTTGAATAAAATAACTTTTTTCAATGATGGTGTTCATTTGAATGTTTTTATTCCAGTTAACTCTGCAAATTATATACGCAATACACAATAGCTACATACACAATCAATTAGTTTAAGAAACTCTAATTTCTGCAGAAGTCAAGTGATATGCAGAGAAACAGGAATAGACTATTAAACGTCATTCCTACCTGCTGCAATAAGACTCCACAACTCATCAACATAACATTACATTGCTTGTTTATTATTATTATATATTATATATATTATTATTATTACTGTATTGTATATTATATTATTATTACTCCCTATTACATTATTTATTATTACATTTATATTCATATTTTGCTATATTTATATTTTGCTACTTATTATTTATATGTATATTCATTTAAAACTTATTGCGTGTATATTGTAGTAATATTATTGTGTGTGTGTGTGTGTATATATATATATATATATATATATATATATGATAGATATAAGATATATATATATATATATATAGATAGATAGATAATTTATTATTTATTTATAGCTCCTCTACTTTTCTCCTGTACTTGTTCCTGTTCTCTCTCTATATCTTTATATATTTTCTTTCTTTCTGTTTTTTTTTAAGAGCCCTGTAACGCCCAAATTTCCCATTCGTGGGATAATAAAAGATCACTCTACTCTACTCTACTAAGAGAACTAATTTAAATATCCAATGGTCTTACAGCCCTTTTTGAATATAAACCTGCCTGCTTGAGATGGAGAGAGTGGTGTGGCTTTTCTCTTCCTATTGTATGAAGAGAGCTCTCTACTCTTCTCCCTTGCCCTAAAGAGCAACGCTAAAAATACTCCTGAAACACTCCATATCATCATACGTCTCATTCCATTATTGCCCTGCTCTCTCTGAGAGTAACACATAGCAGGGGGTTCCAGTTGGAGCCAAATGGTTACCCATTGGACTTTCAGTTTTTCAGATGTCTGATAGAAGTTATTAAGTACGAATAATTGATCTAGCAATTTTCTGGGTGAATAAATGTTATGTAGTAGTTCAGATTTATATAACTGTTCCTCTGTGTTTATTTTTTTGTAATTAGGCCACCATCCAGAGGATGCAAAGATTATTCAGTCCTCTGTGAACTAAACCAGTTCCTTTGCAAAAATAGAAGCTAATTAGATTTTTTTTGTATGTTTGCATACAAAATTGGTGGAGGGGAGAATTCCTAAATATGTTTTGTGATTACAAATGATCAAAAAAGCTCCTAAGAAAGAGGCCGAAAATCTCTTCATAAAGGCTCTTTTCCTTCTCAGCTGATAGTGATCCTGATCCCCCGGGATGAAACTTTATAGGAAATACAAAGTGTTGCTGGTTGATGGTCTCCACTCCTGTACCTTCCAGTGAGCAGGACCTGCCACACAGCACTGGGATTAAAATGGCTTTAGAGTTAGCCAGCCCACTCCCCACAGTGCTGAGACACGCAGCCATGCGACTAATCCTGCTGCTCATTCCCCTGCCTGTTAACAAGAAATGGGTAAAACTTTCACACTAAGCTTGTGGAACAGGTGGGGAAACCTCTCTGAGGTCCCTCTTAGGCAAAACAGCAAAGAAAAAAAAAAGGTTTCATTTGACAGAAAAGAGGCTTTGCAATAATGCTGTTCATGAAGGAGAGCAAGTTACTGTCTATCCGCTTCTCTGGTAATCGCTTGCTTCATCACCTTGGATAGACTGAGAGATTCACTTGCTTTTGGAAGGATGAGCAAGTCTCTAAAAATAATTGATAGATAAGCAGATAGTCTTCCAATTGTTTTATGTGGAAGAGGTGAACGTTTCTTCAAAACAGTGCAGAGCCACTTTAAAAGTCATGCAAGAGAGAAGAATAGGCCTTGACGATCCAGTGAAGATGCTTGTGATGTTTAATACTTGTATCTTGCCTCTGTGCAAATGAAAAGCCAATGCCTGGCTATTACTCTGCTGTAAAGCATTGTCAAAAGATCGAATGAGCCAGTGGTGAGCTGCTGCTGACCCATGTCTTTAAAAGGCATCAGTGCTGAGGTCCTGGACTTTCACCTTCTGGAGCTGCTCTCTGGGGATCACAGCCTCAGGCTCTGTCCCTTTAAAGCAATGCAGCTCAGTGACAGGAGCCGGGCTGGAAAGGCAGCCAATCAGACCAGCGCCCCAGGCCTTTTCTCTTGTGCAGCAGAGGGGATTCTGTCTTAAGCCTGCACAAAAGACTCCCCTTTAAAGCTCAGGAAAGACACAGAGATAGAAGAGAACCCCCATTTGAAAAAAGAGTGTATCAGTATGGAGGATAACAGAGTGGTAATTATGCATAGCTCAGACATTAGGCTGATGAATAAGGGTATTTGAGCCCTCATTGGCAGCCTGAAATAGGCCATACTGCACCATCGTTTTTGCACTGTTCAGGCTGAATGTTGCAGCCACTTGGAGGATCTGGCAGTGAACAAGCTGCCGGATGCAATCATGGCTTCAGAGTGATATCTTTTGGAGAGCAAATCAGACCAAATAGTGGTGCAAAATGATGTCCTCGTTCACTCCTAAATAATAATCTCTTTTTGTCGCTTTTCTCTCTCTATCTTTTTTGATCATGGCTTTCTTTCCGACTGGACTTACATACCCTTGTGCTCTGTGTATTGTCTCATTCTTGTTTTAACTGGACTGAATAGGTCCCTGCATTCAGCTGATACTGAGTAGTGAACTCTGGATTATGTGTCATTTTAAAAAATCATATATTTAACTAAAAAGAAGGGTAACTAGTAGGTACTGAAAAAATCATCAATTTTAATTCAATATTACAATTTGAAAGAGTGCAGTTTTAATAGTATAGGCTGCAATTTTAAATGAAAACAATGTATGTTGCAATCAAAATATTTGTTTAAGAAATCACAATCACTCATTTCCCCCAGATTGATCATCATTAGTAACGGGTAAGCAAAAAGGAATGAAAGTGTTTTGGCTGTAGGCTTCATCAGGTTATTCCTTTTTGTTAAATGTGGGAGTTAAATCCAAACGATGATCCACAAGTATGTTATTCACTGAGATTTTTATAGCAGTGTTCTTTTGTGACATGGGTCAGAGAAACAGCCTCGTCATGCCTCGACTCCATATGCCAACTGATGGCACCACCACCAAGTCTAAAATAAGCCAGCCAGCTGAGCCCAAGCATCTGGGTAGATTTAATGCCTTATGTGCCTTTAAGAAGTTGCACAGATGTCTGCATTCTGCTTACAAACCAGGCCAGTGAGAAGTAGGATGCTGTAAAAGACTGAAAACATTCCAATGTTAGTTACCAACCAATACTTTTCACACAACTGTGTGGAAAAAGCTACAAGCGTCAAATGTTTTTGTTTACTGCAGTGCACGTCTGGGTGTGTGCATGTGTAGAGAGCGGGATGCTCAATTAGAGAGGGAAAGAAAATCCATCAGCCTGGGAACAGCAACAGTAATGATGCAGTAATGAGAGGGTTGGAAAGTTGTTTACTTTCTTAGGAGCCCTTCATGCTAAGGAATTCTTAAACTGCAAGACAAAAGTTAAGAAGCAGCATTAGACAATGGACAATGTTCATATGTCAGAAGAGGTTAACTAAAGATGTGTTGTGACTTTGCAGATCTGGTTTTATAAGTTATTTTTCTCTTACTGAAATGTTGATAAAATCAGATCTATTAAATAATTTTTTAGTTAATAGTGACTCTACATTATAAGATGCTACTATAAATGCTTACACTTTGCAATATTCTAGTAACTGCATGTGGTTCAGTTAGATATCACTAACATATTCTGTGGTATATTTATTTCATTTGGAAACTTGGTCATTTCTACACTTTTGACCTCATTTGTGAGGTCAAATGTATATCAAGTAGAACAAAATGTATTATTTTTTACTTATTGAAAATTAAATGTTAACATTTATTACTTATTAAATGTATTTATTACTTTATTACTTTCAAAGCCAATGCTGAAGCTAAAAATGGATTGTTTAAAAATAAATACAATTCCAGTATATGGCTTTGGATTTGATTGTGAGTGAGCCTGGTGCTTTCTGTGTAGTGTTTGCGTAGGTTTTCTGCAGGTGCTTTGGTTTCCTCCAGCAGTCCAAAGATATGCACGTCAAGTGGATTGGAGATGCTCAGTTGCCCTCAGTGTTTGCCTGTGTTCGTTTATCTGTGTATCTGCCGTACGATAGATTGGCAATGTGTCCAGGATGTTTGTCTTCTTTTCTGCTCTCTGTGTAGGGAAAGGCTCCAGCAACTCCTGCAATCATAGTGAGAATACAGGGCTAGCAAAAAGGGATGAATGAACTTGTATAATTGTCAGTTATATTGCTTTTGATACTAATAAAACTATCATTAATATCGCCCATTATTATTAGCTGATTGATTATACGGGTCTGGTCCTAGTATTACATTTCCCCAGGGCAGTATTATGAAAGACTAGTCCATGTGGTTGTGTTTTTCGTGTGTTGCAGGTACGGCCATAGCGCAACTGACAGATGTGTGTGGAGTGGAGCAGAATGAAGGCGATGGGCACAGTACAGTGTTCAGTGACAGGACGGGCATGGTGAAGGCTGCCCGCATGCTGCTATCTTCTGTTACCAAAGTGCTGGTGCTAGCAGACCGCATCGTCATCAAACAGATCATCAGCTCACACAACAAAGTAATCACTGTCCTGTTACGTAAACCTGTACACCTACACACGGACACTTTTCCTTTCATCTTCCTACTGAGAATGTAAACCACACCTTTCATTATGGTGAACCCTGTAACTGAGCATTCTGGAACACATTTATCCATGAAAACACAGATCTCACTTTCAGATCTTATTGCATGGGCATAGGCTTTGAGTTTTTTTTTTTTTTTTTTTTTTTTTTTTTTAAGAGATATTTGTAGAGAAGCAGTACACATCTTGGCAGGGCAGCAAGACCATTTTTTTTTTTATGTCAAAGTGTGTGTGTGTGTGTGTGTGTGTGTGTGTGTGTGTGCGCGCGCGCGCGCGCGCGAGTGTCTGTGTTTGTCTGCACACTCAGAGCTGGAGCTGATCACGTCCAGTTACTGCTGTTTGGACAGACATGCAGCAGAACAGCTCTCCATTAGAGAGCAACCCAATTGAATTTGCCCCTGTCCAGGCCTGATAACGCCCACCACTAACTAGAATCCTCAAATAGCATCCACATTATCTGTTTTCCACAGTCCAGTCCTCTCACTCTGCCTCCACTCACTGTTTCTGTCCATTCGGAATGTTTCGCTCAGGCTTTCATCCACTTCCATCTTTTTTATTCCATTGAAACTTTTCACTGTGTTCAGGTGGCAACGTTTAGTTTATCAACTTTTGAAGTGACTTTCCAAACTTCTGATGTGTGGCCTGCAGCTTGTGCCTAAATGCTAAAGTTGAATTGAATTCCTTGCATGGGATCTTATTACATGCAGAACTGATGACCTGCAGCTACATAGTAACTGTGAGGCCTTTTTGTTGTACTCTTGTGAGGCCAGGGTGGAGTTCCTCTTTCATAAAAGTCTAATGCCCAAGCAGCTAAAGGGAATATATTAGGGAAAAATATCTACCTTCATCAGTCAAAGCATGTTTAGTGTCTGGCATTTTGTTTGGCACTGGTGAAACACTGCCAAGGTACAATTAGCACGGTGTACAAATGATTTGATTTAAATATAGTTTATGTTGTTTTTTAGCAGTTAGATAGATACCCCTAAAATATGAAGTCTTCCTGACATTTTCCAGTTTAATGCTTATGCATCTGTTTTTAGATAAACATTTTATTACAAAATGCCCTCCCCAACTCTGTAGAGCCGAGACATGGATATAAACAGAAACAGACGCACAGCTGATTGCTAAATCGGTATAGGCTCACTTTCCAAAGTTAGCAGGCTTGCAATGTAATTTATGAAGCTGAAAATCATTTCTTATTTCTTATCATTTCCTACGTGGAACTTTTTTCCATTCCTCCTTAAATTGTCCCTCACCTGTCTGTCACCTGTTCAGCATGTGTCTCTGTTTTGCCATGTGCTTTTGTTTATATTTAAGTCCTGCCCAGGTGTTGTATGTGAGGTGTCACTTCATATATCTCTCGTTTTATCAAGTCTGCATCTTTTTGTAAATTGTGTGTTTCACCTAATTTAAGGATTTTATATTTTAATATATATTATATATACACAAATTCTATTGAAATCAAATATCATCCAAATAATTTTAATAATTACACATTGTGAGTGATACCTTAACACTTTGAATCTGAATAATGTGGGTAGGCGACAACACCAACAATATCACTCAAACTTGGTGACACATCTGCTCCTGCTGCCTCAAATAGTTACATAATGATTATTATAGAAATCCTACCTTTTATCAATTTGACATGTCTTCAGTTGCAGCAGTCTGTCAGCCAGTGCAACATATTACAAAGACATGAGCGTATGCCCAAAAGGACCAGCAGTTCTTATTCATTTAAACTTAAGCACATCTATCTGCGCAGAAGGGTTGGGTAAAGTGGATTTCAAGTTCAATTTTATTATGAAACCCAGAGGGCAATTCATTTACAGCAGTGGCATTAAAACGACATTAAAGCTTAAAAATTGTTCAAACGACATTAGCAAAACTGTAAAAATAAGTAGTGTAATACATTAAGGAATAAAAGAATATTTATCTTCATTAAAGGCATCTGCTAATGAGTACCAGAGGGAAGAATAACAAATTTAGAGTGCAGATGATGATGATGATGATGATGACGGTCTAGAAAAACACGCTTAGCATTAAACAGCTTGTCAGGTTTACTCCTATTATCTTGCTTGCTTGGTCAATAACAATGTTCAAACAGAGCTGAATTATAAGGGCATGTGAACAGTGGGAAACTCCCTAGCCAGTCATATTGATCACCAAGCAGCTTTGTGCACAATATTGCAGCATGATGGCTCACTAGAGAGGCAGGGACACGAGTGCTCCACAGCAATGGAAATGAAATTATAAAACAAACATACTAACACAGCATAGCTGTAACTGATACCATGGTAATATGAATAATAAGGGTTACAACATGTTATAGGTTTGGGCATCAAAAGTTCTACCCATCCACAATACAAGGTGCAAAGTTTACAAAATTATCCACCTCGCTAATTGTTGATTAGGAAAGTCTTTTGACAGTCCTGAAGGAAATTTTGCTTCGCTAATTCTAAGAAAATTTGCTAATGTTCTTGGTGAACATTTTTATTTATTTATTTTTTGCAGGTGCTGGTGACACTCGAACAACTGGAACAAGTCACCACCTTTCAAGAATTTGTGCAGATCTTCAGCCAGTTCGGAAATGAGATGGTGGAGTTCGCTCACTTAACAGGAGACAGGCAGAATGTATGTTGTTGTACAGGAGCTTAACCAGTGTATCAGCAGAGTGTTAATATCAGCAAATATTACTGGTGAAGTTTAGCTTAATATTAATATTTAACCAGAGAAGATGAGAAGAAATTCTATGTAGAATTGTGTTGTTGCCTTTCACTGTGAAATCACAGGTCAGAGCTACACATTAGTTATCTGTATTATCCACCTATTAGATTACAGTGTAACTCAGTCAGTAGTAACCAGTCTTTTTTTTTTTTTTTTTTTTTAAAGATATAATTATTCTTAAGATTGAATACACCATCCTGCACATCCTATCAAAATAAGGATTTAGCATTAGTGATCCCCCCCCCCACAGCTGCTGTGGTTTATTTTGGAAAGCCTATACGGGGCAGTGGTGATAGTGGTTAGACCCCAAATTTGGAAGGTTTCCATAAGCCGCTCTTGAGCAAGGTATTGCCCCCAATCACTGCTTGCCGGGTGTGTATAGGTTAAAGGCAGAGAAGTATTTAATTGTGGTTCACTGTGTGCCTTGCTGTGTATTCACAATGACAAATAGTCACCTTCACTTTCATTAAATGCCAACGCAGCCATTTCAGTTTCAAACATGTACGCTATAAGTATTTAAAATATTTGCCAATACTATTTAAACGAGACAGTACAATAATTGCATGGGACAAGAAAGTAACATGTATAGTAAAATAAATAAATGCATTCCTGAATAGGGTAAAACTGCAAATCCTAAGTGAAATCGAAGAGACCTGGCGAGGATGGAGAGGGGCAGCGGTGGCCTAGTGGTTAGGGAGTTGGCCCCGCATCGGAAGATTGTGGGTTTGATTCCCTCAAAAAGTAGGTTGCCCTGAGGTACCCCTGAGCAAGGTACCGTCCCCGTCACTGCTCCCCGGGCGCTTTCAATAGCTGCCCACTGCTGCACGGTGTTTGTGTGCATGGGTTAAAAGCAGAGGTCCAATTTCGTTGTGGTTCATGGTGTGCAGTGCTGTGACCTCGCAATGACAAGGGTTGTCACTTTCACTTTCACTTTCATATCATGCAACCCACAAGACAAGACAAGACAATTACACTGATTATGCTGTTCATGTTACAACAGCATGAAGAATTGCTAATGGTGTGCCTTCTAGATAAGTGAGAGTTAGAAATACGTGTGCAAGGCTGAACTGTGTTTGTTCAGGACTCCTTTCAATACTTTCCAGTGTGTATCGGTCCGATCAGCCAAGCTGTAGTGAAGAGCGGAGAGCCGCTGAGAGCTGATAGGAGAGTCTTATTTCAAACCGGAAGCTTCTCCTCTGCTAGTCAGTGTTTCACACACACATCACGTCTCTATCTGTCTCACTACAGAGCTATCCTGCCAATCTGCTGCTGCTTCCATTTATTCAGTTTTATAAAGGGGAATATAATAACAGATAATCACATCTGCCTTTGTGAGACAGGCTGGGAAAGAAAATTCAGTGCACACACAAACACAAATACTCCCATACACACTTATATATCACATTAGCATTTCATATATATTCCTCCTGCAGAATCTATAGTGACTGAAGGTGCTGCTTAACGCTTGTATTGAATCACTATTGATGCATATGTAGTACTTTGCAAAAATTTTAAGCAGGTGTGAAAAACTGCTGTAAACAGAGAATACTTTCAAAAATGGAAGTGTTAATCATTTATTTTCATCAATCAACAAAATGCAGTGAATGAACAAAAGAGAAATCTAAATCAAATCAATATTTGGTGTGACCACCCTTTGCCTTCAAAACAGCATCAGTTCTTCTAGGTTCACTTGCACACAGTGTTTGAAGGAACTCGGCTGGTCGGTTGTTCCAAACATGACTGTGTTTCAACCTCCGTGTGACACTGATGATCATCAGCACTTATTTGGTAAAACTGGTTGATCAGACACCGACTATAATCCTACAAAATCCCTGACTGTGTGCAAGTGTACCTAGAAGAACTGATGCTGGTTTGAAGGCAAAAGGTAGTAACAGCAAATATTGATCTGATTTAGATTTTTCTTTTGTTCGCTCACTTTGCATTTTGTAAATTGATAAAAATAAACAATCATTATTTATATTTCTGAAATTCTTTGTTTACAGCATTTTTTTTTACACCTGCCTAAAACTTTTGCACAGTACTGTACCTTGCCTTAGGGATGCTATGTGGTGGAGCACTTAGCTCTAAGGCTTCTTTGTCCACACTAAAACGTTCAAATCATGCTGCCTTCCAGGCTGACGCAGGGGCCTGGTTGTCATTTTTGTCAAATGCTCAAATTTTATCGTTAGGAGTTGAAATGCTGGATAGTTATATTGAAATACAATGTTTTGCATCATGTTGTTTTGTCATAGTTACTAGGTTGTGAAGTCTGACCAGTGTTTTAAAAAGCCATTAAAATATCTTGTATGCTCTGTAACAGTGTCTCACTCCCTTATCCCCTCTTTCCCTCAGGACCTAAAAGATGAGAAAAAAAAGGCACGAATGGCTGCAGCCCGTGCTGTTCTGGAGAAGTGCACCATGATGCTCCTAACCGCTTCCAAGGTGCAAAACCTGGTGGAGTTCCATTTTAACCATTTACAATATTTTTTGTGTTTGTGAATGTGAGCTTTGTTTCTTCTATTGGTAATGACTTTCCTCTCCCAGACATGTCTGAGACACCCAGACTGTGAGTCTGCACGGATCAACAAGGATGCTGTGTTCCAGCGCATGCGTCTGGCGCTGGACCAGGTCATAGAGATAGTGACTGATGCCAGGACCACTGGTGAAGT
The DNA here is from genome assembly GCA_017165825.1 of Hepsetus odoe. Taxonomy (NCBI): domain Eukaryota; kingdom Metazoa; phylum Chordata; class Actinopteri; order Characiformes; family Hepsetidae; genus Hepsetus; species Hepsetus odoe. The sequence goes on from CM029368.1 coordinate 10,131,754, forward strand.
CAAACCAATGCCCATCAGCATCTATGCAGGAATTAAAGACTTCAAGGTGCAGGCATGGGTCAAGGGTTTTTAAATTCAGTTGAAAAAGACCAGGGCTATTTTTCGTCTTAATGTCATAACCTTTTTCATTTCCAGTCTGTAAGTTTTTGCAGCACTTTTAATATCATATGTGGTCCATTCTCAAATTTGTATGCACTTTTCGTGATATAGTATTACGCCTTGATTACAAGGCCCAGTTTGGTGAATTTACTCAAAGGATTTATGGATCTTTATTGCCTTGGTGGTAAAACACTCCAAATGTGTAATATTGGATTTTCTCATTTAATGTAGCAACTTTCCCTCATATTTGTACTTTAGGGAAAGGTGGAGGGTCTGAGGGACTCCTTATACTGTATACCATGTGAAGCTGTGGCAGCACAGCTAGAGGCCTTGGTGGAGCAGACTGAAGACTTCACAGATTCAGCTTACACCAGCCATGAGCAGCGAGAGAGCATACTGCAGCTTTGCCACATTACACGGCAGGAAACCCAGCAGCTCATATCCACTTGGAACCAGGCGGTATGACATGCAAGCACACATTCAGAATCTTCGGTACCGACAGAATTCAGAGTTATTTACACGGATCCTTTGGTTTAGCTTGTAAGCTGTACCTCATCAATCTGGCTTGGGGATCACTCACTCACTCACTCGCTCGGTCGTCTTTAATGGGCTAAAGGTGCGCCACAAGGCAGGGGCTATCACCACTCAGGTAGATTTTATGTGTACCATTGTAAATTAGAAACCTGGCATAGATCCTGCAGGAAGTAGGGCATTAATTGTTTCTGAAACTGACATTATATGTTATGTAAGTTCACTCAACTGTTTAAAATTCTTCATGTGAAAACCAATATTACAATGTTAACAATGGAAATTCAGTGGCTGGAAGCAACCTGGAACGTAAGATGTTTTGTTAATATTGACTACTTTTTAGAAAGTGCTATCTTGTTTGCAAGTATTTATTCTACTGTTATTGTGTTTGCAGAGATAAATTACTATTATAAATTGCACAGGCACCTCAACATTGGCACAGTCTTGTATATTTTTGCAGAAAGGACTGAAAAATGTTATACATTCAGTTCAGGGTTGCTATGAAAGAAGTAAGCTTAACATCAGGCAGTGTGTCCTTGTTAGCTGATCAGGTGACAGTATCATCATTTTGTAAGCCATCCTCTCATCCGGGCACATTTCTTAATATGACCTTGTCTAATATAAGTCACTGAATGTGTGTTTTTACTGTTTATTGCAGAAATCCAGTGCACTCTTTGCTCCTGAGTTTTTGACTTGATGAAAAAGTTTAGTCATGCCAGATTTCTTTAATTATTTATCAAATCTGCATTATGATTGGCAAATGTACTGTAGAAATCTAAAATGTAAGAATGGTTTGTATATGTATATTAATATCTCCCTGCACCATTATAAAGCCCCATCCATTGAACATCAGGCCTCCATTTTTACAGTAAATCTATGCTGTGTTTTTATCTATACAAGCTCATTCATCCTTCATGAATGCACGAAGGAATGAATTTGCTTTGCTTTTTACTTTAGTTTTTCTAAGGGTGCCTTAAAGGCTTTATGCATTCATTTCTTTATTTATTTTCCCTCCCATGCTCACTCCAGTGACGTTAGCCGTGTTCAGAAATGTAAAGACAGTGTGCCTACTGGTTACTGTACCCATTAAGTGCTGAGGGCACAATTTCTATGCATGCAGGAAGTGACTCATAGTCTTTGGAACGAAATAACAGCTCTATGTTTTAGGTTGTCATACTACATAATGTGAAAAAAGAGCTTATTTTAAACATGTATGTACAGTACTTCAAACCTGTGTGGAAACAGCAGATCATCAGCTAAGATGTAAATCACCCTGCATGGTAAAATACTCCTGATACATTTGTTTGCACAGTGGTGTCACCAGCAGTGTTGTAACATTATTTGAACAGATAAACCTATTTTTGACAATATTTGAATGCAGCATGCTAAAACCTGTCTTTTTGCAACCACACAATATTTTAATCATCTTGTCTTCAGACAGACTGAGATTAAAAATTTGTTTATAAGAACAATCAATTACTTCAAATGGTGAAAGTGATCATTGTTAACACACCCCAGCACTAAAGTGAAATGCTTTTTCTGCATTTAACCCATTTATCAAGTGGACCAGGGGGCAGCCATACATCCAACACCCTGGGAGCAGTGCTGGGAACCATGCAACGTTACTAATATTTCAGGAAATACTAATGGTCAAGAACTCGAACCTGTGATTCTCAGATCAAGGTGCCAACTGCTAGCCAGTTACAGTGAGGGCATGTATTTAACCACTAGGCCACCACTGCCCCAAATGTGTCTAGAGCAGGGTCAAACAATTGATCATTTTTATATTGAAAGTGCTGTTTTGAAAGGGTACAATTCTGAAATCACAAGAACTGCAATTTGAATTTAAATCCTACATTATCCAATACTGGCAAATTATAATTGGGGCAATTTAATAATAAAATAATTTCATGCAAAGCATGTAAACCGGCTGATTGGCACATTACATTTGGTGCACAAGCCTGATAAAATAACAATTTTTTTTTTTTTTTAAATCATTTAAATTACAATTGAAATAGGTTTTCTCCAAATCATGTTTGTGGGATACATATCTATTCCCTATATGAAAGACATATGAAATTACTCTGAAGAGACTAAATGGGGTCTATTTTCTCCTTTCCATCAGACCTCTGTATAACTTTTGAACACAGTTTGTTGGAGATTCGCAGGTTGTGCCTCACTGTTTTTGACAGTGTAGCCATGTTGATCTTTACTTTTGTTTCTCACCTTAGCTCCGTGTTCTACCTGTCTGAGCCCTGAGTGGCAGAAGCATTGCAAGTGTGTGTTCATTGAGCTGATAAGAGCTCATTCAGGCACACTGATTTTTGGAAGCTGAGTAGGAGGGGTCAGGAGACAGGAGCGGTTGAAAAGCTCCTGCGGGTTGCAGGGTGTCTGCTATACGTCTACAGTTTGAGCTGATGGCCTGCTGTAATCCTCTTGCAAAGGAATCCCTCCCAGCTGACAGAACTGTCCTGAGACTATCAAGTTATACAAAGAGCATCTCCCTGGCTTCTGTGAGCGTGCCAACACTGTGCTGTGCTTTTTTTTTCGTCCTGCTGTCAGAGCTTTGAGCGTATAGAGTGTTATTTGGCAAGGAGAGGTTCAGTCAGAGGTCATCTTCTAAGCAGTATTTTGACTGTGTTTGCTTTCCATTTGTTTCAAACCCTTTTTGTCCTGCTCTCTCTTGTGCTCCCTCTTTCTGTCCTTGCATTAGCAGCAGTGCCTCAAAGCCAAAGAGGTGACAGAGGAAGTGGAGCTGGCCATTCTAAAAACCTGCCAGAGTGTTAGTGAGCTCAGACGAGAGGTGAGCCAACCAGTAGCTACATTTGGTATCTAATGGATCAGAGTTGTGCAAGAATGCATTTCTGTCCCATGTAACTGTCTCTTGCGCTCTCTTTTCATTAAACCTCCTTCATCCTCTTTGTTCATCTATCCCTAACCCCCCCACCCCCCCTTCACTTTGCCTCTGTCTCTCTATCTCACGAAAGCATTATTGCTGTCCCTGGCTGGTTTATTTTTTTTTTGGGGGGTTTTTTTTTTACCACTACACTTTTCTGCTCAGCTCCATAAGGTGGCAGTAGGGCGAGCCAGTGAGCTGCTGAAGCTGCACTCAGATCACCTGGTGCTACAGGCTCTGAAAGCAGCTGGCAGGGAAGGGAACCTGGAGGCGGTGGCTGAGTATGGCCGGACACTGACTGAGCAGAGGGAGCAGCTGGTGGAGGTGAGCACAAGTTAGAGCTCAGTGCAGCTTCAGCTTCATGTGGTTCACACTGTCCAGGTCTGTGTTTTTTGGTGGAAAAAAAGAAACAATGTTAAAAAAAAGAAAATTCATGCTACGCATGTATTGCCAATAAAAAAACAACAACTGTGTTTTTAGACCTGCCGACTTTTGTGCCATATCTCGGGAACAGAGCCACTGGAGATCACCTGCATCCATGCAGAGGAGACCTTTCATGTGATTGGTCCACAGGTAACAAGGGATGAAGCAGTGCAGGGTTTTAGATTGGAAACGCCAAAACTTCCGTTGATGAATTCAAGATTTATTTTCTGATTCAGAATGTTTCTGATGTAAAGAATAGTATTTGTTGTTTTCGTTATAATATACCTGGCATTAAAACACAAGGAAAGGGCTTTTTTTTCAGGCTATAGAGAAAATAAATGCCATAATTGAAAATGTAAAAATGTGGACATGCCTGATCAAATAATTTAGAAAATCAACTAAACATGCAGTTTGATGGGGGATTTTTGCAAGCTTTGGCATGTGACGGTGTGTCAGAATTAATGAAAGATTTATGATTTAGCTCATTTGCTTGTTTCATAAGCTGTGTGCATTGCAATCCGTCGTAAATAGAGAATGACCTACCATCATCAGCTGTAGTGAAGCTCAAAGGTCAGGCAGCCAATAAGAGTGCAGCAGGGAGCAGTAGCTGTAGAAGTGTATTTTAACAAACCTCATCAATAATTCATTATAACTGCCTGAAATGAATTCATTAATAGAGATACACCATGTCTATTATTATTGTCCTCATTATGTCTTTTTGTTTTTGAATATGGGAAGAATGCTATCAGTTCAAAAGAGCAGCACCTTTACATCAGACCCTGACTGAACTTGAGTTCTAAATTTTCCATCAGATCATTTCAGCAGCACAGACGCTGGCCTTGCATCCCAATAGTAAGATTGCCAAAGAGAACCTGGATGTGTTCTGTGAGGCCTGGGAGTCTCAGGTGTGTGACATGGCCGTCCTGCTGAAGGAGATCAATGATGTGTTTGAAGGCCGCAGAGGTAGGCTATCTCTGCTATCATGCAGCTTCTGCAAGCCTGCCATTATTTGCTTTTGTTATAGTCCAGACTGTCTTCTACACCTTTACCTGCAGCGGCTTCTATGAAAAAACACCCTGATAGCAAACTGCCATCCCTCTCTGGGACCTTCTCAACCCACATGTCAATTCCACTATGGAGCAAAAGTCTAAATATAATAGTTGACTCTGATATTCACCTGCAGCGCTTTTACAGTCTATTATACATACACAATAAAGGTTTCCTTGCTGATTTATGGTCAGAAGCCCTAAGGACCATGAGTCTTTTTTCTCTTTGTGAGATTTTATCATGTTCTGCTGCTGAGCTGTGCCACAGTGACATTTATACAGCACAGTCCACACAAGCAACATCCATTTTTCTGAAGTAACTGAAGGGGGCATACATCTATGTTGTTCTTAGTTTGAGATGGACAGCATTAGTTCAGCTAAAAAGTGTCCTGCTGCTCATGTGTCTTTTTGAGTGCTGCCTACTCCCCGGAACATTAAATACTTGAGACGTGAAGGGGTTTGCTTTTTTCAGAAGTGCACCCGAGATGTAATTTTTAATGACAGTGGTATTTGTCTCAGAGCCAGAGAGATTGAGTAGCAGGGACAGCACTGCTGGATTTTCTGTTGTGTTTGTCGTAAAGCCCAGAAGGTTTTTTTTTTTTTTTTTTTTTTTTTTTCTTTGGGTCTGTGTTTTTGAAGATTTGCCTTTCCTCCCTCACTCTTGATTTTGATTGTCTAGCTTTCAGGTTTTAAGAAGCTTATATTTTTGTTATTCTGCTTAAATGAAATGACTTTCAAGCATTTGTCTCCATCTTTCCAGGTGATAAAAGAGCATATCTCTCATTACCTAGACCAGGGGTAAGTATCAAGCATCTCGAAAAGAACTTTAGATCGCAGTGTTGAAATGTAATTAATTGAAATTTAAATCATGTTTTTGTGAAATCTGTTCTCTTTCAGAAGCACTCAGCTAATCTGAAGACTGTAAAAGCTTCAAAACTCGATGCAGAGGTACAATACAGTTACACCATTATAAAAACAGTTCTGTCCATTGCTAATAAAAGAAGAAATTAAACAGCCACCAGTTCATAATATTCAAATGACCTCTTGCAAGCTTCAACAGAAGTTCATATACATCTATAAGGACATTTCAGGCGGTTTAACTCCTTCATGTGTATCTTTTAAAGTGTATTCCTTGTTGCTCAGGAGCAGACCACCATTGCTAAGCTGGGGCTTGAGCTTCGGCTGCTTACCTCAGACGTGGACTCTGAATTGGAGCGATGGGACGAGCAGGAGCACGAATTGGTGCGGCAGTTCCAGAGCATGTCCAGCGTGGCTTACTCTATGTACCTCTTCACCAGGTAGTGAAGCAACTAGGGCTTTGTCTGTTTCAACAGGGTTTTAACCACAATGTGGATTTTTAAGGTTTATTTTACTATCGCACAGTGCACAGTGAACTTTATAGAAATTAACATTCTGTTAAGAGACTTTCTCTTGTGGAACCGATTCAGTGATCTAGATATATATGTGGCAATTCTTCGTGTAGCAAAAAATCAGATTTGCAGAACATTTCCTGAATATGAAAATATGATTCAGCTAAAACAACTTTTTATATTTAATGTTTACTTCTTTAGTTTTGTGTTGAAGCTATGAGGCTTATATACTCACTCACTCACTAATTTTCATAGCCGCTAATTAGGGTTGCTGGGGAAGCTTATATAGGTACGAGCAATTTAAGGCAAACGTTGACTTAGGCATGCAATTGGCACTTGGCTGTTGTTGGGCTATACAGTAATGGCTCTGTTAATAAGCAAATTTATCTTGGTTAATTGACAACATTGGGGTTTGGCAATGATTTAATACATTTTTGCTGAGCTATTCCTTTTACTTTCTGCTTTTTGATCTGCTGTGAAGAGGGGAAGGTCTGCTGAAAACTACGCTGGACTTGTTCCATCAAGCTGAGGTACGGCATTAAGTTTAGCTTTTCTATTCTCTATTCTCAGTGCCTCAAGGTATCGGGGTTTCAGCTCATCATTTAGAGTAAGTCTCTAGGAAAGACAGATCAATATGTTATTAAAAGCACCAGTCATCATTTGTCTCCATGATGCAGTGTCTCACCCTTTGCACTCAGTGGCTTTTATACAAACTGAGGGGAAACTGCTGAACTGGCAGTTTGTCTGTCAACCAGTGCTGGTTGTTGGCTTCCAGCCAGCTCCACAAGCTTCCCTGTTGCAGTCTCGACTGGGCTGATTCGCTTAGCTACATAATAAAAGAGATGTGCTATGTCAGAAAAGAACATCTCAGGATATGGTGTAGTCTTTAGCTGCTAACAGATCACTGTAATCCAGAATCCAGTGGTGTTCTGTTAGGTGAAGCTCTCTCTGGAATAGGACTTTCCCAAAAAAGGCTGGGAAAGCTTTTTTGTTCCTCATTCGCTTAAAGATAATAAAATCATCAAACCAAAACCATGAAAAAGTGATTAATTAAAATGCCAGTTTTTCAAAAATCATCATCCAAGACCAGAATCCATTGTCAGAGATATATATATATATATATATATATATATATATAATATATATATATATATATATAATTTTTTATATAAAAAAGAATTATATATTTATACTATATTAATTATATATTTTATATTTATATATATATATATATATATATATATATATATATATATATAAAATAATTTGTTTTTTTTTTTTTGTTTTTTTTCAGTGTAAAAAGATTTTCACTTAGAAAATTGACCTGTCAACAGAACACACTGTGTGGGCTATTAAAAATAACATTACAGCAATTATGTTTTTGTGAAACCTACAACATTTAGTTTTTGCTTTCATTCAACAGAAAAAACAGCAAGTGAAGAACGTTTAAGTTTACTGCATTTTGCAGCTGACTTCCAATTCCCGATGATGGGGACAGTCCCCCTGAAGCAATTCAGGGTTCAGGGTTTTGCTCAGGAACCCAGTGGTGGTAGTGCTAGAGCTGGGATTCGAACCTGTGACCTCTTGGGCCATTGGGAAGTATCCTACCACTAGACCACCACACACCCAAGAACCCCTGAATCATGTTTGTATGCAATGAATTTTAGTATTCCTTGCACTTAACAAGAAGTAAAACATTTTGTGTTACTCCATCTCATTTGTAAATTCAATTCTATTTGTTTTTGTCAAAAAAGGTTAGTTTGTTCTGGCTTATGACTGCTGTCGAAAAACGTTTCCTTGGGGGCCAAAACTAATTCTGAATTTATCACAGTCTTGCAGTCACACTCTACTTTTAAACTGGAACAGTTACAGGGTGCTACACATTTCAAATATAGGTTGATTAACAGATTCAACTTGCACTGTACAGATTGGAGGTATTTCAGATGCAGAAGAATCTTTTTGTGCTCTGACATTCTTGCTTCTAATGTGTATTCATAGTCAAAATCTGCTTACATTTTTTTTTTCATTATTATTTAAAAAAATATTTCTCAACTGAATATCCAGTTTAGTAAGTTAGTGCTAACATTGGTTCATAAATCTACACGCATCTCTAATTGAAGGTCCCACTCTGTATATTTTAGGTTCTTTCAGAACAGGGTCTTCAGCTGTGCTCCTTACTTCAGTCCATCTCTGTGCAGGTAAAGAACCACTACTTAGTACTCCTCACCCAAGCAACACCCTCCACCAGGGCACCCGCCTCCCTGTCTGTCTGTAATGAGTGCAATCTATCTCAGAGGCAGAGTGGTCATGCAGCTATCAGTGTTACCTAACCCTGTGTACCTCGGCCAAGACACTGGACAGTCATACATAATCACACCGCCTGGCGCCTTATCCCAGTGCCCTGTTCATTAATAACCTCCAGCATGTCCCCTCTGAAATGCAGTTTTAAACTACATAGAGTTGTAGCTCAGGAGCATATCAAATTACTGCACAACACAGCTCAATGTGTGCCTTGTAGTATAATTAGCAGTAAAGGTTCAATTAAACTTAATTAATTCTTAATTCTTTTTTTTTTTCCTTTAAACAGCCCCTGATGCAGCTTTGCATTTTCTCAGTTAGAGCATGAGAAGCATTCAGAAAAACAATGGGTTTTGTAGTTTATGTTGTCAGATATAAAGTTGAACATCCTGACTCTCTGCTGAAAGTGGTCTTTGGCTGAACGTTGTTTTTTTTTTAATAGCTGGTGGATGAGGAGAAAACGCTGGCGCTGTCCGAGATGGAGAAGCTGGCAGCCTCGTGTCAGCAGCTGCAAGTTTGTGCTAAATCACCCGTCCAAGGAAAGAGTGCCACCTTTCAGAAGGTGACATGTCATTAAGATCATTTTACAACAATAATACAACAGATTAAAATGTCCATGCCTATGACTGGATGGCTAAAAAAAGGACCTTTATTGAACTTTTAGCCTGTTTTAAGCACAGAAACTTTCATTTCAGAACTTTTTGACCTGACAAAATGGCACTATTTCGAAAGTTGTTTCTTTGCTTTGATCACGCAAAGGTCACAGCCAAAGGCTGAAGTAAATGCCGAGAGAGAGAAAAAGAGAGAGAGAGTGCACACAGTGGTGGAGCTGAAACATCGGTCTGAGAAAAACAAGCTTAATCAAAATTTTCCTGTGTGTCTCCTGTGGCCTTCTCAAGGTTTCTAGGCATATTATTTTGCGGAGAACAGCAGAGAAACCAATTATGTGTGTAAGTCTGCCTCCCCGATCGTCTGTCAAAAAGAACTCTAGATTGCTGTCTCAGGGAGGACATGATTGCTTTTCTGAAATTGAGCCCAAACAGACAGGCATGGTGTATTTGTTAAATGTGTTTTTGGGTATCTAACAGTTTTGTCTTTTGGTCTTGCTCAGGTGGACTCATCCATACAGAACACCAAAGGCATTATGACAGTTTTGGTCTCACTCCTGCCACTGTGTAATAAACTCATCAGAAAGGTGAGGTAACCTGTGGTGATATAGCATTAGCAGGGCTGATGGGCCACTTTAAATACTGCTTTGATAATAGTGATAATTGTAGTGTTACTGTTTTAATGCTGTGAATTTTTAGCAAACATATGTAATGAATTGCAGGTTGTGTGATCAATATTTATGTGGGTTTCTGCTTGGTTCTCTATCTTGGACGTTCAAAAACTCTTTAGTAAAATTGTCCAACCATAAGATGTTTATAACGGGTCGTAATAAAGAAATGGTGGTTTTGCACTTTGAAAACTAATCTTTGATTCTTTGGTTTTCTGACTCCAATCCTGAAGCCACACTCACACTGTCTTTTCTTTTCCCCTGCATATTACTGTGAAAGTGACCACTTTCATTCAACCCCTGCTTTTCACCCATACACACTGTTCGGCAGGGGGCACCCTGGGAGCAGTGATGGGGAAGGTACCTTGTGAAAGGATACTTCAGGGCAACCTACTGATCTGGGATTTGAACCCATGACCCTTCAATCCTGGGGCCAATTCCCTAAACACTAGACCACCACTGCCCCCTTAGCTGATAATGTCCGTCATATTTAATTCAGATGTGATGGAGCAGGGAATTCCTGTAACATATTTGGTGCAGTTTGCTTCTTTACGTTGGGAAATGCTATTTTAGAAAATAACTGTCAAGTCAACATCTTTTGATGTTAAAGCTGTAAATAAATAAGCCTTATATTGTACTTGGAATATTGACTGTGTACATATCCCAAGACAGAATGTCTACGTTTCAATTTGTTGGAAAATGTAAATACAATTTTGCAAGTGAGATGATGACCTTAACTATCTTTTATGCTCATCCCTCTGCCAGTGTAAATCAGAACGCAGCAGTCTTGGTTCACCGCAGCCCTGGAAAGAGCGGCAGCTCAGCACGCCAGTTAAAGAAGATGCGTTGAATGGCAAGGGCTCCAATGGGTTTGGATTCAAATCCCTGGAACAACACATGGCCAACATGACCTTCTTAGAGAGCAAGTAGCTCTGGGCCGTTTAGCTTTCCAGTAACGAGTCCTGGAGTATTATTCCCCACACATGCGCGCACACACACAGGGCACTGCAGCGAAGTCCACCACTGCATGCCCCAGTGTGTGATTTGGCCCATATATTTTGTCCTGTACAATAGCAGATAGTATCCCAGCCTCACACCTTACACAGACCCCAACAAAAATAACATACTTTGTGTCTCTTTCTCTGTGTCTCATACACACATAAACCAGTGCATGTTTTCAGGTCTGTTTCAAACCGTCTTGTGTAGTGGCTGGTGAACAAGCTACCATAAAGATTAAGTGTATAATTTATCACCACATATTGTGTTTTAACAGAACAGCGAATATGAAATGCAAATGAAAGACGCTGCAGTCATTTCAATGTAGGACACTCTCCCACTCTGTATTTAATGTATCTGCCTCATTTAAACATCAACGCTAAATATGTTCTTATGATCACCTCTTTAACTGGGCTTGCTGTCATGCTACCAGCGAATAGCTACAAGCTGACATGTCACGGACTTTACTTTTTTTAATGTGCCAAGCATTACTGTGTTTAAAGAGTGACTCCAGTGAGACATTTTCCAAAAGGTAATTGTAAAGGATCTTACTTTGGATCCACAAAGGAAGACTTTCAGATTTTCTTTGGTTTTGTTTACTTGCGAGTGACTGCTTTGTGTTGTCGGCTGCCCTGTAGGTCACTGTGATCTGTATTGTTACTTGAACCATAATGGATGTCAAGTCATGGTACGCTAACTGTAAACGGTCATAATGAAGCCTGAGTATGAAAATCAATAGATCTGACGGTGTGTACTTTAGAGCAAGTTGTTCAGACGGCACTATCCTGCGCTACTACTCATTTCTGTGCACTGCAAAGCATCATGCTTCACTTAAGATTATTAGGTGATCTAGAAAAAGCTGGAGCCCAAAATATTTCTGTTCAGGGTTGATGTGTGTAAACACACCTTTAAATGTAGATTCAAAGAGTAAGTTCGAACCTTGCGGACACCTTTCTCAAAAGTACACTCCAGTCAAACCATAAGCTTTAGAGATGATTGAGCAGCTATGAACTTGAGTGAAATTAGTTTTGGACCATTGATCCTTTTGACATTTGAATGATTGTTAACCCAAGAAAAACCTAAATATACATTATTTTTCTTAAATTACTGATGGTTGTTTCATTTATTTATGTATTTAGAAAAATAAATCTTGTGAGTGTGCACACCCAGACAGTTATAAAATATAAATAAAAAAAATGTGACCTGATTAGTCCAAATAACATCTAATGCAGTTAATGGAAAGTAGTTAAACCAATCTTTCAACACAGATTTTTATGGATTTTCACAGATTGTCCAAAAAAAAGCTTCATAACACATGAGAAAGGTGAAACAAAATGCATTCATTTGCTACAGGTTTCTCATCGAATACTCAAAAAAGGAACAAAATAGAAAATTCTACTTAGACAGTAAAAACGACCTTCCATGTGAACTTGTTCATGTCAGAGTTCACCAGGTGAGCTGTTAGTAAATTACTTGAACGTTCCTGAGAATTTTTGTAGGGCTGATCTCAACAAGGCTCTGGCTGTTCTGTAGTTCTTTTTGAAACAACGTCCTCATATTGTTCTCTAGTCAGAAGGCCGTTGGTAATAATCTTGCTCTCCTCGATTTTGGGTAGAATGACTGCTATGTATCCTTCAGTACAGGGCTGGTAAGGGATAGACACAAAATTAGACACAATAACAAGTGCAATGTAATGAAAAATATGTATAGGTTCAACCTGAAATAGGTAGTGAAGTGTGATGTAATGTTCTGAACCAAAATGAAATCTAGGCTTGTGCTGTAAACGTGAACAGCTTTTTTTTTTTTTTGACTCACGAAGAGAAACCCTGATCCATATTAAGTTACAGAGCATAGAGACTACAAAGATACGCAGGTGTAACCCCTCTTTGAAACTGCATACAGATTAAGGTTAAATGTCCTCATGCTAAGGAATTCTGGTCAAGGTTACACGTAGTCTAATCAAAGTACACAAATTCAAAGCAGGCCACATCTCAGTGCACATGTGCTGTAAAAGATGAATAAAGAAACAAAGACCAAACTTTGTGATTATCGAGTACTAAACTGAGTAGAGAAAAGGGTGAATCATTGAACCCTAGTAAGGACTGACTTCAAAGTGGTTAAGTTACTTTAAAAAAATATTTTTAAGGTTACCTTTTCCAGCAGAAGATCAGGTCGCTTGAGGATATCTTCATTGACTTCTAACAAACGTCCTCTAATACAGCTGTGAAAAATTCATAAAATTAAAAAATTTTAAATCAAACAATAAAAACCGTTAGCTAGAACTTCATCATTAAAACGTGCAAATGATGCAACATCTGTCAAGTTCATTTCTGAAGATCACTGCTCTTGGAAAAAGCCTGTAAGCCACAGTGGGTGTAAGGAAATGGGGCAAAAATACAGATATTCCTTATTTGGGTATGGCAAAAGTAAAAGTACATATTCAACTTCTTTACTCAGTAAAAAGTACAGAGTGACATTTACTCATAATATAAAAGTCAAAAATAGCCCTTTAAAAGACATTCCAACCGGCTGTGTTGAAAGCCAGCTGAACCTAACACCATATTAAAATAACTCACAGTATTAAACCATCGAAAGCTTAATTGCATGAATTGTCACTGAGAATAATGAATGCTAACTTCAGGGCTTTACTTTAATCCATGTCTTTATTATTTTCTTTTTCACGATTCAAATTGTAACGAATGTTGCACTTTGATGTGCACTGATGCACACACAGAAGAATCGCCTTTTCTTTGAGCAATTGTCCATTTTGGCTAAAATAAAGCTTCTTCTGCAAATGTAAAGAATAAAAGTTACACATATTCTGAGTTTAATTGTTGAGAGTAAAAGCAAAAAGTCAGGAATATAAATCCTTAAAGTCCAAGTACAGAACCTGAAAATTCTGCCTCAGTAACAAAATATTGAACTTTATTAATTCTCACCTTTTTGTGGAACTCACCTAAAAATAGTGTACTCCACGTTGTCTGTACATGTTATTCTACACAGTGGTGCAAACTCTGTGAGGAACTGACCACCCTATGGAAATCATTGAACAAGTTTGTTACTTTGACAGTGTTGAAACATGGCTGCAGTGTTAATGTCAGAATGCTGTGGAGCAAAAAAAACTCACTCGCTTTGATTTCCCAGATACTTTGTTGTTGAGTCGGCTGCATCCGTCACTGATCCGGTAGTTGATGCTCTTGATTTTCCTCCCGTTCTGAAGAATGGGGTGGGTCTCTGCCAGAGTGATGACACAGATTCTGCAAAGACACCAACTGTTAAAAGATTTCCCCCAAAAAAATGATGACAGAGAGATTGAAATGGTCAGAAATCTCTACCGGTTTGAATGCTGAAGAATGCAATGGTCCTCACATGGCTTTCCCTTCAGATCTAAAAATGAAATAAAATAAATGGAATAAGGCACAACAGTGAGATTTCAAAGTATGAAATCCAAAGTTTTCTACAGTGGTTAAAAGTGATGTGAAATGTCAGGTTTTAGAGAAACTGGCCGAGTCAGAATGCTCAGTGTTGCTGATGAATGTTTCTTAAAGCTGCCACACAGAGCTTACACAAGAAATAGTTACGAATACCCGGCCTAAAGCTTGAGATTGTTTTAGGGGATACTTTAACAGCACAGGATTTAGTTCTTAAACACCATTTATAGCAGTAAACGACAGTAACCAAGGAAACCTTTTCAGCTGATTCTCCACTCTTGTAAGTTCTTATAAGAACTTTTAAGACATGAGTAGGTTCATTATTTTTGGACAGTAAATAAAATATCTATATTTGCATTGTACATAATGTGATCCCAGCATACAACCACCACCATCACTGTTTAAGAGGGTGCATTTCTCGATCACAAAAATGATGGCATTAACATACACGGTCATTTGACATAATATTAAGAACTTGGCGCTCTGACTTGCCCAACTATACTTTACATATTAGATATCTAGCTGTCAGGGACAAGCATGGTGACTGTCAAAGGGGATATTACCAGGATTTACCTTAAAGAGGTAGTTTTAGACTGATGAGCTGCACCATTTCACATCTCAGAGTATGAAGAAATTGGAAAGGAGTAAAATTGCCCTTTGACATTAACAAACACTAAGTAGCCGTAAGTTTAACATTATTTCTGTTTCAGTGCGAGCAGTAACTTTCTTTTCAGCGCTACATAAAAAGGCTGATTTATTGAATAAACCGTTTCCAGTCACAGACACTG
The DNA here is from genome assembly GCA_017165825.1 of Hepsetus odoe. Lineage (NCBI taxonomy): Eukaryota > Metazoa > Chordata > Actinopteri > Characiformes > Hepsetidae > Hepsetus > Hepsetus odoe. Next base: position 10,146,905 of record CM029368.1, read on the forward strand.
AGTAGGAGGAGGATCATTAGCTAATATATTTGCTACACGAGCACTTTCTAAAGCAATTCAACGTTCATTTACAGTTTTATGGCAAACACCAAACCTTCTGACGGCGTTACCTGTTTTATACCATCGTGTATAATATCGGTCAACGACAGACGGAGATATTTTATCTGCTTCTTCCATGGCAAACACACAGCCGCTGCTTTCCAATCACCATGACGAACTACAATATCGGTCCGCCCGTAAATACTGTCCGGCTGGAAAAAAGACCCGAAAAGCTTCGTTCCATAATTAAAGCAATTTGTAATCGCAAACTTTTTTTTTTTTTTTTACAGAAAAATATTACTTGATTTTTTTATAATCAAGAAATTAGTTCTAATGGTCGCCAGTAAAAAGTATAATTGAAGTACTGCATCGCACGTGTCTCAACCTTTTTCTACTGTTTCAGTTTGAACTTGTTTTGCTACTTATAGCCATTTATATACTGTTTTGTTCGAGTTATTACTGATAGTTTCTTTCAGCGCTAATCGATTGCATTTTTATCTACCACTTTTTGATTATTCTATATACCGTTGTTAAATTGTACTTATTTATTTTATTCACGTTACCGTGTGCGGTAGTTAGCAACCTAATCGGAGTGTGCGATGTAAATAAGATCTTCGGCAATATTTTAATTCGCCTCTAAAAAGATGAGTCACACTAAATGTTCTCCGGCTGCTGTTGGGCGGGCAGGAGAGGAAACATGGCGGCCTCCGTGCTGCAGACATGCCACACAGCCTGCTGCGCGAACAGGACTCCGCACGTTCTCTCCTGGAGCCGGAGGGGTTTCATCGCTTTTGGGAGCTGCAGTTCAGTTGCCCTTTATGATCCACAGGTAACCTCCGTGCAGGGTCGTGTCATCCAAAGCTCCCACTCTCTGACAGTTGTGTTTTTTAAGATTCAGGGTTTACTCTCCTGTGTTAAGTTCAGACACCGTGGATACCTTTAAAAAGAGTCTATTTAGAGACTAGAGGGCATCGAGATTTCCAAAGCTGGAGCTCTGCTGTTCAGGAGACACAGAAAGCGTTAATCTGAGGTGAACGTGAAAGTGACAACCCTTGTCATTGCGAGGTCACAGCACAGCACAGCACACAGTGAACCACAACGAAATTGGACCTCTGCATTTAACCCATGCACTCAAGCACCGTGCAGCAGTGGGCAGCTATTGAAAGTGCCCGGGGAGCAGTGACAGTGACGGTACCTTGCTCAAGGGTACCTCAGGGCAACCTACTGGTGAGGGAATCGAACCCACAATCTTCCGATGCAGGAAAACTCCCTCACCACTAGGTCACCGCTGCTGGTTTATTTTCTTTTAAAGATTAAAATACAGAGGCAGGTTTAATACCATCCAGAGGCTTCTGATCATTAGTCACATATTCTGCTGATGTCATGGTCGTCAGTCAGTTCCTTTGGCTTTAAAATGTTACTAATGGACTGTGTGCAGCTTTAATACAGTGCTTAGCTGAATATGAATCTGAAGTACGATGGGGTTCATCAGTAAATGTTATGAGAGAGGAGGGACCATATCAGAAGCTTCACACCGACTCCGTCATGTGTACCTAGAAGTTCTGTGCTTTCTCACAGACGGTGGAACAGATCCTCCACATACAGTGTAAAACACCGTGTGCACATTTATTAAGCAGGTGAGCACCACGAGGATTCATTTTAATCCTGAACAAATCCGGTGCTCTCAGTCAATCCCAAATGTTAAAACCCTGAAACCTGAATGTTTTACAAAGGAAAGGTGCTCCACTGAGCACGTTCACACTCTTGCGTGTACAGATTATTTGGGCACACATATGCACAACTAGTGTGCAGAATTATTACACAACTTTCATTACACAGTGAAAAAAACAAAATCCCCATCTCTCTTGTTAATTTTCATCTGTTAAAATGAGAAAATCAAACAAATCAACATGTACAAATAAACATGACATTGAAAACAAACAAAACAAAAACAAAACTACTCTGTGACCAATAATGCCACCCTTTTCTATAGCAGTCATAATCCTTCCATTCATGGAGTCTGTCAGTTTCTTGATGATCAACTTTTTGTGCGTCAGCAACCTCAGCCTCCCAGACTCTGTTCAGAGAGGTGGACTGATTTCCTTCCCCATAAAAATCTTCCATTTTAGAAGAGCCCACAAGTTCTCAATAGGGTTAAGATCAGGTGAGGAAGGGGGCCATGACATTATTTTATCTTTAAGGTCTTTACTGGCCACGCAGTGGAGAACTCCTTGCATGTGATGGAGCATCGTCCTGCATAAAGATCATGGTCTTCTTGAGAGACTCAGACTTTCCTGAACCACTGCTTGAAGAAGGTGTCTAAAAAACTGGCAGAAGGTTTGGGAGCTGATTTTGAGTCCATCTTCGACCAGAAAAGGTCAAACTAGCTCATCTTTTAATACCACCAGCCCACACCAGTACTGCACCTCCAGTGCTGCTAGAAGAAGAAGAGGAAAAAAAAAAAGCTGTGTAGCAATTATGCGCACCTTTTATACAGGGTGTTGATCTCCTTAGGCCACACCCTCCCTCATTACACAAATGCACATCACCTGATCTGCTTAAATCCAATTAGCTTTCAGGTTTATACGGGTTGGAGTTGGAATATATGTATAAAAATGATGATCTGGTCAAAATTCTCACTTGCCTAATAATTGTGCACACAGTGTCGAACAGAATAAGACTGAAGGACGTCTAAGGTTAAAAGCACAGCTTATGAGCTGTTAGTGGTTCATGGCAGTAGGTCAAAGTGTCGAGGGAAATTGACCTGCTAGAGCATAAAAATGTGGGTGAATGCAGTTACAGTACCTTGACCGATAGTTCAGAGCATCGGAATATAATAATACTTTAATAATACTGATTATTAAAGGTTTTTTGTTGCTTTAATTATCTCACAAAATCTTGTTGTGGATCTAATGGTATGGAGTGCTTTACCTAAAAGATAGGAAGGAGAAAAGTCCTACTGCAGGATAACTTGGGTCCCTCACTATGCAGCCTGCTGTTTTGAGGCAGCGTATGGTGTAAATGTACTGGTTTGGTGGAAGATGTGTTAGATGTGATAGTTGTTTAGAAAAAGCCAAAATTGGCATTTAATCTGTAGATTTTCAGCAGATTCACTGTATGATTATTGATTGTGGGCCTTCTGTTATCATGCAGATTGTTATGAGCTGGTCGCCGCATGGTTGATTATTAACACACTAGGATTGGATCTGGGGTCAGAAAACAGTCTTGATGAAGAGCTGGAGGATGGCATTATTTGTGCAGGGCAAAAGACTATAACAATTGAAATAATTGGCTAATTTACATTTTATAATCATATCTTAGCTCATGACGGCTTTCGCTGTTCATCTCATGGCAAATTTTAAATAAAAATAAAAAAAGAACATTTAAATGGTTGTAGTAGTGACTCTTATTTTGTCTCGTACATCACAGCATAATTGTCCGCATAATTATTGTGTACCTTTTTTAAACCACCCATAAGAGCCAATTCATATCTTTGTATAACTGTTTTAAGGAAAGCTCACAGGAATTAGCTGGCTTAGGTGTGACGTGTGGAATCCGGATTGAGATGATTAAGCATTGAATGTAGTTAGAAATATCACTTGCTCTGTATGTAAAAAAAGTATTTCAAATTTTTTTGATCTTGTTAATTTTCTTCTCCAGGATCTAAAGATCGTTGAGCTACTGAATAAGCATACTGGGAGGGTCAATGCTGTCCGATGGGTTCGTAGAGGAGACTGTGGTAAGAAATATTTTTCTCTGATGAGTCCATAGATCTCTGATGTTGATCTTACCTACGTTAACCCTTTAAAAACCATGATCAAAAGATGGTTATGCTGAAATTAAAAAAAATTAATAAAAGAAAAACTATTCAGAAAAAAAATGGGCAGTTAATGGGTTAAGCACCGCAACTTCGCTGATTTTCTGATTTTCTTAACAAGCTTCTGTTCTGTGACGTGTCCCTTTGTCTGATCTTATGCCATCAATGCAACTATTTATAGGTCCAGAAACACAGCTGGTGTCTGGAGGGTCTGATAATGCTGTTATTGTGTGGGAGGAGCGCGATGACAAGGTTTATTTCATTTGCATTTTCTTCCCTTTGAACCGTGTAGATAATTCACATTTTGAATCTTATTTTAATTTGTAATTGTAGTGTTTTTTTCATGTTATGATCAGCTATGGTGGGATTATTTCAGTATACTACAAACATATAACATCTAAAAATAATTAACATTTCAAACAGTCAAAAATACCCTCTTCTTCAATAGTCTTCCTGGGGTCTCTCGCTGACTACAGTCGCTGATTAAGACCAGTCATCTCAATGCCCCCGATCTATATTTATATCTTATTTGCTCTGTTTTATAAGGTCATAAAGACATACTACTTTGCAGTCTTCAGTTTTGATAAAAAGGTTTATTTTTCCAACTCAAACAAGTCTGTACAGTCAAAGAGTCTCTTTAGAATCAAGACATTTTGACCCAAAACACAAAGCATGCAGTGATACTGAGGAGCTTGCGTTTGTACAGTATAGCACTGCTTGGGACAAATATAGCATTCCTGCTAATTTTATGAACTTGTGGTCCAGTTTACAGCTTCTGCAGTTTGTTCGGGCCACTCGGGTCCGGTGTGTGCAGTGGACGCTTTGTGTCTTCCCTCTGGTCAAATCCTGCTGGCCTCTGCATCATCAGACTCTACGGTCAAAATTTGGACACACATCAGTGGAAAAGGTGAATGTTTGCTGGGGTTAGTTATTTAATCATTTATAAAGATGATCCCTTATATCAGTTGTCTTAAATTTCCAGTGCTGTTTTTAGCCTGACATCTGCTGGTCATTTTTGAAAAGGGAAAAGCAGAGCTGAATTCATAAACACTGGCAGGCAGGTGTGCAGTGATCAGAAAAACTCAAACTAGCTCATTAATGTGGTCTTGAGTTTGGATGCGTATGTGCACAAGGAGGGAGGGCTAATGTTGTCCCTGTCCCTTGTTAATTTTGACCTCACATGACCTTATAATCTATTTCAAATCATTTCAATGGCATTCATGTTAAAAAAAAAAAAAAAAAAAAAAATTCTTGCATTTGGCAATTGACATGCATTAATAATTTTCATCCTCTAGGCAAAGCAGATAGGTTATTATTTTACCTGTTGCTTATGTCTGCTTTCCTCCAATAATTAAAGAGATTGTCTCCAGTAATTCTGACATGTTTGCTCAGAGTTCATGTAAATCTAACGGGAGATTGGAAGGGCACATTATTTGTTCTTTGTTCACCCTCTCTCTGTCCAGAAGGGAAGATGAGTGATTTTCTGCGACAGTTTTGGAAGGTGTGTGTCTGTGTCTGTGTCTGTCTGCGGGTAGCATGTCTGTGGTTTGAAGGTTTAAAGACAGAGACGAGTGTGCTAATGCACTCTGTCTGCCTGTAGGGACAGGAAACTGTGGGTATTAAACATCTTTGACAGGCTTCCCTTTGGTGTAAGTTCTAAACAGTGCCCACTGTTCCTTTCATTCAGATAGCCTTTTTGATCTATTGATTAATGGATTACTTTGTACAACATGAACAAACCACAGTAATGTAATCCTAGGAAAAAAAGTAATTTTTTGATAGAATACATTAATATCTATCATAATAAGCATTTGCACAAATGAGCATGGAGACGGGCCGTGTAAAATACTGTCACAGTCGATGTCAGGACCGTGTCTGACAAGGATGAATAGGGTGAAGACTGAATTCAAGATCTAGAGGCCAGTAAGCATAATTAGCCTTAAAAACCACATGATGTGTATTTGCTTTAAGGCCTCAGAGTGTGGTTTAGTCATGCTGACTGAAATTTTGCAATATTGCTGCAGTATTTATCAGCAGTATTGAAAGTATAGAAGGAAACAGAAGAGAGGAATTGAAGCTTTGTGGAAATGAGCTGCTCCTAGTTGAAGTGATTAATGATTTGTAGATTAATAAAGCAGCTCTGATAGTCTGTTTAAAATTTATTTTTCCACAGTGTTTGGAGCAAATGTGTAATAAAATATGCAACTTATGGAATAATGGTGCACATCAATACGATATTATTTTTATTATTATGACATAAGGTATACCATGTGGAGCAACATTTGCACAGGCCATACACCTTGAAAATAAACAACGTATTAATCGAATCCTCCAAAAAATTGACAAGGGCCGCTCAGCCTTTTGCAGACAATTGATTAGCGAATGCTGATCACCTGTAGGTCTGGTCAAGACTGGTGACTGGCAACCCAACAGCCAAGAAAAATGTCACCTTTATTTAAACTCTGAGATGTGTGTTGGTTGTCTGGAACAAGCCTGCATGTATGCTGAATGCCTTTGAACAAACTTTTTTTTTATAATAATCTTTTTTTAAATTAATGATGGATGAGTAGCTCAATTCTTTCTCATACTGTGTTTATGATTTTTGTTAGCTGAATGCCTCCAGAGCATATCTTTTGGGAGTGGCTTCATGATGGATGTCTCCTTAGCACTGTTGCCAGGTAGCGAAGGTAAGCTTTGTGTGCTGCTGTATTGCTTTCCTCTTCATGCCATTTGTTTCTGTTGCCTCTGTGTGATTGATTGTCATGTTAAAATCTCTCTGCTTCAGCACTGTAATGGGGAACCATTATGCAGACCTAACAATGTATGTAGTGTGCAGTACGCAGAATATGCATTTGCAATGTCTTTTGCTTACACACAGGCATTTGTCTGTCATATGCCTTTGCTGTGCGTATATGGAGTGTAACAGGTTTCCATTGTTCATGTAGTGCCTGTCCTGGCCTGCGGGGGAGATGACAGTAAAGTCTATCTGTATGTGAAGCTCAATGGACAGGTATGGAAGAGTTTTTGTGAATGTCACACCTGTAGAATGTTTGGCAGCTTCAGTAATTCAGAATTATATGTCATCCTAGATTAATAATCTTGTTCAGTTTTGAATTGAAAAGCGATTATGTGGATTTTTAATTTCTTTTTTGCGGTCTATTATGCTGTTTCACTCTAATCACTGTAATCTGTCCGCTGCATCTGCAGCCAATGGTCCTTATAATTATCTGTAAACATTTTATGTTTTGCTGTTAGAAAAAAGAGCAAACTTCTTTTTACTTGCAAAACACTTGAATTAAAAGCTGTTTGGGGGAAAAAACCTGAGTATTCCGTTAAGCGGCTCACTGTGTTTTTCAGTTTCAGAAGGTACTCACACTTCAAGGCCATGAAGACTGGGTTCGCAGTTTGGAATGGACAGTCAGCAGTAAGATTTTTCAACTCTGTAGGGGGAAATGAATGTATTGTACTAATACATGTAATATGTTGTTTGATTTTTAGTTACATTTCCACAGTGAGTTATTGCTTTAACAATCTACTAAACGATTGATTATTCTAACTACTGTTTAACAGGACTAACCTTCTCAAACTAAGTCAGAAGGTAAAAGTGTCGCACTGTACTCAGACCGCTGTGAATATGAAATTCTTCACCCTAAGGGGACTCTATCCAAATTGATTTCACTTTAGTGTGTCTTCATAATGCATGATGCAAGCACTTCCTGCTAACTAAAGACGCCATGCTCTGCAGGACTGATATACTGAAATGGCTAAAGCAGGTTGTGTGTGCGTGTGTATGTGCACGTGTGTGTGTTCAGGTGGGGAGCTTCTTTTGGCCAGTTGTTCTCAGGACTGTCTTATCAGAGTGTGGAGGCTGGTGGTTAAGACTGCTCCACAACCAGACATGCCTGCTGAAGGAGTTATCAGGATGAAGGAGGATGTGTTTGAGGTGAAGGGAAATGGTGAGCCAGGTTCTTTTTCACTTTTTTAAAGCCGTTATTCAGACAACCAATACAAAGTCTTGCACCTCAACAATATTGCAGTTATTTTGCATTATTTCCCATCTAGAGGCTTTGTAATAAAGTCCTTTCCATCTCCATTAAATAACTGATGTAGCGCTGCAAACTGAGTGCTAATCTTGGCTCATGCGTTCATCCTTAGTCCTTGCACCAGATATACAGAAGAAACAGTTGTCAATGCATCAGAGTTAAAACTAGGCTCCCTCATGGGCCCTCTCTGATTCTGTGTTTGTGAAATGACCAAGCAAAAGTGAATGACAGAAACAATTAAGTTTGGAAGCTCGCTCAGCTGTCTGCATATTCTCTGGCCATTTGTTTAGTCTCTCAGCTGTGCCAGCAGTTAAATGAATGAGAACTTTATTTTGCTAAGGTATTGCCATTTATGAGCTGGTTATTTTTTAGTGAATTGTGGAAACAGTGGGGATGTTTATGACATCCACATCCAAACTATTATTAGATAGATTGCTTCTTTTAAGTGGTGTTTAAGCCCTGTGTTATTATGTTTTTTTCATGAAGACTTGGCTGGACGTTTAGAGTAAAAGGCAGTATTAGTATCATACACATTGTACATTTTTTACTCTTTGTTCCTTGGTTTATTATTTCTTAAGAGTTATGTAGTAGCATCATAAAAATCAGCACCAAGTTGATCTTGGGTTATTAGAGCGATAAATGGAAGATCCACTGTCAGGTATGGCGTTAGAGTTACCATCTTTCAGCGTTATGGTTTTAGTGAATATATATGCAGTTTCTGGGCCACTGTTATCACCTGACAACCCTGTGTTCCTTTCCAGCAGTGTATGCTGTGGCTCTTGAGACCGTATTAGCTGGCCATGAGAATTGGGTGTATGGCATCCACTGGCAGCCACCCATTTGCAAAGGTATAAACACATGCTTTCCCAACAACTGGTCAAATATGATTTAAAATTTTTTTTTTTTAATTTCTTTTTCCGTTTCACCATTTTTGCTATTTGTCTCCCCCTGCAGGGGACTTGGTGAAACAGCCTCTAAGTCTGCTCTCTGCCTCCATGGACAAGACCATGATACTGTGGGGACCAGAGGAGGGGTCAGGTGTTTGGGTGGAGAAGGTCAGTCCAGGGGTTTAACAGCCCATCTCTCCAGGTGTTCTTTCTCTTACTGAATCATGAACTGTGTGAGGTATGACTCTACCCCTTTGATCCAGGTTGCAATTACAGACTCAATGTAAAGCCCAAACTGTATTTAGGGCTTTCTGTTCTTAAATGCTCTCTTATTATACAGAACAGTGCACATTTCCTAAACACTTCAGTGCGTCACAAAATCTCAGTTGAGTTTAATTAGTTTGGATTCATTCAGAATCATAAATACTAATATGCAAATTTGACCTGAGAGATTATTTAGGCAGTACTGGAATTTAGACAGTGCAAAAAGCATTTATATTTTAGAATTTTAAAATAGCTTGAGAATTTGAACTAGGCCTGCATGAGTAATTAAATGAATATCCTTGAATCTTTTTTTTTTTCTGATTTCAGAATATTGATGTAACTGCCATTTACAGACTAATGCAATAATTGCAAAAAATCTTACTTTCCTTTTACCCTTGAATTTTATTTTGAATTAAAATTTTAACATTAAACACTGACTATGTTCATATTAATGAATATAAAAAGAGTTTCGGAGTTTTTAAAAAGCTGTCTGAAAAAATGTTCTTTTTAAATTAAAAAAAAATAATAATAATTTAAAGATGTCTGTGCCTGGCATATACCAGTAGTTATAATAAACCCAGCCCAGTTCCAGTCCTTTACACATTAATACACATTATCCTACACTTGCCGCATTAAGTCACATTTTAAGAAGCTGACCGAGCGACCAAATTTTCTGTAGTTGAGAACAGATTTAAAGTGGAAAATTCAAGCGTGTAATATCTGCAGTGTCAGTGTTTCAACTGTGTCTAAACTAGCTGCCTTTTGCTGATCAATGGCCACGAAAATGTGAGTATGCTGTGATTGCTCCAGGAGTCTGTTTGATGTGCTTGCTGCAAGCTACATATCACTGAAAGCATATTCTTCACACAGTCACACACAAGTTATGTGAAAACTAAGCCAGTTTGAAAATGTTCTACTTTATCAGCAGCTTTATCACTGCAGAAACAACATGATGACAAAAATAAGTGCAACAAGTGTAGAACGTGAGAGTAATATGAAATGTTTATAACATTACATTTACATCATTTGGCAGCTGCTCTTATCCAGAGTGATGCACACAAGTGCTTCACAGTTAAGACAAACTTTTTTACTTTAATGGTAATCAAATCAGAGCAGCATAATCTTGCATAGACTGTGCAGCTGGAACATGTATAGGAGCACAAATAGCAAATTAGACTCGAAGACTGGTACTCACCACATTAAATAAAAGATGTATCTGTACTAATGAAGAGTCAATACAGTTAATCTACCTTCTGATGAAGGGTTTGAGGAGAGCACAACTGTTGCACAAGTTATCCTAGCATTGGTCAGTAGGTACTAAACAATGTATATTAGGAACACAATTTTGGGATTGCGCTGATTCTGCTGTCCGTCCATCGCGATTCAGCTCTTTTCAAAGTTGCTCGTGTTGTTACGCTTTGCATTGCTTTTGTTTTTTTGCATCCAAAAACTGAACATGCTGGTTAATATATCCAACTCTTTGACAAGTGCCATTAAGATCAGCGTTGCATCAGTTGCCAGTGGCTTTAATATTATGCTTTATATGTGTGTATCAAGGCTGTTAAACATTTGGTGTGGTTAATATAGACTACTTAGCATTACTAAGTATTGTGTGTTATGTGGTGATTTTACTCTTTACTATATTGTATTAAAAACAATTAAGAAACATTGAATCTGAAGTTAAAGTTCAAACCTGATGCAGTGTTTAGTGATCAAGAGCTTGGTTGTAGGTATATTTCTCTACGCTCTTTTCTGGAACAATTTCAGACAGACCAGCTGGACAGCTCTAACCCTTCAATGGGTTTATTGTGCTTGCTCTCTCTCCTTTCCCTGCGTCCTCTGGCTCTCCTCTCTGCCAGACGTGAAGCCCCTCTGAGTCCACAGCTGGAAAAGCAGTCAGTAGGAGTGTATTCTAGAGCCAAAGCCAGATCATCTGCTGTGCTCCGCCCTCTCTGTCAGCCAGAGAACATCTGTTTGTTCTTCTCGTCCTCTTGAAACGGCACTCCACGTGTAGGAAAGGTTGGAGGAGCAAGGTCTTCTCCACCTGGCTGCAAGCTGATGACAGTGATGGGAGCTGTCTCCCTGCAGCAGAACAAAGAGACCTGAGATAACCTCGTGGAGCAGACTGGTCTTACGCTTCAGTCGTAACAAGGCTTTTTGATTGGCGTCCCAGCAGCAGATAACAGGCATGACTCCATGGGTGATCAATAAGTGTGGCTACCCTTTGATCTCGCAGCTTAGCGGAGCTCAGATCAGCACTGTCTCTAGAAGTTTCTTTTTCTGACACATGGTGTCTAGATATGAGTTGCAGCTGCCTCACGTGCGTCACTGTACCTGGGCTCATCCAATTAAAATGGATGGGCCCAGAATAGCATGCGTTACAGGAACAGTTGTAAAAGAGAATGGAATTGTTTTTCTTTCTTTTCTGCTTGGTGTATTGGGGAATCTTTGCATGATTAAAAAAAATTTTTTTTTTTTTTTTGGTCTATGCTGCATTTATGCAAATGCATTCAGAGTGCCCTCTGTATTTTGCCGTAAAAGGGCATATTATATGAAGTGGGTCATGAACAGGCTTATCAGACATGTCTCAGGGCCTTTGAACTGACAGGTTCCCTGCCTCCAAAGGATGCAGGTGTCTTTTTCTGCACACTTTCCATCATTTCCTACCTCCAGCCACCCATTCTCCACAATTTCATACTGAGTTTATGCTTAAAGCTTAAAAGCTGAGATTATGTTATAGCTGTCTTCTTATGCAGTATCTTCTGACAAAAGGCTAGAATTAGTGAAAGCTGTGCATCTAAAAGTTCTACTAGAACAGACTGGCTTAAAAAGGCAAAATACTTAAGGCCTACATCATAGTAACTTCACTTTGAGGGACATCCTCATTAACATATCCAGGGTCATCTAAAATTGAGCCTTACATTTACGGCATTTATAAGACGCTTCCATGTTCTAATTACAGGGACAGTTCCTCTGGAGCAGCTCAGGGTTAAGGGTCTTGCTCAGGGACCCAGTGGTGGTAGTGCTAGAGGTGGGATTCGAACCTGGGACCTCTTGAGCCATAGGTCCATAGGCAAGTACCCACCACTAGACCACTGCCACACTGTTCTTCTTGAAGGGCTGTGACACTAAGCAGCAAATGACCAGCATCAATGTGGCTAATTAACGCATTTAAAAAAGGAGAGGCTCCTCCATAATGATTAGTCTTAATTGGTTGGATTTAGTGGAGAGCTGGCTAGCAGTGGGGTGGCTAGATGGACTGCTGGGTAAAATACACCCTGATAATAAGTCAGGCTATCAGTTAGGGCAGTGGTTTGGTATGGCGAGACCATAATGGGGTCGTTCCAGCTCTGAACCATTAGCATCATGCTAATGCATTATTAGCCCTGATGAATCCGAGCAGAGAGGGGATGAGTGGCTGGTATGGACCCTCAGTGCTTTAGTAAGACAGGATCGAGCTCAGATAAGTCTTTTAGGTTACATCGGCTAATCGTCTGTTGTGGGCTGACAATCAAATTGAAGAAATTAGCTGACAGTAGGGTTGAAAAATGATCATTTTAAAGAGAGCAGTTTTAAATAAGTTATGCTTGATAATACCAATAATTTACTAAATTATTTCTAATTGACAAAATATAGTCCATATTATCTTCCACATTGTGGCAGGATATGGCAAGAAGTAAAAGGGTACTCTTGAACTACCTGATGGTTAGTTAGACTTAAATAAACTATGTACCAACTGGACAATCAAGCCTGGGATATACTGGTCTTCTGGACTGGCATGTATTAATTTAGATAAGTAGTCCCAGAAAGGCTTAATAGAAGTGATTACTGGGACTTAATTCATGGAAAGTCGCAATGTTGGTGAGAAAAATCTCAAGCGGGTATTTTCACCAAAAAAAGCTTCCCCGGAAGAGCTTCATTGACAGATTAGTGTCAGGATTCTGTTTCTTTAGACATGTGTCACAATTGTACACTGACACATGTCTAAAAATCCAGCAAAACATTATAAGCAAGGGCATCTTGCACCAGGGATCCATTCTGTTGTTCCCTCCATAAACAAGGCTGATTACACATTTTGCTTGCAGGAGCTGGGCTTGATATATGAGCAGCAATGTGGACGGAATTCAAAATCAATCTGGTTAATGTTGCGTTGCTCTCTCCACAATGGCTTGCAGAGGTCCGTGCCACTCAAAGTGAAAGGCACACTTTATCGTCGTCATTAGTTCCGCCATGTCTCTCAGCAAGATGGGCCTGTGAAGGGCATGTTGCATGAGCCTCTGCTGGTGCTAAAGAGCGCCAGAATGCCCACTGCAGATATCGCGTGAGATCCTGTATGTCTGCAAAGAAATAATCATCTTAAAGGTTAGTCACGTCCTCGGCGCTCCGAGTGTTTCATAATCTTTGTGACTAGTTGAAGTAGGCCTTTTCAAACATGCTCAGCAAACGGTGGACACATCTGCAGTGCTGTCACATGGCTTTGAATTTACAGCGTTCCTGTTTTCATAAACCCTGTGCTCGGCATTTTAATGGACCATGTGGCCGTGGGACAACTGACCATGAGAAGCGTCTCAGTGGCATTTCCAGGACTGCATTAATGTCCCGTCTCCTCCTCAAGGTCAGAAAAGGGTTCAGTTTTAGTGCCTGCAGATGGGGAGCCTACTCAGTGTCATGGTGGGTGGCAAGAAAACAAAAGCTCAAGCCATATCTTTGAAGGATCTAATTTGATTATGTAACGTCTACATATGCAAGCCCCTTTTATCTTTTGTGTCTAGAATTGTTGCCAAATGCAAATGATCTCAATCAGTCTGCATTATTCCTTGCTTGTACACTGCCATAAATACATGCGGAGCCAGGTTAGCCCTGATGGCATAATCATGACTAATTATCTTGTTTTATATGATTTTCGTGCCTGCTTCACAGCACGACTGGCTTCCTCCATTAATGTGAGACACTCAAGCGGTATTAAGCCTGTTAGACACGGGCCAGACAGAGGGCACACTGTTCTTTTTGTTTTACAATTTGCCAGGGAAATGAAGACAGCCCTTTGGTATTCATAGTCCTGTCAGGTCAAGGGAATTTAGCCTGTACTCTAATTCGTCCTACATGTAAGCAAGGCAATTTTCTCTGTAGTCTTACTTGTTTTGAGGCCTCCATTTGTTTTACTGTGACATTGTTCTCTGTGACTGCATTTACTTATTTGAACACTTTTTTTTTTTTTTTCCCCCTTTTTTGTGTCTCCTCCTTAATAGCCTCTGCTTTGCATAATTCCTGCTTTGGCCTGTCTGTTTGATTTATTTGGGGACCTGCATGTGCACTTTGTAATGTTGCTTAATAATAGATGGCTAAACTAAGATAGAGCACAGCTGCAGACTCCTATTGGTCAGGATTCATGGCCAGCAATTAGTGGCCTCTGCGACCAGCAAATTCATGAGGGGCAGCAAGACTGACGCATTTCTGCGACTCCTCCACTCTTTCCCATTTACTGTCAAGCAAAGCACACTGCCGAGTGGCACTCTGCTTCGTTAATTGGCATTCAGTAGAAGTAGCTTCACAGAATCTTGGAATCATTTTTCTTTGATAGAGTTTTGCTTCAAGCCTGTTTTTCACCCATCATAACTCTGAAAATGAACTTGTAAGATGCCCACTTGAAATGAGATAGACCTGAAAGATTTTACTGTTTATCGACTTTCCAAACACTCTAGGAAATTGGCCTCAAAAGGGCTTGCAATCTAGCTGTTAGTAAGAGTTACAGGCAAGATGGTACTAAACAGTGATGTCTGCCTCAATTTGTGAACTCTGAAAATCATCACTTAAAAGTAACATCACTGTGACCTTATTTCCAGGTGCGTGTTGGTGAGGTGGGAGGAAACACACTAGGCTTCTTTGGCTGTCAGATGAGTCCTGATGGCGCAAAGATTCTTGCTCATTCTTTCCATGGGGCGTTGCATCTGTGGCACAGAGATCAGACCCAGCAGGTAGGTCCCAGACCAGGAGAATTCAAGTGCCTTACTTTATTTTCTAATGTTTGATGAATGCAAAAGTAATATGAAACCCAAACAGAACAAGATTAGAGTGTTGGAGTGGGTGTGTTTGGGTTGAAAGTATGCAGACTTGAGTTGCTGTATCTTGTGCAGGGAGAGTGGAGCCCAGGTGTGGTAGTGTCAGGACATTTTAATGCAGTACAGGACCTGAGCTGGGATCCAGAGGGGGAGTTTCTCCTAACCGTCAGCTCAGACCAGACCACCAGGCTGTTCATGCCATGGAGAAGGAAAGACTGCTCACAGGTTTCAGATCTTAATTCTCTCCTGGGAAACAAACACATACTTAAAAAAAAAAAAAAAAAAAAAAAAAAAAAAGATGTATTTTGCATATTTGGTGTTGAATGGCCATACTTTGCTTTGTTTATCCTTTTATCCGTTTTTATACCTGGTTTTATCTGGTTTGTTAAAATGTACCACACCCTTTAAACCATATAAATCTTTTAAAAAGCAATTCACTATTTTAAATGTACGTAAATAAAAATGTGTATTTATTTGTAGAAAAATAATTTATTCATTCATCATCACAACGGCTTTTCCTGATTAGGTGGTATTGGAGCCTTTTCTAATACATAGGGTGACAAACAGAAAAGTTGCTAGGACTGGTTGCTAGTCTATCACAGGGCAAACACACAGACACACACACAGTCACACCTAGGGGACAATTTATGATCTCCAGTCCACCTGACATGCTTGTATTTGGACAGTGGGTGGAAAAGAGCACCCAGAGTAAACCTGCACAGACACAGGGAGAACATTCAAACTCTCCACAAAACTGACTGCCCTGACTGCCCTGTCTGGGAAAGCTGCCCACTGCATCACCATGTCGCCCCAAAATAGATCAGCAAAACATAAACATTTCCTACAATTTTCAAAACATTAAGAAGGTTTATGGTAGTAATGCTGATGCAGCTATACTGTCACACAATGTTACCCAAATTACTAAAGCTGCAGTTTGTTTTTCATGCGCCTCATATCTTTGATTTCATGGCACTATATTGCTGCAGTGGCCTAGTGGTTAGAGACTAGACCCCAGGTTCTGAAGGTTGTGGGTTCAAATCCCAAATCAAATCCCAGTAGGTTGCCTTGAGGTACCCTTGAGCAAGCTACTGTCCCCTTCACTGCTCCCTGGGTACTTTAAATAACCGCCCTCCCTGCTAAATGTGTACCGTGGGGAAAAGCAGTAGAAGCATTTCATTGTTTCACTGTGTGCTGGGCTGTGCTGAGCTTCACTATGACAGTTAGTCACTTTCACTTACCACATTGTTCACTCATGTTTTATTTGGTGTTTGTGTGGCTGTTTTAGCTCGTGTTCTTCTTAGCTTAAATTAAAGGTTGCTGTGCTCTCCTGTCATATTTGATGTGCTATCTAGATGGTCTAACACAACACACTGTGTATGTAGGTCACCTGGCATGAGATCTCTAGGCCTCAGATCCACGGCTATGACATGCAGTGTTTAGCCATGGTGGGACGATTCCAGTTTGTCTCTGGAGCAGATGAGAAGGTGCTGCGCGTGTTCAGGGCCCCACGCAACTTTGTGGAGAACTTTGCCAACATGGCAGGCACCTCTCTAGAGAAACTCTTGGCTTCTACTGTAAGTGTTCATAATCTTCTATTCTTGGAAACATAATTATGCCACGTAGATCCTCAGCATTAATTACACTTTCTCTCTCAGTCTTGCAGCATGGGTTCTTTAGCTTACTTGTCTCATGTTTAAATATTGCACACCTTAATTAAGATTCCATTCAGTTTCCTGTGATCAAGTTGTAAAACAGATGTAATGGCAGTGACTTGGATGATAATAAGAACCATTGCTTAAACACAGGGATAACACACATTTTGGCTTTTCTTGTGTCTCCATGACAGGAAGCAGCAGGTTTACCAGAGGGAGCCAGCACACCTGCTCTTGGCCTTTCCAATAAGGCTGTGTTTCAAGGTTGGTACCTTTTTTGGGGGCTTTAGTTGCAAAGATAGGAGTATACTCTTGAATTTGTTTTTTTGATTAACAGGTGAAATTGCGAATCAGAACACCCAGGAGGAAAGGGAGAATTGCAGCAGTGTGTCTGACCAGTATAAGGAGTCCCACTTTCACCCTCTGTGCCTAACAGGTGAACACAAACTAACTAGTATAGAGTCTGAGAACAGCTTCTATCATTAAGTTTGCCACTGAACTGTTACTTGCTTAAAGCACCTTTTAGTTTCTTTGGTTTTGTTTGTTTTTTCTTTTTGTGTGTGTGTGTGTGTGTGTGATGTCAGAAACCACTTAAGCAGGACTATTTGAGATTGCTAAGCTTCATGAGTCTTGGTTGCCTTATTGCAATAATATCTAAACTGCACTACTGGCCATTAGCACACATTCAATACTAAAGCAGCCTTGGCTAAACAATTACTCTTAGAATAATGGTTATTCTAAATGACTGCTTTAATCATAAGGATACCTATAGGTTAGAATGTGAAACACTTTAAACAGCTATTACCCTGCTCTGTATTTATAAAACTGGTTTTACTTAGGGAAGCCTTGTCTCCAGTAAACCATTCAATCTGCCTTGCTAAGGCTAAGGTAGAGTCAGAGAGCTCTGCTTGCATAAGATATCTCAGTAGGACATTTTTATTAGACCTCCCTTAATAAATAGTTTAAACTATTGTAAACACCTTAAAAATGATAACAGCAGTTATATCCCATGAATAAAAGGGGCAACCATGATCTGTCATATATGCAGTATCTCACAAAAGTGAGTACACCCCTCATCCCTCAGTATTTTATTATATCTTTTCAAGGGACAACACTGAAGATATGACACCTTGATACAATGTAAAGTAGTCCGTGTACAGCGTGTATAACAGTGTAAATTAGCTGTCCCCTCAAAAAAACTCAACACACAGCCATTACTGTCTAAACCACTGATGACCTCACAGAGCTGGTGGATGTTAGAAACCTTGTGCTCCTCCACCTTCCGTTTGAGGAAGCCCCACAGATGCTCAATAGGGTTTAGGTCTGGAGACATGCTTGGCCAGTCCAGCACCTTCACCCTCAGTTTCTTTAGCGAGGCAGTGTTCGTCTTGGAGGTGTGTTTGGAGTCGTTATCATGTTGGAATGCTGCCCTGTGGCCCAGTTTCCGAAAGAGGGGGATCATGCTCTGCTTCAGTAGGTCACAGTACATGTTGGCATTCATGGTTCCCTCAATGAACTGTAGCTCCCCAGTGCAGACAGCACTCATGCAGCCCCAAACCATGACACTCCCACCACCATGCTTGACTGTAGACAAAACACACTTGTCTTTGTACTCCTCACCTGGTTGCTGCCACACACGCTTGAAACCATCTGAACCAAATAATTTAATCTTGGTCTCATCAGAACACAGGACATGGTTCCAGTAATCCATGTCCTTAGTCTGCAACTGTTTGCAGGCTTTCTTGTGCATCATCTTTAGAAGAGGCTTCCTTCTGGGATGACAGCCATGCAGACCAATTTGATGCAGTGTGCGGTGTATGGTCTGAGCACTGACAGGCCGACCCCCACCCCTTCCGCCTCTGCAGCAATGCTGGCAGCACTCATACATCCATTTTCCAAAGACAACCTCTGGCTATGACGCTGAGCACGTGCACTCAACTTCTTTGTTTGACCTTGGTGAGGCCTGTTCTGAGTGGAACCTGTCCTGTTAAACCGCTGTATGGTCTTGGCCACCGCGCTGCAGCTCAGTTTCAAGGGTGTTGGTCAGTCTTCTTATAGCCAAGAGCAACTACATAACAAAAATCTTTTTTTCTGATTCTCAGAGATCCTCTTAGTCATGAGGTGTCATGTTGAACTTCCAGTGACCAGTATGAGAGAGTGCGCAAGCGATAACACCATATTTAACACACCTGCTCCCCATTCACACCTGAGACCTTGTAACACTAACGAGTCACATGACCCCAGGGAGTGAAAATGGCTAATGGGGCACAATGTGGACATTTTTCACTTAGAGGTGTACTCACTTTTGTTGCCTGTGAGTTGAGTTATTATGAGGGGACAGCAAATTTACACTGTCATACAAGCTGTACACGGACTACTTTACATTGTATCAGTGTCATATCTTCAGTGTTGTCCCATGAAAAGATATCATGAAATATTTACAAAAATGTGAGGGGTGTACTCACTTTTGTGAGATTGTGTGTGTGTGTTTGTATGTATGTATGATTATTTGAGGTATAATTCAGACTGAAATATCAAAAATCAGTCATCCTTTTGTTTATAGTGAGCCCACATGCTATTGAGAGTAGACAAGTGCATGTATCCAGTCTGTGAAAAGCAGTCCAGGCCCAGAGAGTCCACCCACTCCACTGGTTTACCTACTGAGCTCAGTGGAGGCATTCTTGGCCTGTTCCTGGAAGAAACAATTAATGCCCACGTTTCTGACAATAGACTGTTCCGTCCTCAACCACATAACTGGGGCATGAATCAAACATACTGGAGACAAGTGTTATTACTGGAACAGACTGCGTGAGGAGGGCTGTGTGCGTGTTTGCATGCATGTGTGTGGTTAATGGCAGGAGGAGGGATTCGTGCCTCTCGCTCCAGGCAGACACTGTCAGTGTGATTGAAAAAGCTCCTTAATCTGAAATCATAATTAGAAAGAAGGCTTATATAATTGCAGAGTTAAAATATTGATGACTCTGGGCTATGGGGAGTGCAATGAGGCAGACCTAGAGTTGTTAACAGAATAATGCGACACTTTCTCAGTCTCTCTTTTTCCTTCTGGAGGGACAAAGAAGGGAATAATTAGAGGAAAATGACAAACCAGGGCTAAATAAAATAAAAAACACAAGCAAGACGAGCTTTCGACTTTGCTTTAAATTGTGCACGTTGCTTTAATACTCACATTTGAATGACGAAGTGCATTCCTACCCTTGCATTAAGAAAAGTAAATTTGATTTGCTTCAAATCTAAAAGCTAATAGCCATTGAAAATCACACAGAAAAGCTTTATTGTTGGAAATAGCTTTTGAGGTAATTGGTAAGGGATTATTTTGATGCAAAATAGATGAGCCGGGTGAAAAACTAGAAAAATAGAAAATGTGCCTCAAAGTGTTTACTCATTTGGGTTGTGTGTGTGTGCATGCGTGTGTCTGTGTGTGTCTTTGGCTGTGTGTTTCTAGAACCACCACCAGAGGATCACCTTCTCCAAAACACTCTATGGCCTGAGGTCCAAAAGCTGTGAGTTTCATTTATTTTCATTTGTGCCTCCTTAGCAGCACTGATGTGGCTGGAGCAGGCAGTAACGCTGGGTTGTGATACTGTTTCAGCATCAGCCTACACAGCACTAATAAATGCAGCGCAGGAGTTCTTTAGAAATTGTGAAAAGTGAGTCCAGACCAAGCACCTTTCCCCCGTCTACTGTGACATTAGGGAAGATAAATTCAGCCAGGCTTCATTAAAGGGACTTGCTTTATTCTCTCTGTCCCTTTTGTTATAGTGAATGCTGTACACCAGCTTATTGGCTTAAAGCATTTGTGAATGTTTTTGCATTATTTTTTACCACGCTTGTGCCATCATTAATCTGTCTTCCTCCCCTATTTTATTTTTTCGGTTTTTTGCACCCAGTATTGAGTATTGTACATAGTTGTGGCTTGTGGAGTGAACAGGCATTATGTTGTTCACTGGGGCTCCAAAGGGAGGTAAAATGTGGAATTGCTGTTTAATGCAGTTTTCCTTATCAGTCATGCTTAATCTAATTCGGAGACGATTAAGTTGATTCGTATCAGCTTGGTATTTATAGAAATTGTTTCACATTATGCAAATATTTTCCAACAGTGAATTCATATTTGACCGAAATAAACAACATTATGTATATTAAGTAATGTAATTAGTGGCCGTCTTTTCCTCGGTCATTAGCTCTAGTGAGCATTTTAAATCGTTATTCATTCTGCTGGTAAATTGAAAGGCTCACTCGCCACCACACTGCTTACATATGCCCTAGTCAGTAGCTGTAGGCTTCGTCTCCTCTGCTTCCTGAGCTGTTTACAAGCATCTCAAATGACTATGCAGTTACTGTAATCACTGGTGTGACACGTGCCTTCCTGTTCCCCTTACATATAGCCTTGCTTTGCTTCCTGCATAAAAGAGTGTCCTGGCTTAAAAGCGCTGTTCTGACAGGTTCTCTGAAGCACTCGCTAAATGAAGGTTTTGTTTCTGAGGAGGACGTGACAGAATGCTCATTAACATTGTCTCTCTTCCTCTCTGCCTTTCTCCAGGTATGGTCATGGCTTTGAGATGTTCTGTCTGGCATCAGATTCTGCTAGAACAGTGGTAGCTTCAGCATGTAAGGTAGTGTGACAATGCACACCATACCATTAGTATCATAGTTTTCTCCCAGTGCAGGCAATTCCCATCCTCCCTGTGGAGGCAGTTCCCATCATCCTGTCTGATTCAGTGTCTAAAACAGAGATTTTGTTCTTTGATGCTCTTTTTTTGATATTGGAAAAGCACTCTTAGTGCTTGAAACAGTAAACACTTGTTAACTGTTCACTGTTATTAATTTAATTATTCCGTTGCTACAATAGAATATTACTTAACTGATATAAAGCTAATATTTAACTTATGTAGTTTGTGGGTATAAGGCCCTTAAGTTTGAAGTTTAATGAAGTAAGGCACAACTAAGTGGCAATAGCCCACTTAAGGGTCATCACCAGTGTCATTGGGCTGTTGGTGTTTGTCATTGGTTTACTATAATTTATGTTGTGAGTACAACAGCGTTGTCTCCAGTCTTCTTTCTTTATTACTGTTTTGGCCAATCGAGGATTACTGGAGATGAGCATTTTTCTCTCTTCAAGTGAACACTAATAATGGATTGCTATTGAGGAAATACAAATGCCTTCCTAGTAAACTTTTTGGGCTGGTTACTTTCACACAGTGGTCGTATGTTAAATACAGACAATTTACACTACTTAGCAATTAGAAATGCATACAGTTTACTTTAAATGCTGCAGTTTATAGTTGTACAGACAGCCACATGTGTCAGCTTTTCAGCAGTTGTGAGGTAACAGTAATCACTGGTAGATCTTAGATATTCTGTACTAAATATTCCTTTTCAGTGTGGTGTTTCTGAACCAAGGCCCTCATTTGTTGTAATTAGCCCATCCTCTCCAACTACTGTGCCCTGGCCTGATCACTTGACCTCATGTAAGTCTAACACAGCTCTGCAACTGGCAGCACATTCTTCATTTTGGGCTACCATCGCTCACAGACCATGTTGTTCCATCAGCATGGTAGGGAGGGGGCTGAAGCAGACCTTGGTTGCACTGGGCTGCACTGCTGTCGACAAGCATATAAATAGGAGACAGCCCAAAAGCATTATTCCTTGACCTGGACTGGCTGGAATGCAGGTTTAATTTCCTAGGTCAGATTTGGGGAACTTTAAACCTCTTTTTACTTTGACCTTTTTTGAGCTAAAGATGGCAAGCGTGTGGAACTGAGTGAGTTTGACAAGGGCCAGATCTGGATTGAACAAAAAACACAATGCATCACATCTTGCTTTGTAGAGGAATGTGTATTTGCAGAGTTGACAGGGAGCCCATGTTCATGTACGTGAAACCACCAACTGGGCTGTGGTGGCTTGTTGGTTAGAGACTCTGAAGAGTAGAAATTTCCCTATGCTTTACAGGTCAAAGCAGTGTTACTACCAGACTGCTAGAGTATATTTCTTTATGCCTGCAGGCATCTAAAGCGGAGCATGCAGCCATCCTGCTCTGGAGCACCTCCTCCTGGAAGCAGCTCCAGGCACTTTCATGCCACAGCCTGACTGTCACTCAGATGGCTTTCTCACCAGACGGACGCTTGCTCCTTGCTGTATCCAGGGATCGCACTTGGTCACTATGGCGACGGCAGAACCCTGGGGCTAATGGCTCAGGTAAATGCAGAGTGTTGGGTATTGTCTCTCAGTTTTTTTGACAAATGCAGTTCTTCAGAAGCCATTATTCACATTAGTGAAAACACTTAAGTAGGCATGTACAGTAACTGCATAAACTACACATGAGGTAGTTGACATGTCCATAGACAAGACAAGTTCAGATCTGGCCTTTTCAGTCTAGTAGTTGAATGAATGTCACCCATTATTGTTTCATGTTAATACTGTTTTTTATATATATATATATATATATATATATATATATATATATATATATATATATACACACACACACACACACACACACACACACACACACACACACACACACACACACACACACACACAGTACTGTGCAAAAGTTTTAGGCAGGTGTGAAAAAACCTGCTGTAAACAAGAATGCTTTTCAAAAATGGAAAGCAGTTAATCATTTATTTTCATTCAATCCAACAAAATGCAGTGAATGAACAAGAAATCTAAATCAAATCAATATTTAGAATTGTGACCACCCTTTGCCTTCAAAACAGCATCAGTTCTTCCTAGGTACACTTTCTTTACAGTTTTGAAGGAACTCGGCTGGTAGGTTGTTCAAACATCTTGGAGAACTAACCACAGATCTTCTGTGGATGTAGGCTTCCTCACATCCTTCTGTCTCTTCATGTAATCCAGACACTGGATGATGTTGAATCAGGGCTCCTGAGGGCAGAAGAACTTTTGAAGGCAAAAGGTAGTAACACCAAATATTGATTTGATTTAGATTTTTCTTTTGTTCGCTCACTTTGCATTTTGTAAATTGATAAAAATAAACAATCATTATTTATATTTCTGAAAATTCTTTGTTTTCAGCATTTTTTACACATGCCTAAAACTTTTGCACAGTACTGTGTGTGTGTGTGTGTGTGTGTGTGTATGTATATAATTCTATTCTAACTTGCTTCTGAATGTGAGAAAAATAATATTTGTGAATCTCTCAAGTGTTGCAATGTTATTTTAGATCAAAAATATCCCTACCATCTGCTATTAGAGAGGCAACAGCCACACTATTGTGTTATTAGTTTGGAGGCCAAGCAACTCCTCATGTCAACATTGTCTCACTGTTTACCAAATTCTCCTTAAAAGCTGCCACTCAGTCTACAACCTTCCTCTCCTACCAGTTTTAAGCATCCATTGCTAAATTGCCACTGACAGGAGGTAAGCATCTGACCCGCTGTTTTCCTTTCCTGTTTACTTGTGTGCTGAAGGCAGCCTTGGCCACTGAGGCCTGAGGAAGTCTGCAGTCTGTTCTAGTTGAGGCTGGTATTACTCACAGACTGCGTTGTATGGATGTGGAGAGGATAGCCAGTGTCAATGCTGAAGAAGCAAAGGTCCAATGTCCGCAGTGGAGAAATCACTGCCACACAAATGAGCCCCAACCCCGCACCCCGCCCCATGGCTCACTCACTTTGGCATCGTGTTTTGCATTCATGAGCTGAGACTCACTTACCAGAGATGGATGATTGTTTTAAATCAGCAGATGCTGGAACATTTGTGTGCACATGTGTGTGTTTGCATGTAAGAGTGACAGAGACAGCTTGTCATTGGCTGCTGTGAGGTAGTGTTGTTGGGTTGTGACGACCTGGTTAAAGCAGCCAGGCAGATCTGAACTGTAGATCAGTGCTCACTGGCAGTGTGGCTAAACAGCAGCAATGCCACAAGGAGAACTATAGCCATGCTCACTTACATACAAAATGCTTCTGATTTAAAATTTGTTTAAAAATCAACTGAAAACACTTGTTATTCATTCTGTGAAAAGGTCTGAATTATTTAATTAAATGTGTGAAATACATACATATACAGATCATCAAAACCTTAAAACAATTGATGGCTAAGATGAATAATGTATTAATGTCTTCCCTATGTGCCTGCAAGTATTGATTAAAAGGAAAAAAACAACAGGGGGGAAGGCATGCCATTTAGCATTCCAGAACGTTGGACATAGTACAACTATTTTGAATGTCCTGAAAAAGAAGGAACCACTGGTGTACTGAGGAGCAGACATTGGTCATTCAAGGAAAAGAATGACAGCTGATAACACACCATAAAAGCGGTAAAGAAGAATGCTATGGACTGGCCAAGTCAATTACCAGATCTTAATTCAAGATAAATACCAGGTTGCACGGTGCCACAGTGGGTAGCGTGAAGGTCCTGGGTGTGATTCCCAGGTTGGGCGGTCCGGGTTCTTTCTGTGTGGAGTTTGTTCTTCCCGTGTCTGAATGGGTTTTCTTCCGGGTGCTCCGGTTTCCTCCCACAGTCCGAAGACATGCACGTCAGGTGGTTTGGAGATGCTAAATTGCCCTTTAGGTCTGATTATCTGTGTTTCTGTGTGCCTGGCCTGTGATGGACCATTGAGCTGTCCAGGGTGTGTCCCTGCCGTTTGTTGTGTGAGAGCCTGGATGGGCTCCAGCACCACCTGAAACCCTGATCAGGAGTGAGTGAGTAGTATGAATATACCAGGAAATAGAACCTGAAAATCTGTTCTCTCATCTCATACTCATCTTTTGATCTCAAACTCAAATGAATCACACTTTCTTTTTCATCATGTTGATGATCGAGTGCGAGTGTGTTGATGTAAATTAGAGTGGAACCCAAGTAAGAGAATTGTCCATAGGCCTACAAAACAAAATTGTGTTAAGACAATTTCTGCAGCATTGACTGGGCTCAAGAACACAGTAGCCTCCACCATTTCTTAAGTGGAAGAGATTTGGAACTACCAATATTTTCTCTAAATCTGGCCATACAGTTTGAATAATTTGGGTCAAAAGATAAATCAGTGGTTACTATCATTGACATCCAGAGGTCCTTTGTGGAGAAGACTAAAGGACAATCATCATTGCAGAAATCCACCAGTTAGACCTTTATCATAGATTGACCAGGTGGAAACCATTACTGGGAGATTATTCAGGAAAGTGGGAAGAGAATCGCAAAAAATCACAATAAAATGAATGTCACATTCAAAATCTCAGTTACATTGTTTTTTTCCCCCTCTTTCAGAGCCCTGTTTTTCACTATATGCGCACAGCACTAAGGACTCAGCTGTGCACACACGCATCATTTGGTCATGTGACTGGAGCCCTGACAATAAGTACTTTGTGACGTCAAGTCGGGATAAGAAGGTCATTTTACAGTTTCACAAAGAACTGGACTGCACAGTGCTTTTCTTTTTTTATCTTTCTATGTTCTTTATAAATGTAATTTGTCTGCCTTCTTACACTGATAGGTAATAATGTGGGGTCACTATGGCTCTGCGAATCGTGTTGGTGAGAAGGACGGTGCAGAAGTTAGCCCCTGCTCCTCTATCCTGGATGTAGAGGATTCAGCCACTGCTGTGGCTGTCTGTCCCTTTGTCCTCTCTGACCAAAGGTACAATACTGCATAACCCACAATTCACTGGGAGAAGCATTGTTTTTCAGTAGCGTTTTATTAAAGCCTTTTCAAGCCATGATCAGAATGTCTTCATTTAAATCATAGACTTGAAATAAGCATCCTATAGTGGGCAACTTTTGAATGAGGTGTACACAAACTGCACTTAAACTGTGTTGAATGTACACACATGGATAAATCTTTTGCAGCATTAAGATTTTAACAAAAGTTACATTTAAAAAGTAAATTTTGTTAAGATTTAACCTAAAGACCACAATGTGCTTTTTACATAAAATTTGATATGTGGCTGCCTTGGTTTTTGCCATAGTCTTTTTTTTTTTTTTCCTTTCTTTAAACATTTGTTGTGCATTTTATGTTAGTTTACTAAATATTCTTATTTGTGTAGTTACTTCTTGGCAGTGGGTCTGGAGAGTGGACGGATCGTTCTGTATAAATGGAGGCTGGTGGATGACCTGTCCTCTGGTTCAGACTGGAGTAAGTGTGCTGAAACCGATGCCTTGTATCCTTTCCACTGCCCTGGGCTCAAAGCTCCAGCCTGTCCGTAGCACTGGAGGCAGCCATGCTAAAAGTCTAAGGCCATGAGGTCCCAGGCCACTAGCACTTTTCACAAAACCTCTTTGATCTGGTTATATGTGCATTTGTGTGATCTGATAACAGGTCTGGGTCTGGCTGATCTAATAACACTGTTCCTCATGGGAGTTAAACAGGCCTGCAGTGGTACTGGCTGCTGCACCATTGAGACTTCTGCACAAATTGACTGAGCGCTGTAATTTAAATCCAGTACAAGCTCTGAAGGCAAACCTGAAGCTGCTGTATCTTTCAGATGTTTTCGAATATTGCAGTGTCCCCCTGAGAACTCTTGGTCTGTTTTCCTTTCATACACATTCCTACGCTCCACCAAGCAGTCACATAGACTGCAGGGAATCGGTGGAGGTGGCTGTAGTTGACAGTAAAAGGCAGCTAGGGGTTGCGTGTGGATCGGCAAGCCCATGCTGCAGTAGCAGAGGCAGCAAGTTGAATGTCTAGTTCTTGTGTGTAGGTTCCATGTTGATTCCGAAGCGGGGAGGCTGAGGCACCATCGAGAAGGCCAATAAGCTCTGTGTGTGTTTGCTTAGTCCTTAGCCTCCTCTCACTGTCTCCCTGCTGGGAATAGCTTCTAAAACACTGGTTAGACTACATAGCTCTCGCACTCCTCCCCAGTTTGTTAATTATAAACCCACAGCTGAAGCTAATGAGAGAGTTTCTTGCTTAAATGCCGTTTGAACAGGAGAGAAGTGTATGTGCTAAGTGTATGGGTGTAATTCTGTGTGGTTGTCTGGTGAGCAAGGTCAATGCCTTAAAAGTACTTGCTGTTTAGTTCTCTTAAAGTGGACTGCCTGGTAAGTAGAATGACAAATTTGACAAGTTTAGAAGGCCCTTTTCAGCTGATCATTTTTAAAGGGCACTAAGCAAATATATACATTTTGTAGTTAGGATAGTGAGGAGATGTATGAGTATGGAAGCACAATTTGCAGGTGCTCGTCTGTGAAGGATTAAATGTTGAGTATTGCTTGCTGAAGTTAACTGAGAGAAAGAAGGTGGAGAAAAGCCAAATAAGAGTTGAAAAATGGCCATGGGAGAGTGAGCGAGACAAGAGGAATGGTTAGTGACAGTAGAGACTTGTCTGAATAGATGTACCCATAGCTTTGCCTTGCCAGGAACGTTCCTTAACTGGTCACCCCCTACAGTCAGAGTCACACTCTGGTGGTAAAGAGACTGCGTTGGAGGCCCAGGGCTGGTCAGGCAGGCCAGCAGGATGAGGGTAAAAGCCAGAGCAAGAGCAGCCACCACGTCTGGCTCCAGCTAGCCAGTGCTGGAGCTGACCACGCAGTCAAAATCTTCAACATCAACACAGTGACTCTGTAGCAGCCTGACACCCACAGCCCCCAGTGGCACCACCAGCCCTTCCTTTCTGACAGATGCTGTCCAGGACTGAACTGCTTATACTTCTAGCTATCCACAGTGTGTGCAGTGACTGATCCGGTGCAGGAACTGTGTTTCATAGCTCAATGGATTTTGATAAAAGATGCTGTTTTCTATGATGAATCACTGAAGTTCTGTTATAAATGCATAGTGGAATATTGTATTATTTAATGTTTTATGTAAAGGACAAAAAGTGCATTGTATTAAATCACTCCTTCATAGCAACAGTAAGTGTATGGTCTGCTTGATGTTCTTAAGAAAATGAGTACTATATTTAAAATGCATGATCTATTAAAAGCTGTTTTCTCGATTTTCCCATATTCCACTGGCTCTTCTCCTGAAGGCAGGAAGTATGGAAGTATTACGTATCCTGTGGGTGCCTGACCGCATGCTCTCAGCTTCAAAGGCTGGCGGTTATGACCGGATGATCCTGAGCCGGTGATCTCTGCTGAGCTCGGCAAGCCATATGTTCACACTGAATTCACCTAAATGATGCGACAGAGCTCTGCTTGTAGCTGCTGATATTACTTTCAAATAAAAGTTAATGATGTGGGAGTAAGATGCAGTTTTTTCGTAAGTAGTAATAAATGATGAGAATAAAATCTAATTAATCCCACGGATTACTAAATCGTTCCTTATTCCCCTGTCCAAGTCTTGTCCGTGACTCAGTTAACATATTAAGTTCTAGGCATGGCTTGAACATATAGTTCCCTTGTTGAGATCATTAAGCCTTCGCCAGTAAATTTTGGGCACGAGTTTGGTCTCGTGGTCCCCCCCCCATCTCATTCCCACGCCTGACTTCTCATACCCATTCCTTACAATACTGTCTCATTCTTGGCCTCGACTCAGTTCTCTTCATTATTTCTTTCTAATGCCTTTCTGAGTTTGGCTTCACATTATATTGTTTAAGATATCATCAGTGATAGTAAGTTTGTTAAATAAGAAAGAAATTCAGAAAAGGCATCTATGTTTTTTACTTTTCCTGTTATCTAGAGTGAACTGATTTTCCAGCATTGGCCAGGAGCTGACGTGCTGTAGCGCTAGGCTGGGGCCCGCCGAGTCCCCGTCTGCCACTGACATGCTAAATATTTGAGCGCTTGATGGAGGAGGCAGACCGACTCTGACATGAAGGCTCTGCACTCATTCTCCTTGCATCCTGTTTGCCATGGGGCCCTCACTCCCTCAATTATTTATCATCCTCAATATACAGAGAGGGTCATTACAGATTCATCTTCCCCATCTCCCTGTGTATGTGAGTGTGAGAGAGAGGGAATATGCATTAGTCTATAAAAAGAAAAAACCCTCCAAACTAATTTTGTATTTCACATAAACGGAAAACTACAAAACTACTAAAAAGTCATGAGAAGAGACACCAGCTCATTTTGATTATTTTATTAATAAAAACATTTTTTGCAATAATTTATTAAAAATGTTATGATTTCCATGCAGTTTAAGGGTACAAGAATATGAAATGGGCACATCCACTTTGATTTTTCAACAGCTCCTGTGTCTGTGTGCTAATACAAACACACTGATCAGGACAGTCGTGGAGCACAGAAGTGTACACTGGCAAAAGTACTGGATATAAAAAAGAAAAAAAAAAACCAAAAACGAACAAAAAAAAAAAATGTGTGGATCTCCTTAATCGTAATGGGTACCAATGTTTGGTGAAGAAAAAAAAAAAGGTTTTCCAGCACAGAATAAATAGTTTCGAATAGCGATGTGTAAACTTGAAGACGGCACGTTTTCACAGAGTGGCAAACAGACATACACACTCACCGTCAACATTCTGTAAGTTTTTTTTTTTGTCATTTGTTACGTCCCCCCACTATCATAGATTAATATCTCTACAGAAAAATGTGTTGTATACATTATATACATTAGAAATAGTCCTTCATTCTTTTGGGGTGTTGAGGAGGCCCTCTTATTGTTCCATATTGTACTAGTAAACACGCACTAGTTACCTCCAAAAGAAGCCTTTGATAATCCAGGCTTACGTTTTGCAAAATGTCAATCTATTTGCTCCAGTTACTGTTGTCCAGTGTTAAAAGTTTTGTGGGTAACATGACAAAGTGACCAAGAGTTCAGCTATTAAACTTGGTTCCAGAGTTTATTGCCTGTAACAAGAAGACACCCCACAAATCAGGTCCCATGCTGCACTTTTTTGAACCTCTGTGTCAATGGGTAAACCATGTGTTCAATCAACACACACTCACACACACATCCAACCTTGGTGATTTAGATTAAAATGACATAACACTCCCAAAATAAAACCATAGAGTAACCTGGTTTTTGGGTCACTCGCTGATTTCCCCAGAGAATCGTCCAGAAGTCTGTCACAAGTTCACAGTTCTCCTCATTGCACAAACAAATCAGTGTTTGCTTTATTGACTTCTAGCTTTTGTGTTCGAGTCTGTGGTCAGCATGGAAATGTTTTTAACTCTGAGGGTTTGTAAATATGCACAGCAGATTTATTTGCCGAATGAGATTCTTTTGGTTCGATTTGTATGGAAAGAAACACTGCCGTATCTCGAGTAGCTTTATTCCCAATTTTATAGTGCAGAGATGTTTCTCCTGTGCAGAACCAGTTCTACTGCTTCTCAGACGTTCTACCTGGACTGTTTATATGCACGTAGTGTAAAATTGCCACTTATTTTGTAATAACTCCCCTCCAGTGACACGCAACATCAGAATATCAGTCTAGACATCTTGTCAGAGCTAATTATTGCCACTTTCATAAACGTTGTGCATTTGTTAGAATTTAGTAAAGAACAATTCTACAATGTGTGCATAGTATACCATGGAAGTGACAAAAATGGGTTAGGAAATCGGTTCTAGACATATTCCAGCCCCTTGCACCGATCATGATCTAATATGTGATGTGGTGCTGAATCTTTTGTTTATGCTAAGTGTGATCGGCAAACCTCAATGATTCCCATGGACACAAAATATTGTGATCATTAGTCTGGATTACAGCAACACTGTAGCTTACAGGTGGTTTAATCGATAATCAAGCGAAATAAAGCATCTGCCTCCACACTAATCAGTGTTCACATAGATTTAATAGAAATTAAACTCTAGACAGAGTTTAAATATGCGCAGAATATGAGCAGAATGGTTGAATAGCTTTATCATCTTTAAACCAAGACCAGAGGGCTTAATTACATTCGCACCAATCAATAATTATCATGTCTGATTTAAAGTAATGGAAAAATTTGGTTTGTGATTGAGACAAGATCATTTGTATCTGAATAGTCACCATCTCCCATTACAAAGCAGAGCTTTTTTATCACCTACCTTGTCTCAAAATTTGTCTTTGTCATCAGAAATCCTTGCAGCTTCTAAAACGAAATTCATATTTCGAGGTGAACAGCATTTGTTGTTTCTAAGTCAGCCTAGAGGGGATGCTTGTCTTTTTCCATGCTGCTGGTTCACAGTATAAATCTCAGCACAGCATTTGAGCATGATTAACTCCAGAGGTCTGCCCAAGAACCAAGGCAGACTCTGGAAATGATCAGCTCTTTTACAATCACTGAACTTTCCTGAACGTGCATGTTCGTTTTGGAGAAGGGAGATGGCTGTAAAAAGGTTGGGTACACTTTGTTCATTGAGCAAAAGTGACTCAAAAACCCTGACTTGTACTTTTACATCATGATCATGCTTCCTGACATGTGTAGAGTATGTACAAACTATCCTTACCTTAAAAATAAGTCTTCAGCAATTGTTACCTGCAGATGCCATTTGACATCCTGGCACTGTGAACCCAAATTCTTGTGGACGCCACTGCAGGAAGAAATTACTGATGGAATAATGTCCCATGAAACAAGACTTATAGACAAACTATAAGAAAATAATCATCACCATTAATGAACAATGGAATACAATTATGTGACAGTAGCTAAGTGTCCATCGATCTTTAACAAAAATAGCAAGCAATAAAAAAATTATAATTATACATAAATATGTATAAAAGCTTGTGTGCGATTCGTGCTGCCCAGTAATGAAATTACTTTGTGTAATAATCACTTACAGTCATGTCACAACCAGTTTCCCGGACTACACTATACCCTACTGACATTTCAGGTCTATTTTTGTTTATTGGGTGAGAGATTTAGAAAGATGACTTTTTAGACATCTGCTGAAAGAAGCAACACTGTGAAGTCCTATCACATGACACACTTTTACACACATTTATGCACTAAAAGGTTTTAAATTCATTTCAGGTACCAAAAAACAAATAATGAATGAAAAGATTTTTGTCATTCCCAAAATCGTACAATTTCAGATAGTCTGTGTCAAAAAAAGGTTTTGAAGCTTTGGAAAAAAAAGGATGGAGACAAAGCTACTGTTAGCGCTGTTTGTAATGACCTTTCGCTTTTGGCGAACTTCACATGAAACTACTGTTCATTTCATGTCTTCTTGGAACAGAAAATGAAGAAGATCTTGACAGTACATTTAAACGAGCACATTAAAATGAATGTCTCAAGTACAAAAAAGCTGTCCAGTAGATCATGGCTGCCTCTCTGAGATGGATACTGAGGTGTCGTGGCATTATGCAGTTTTTGCTTGACTTTGCTCTGTTTTTAAAGGTCGTACTCCACTTTTACTAAAGGCGATGTTCACTAGCACTAACAGCCAAACAGGCCTCTTGGATATTAGCTTGCAATGAAAGAAAATGAACAGAAAACAACAAACACTTAAGGTTGTTTCGACCCTTATACAGCCAAATGCATTTATGCCAAAGCTGTGAAAGAAAGTCGTGATTTTTTTTCCTCTATCAACTGGTTACAGTAATATGTCTTAGCCTGATGAGCTCAAGATCTACCATGTCCATCAGGCTCCAAGTACAAGACCACAGGCACGGCATTCAAAGAACGCAACAGAAACTAAATCCAAGACACCGATGGTGAGATAATCTGCGAAAAGCAAATGTTCTTCTCAAGAGGGATGATATTTAGCTTATTCCAATGTTTTGCATTTGAAATACAATTCCTTTGTTGTCTTGATATAGGTTTACAAAAAAATAGTATGACAACAGCTATATGCCTATGCTCCTTATATCTGTGAGACATTTGTGCAAAGTTCACAGCACAGTTACATTTCTATAGCAACTATGAGGTATGTTCACTGTTGCTAAGTGCCAGGTGATATATTTCCAGTGCCACTCAGGGAGGGGAGTGCAACTCCTCCTGTGCCTCAGGCCTGTGATTTAGTCCTCAGCGTCTGAGCGAATGACGTGCTCTCCATCCAAGCCCCTTTCAGCGCAAGCTACAACAAGAATATCAAGACGATTTGTTTTCTGTGAAAAACAAACAGGTAAAAACAAACTGCACTCGAAGGGCCATAGTGAGATTTTGCTCATGCGACCTATGTAACCTTCGAAAAGTAAGATATGCCTATAATTGTGCTGCACATCGCTAACTGCTTTTGGTTTCCCCCGTCATATTGTAATTCATCTCTCCACCCGTACGGACCACTCTGCTTTACCTTTCGGCTCTCTGTGACCACGCTTGTTTTTTTGCTTTCACTCATTATTATCACATTTATCAACCCTTGTTTAGAGCTTTCAGGCCTTCGTGTCGAGGGATGACTTTGATCGAATGCCAAAGTCTGTTCACTGCCAAGGGCCGAAGCTCAGGGCTCACTGGTGGGATCTACCAAACAACACTTCTCTTTGACTACAATCTCTAAGAGAGAAGGCCCACACACTCAGCTGAAATGGAAGACTGGCCCTCTGGATTGCCCTAAATATCTCACCTGACCGTAAGGCTTGTGCACTTCCGTTTTTGTTCCTGTGAGAGTGAATACTCGCATATGGTGGTTTTGAAGAGTGTCTTTCTGCTGGCCTACAAGGACATCTCGAAGCTGTTGAGTGTCCTTGCTTTTATCTGCTTTGGCCATTTTTAACCAAATTTCACTTTAGCAGTTTAATGAGCATTTCGCAGGTCATGTTGGTGTCTTTTGTATTCTTTCATGTTATTCTTTAAGGAAAATATGTGGTGCAAATCGAGCATTGTGACAACTGACGAATTGTGAATTGTACGTCTCTCCACGAAACAGAGACATGGTGTCTGGTGCTGTGTAATGTTTGCTTGCTGTGCACAGCAGAAATAACAGTTGTCTCACTTTCGAAGAACAAACTTTTTTTCTGGTAGGATTGAATCGACCAGTTTATGACCAGTTTATAATTCCTTTTCTGCTTTATCAACAGCCACTTCCTAAATTTTCTCAGAGGCCATTTTCTAGGGTGCCCAGCCTTATCTGAATCCAACGACCCGATTAATTAATTTCACAGCATACTGAGAGCTTGCTTTGATGTGTTTTGGATGGTATTTACATGACTGTTAAGCACAGTCAACAGGATGAGTCCTAGGTCACATCTGGAACGTCGCTGCTGTGAAACACTAACAGCAAGCTACTAAAGTCTGAGTCAACAAGCTGACAGTGAATCCACGTTTTCAACAACAAAAAAGGGCATTTTTGGAGAAAACCCCTTTGAAGCAGATAAGGCTACAGCTTAGCTGCCGTCCTCTGTTGCTTCTCTCTGGTTGTCTGGGTTTGAGGGGGTGGCTTTAAGGGGAGCAATGCGGGTACTGGTGGGCACTGTGGGTGTGTGAGGACATCCAGTCGCCCCCCCCAAACAGCCTGGAGGATCAGTTTTGCTCTGACAAAGACCATTGCAAGGACGGGGGGGTTGGGGGTGAGGGGGGGTCATGAATGTATGAAGAGTCGGACCCCCCATGTCACTCACACACTTCCATTATTTGCTGACGTGGCTCAGTCTGTTGAATATAAAATGGAGACTCTCTTCCTCAGAGTGCAGGGCCGGGGCAGCACTCACAGGCCGGACACCATGACCCTGTAGGATGGGGGCATGTGCTGTCTATGGCGAGGACTGGATGCTGGGCTGCTGGTGGGGCTGCAGCTGGCGTCCACTCCCCCTATGGAGGGTAAATAGGCATGGTGCAGAATGGGCAGCTGCAAAGACAGTCTGCGCTGTATGCTGTGGACGTAAAGCACATTACAGGGCATTACAGGGTGAAGGTAACAATTGTGTCAATTTTGAAGCCTTATTTTCTCTGCTTATGTCCATTTTTCCTGATAAAAATATGTCATCCAGTCTCAAGCAGGCAGATTTAGTTATAAAGTACAACCCTATCAGGTAACATACAAGCATTTCATTTCTTGTCAGCTACATCTGTCTAGCACCAGTGGAAAATACAAAAAAATTTAGCAGACGCTCTTATCCAGAGCGACTTCCACGTCCTAATTACAGGGACAGTCGCCCTGGAGCAACTCAGGGTTAAGGGTCTTGCTCAGGAACCCAATGGTGGTAGTGCTAGAGGTAGGATTTGGTCCATAGACTCATAGGCAAGTATCCTACCACTAGACCACCAGCACCCGGAATTAACTGTGGCTACCAAGCTTTTTTTGGCAACTTACTTTGAAAGTAAAAATGTAAAACTTGAGGTAGAAATTTGCTTTAATATTACAATTCAGGAATCATCCATTTATGTTCTAAAGCCATTCAATCGCTCACAATGTTGAAAATGGGAGAAAAATACATTCATCATGTTTTAATAAGGTGACTGCAAAACGACTTTTAATGACTAAGTTCTTTCTCATATTCAATCAAAGTACTTCAAAGAAAGTTTTAGTAGATTTTTTCACCATTTTCTTCCCAGGGCTGGATCATAACACTCCATGTTC
Organism: Hepsetus odoe; assembly: GCA_017165825.1. Classification (NCBI taxonomy): domain Eukaryota; kingdom Metazoa; phylum Chordata; class Actinopteri; order Characiformes; family Hepsetidae; genus Hepsetus; species Hepsetus odoe. The sequence goes on from CM029368.1 coordinate 10,182,968, forward strand.
ACTTATATTTACATAAATGTGAGCCTATGGTTGAACAGAAGGGTGACAAATTACAGTTTTTAAAGCTCAAGCAGAAGCAATGTTCTGGATGTAAAGTACGTGACTGTGGTCTTAAGTAAGCTCTTCACACATGCGCGCGTGCTCACAGGCAGACACAGAAACACACACACACACACACACACACACACACACACACACACACACACACGCGCGCGCGCGCTGTGAGTAGGCATAAGCAGCCCTCTGCTGCACAGCCCCCTAATCCACCATGCTGCTGGCTCTCTGCATCCCCTGACATAAAGTACATTTCATGCCTGCACCTAGTGTCAGTCCTCACCCTGCACCCCAAGAGAGTGACATGCTTTCAAGTCAATTACATAATCTAAATGCCAGTTACATAAGAGAACTAACACACATTTCTTCTGGTGGACTTTTCCTTTGGCATTTCTAGAATGCGTTCAATTGATTTAGGTGTTTACACCCACACTGTGTAGGTGATTTGGCCTGACTGAGATGGACTGTGTGATAATGCCTCTCTCTTGATGCATTTTATAAACAATCACTTGTAAAATTTGGAGAAAAATTTGAAAATAGGGCAGATTTCCCCTCACAGGCTGCTCCCAGTCTATTTGAGAGGCAACATATCAGCCAGTGTTTAACAGAACTCAGTCTATTTTACAGAAACCGTGTCTCCATTTTCATGAGATGATGAAGAAGTTTTTTGATATTTCTCTGAAGATTTATTTCGTACAGACCTTGTATAACACACAGCTAATTTAATGCCAACGCACTAGAAATAAATTTGTTGTTTTCCCTTGTTCTGTATTTTTTCTGGGGCCCTCTTTGTTCAGAGTTTCCCCACTGGTCAAGAGAAATGATACTAATGCTTATAAGAGACAGAGATTCTTTATTGTATTGCAGCTGTTTCCCCTTTTGACCGACAGTCTGAGCATTCCCAGTTGAATTTGCTCATGCGATTTTTTGTTTCTTCTTTAGGAACATTATAAGGAATGACAGACTAAGTTTTTATTTCAGAATCTCCAGAGGCTTGTGACTCCAGTTTCACTTTTAGAGTAATTCATATTTGTTCCATTTTGTAAAAGTTCATTAGACTGTATGTACTTCCTAGAACAAGTGATATTGCACAGAGCACAGAGATGATCATTAGCATGTTTGATGAATCTTTACTGCTGCAAGAAATCATTTAAAATGCTAGCGTTAAATCTTGTTTATCATGTTTATTACTTTTACAATGAAATGATGATGATGGCTTTAAATCTGCTATTATGCACTATATTATTACACTACAAACACTAGTACCATCAAGCTCTAATGTCTTCAAAGAGCATAATCAAAGGAAAAAAGACAAACTAAAGCTTAATCCTTCACATCCTACTATCACGCCTAACTCAGCTAGCTACTATTGAGTTACCTTTGACCCCTCACATAGAGCTGGGATTCCCAAAGTGAAAAAAATCATCATTCAACCTTGCTAAATGTAGTCCCAACAAGATCTTAAAGTGGGAAAGCAGAAATAAAGTCCCAAATTTCAGTGCACTTTTGAGTGTTTGCAGAGATGCATTTGAGTGTTTGAGTGACTTTTGTATTCACCCTTATGATCTCAGCAACAGATGCACAAGTTAGAATGCAGTGGCACAGGACGTATCCAAATTAAGCCCCTTAGAATAGATCGCAGGTGACCTTGAAGACATCTGTGTAATTCATAATTGCGAGATTCATAGGTGGCCTAGTGGTGAGGGAGTTGCCCCAGCATTGGAAGATTGTGGGTTCGATTCCCTCACCAATAGGTTGCCCTGAGGTACCCTTGAGCAAGGTACCGTCCCCATCACTGCTCCCTGGGCGCTTTCAATAGCTGCCCACTGCTGCATGTGTGTGTATGGGTTAAATGCAGAGGTCCAATTTCGTTGTGGTTCACTGTGTGCTGTGCTGTGACCTCGCAATGACAAGGGTTGTCACTTTCTTTTTTTTTCTTTCATAGTTTTGATTCATGAGCAAAGATAAGATTTAATGTCTGTAGGCCTATCATAGCATTTACGTGTTACGGATAAAGCAGGATATAGAACACCAGGAGATCTTTCTGAGCACAGACCCATGAGAATATTTTGAATGTGTAAGTACGGGGGGAATGTGCATAGCATGTTGATGAAAAGGTGAGCACATTGCAAACTCCCTCCCCCGTGTGATCAAGCATTCATGGGCATTGGGAATAGCAGTGGTATTCCTCTCCTGTTCTCCTGTCTATTTTCAGACCTCACTGCCTCCATTGCTTGCTGTAAATCGCTGGTTATGTAACCTTTCTCTCTCAGCACCTCTCTCTCTCTCTCTCTCTCTCTCTCTCTCTCTCTCTCTCTCACTCTCTCTCTCCTTCATTCTCTGGGTTAATCTCATCATAAAGACCTTTCATCCCTCTCTGATCATATAGAGGAACATGACTAAAGACACTTATTATGCTGGAGTATAACAATGCATGTGAGTGAATGAAGTAGCTGAAACACTCACTGTTCTGGTGAGTTGATGTCCTCTAGTGGTCCTCTGTTTATTCTAGAAGGGTCCATAGACCCCCATTGTGCCTGGGGCTTCTGCTCCAGGTGATTTTTCAGAACAGATTTCTCACCATCTACAGTGAACGAATGTAGAAGACAATCACACAGGCATTGTCCCATTTTCACGTTATTCCCTTTTTAACCTTTAATTGGCCTCTATATTGGCCCACATTTCAAAACCTTAACTTACCCCTTTTTTACCTTAGTTACCATCATGTTTGCTGCAGTGATTAAGTATATTCTTGAAAATGAAGCTAGCGTTTGTATTGATCTAGAAAAGTCCTTAAATGGGAGAATAACCTTTGGTTCTCCCATGACCTTGCATTGAAAAACCTTTTAGGCACCTTTTTAAAAGCTTTGTTTTGTGGGCACACTAAATACAATCAGACCGAGGCTGTCACTATGGTAGCTGTGTTTTCTCATACTGGAGAGGCTTTTTTTGTACTGCAGCTGAAAACAGTCTTCTCTCTTAAACTAACAAAGGAAACACATGTCTCACAGTGATGCAGGTCACACCATCTGATCAAAGTATTGGCGACAGACAGATCAGTAATGTGAGGCGTTAAATGAGATCTGCACACCTTTTCCATCTGTGAAGTTGCGTATGCTCAGGATGTTGTTGACATCCTGGTAGTGGTTCTGCTTGATATAGGGTGTCTTCTCTGGGGTGTCCTGAAGCTGCATGGTGACTTCCTCCAACTCTTTATCCAACTAATCAAACACAAAAGTGCATTTCAAAATCTTTACAATGGCTTAAGAGCAGAACTCCAGGGTAAAAGGAGACATGTTTGGGTAGTGGAAATATTTTTTAGGTCACATGTTCTACCTCTGTGATCCTCATGCGGAGGCTGTGGTTGTCTGTCTGCAGTGTGTCCAGACGGGACGTGTTGGTCTGGTTTACGCTGGTCACAGAGGTGGAGGTCTTTGAATCGTCCTTCTTCTGGTTCTGCGTGAACTTCAGACGACGGTTCTGAGTGGCTGCGTCTGGGTTTGTCCTCATTGTAATAAGCTGGAAAGGTAGAGGAAAGACATTTTACAAATAGAAACCAGATAGAAACTTTCAGTACTACTACAAATGACATTCCATCTTAATGACATTATGATCTGATATGATATTATGTTCAAATGAACATATCCTGTACAGTTGTCTATGGAAACTTGGGCTGGGATCACATTTCAATTAATCAATAATTAAAATCTGGTTTGAGTCCCAGATTTATCAGTCTCATTAGACTTTCTTAGAAGGACTTTGCTCCATTGAAGTTTAAGAATTTGAAATCATAGTGAAATTGTAGTTGTGTAGCTTTTAAAGGCTAGATTTTATTTTTATGCCCTTGTGAATGACCTATGGGTGATATTGTTAAACTGGCGCAAAACTCTGCAAGGTTCTCACCTTTGGCACAAACACCAGGCACAGTGTGATGGTGCTGCAGAAGATGATGACCAAGGCTACGATGCAAAACTGCACATTTGGCTGATCTCGGGTCAGGAAGGACACAGCCGCTCCAATGATGCACATGATGCCAACATTATATACGCTCATACCAATGTACTTGCTGTCGTTCAGTGCAGGAATGCTGACGTTCCTAGTTTCCCAGGCCAGGAAGCATCCAAACAACTGCGCAAATAGGAAAAATGAGAGAGTTTAAAGATACACCTGAAAATTGAAGAGTACATAAAAGCGTTAGTTTTGAGCTTGCTTGGTTTGCTAGACGTTACTTTGATGGGTTTGTCAGGTCAAACCCAGAGTGGTTTATGGCTACTAACAGCAATTTAATGAACACATCTATCTTGAGTCAAATATTCCATTGTATGTGCTTTTATTAATGAGACACACAGCTGGAAGACCCTGATGCATGTTGACGAGCCAGACGAAGCAGTAAATTTTGCTGTTTAAAACACTTTTCGCTTGGTCATCAGCCTTCAGTTAAAATTGTCTTTCACACTTTCCAACAGAAACTGCCACACCCTGCCACTAAAACAATTGTGTCCTATGTCCATGAGTAGTCTAGGATGTTGAGACACAGCAAAAAAACTCTTAGATAACTCTTAGATAGAGATGCCTTAGACATCTGTGTGGATGTCATTGTATAGAATTACTGTTGTCTTGCTAGAATGGATAGAAGGATCCCGACTCATTTAAACAGGTGGGATTTTTATGACAGTGCTTATCACTCATTGTGGATAAAGGATGAAAGTGTGTGTGCATGTGTGCGCGTGTGTGTGTGCATGTGTGTGCGTGTGTGTGTGCGTGTGTGTGCGTGTGTGTGCGTGTTTGTGTGCGTGCGTGTGCGTGTATGTGTGTGTGTGTGTCTATGTTTTGGTGTGGGAGAAGGCCAATGGTAGAGCATGACTATACATGAGCAAAGAATGAATAGTTAGAGAGTTTATGTCTCTATGTCTCACTGCTGACCCCCACTGCTGAGTCTTTTCAGTAGGGCAGTAAGGGGCAAAGGGTAAAGACCCATCAGCCAACTGAGACATGCAGCACCATTATAACCACAAGAATAAACGGCTGATTCATTTCAGCAGGCCATAAAGGCAAGCAAAGGGCAACTTTTATTAGCTTTTATTCCAGGATACTGCCACTACCGCCTCCAAAATAATAGGCAATGTGCAATTAACTGACTGGGTGCATTTTCTCCTCTGGGGATTCGTACTGTTGTGCTATGTGGTGTTCAGTGTTTTTGTCAGTTTGCTTTATAAAGAGTGTGGTTCTAATTAAATCTAGCTTTTTCAATAACCTTTTTATTATGTGAAATTATTAGTTTTAGCTTCATGACTAAATGGAATATGAAAAACATGGTGTTCATGAATCATCACATTATTAAATAATCATTTCTCTTGAACTTGTTCATCAATGGGCAGGGCATCTCCATAGGACCCCATTAATTTAGTAGATTGTTTTCAGCACAGCAGCAACACTCACATGGTGGTGGAATGGGAAAAGAGATTAACGGCAGGCTATAGTTTGCATCAACAGTTACAACAGTTTGTAAATTAAAAATGCACAATCCATGGAGGCGCCACGTCGCCATCTTAGAGGATCCGCTGCAAATAGTGTGCATATTATACCATTAAGAATTCATACTGCACAGTGGTTTATAGTATCCATCCCTGGTTATGTGCACAACAGAGACTGGAAGAGTTGAGAATGTTTAGATAAGGTTTTGACAGTTTAAAGCCCTAAGTACAGTAAAACAGTACAAAATAGTATAGAATCTTTACAGCTGAGATAACAAACCTTCCCACCTTCAGAAAATAGTAATGCCGCCTCAGTCCTGTCAGATAAAGACTGAAGAAATCATCACATTGTGAAATACCATGGCCGGAGAAAGCAGATGGCAGGCGTGCATGTACAATGTTCTCACTTACCATAAGGAGGCCTTTGTAGGCATACACGATCCCAAGCCAAATGGTCATGTGCGTGTTCTCACAGTGCTCCAGGAAGGGCCGGATAGCAATGTCTCGCCCCTGAGGGTCTGCCTGTGGAAACACAACAGGGAGACGGGCACAGTGAGGCGAGATAAGACTCAAACAACAACAACATCCACAGGATACTGGCATTTGATGGGCAAAACCAAAGAGCTTGTGGCCCTTTTCTCAGAAAATTTCAGACAATTTATTTATCTATTATTTATTTAGGGAACTGGCATATTAAAAGAAGTTTTAAATATATATTTCACAATTATATTATATTATATTATATTATATTATATTATATTTTCTTTTGGCTGCTCCCGTTTAGGAGTTGCCACAGTGTCTCCATTTCTTCTGGTCCTCTGCATCTTCCTCCTTCAAACCAACCACCTGCATATCCTTTCTCAACACATCCATAAACTTCTTTGTTCTTTCTCTTTTCTTCTTTTTTTCAACATCCTCCTTCCAATATAATCCTTGTCTCTCCTCTGGACATGTCCAAACCAACACAACCTTGCCTCTCTAACTTTGTCTCCAAAATGTCTAACCTGACATTTATATTACTGACCTAACCTATAACCTTTACATTATATTATATTATATTATATTATATTATATTATATTATATTATATTATATTATATTAAACCATATTATATTATATTGTATTATATGTAGATCATTTTAAGGAGCTCTTTAAAAAACAAAGACTAAACATTTAAATACAATTTTCCTAATGTTTTTTTTTTTTATAAAACATGCATGAAGGTGGTTTTATTAATTGTTATTATACAGTTGATATGTAAGGTGATACATATTACTCTTTCATAATACATTTTCATTCAGACTTATTACCTCCCACCTAGGGTCACAGGGAGGATATATATGTACCTTAGTCACCACAGACCACAGAGCACAGCTCAGAACAGCTAAAGGAACAGGTCATTTGATTGTTCCCAGAGAGACACCTCTAGCTGGGCTTTTCCAAAAAGGCCTCTTATAAACCAATTACTTCTGCAGAACACCAGAGTAATGCTGAAAAACAATAACACTGTATTGGTCAGAAATGGATTGCTTGATATATTTACAACCAAGTAATGCAAATGACCTGCCATGTAAAACAGGTCAGTGTTACATGACATGTTACATGGCGCTATTTTGAAGGAAGCATGAGAAGGAGTAGATTTAACTGGATTTCCCTCTGTTGAAGTGCCCTAAAAGTTGCCAGGCTCTAACCCACTTTTTATTGCCCCACTTTGGAGAACTCTTCAGCATGCCATGGGTGCAGCCCATCCTCAAAGATGCAGCAAGTTGCAAGCAGTCAGTGACACCCTTCAGCTGGGCCGATTCTTCCCGGTTTAGACATGGTGTGCAGAAGGCAGTCTTTCATGTGCCCCTTGTCTAAGCACATCTGAGCAATGGAAGTTTTCCAGCATTTGGATGGTGACTGTGCAAAGTGGCTGAGGAAGTGAAGTAGGGCAGTCACAACAAACAGCACTATTTCTATATGAGGTCGCTCCTTAAAATGATTCAAAAGTTCTAAAAACACTGCAGATCAGACTCAGTGAGGAGAGAGCTTTCAGACACCATTCTGTTGTTGTCTGTCTGGTTCCAGTGACGTTTGAAACGAAACATAATGGCGGATTTTAAAGATTCTATCAAATCTAATCCTAAACCTAAAGGAAGTAGAAGGATTTAAGAGCTTATTCTGTTACTGTCTGGCTCCAATGGATTCTAAAGGAATGAAAAATCTTTCATTTGGCCATTTGTATGGTTTTCAGGATTATGAGCAGTAATCATGCAATTTCATGCGTGTTCACTTATATTGTTTTCTTCCAGAAACATTTCTTCATTCATTTTATTTTCTAATTGATAACCTGTATGCTTTGATCATGTAAAGCACATTGATTAATGTCTGTTTAAAAGTAATAATGTTTTTGTCATTGTGAAGTATGGCACAGCACACCACAATGAAATTCTAGTCAACTGGTCTGGGATTCAAACCCACAACCTTCCTATCCTGGCACTAACTCCCTAACCACTAGGCCACTGCTGCCCCCAGTATAACATGCCTCATCTAGTTCATGTTTGTTCTTGATACGGTTAAACTAGAGGTTTTGATTTCACAATGACTTTCACGGTGGGGTGCTGGTGATCTAGCGGTAGGATACCCGTCTACAGACCAAGAGGTCTCAGGTTCAAATCCCACCTCCAGCACTGCTGCCATTGGGTTCCTGAGCAAGGCCCTTAAGTTGCTCTGGGAGGACTGTCCCTGTACTTAAGAAATGTAAGTCAGCTAAATGTCGCAAACATAAATGGTCTATAAAGAACCGACTCATGCCTCAGCATTGAACAAATGAAATCAGAAGCACATGCTAATCTGTGTTAATATGACAAATACATTTCTTAAATAAAAGAACACAAAACATACTACCTGGCCTACAAACAATCCCACTGCTGTATCATTGGAACTACACATCAGTGGACTGACAAACTCTCTCTCCATGCTATCCAGGCTCCAGGACGCAGAGAGTTTGGCTGAAATGCGTAACAATGAAATGTGCATAATTAACCTGAACTATTCCCTCCAAAATTACACTTATGCACAAAATGGAAAATAACAAAACCAAAACAAGGCCCCAGCCCTCATCGTGTCAAGCTTCTGCTTTGGAAGAACAAGCTGTGTGAGGGTTGCCAGGCAACTGCTACAGGCTGAGCAGCATTGCTTCTCATTGGTCGCTGCTGTCATTTATCAGCGCATTAGGCTTCTAATGTAATTGTTCATCAGAGACTGGAAAGGGCGTGCAACTGACAGGGTGTCTGCAGAGAGAGAGAGAGAGAGAGACAGAGAGAGAGAGAGAGAGAGAGAGAGAGAGAGAGAGAGAGAGAGAGAGACAGAAAGAGAGAGATAGAGAGAGGGAGGCTGGGGGACATGGGCACTCAAGCATAATCTCCCTCTGAGACAGAGGGGGGCAAAGACAGAAAGAGAGACAGAGAAAGAGAGAGGGGGATAGAGAGAGAGACAGCAAGAGAGAGAGAGTCAGAAAAGTTACTTATCAGAGTTGGAACAGTTGAAGGAACAGACTGATGGAGGAAATGGAGTGTTCACTCACTGTCAACGGAAACAGCCTCATGAGGAGCGATGGATAATGAGAGATAGAAAGAGAGTGAGAGAGATAAGGTTGAAGAGAGTCGTCAGCTCACTTGAAAATGACTTTTCATCACCCACTGTTGCAAAATGAACATGGAGAATGTGGGAACCTTCCACAAACATCTATGAATATACAACTGTGCTTTTGCACCATATCACACCTCAGTGAGAAGAGCAAAACCTTAAGGGGAAGCAGTGATGGGTGAAGATGCTCATGGTTGTCAGGGCCTGGAATGGGTTTTTAAAATTCTTTTACCCATAACAATCATTTTGCTTTCATCTTTTTCCTGACATGCTAAAAATGTCAGCACCCTCAGTATGGCTTGGACCACGATTAAATGTGCGCAATGGAATATTATCATGACTGTACGACTGAATACTGTCAAAAATGTCTCTCAAAAAAGGGATTATTTTCATTTAAACGTCCTATCTATTTTTTTAATAAGACTAAAATGTTTACACTAGTTCACAATTCAACATACGTCTGGGAGAAGCGCTTAATAGCCCTAAAAGCTACCTCATGGTTAATACATGAACTGGGTGCAAATCTGTGACCTAATGCTTGAGACCGTGATCTACAATAGTGTTTTTATTTATTTATTTATTTATATTTTTTGTTGAAATCCATGATCTGTAAGTCTTATAAAAACCAGAAGACAATTGTCAGTCATTTTGTGCAGTAAATAAAATGGATCTTTTTGTTTTTATAGACATTTTGATTTTTGGTTCAGTCAACACCATTGAAAAGAAGTTCATTAGTCATTAAATACAATTTTAAAAAGTCAATAAGTTTCTCTACAGTCTGAAAGTGACCATTCTTGTCATTGTGAGTACACAGCAAACCACAATGAAATTTCTATTCATTTTACCCACACACATGCAGCAGGGAGAAGCTAAGGAAAGCACCCAGGGACCAGTGACAGGGACAGTACCTTGCTTAAGGGTACCTCAGAGCAAACTGCTGGTAAGGGATTTGAACCAACAATCTTCCGACCTGGAGGCCAACTCCCTAACCACTAGGCCACTGCTGCTCAGCAATGGCCCTTCAGCACTTAATTGGAACCATCATTGGGTTCCTGAGCAAAACCCTTAACCCTGAGTTGCTCCAAGGGGACTGTCCCTGTCATCAGGAATTGGAAGTCGCTCTGGATAAGAGCGTCTGCTAAATGCTGTAAATGCCCGAAGTCTCCCCTCAGAATAAGTTTATTTACACCATACTGAGAAAATATTGTAAAAATGTGGAATTTCCCTGTAAATGGCAACAAAGCAGTCAGTCTTCCTCCAGGATGAAGTAAGAGATCTCAAGAAGTTCATCCATTCAACACAAAGAAACATGTCAACATTTCCTATTTATAGCTGGTTGGTCAAAAAGAAACTTAAGGTTATTTTTCCATCACTTTCTGGCGTTTGCTGAATGCAGCCAGGCCGTGTGGCCTCTCTTTTCCCAGCGGAGCTCCAAATGAGGTCTACCTGCTCATGCCTGCGCTCCTGCTGCAGGGGAGCCAAGTCTCCACAGAGAGCCCTCTTCCTCACTGCTGCTTATTTTGGGTCCACTGCTCTAAACTCCACTTCAAACGCGGGGACTTCAAAGTGGCCCTGCTGCAGCGCTGGCGGCAGCGCCCGGGAGCTGCCAGGACTGATTTATTAGGAGCTAACTGCATCATTAAACCAAGCATCTAACCCTGAACATCATGCACATTTAAATATGCAAATGAGAGCCGCGCCACGCTACATTTCAGGCCGCACCCCTTTGTTATCACAGCCAAAGAAGCGCTTTTTATTGCTGCCATTCTTTAATCTAATGCTCCTTCATAACCCAGGTTTAATCACAAATCCCATCTGTTCTCTCTCTGTGAAGCTCGGCCACAGATGACTTTCACCAGGCCGCTGTCACGTGACCACCAGGAGTATCCTAACTTGCATAATTACCTTCTCTGCTCCTCCTTCACACACGCACATACACATAGAGAAATAACTGGACGTTGGACTCCTGCATTTAAGTGTGAGCCAATCAATGAATATTAACAGTGGTTGCACTGCCTAGAATGACTGTTTCAGAATTACCTGATAACAGTGCACAATTCAGATCTGCAATTACAGGTTGTGATGTTTTTATGGATGCCTAGTTTGTCAGCCTTTCTCGAGACCATTCTTCTTTGGCCAATTTGCTGAGCACAATGCTGCTCCTGTCCAGATATTATTTGAGTAGTAGACCATTCTCAGTACAGCAATGCATCCAGCACAGCAGTTTTTACTCACATGAGTGTCACTGTCAAGGTTATCATAAACTGGCCAAAGAATAGCTAAAAACTGACAACTGATGAAGGCAAACACAGTGTACAACACACTGATCTGCTTTAGAAGCCTGTGCTTCATGAAGTTAATCATAAACACAAAAGAAAAAGAGTAATTCAGTAAAAGAAAAAGGATCAGACCACTTACAGTAGAGGAAATCTTCCTTTCCTAATTCTTGGAATTGCCTGCATGACCTATGCATGCTTTACAGCTATTGTACACTGAAGCAGCAGAGGTCCACTACTAGTATTATGTTGCCATTTCAAGTTGATTTGACCAAGAAAGTGATTTTAATTTTACACACAGCCTCATTTGCCCAAGCTGTCCAACTTGTTTTTCCCCTAAGGACACACAGAGGTCCAACCTATGATGAAGCCATCAGCCATGACACCTCATTAGGACCAGCGTCCCTTTGCCTGCTCGCTTCTGTGCACAAGACACACACTACAAACTGTGAGGGATGGGGCGGGATTGCTTTCCATCACACTCAGCCTCCTGGCCCCACATGTTCTCACAAACACACACACACACACACACACACACACACACACACACACACACACACACACACATACATTCTGTTGTGGAAACCACACAACAGAGACTACAAGGAGAGCACCATGATATGAAATAAAGATTCCTACATGGTGCTTGGGCTGTATGTATGGTTTGAGGTAATTTACATTACATGGAGGTTCTTCACAGTTGCATATCTACTGCAGAAAGTCATTTTTCAAAGAACTATCCACTAAAATGTAAATCTCCAGTTTAATACTGTTTAGTAGGTAGACTCTAACTGCTGATATCTATCATTTCATTACTATTATTAATGTGATTATTATTATTTTAATGGTGTTTTTTAATGGTGTTTTTTTTTACCTTGAAAGCATCAAGGTAAAAACAATAGATAAACAATAGACAGTAGCACTAATACAAATTATGGAATCAGAACATGTGTGATAACCAACACCTCCCCTTCCCTCACAGCCAAGCATGAAAATATTTGGAGTTCAGAAATACAACAACTTGCATATTAACGCCGAGAACAATTAAACTACTGCAGTTTCTAAATGGAACTGCCTACGAATGAGAGGCTAATTTGTTCCTCGAAAGCACAGACTATTACCTCTGCATTATGAATCTACCTCGTACGCCAAACTGCATCAGACATGGTGTGTGAACTTCAAACACTCTGCCTGGTCTAATATCTGCTAAACATTCCGCCGTGCCGTTGTGCAGCTTCTCTTTGGCATCAGCCTGACCTCATATTTTCCCTCTCCCACAGTTTACCTAGGCTCTGTTGATTCAGCAGGTACACGCTCTCTCCCAGGCTCGCCGGAAATTAGCCTCATGTTAACATTAATTGAACAGAATTCTGTTTGGCAAAGCAATGAGCGGGTGTGATATCTTTCCACAATGTTAATTTGGTTCGAGATACTAAGCATTCCGGGTCATAATCCTATCAAAGGCCTGATCATACCCGCTCACTCACACACACACACACACACACACACACACGCACACACACACACACACACACACACACACAGGTACGCATGCACACAGAGTTATCATGACCTGTCCGAGTCTTTTTCATTTGACACTATGTGAGATTAGGCTGCCCATTGTACAAGCTAATATAGAGTTAATGTAGGGTTTAAATGGCCATAATGGAGATGTTTGTGGTATTTTGCCTTTTCATTTCTGGGCCAAGATAAGATAGATGTGTATTTCTACCAGAGAAACAATTTAGCCACATACATTTTGCCTTTACTACCCTCGACCTCTCCCCCTACTTCCCACCTTACTTGTTTAATTTGAGTCCTTGGAGGGCTGGGTTACCACGAGATCAGTGTTACACATAGCTGGTTAAGGGTTTGTTTTGTGCTTGAAACGCTTGCGAAAAGAGGCCTGCTTATTATTGGCAAACTGTTGAACGCCACTCATGGGCAAGGCTAATGTGATGATGATCAAATGAAGGCTTTGTTTCTGAATGATGCCCCATTTTCAATGCAGCTAGAATACTCAAAGCCTGATGTGATGTATTTTGATATTTTTTTCCAGGGAGGAGGAATGTGCTGCATAAATCACACATTCACATAGCCTAGAGCACAAACCCCCTCACAAACCAGCCTTATTCACAGCTCAATGCTGTCTCATTAGAAAGACTGATAAGCTCTCTCTCTCTCTCTCTCTCTCTCTCTCTCTCTCTCTCTCTCATAATAATAATTACAATAATAATAAAGAGGTGACAGGACGGTATAAACCTACATTGTGCCTTGAAGCACCTTCACTTGTCCAGTCCTGTTCACAGGTAAACATAGCTCTACAAGGTCATGTGATCTTAATAGATGGACTATTTCTATGATCTGCGATGCTGCAGGAGCCTGCAGCACAGACAGCATTGAGGTAAAGTATTAGAGTCTTGAAAAGGCTCTGCATTGATGTTATTTGTATAACCTGGTTATTAAAAAATAATGAGCAGAATATTGGAATACTAACATAAGCAATAGTGACAGGCCTAGAGAGCATACTGCAGAGACAACTGTAATATGTATGTATCATCATTGTCCAAATAAAACCTCATATTTCCAGAATAGTTATTTTAAATCAGAAAGAAAATATTCTTCATTTGGAACATAACGCAAAGAAATTAAAGTAATTCAAGAGTAAAATACTTCTAGTGGATTCAAACCATTCAAAATCTAAACATAATCTGATATAATGTAGCTGATCAGGTGAATGAGTGCGTGAGTTTACCCCAGTGTTCATGTGGACTGGTATTAATTTCATGAAATTTACAACACGACGAGTCTTTGCACTAGCTTTCAACACCACTTTATACTAAATCTCGGATCATTAGCGCAGCCAAAAATTAACACACCAATGTTTGTGCCAAACTGACAAATGAAGGCAAGAGACTTTCTTCTCATTAAACAGAACCAATCAAAAGAATGGGATATGGGATAAAAATGAAATACTTCAAAAAGGCTGATTAGAATTAGTGTTGCAGGGCTTTGGTAGCACTGAAATCCACTGGCTAACCTCAGGGGTTTGCTGAAGTGTAAGTAGAACTCCAGCGTAACAACAGAAGGGACATCAGTGATCCAAGACGGCTTAACAGACTTAGAGAATGATCAAAGGCTGAACAAAACAGCCCTTAACAAGAAATCCATAGGAGTGCTCTTTAAATTGCAATAGCTGTACAAGCTGAAGCACTGAAACCACCAAACATGGTCAGTCTTTCAAAAATAGTTGGTCCATATTCCACAGTGATGGTAGGCAATTACTGCTACTCTGTATGTTTTATCTTCACTTCAGTATTTGTGAGCATATCCTTGAATCATTTTGCAATATCCTTGGTCAGTCTGGTTATGCATATGATAGAACAGGCCTGGCCAGTGCCTTGTCCTAAATGCTTTTAGGTTCAGTGACACATGTTGTGGCTCAGTGGGAGAGTGTAGTCATGCCGGTCCTGCACCACTGAGATAGGAGCATGATGTCTTATGATGTCTGAGTGCTCCCATATGCTCTCTCTCGTCCTCTCTCTCTCTCTGTCTCTGGCTCTTTCACCCTGACCTGACATGCATGCCGATGAGAGGGGAGCCTTTGTCAGAGGACAAGCCCACTCTCTCCTCTTGTCAGACTATGTAAACATCAAGAAGTTGGAAGCGATTTTCCTGTGAATGATGCTGTTTCATTATGGTTCCCAACACTGGGCCACGTTTAAACACTCTTTGCACTGGCAGGAGGGAAACGATTTTTTTGCATTGGGCAAAAGGATGTCCAGCAGGTTGTCTCGACACTTTTGGACATGATGTCCAGGCAGGCAGGCAGAACTGGTTATATTTTTGAATCCCTTTTAAGGAACGAATAGACACTAGAGATATTATTTTAAACACATATGGCATCATAGAAGATATAAGAATTTTAAAGACAGGATAATTTTCTGCTGAACTATCAACCTTAAGTAAATTTAAGTTTCTTTCAAGGATAGTTAGGGCCGGCTGCAGCAATGCAGCCTAGGATTGAGCCTCGGACAGGTCAGAATATAAATGTAGGCTCAGCGTTTGGCTTCTGACCCATTGTATTTGGAAATGCACTTCGATAAATTTGGCGTGTTTCCATTTCCCTGCACAGTTGCTATGCTCTCCCCTCACGGCCCACTTCATGTGAGAAAGCAGAGCGAGTGCAGTGTGCCAACAATCTGTCTTTTTAGCACAGAAGGAGCTCAGAAGTGAGACGCTTTTGGAAGGTCTGTCTTACTGCCACACTGACGTATTAAATGCACTGCAGGTTGCAGTAGTAGATGCCAGCGAAAGAATGCATACAGCCTATGAAGATACTATGAATTTAAAAATGATGAATTGTGTGTTCACTGGATGGATAAATAGATATAGCTTTATTGATTGCAGTAGTGGCTGCAGTATCAAAAAACAAAATAAATGACATTCAGTTTGCATCGCACTTAAATATGTATACAGCATAAAGTTGTACACATAATGCTGAAATTACTTATGTACTACACATTACACTAAGACAGCCCAAATGACATTTTATTGATTTCATTGATAAGTCATAAACCTTCGTGACATACTCTAGAGAGAACACATTTTCACTTTTTTGCCAATTACCATATTGGGGAAAAACACAATGTGGCCTAGACAAAAGTTGGTCTTGTTTGATATTTTATTTTTGTCAGATTTTTTAAATTTAGTTAATTGATACTGTGCATTAAAATTAGCAAAAAAAAATGCTATCTTGGCATTAGACTGCATTTGCTGCAGATGCCATTAAATTTTCATTTTAGAAATCAACATAACATGTCATTTGACCTTTGCACATAACTGCACATCTAGACTTAAGACCTCATTGCGAACAAATTAGCAAATTTATCTAAAATAAAGGAATCACTTCATCAACTTTTTTGGACAATCTGGCACTATGCATTACTGGTTGGTTAGACCATGACAAAAAGAAAGAAAAAGACAAAGAAAGAAAGAGAGAAACAAGTGACTTAATGATTAATACTATGGAACCCGTTACCATGGCTACAAAGGAGCAGCTCAGTCTTGTCAGACCATTCTGCTCAAGGAAGATAACTGGGCTTTTCGTAACTTCTCTACTTAAGATAAATCATCCCACAATGTCATCCATGCTTTGCATATGCCATTTTAAACATGTCTAGTATTTTTTTGTTCACCATTTCAGTTTGTTACTGCTTTCATTGATGTTGATCATGAATGCTTTATGCAGGGCCGCCAGAGTGGACATGGTCAGTTTTGTGAGACCATGTGTGTGGTGATGTGGCACGAGGGACACAGAGGCCCAGCTGGAGGAAAAGCTCCAAGCTGGATGTGTCTGTCTGTGGGCTGGTAGTGTGTCAGGGGTGCAGGAAGGGAGGGGGGCTGTTCAGAGGCGTCCGGCTGGCAGGCTGGCTGGCAGGCAGGCTGTCTTGCTGTCAGATGGTCAGAGCTGGTTTGTTATCAGACCTCAGCTGCACAGTCTGGAAACAGAGACGGTCACCAGGCGGGTGCCATGCATGCCTGCTTCGCCAGCCTGCCAGAAGGGGGCACCGGAGAGATGGCATAGCTTCCACTGGCACAGCAAAAGAATGTGTCATCTGTGTGCCATAGTGCTCTATAGGGCGTACTATATTAGTCCATAGAGGACTATACGTGCATGCTTCAGAGAAGCTGCCATCACAATCCATTAACTGCAGACTCAAATTCTCAAAGCCACAATACAAACTCTCATTACAACAAAAGCTCATTTTTGCAGGCAAAATTAGTCTCGCACATATAATCAGTCTGTGTTTTTCAGTGACACTCCCATTTCTCACTTCATTTCAAGTCATGACAGAGGAGCAGAGCACCTGCAACCTGACACATTGATCTGGTGCGTTAGTTCATGCTGCAGCACTGGCCTCTCAATTTGGCAAACGACACACACGCAGTTTATTTTCTCTCAAATACAAGCCTTATGAGAATAATGAAGAGTTTTATCAGTAAAATCTATCCGGCTCAGTAAGCTCACACTGCTTCTAGAGCTATTGACCCGTACTTACAGGCATGTTGATATAACAATTTAGCAATAAATTGTGAAATCTAAATCTTGTATACCAATGATAGTCACTCTAACAGGCAAAGAGAACCGTTCTGTTTCTTTTATTATATCCAGTTCAACTGGGCAGAAGTGTCCATGAAACATAAAGGAGAAATTTGATATAATCCTGCATGTATGAGAAACTGAAACTATGAATAAATGAGCAGGGAGAGAAATAAATGTACAGAATAATAATATTTGGAAATTCAGGAATGCATCATCATTTGCGGTTCAGGTTTTATTGATATTGTAGGTATTGTGCATGTAGGTATTTTCTGAAACCCAGCAACCATGACCATGTTGAAGTGCAATCGCTCAATGTTTCTGGCTTTGTAGCTACAATCATAAGACCTGCCAAATTACACACGTAGCATAACAATGTATATAGTATATAGTATACTTGCAATATATTAACAGGAAACATCAGGCAGCAGAAAATGCCAGCTATTAGGAAGGCCAAGAAAACTTCCCAGAAGCAGACACTGGTTCCTATCAGATCTGGAGCAAAGTGACTCGAAAGCAGGGCATAAATTTATTATCCCTGGCCTGTCTCCAATCCCAGTATGTCCAGCTCCTCTGGCTGATGGGACGGCTGTGGCCGCAGACCGTCTGTGCGATTGCATGAGTGTGATAAGGAGCCGAGTTTGCGCTCTCAGCGGAATAACACTCACCAAGGATATCTTACTTGAGGCTTCTAGCACACTGATGCCATCACTACAGCTCCAAGCAGAGACCGTTTTTTTGGGCCACAGTCGTCTTCTTTACTCAAGTGAACTCAGCCCAGTTTATAGGACAACTTCTCCTGTCATTTTTATGAAATGGGCAGGAAAAAAAAAGAGATCTTCCAACTGTGTATGACCTTCAGGAACCCTGTTAGTCTGAAGTCTCACTGCATTAATTCCAACTTTTAATAAGATTTCTCCTGTTTATTGGAAGACAGAGGAGAAAAATCTAATTTACACAATCTTCCCTCACAATCTCCCCCAAACACAGTCAATTAGCCAAGAGAGGATTGCTGTCCAATGTGCGTTCTTTAGTAATGCACCAAATGTAGCTAACAAATTGTCTATACAACACCAATTAGCAGTGTGTTAAGTGCATCCCTAAATCATCACACACTTGCCTGAAACCTAATTGAGTTTCTATCTGACATTAAAGTGGGCTGGTTTGATAATTTTATCGAAATCTTAACATCTTATAGTGTCAGAAACAAGATGACACAGGACTATTTAAGATTTCTTGACATGGTTTGAGGCAAGTAAATAAATGGAATTAAATATGGACGCATTTTGCAAGATTCTAATTGGTGTGCTTCCTTTACTTCTTACCCACATTAGCCTCATGGTCCCAGTGCAATACTAAAGAAGAAAACTTTGACCACTAAACATGTCTTGGCTGACTGATTACACTGGGATATAAGGGAAATGTGTATGAATTCGATTTTTGGCCAAAAATTTCCTGAAGTTATGAGGAGCAAGAAGCTTGTAGGTTAGCAGCAAACACACAAGCACCTGTCCACAGGGGCCAAGACACAGCCCACCCCATCCACTGTCCAACCCTACCAGCAGATGGCCAACCTGAGATGAATGACACTCAGAAGCTATATTTATCACCCACTGCACTGCTAGTTTTACTGGTGCCAAATACCTGAGATATTGTTATTGCATAAAGACCTGCACTGGATTTTCAGTTCTGGTGTATGATGCTAATGACAGCAGTAATTATTGCAGTAAATATAATTAAACCATTGTACTTGCTATGAATTCAAATTATAGACAGCGTGCAGCTTTTATCTAGTGTTTCTTTTAATCAGTATATCACAGGAGAATACAGTCAAAAGTGTCCATAAAATTCAACTATCTTTTATTTTGTTCTTTGATGTCCATTTTAACCAGTTTTTGTGTTTTATTATAACTGAACAAGCACTGTATTTATGTTGTAGATCTATTTGTCCATTTTATTTAAACCTTTTGTTTAAGAGACCTCAGCTCATTTTAAGAGCATTTCAGATGAAATGTTCCTCTTTACTTCATAATGAAAAGGCGGGGTTAGACTGTGATGCAGATACATGTAAATTTATGCACAAAATGAATAAATCAGAAATAAGCTGTATGTTCAACTTAATCTTTATACATGCACTGGATGGTGGTTGAAGACATTTTGAAATCAAATTCTTAAATCATAAAATTTTAAATTGTTTTCTTTGTTTCACCATAAGGGCCTTTATCACTGAAGATATGCTTGAATATTTAAAAATGTGATTAATGCAGTTTTTTTTTTTTACTGCTATAGAATTCTGTGTAGCCTGGATGATAATAGTAGATTAACTGGTATCAGCTTCAGAGGGGCTTTGAAGCACTTTGATGTGACCATGGACTGGAGCAGCAGCGCTCACCATGGGCTAACAGGCCAAAGACCTATAGGATGGATGTTCCCTGATCCCTCACATGCGTGCAGTGCATCGCACGTGCATGTGCACACACACACACACAAACACACACACATAAGATACTGTACTGGCAATTCATAGCACAACCTCACAAATGCTCTCAACTCCCACGAGAACTTATTAGGAGGAAACTGGAACAGTTTCTCTCCATTCTGGGTAAATTAAACAGACAGATCAGAAAGTAATGACAGATCATTAGTAGTGCTCTGGCACTATGTTAAAGTGAAGACTGCTCCAGCTATCTACATTAATGAGCAAAATGCGTTAGAACAAGGGTCATGCTGGAGCACACTAACATATACATGCCCTCAGACTGCTAATACACAGGATTCACACACACTGCCTCACACACATAACCGGCAGTGCGCTCCAAAGACCTATTAAAATGCAGTTATATGTAAACCAAACATTTACAAACAAGCATGTGTTGTTTCTTTACCATTTAAGAGGTTAAATCATGAACGTATTATGGGACGTGGAGGTAAAACTAGTGTGTTTAATTTAATTTTGTTTATTGATGGACATATGTACACCTAGGACCCCTTACTTCATGAGGACGTTTTTTTTTTTTTATCATGAGTGTAACTGTGATGTAAATTTCACTGGCCACACTAGAAATGCAGTGTTGAATTGATTGGCATGTGGTAAGTTACTATTTTTTAGCATGTGTGAAAACATGAAAAAGCTGAAAGAAAAAATTAAGCTGCTTTCTGTCACTAATGACAAACAAACAAACTAAAAACAACTAAAAGATATTAAATGTAATTGAAATTTAATTTAATTTAAAATTTAATTCTACAATAAAATAGAAACTACAACAAGATTCTGGGGAAAAAATAATTAGAGAAAGTAGATGAGAAAGTTTTTGGCACAGGTCAGGAGTAAAACCTGGTCATTTGAGCAAGTTAGACACAATTTACCTTCCAAACATCACCCCTTTGGTTTAAACACCCTTGAAGGTTAGTGCTGAAATCACATTAAGGGATAAAATGCATTTTGCATTGTTAATAAGACAGAGGTGTCACCAGTGTTGACACCAACATTACTGCAAATGATCAGGAGAACGGCTGAACTGGACTGAAAACGTTTGGAAGCGCTATGTGTCTCCAAACTTCTGAGGGGCACTTTCATGGAAAGCATGCTTAGCCTTGCTCCTCCGAGCAGTGTGCTGTGGCATGTGGGTTAATGAGTGTGCAGATGGTGGGCAGGAGGGAGATCTGGTCCTGGGGTCTGCCTCTAAGCACACACTCATCAGAGACATCTCTCTTCTCCTCTCCCTCTGCTCACTTGCTTCTCTGCATCGCTCCTCCACATATTCCATTCATTTTACACCTTTTCCGTTGTCCTTCTCTATTGTCGCCAACCAGCCAGAACTCACACTGAGAGCACTTGCAGAGTTTCGCTGGGAGGTGTGCAAGTGTGTGCATGTGTGTGTGTATGTGTAGACACACTTCATATCCCACTATTCATTTGATTTCACAGCTTTCCTAACAAGAGACAGAGGAACCTCACATGCATCATTAATGTTTCCCCACTCAGCATACCTGAAAAGCGCTGCAGGGTTAAATATGTTTTAGCTCGCCCCTGCTGCGTAGCTCATACAGGCATGAAATCTCATTCTAAACACCTCAGAGAGGACAGCATAGTGTTGTGGGCTAGGGGACAGGGGCAGGCAGGGCAGTGTTGATTAGGGACATGGCTTTACAGCTCCCAAGGCCCACTTTTCTCAGTGACTGCTGTAAGGTTTAATAGCGCCATATGCTTTACAGCTCGACTCACACCATGCCCTTCCTCTGGCTCTAACTCAGGGGTCAATCCTTGGGCCATTCCCCTTCCTCTAGCCTATTCTTTCCCTCTTTCCATCCCTCCTTTTCTCTGCTTCCGGAACGACAATATGCCAGCCTCAAGGGTGTGAGATAAAAGGAGTCAGGGATGGTTTACTGACTGGAGTCAGATTCCCATCTGGGCTATACTTTAATGCACTGAAGAGCACACAGCATTTGACCCACAAATGTTACTGCTGAATGGTGGTATAACATTTACAGGATGTTGACAAATTTAGCCTTTAGTGTGAATATTAACTGAATAGAATCAGGTCCTCAACTGGTAGTAAAGTACAAATTCTCAAATCAAAGCTAGTTATCCAAACAATGTTTCAAACTGAGCCATCATTTTTATTAAATTAATTTAGACACTTTAAAATATATTCAGTAGGATATATACTGCAGGATAAAATATTGTCAAACATTTAAAGCGCATAATATGTGACAGTGGTACTCAGCGTAAACGGGTAGAAATCAGCAGGGTATAATCAAGCAATACCCCGATGAGGATCTCAGCACTCAAATGTTTAAGAGGACTGAACAGATAAATCATGTCTCCAAGAAACATCAATCTTTTATTATAGATCTTATATATATATATATATATATATATATATATATATATATATATATATATATATATATATATATATATTCACCTTGACTTTTTATTAGTATACTTTATGATTGTGTAATTTAGGTCTTCTTCTTCTTTCAGTTGCTCCTGTTAGAGGTGGCTACAGTGGATCATCTGTCTCCATATCTTATGGATCTTCTTAACCAACTGTCTGTATGGCATCTCTAACCACACCCATAAACCTCCTCTTTGGTCTTCCTCTTTTCCTCTTGTGGGCAGCTCTACTCTGAACATCCTTCTCCCCACAATGCAACCTTGCTACTCATTGTCTCCAAAATGTCCAACCTGAACTGTCCCTCTAATATACTCATTTCTAATCCTGTCCTCCACCTCCAGCTCAGTACCATCATCTTCCAACCCGTATAGCCCGGACTTACCAGTCATACTACCAACATTCAAAGTTCCTACCCTCACTTCCACTCTACTACCCTTCCTTCTCACCTCCTGCCGCTGGATATGCCTTCCTCCTCCTTAACCCTCCCCATTCATCCAGGTTTTGAACGGCACGGCATGAAGAAAACTGCCATGTGCATCCCTAGTGGCTGGGTGTTTGTAGTTATTGAGGTATTCAACATATATTAAATTGTGGTCTAACATTCTGTTTCTAAATAATAGACAGAAAAAATCAACATCAACATGATAACTGAACATATATGCATTATATAATAAACTATATAAAGCACACTAATGTTCTGAGGCATCATTACAGATTTGGACTGAGATATTCATTTCAAATGTCCTTTGTTGTATGTGTGTGAACGGTCAGTCTATTAAGATTAATTTGATGTTATTAGAAACTTTTTTGGATAAACAGCTAACTAAGGCTAAGCAAATAAATTGACATAATATGCTTTTAAAAAAAAAAAACAGTAAATCAACTTTCAAGACATTAATTAACTTTTATTAGCTTTATATGTGGTCATGCTCATAGCTATGTGTCTAAAGAGAAAAGAAAGGTTAATAACTTTTTAATAGTGGATTTAATGTTTTTATTGTGTGACTAGTTTATATCAGAATCCACCTTTCGAGGATCACAGTGACATGAGAAACGTATGTTTTGGGTTCTGTGCAATTCTAATGCACATATAAGAATGATGTCTGTATGTTCACAGATGTAAATATAAGATAAGTCTGAAGTTAATATTGTATTTCCCAAATGGCTCCAATATATAATATTTAAATTACAGAAGTATCTGAACTACATATTTTAAATAGAGGCTATGTGTAACTTCCTACTACAACTACAACACAAAAATATATTTGAGAGTGTCTAACAATGTGACCTTTTATATGCACTTAATTCAACATCACTTCCAGAAATTAACAACACTATCCAAACATAGGTCAAACTTTTCTTGTCAGAAAAACTTTGTCTAGCCTCATAAAGAATGCATTGGTGGGTTGAGAACTGATAGATCTATTAAAAAGCTTTGCATATAGCAGGGATTAACAAGAGTGAATAGCAAGAGTTTATGTAATCTGTGAACTTTTCCATTTTATTTTTAATTTTAAATGTGTGCAAAAATATACCATGTATTATTTCTCTTTATTTATTCCTCTTTATTTATTATGAAATATCTTCTCTTCAGGGGGGGCAATCTAACCAATGAAAAAAGTTTATGGAATTCACAAAGCCAAATTAAAAATATAAATTTTTTATTTTTAAAAAAAATTTCCCAAGGAAAACTTCCACCAAAAAAGGATCTTTGCTGTACCAAAGCCAGGGGCCCCTCTTTAGGGAGTTTTCAAGCCCTGAGCAAACTTAATCAGAGCTCAGAGGGCTTGGAGCAGGAGCTCACAAATCACTCACAGCACCCCTGCCCTATCCATCACTCAGATGGGCACGCAAATATATCAGAGCCTTCAAAAAAAAAAAAAAAAACATGATGAATGAGTGAATAAAGCCGGCCTTTTGCAGTGCCACAGCAGTATTGCCAGATGAAGGCCATACTGAAAGGAAGGGCTTTTCATAACGGCTTCCATGAATCAGAGACCGTTGTGGTAGGGACTAGCGCAGCCCTCTGCTCCATGTCACCAGCTGTCTGCATCATACAGTCCAGGAAGGTTAGTGCACACTGTACCCGGCAGAGTTTAGTGCGTAAGCCTCAGGGCTGAGGAGTCCCAGCTTGGTCTGGACAAACAGACCAAACAGCCATAAAATCTAGAATCCAATGCTTATCCTCCTTTTTATTAACACAGGAACAGGAAATTGCAAAACTGAATAAAAGGTGATTTTGCCACATGATATGAAATGTATGTATGAAATGTATACAGAGTTGAGGGAGAATCCACTCAAAAAGCATAATCAAATTTAAATGTATGCAAAGCTAACATTATTTATGCGTATACAGAGCGTTAAAATGAGTAAATGTAGTATAACAAGCTGCTTTTGTAAGCTACAGCAAACTGTGAAATACTCTTTTTGAGAGCAGCTGCAAAGTGTGAAACAGAAGGTGGGGGATGAGCAAGAGTGAAAAATCAAACAGAGGAGAAATTACAAAACCACTTCCAGAAAAATTATGCTCCACTAACAAAGAATGTAAATGATTATGTTTACCTTACTTTCTTTATATAATTCTGTGTGAAACATACTGAAAAGCACCTTGAAAAAAGCAGAGACATTTTAGTCTGTCATTGCACCAGACTCAAAATGAGAAATAGTACAAATGCACATTAGTTTTAAGAAGTTCCCACTTGTCAAGATAGCATTTTTGGGTGTAGGAGAGAGAGTGGCATAGGGTCACATGTGGTGTTGAGCTGTAGTGGCTGGGTCATCGGAGATGACCAAGTTGGTGTGACACGTGCTAGCTTTTAGCCTCCCAGTGTGAGTGACATCATGCATACGAATTCTAACTGGAGAGTGAAAATAAAGCTAAAAAAGTAACTGATGAAAAGTAGTATATTTATTCTTACGCTTTTATGTATATTCAGTCTGTTTATCTCTATACTACCTCTTCAAAATGTGCAGAAAAATTGATTATAATAGTTTATAGTATCATTACTTTTACACATTCTTCTTCTTCTTCTTAACCTTATTACTACTACTACTACTACTACTACTACTACTACTACTACTACTGCATTTACTACTATAATAATAATAATAATAATAATAATAATATGTAATAATAAGAAGAAGAAGAAAGAAGAGAAAGAAGAAGAAGAAGAAAACAATAATAAGACAGCATTGGATGTTTCTCCACGTGTCTGTGTAGGTTTCACTCGGTGCTGGGTTTCACCCACAGTCCAAAAGACATGTGTCAGTTGGTGAGATGCTAAATTGCCCCCTTGGTGTGCAAGTGTATTCTGTGTCTGCCTTTGATGGACTGGCAGCCTGTCCAGGGTGTTTCAATGCCTTTTCATGCCCCAGAGACCTGGTATTGGCTGCAGCACATGCGACCCCAATCAGGCAACAGAATTTTATTCGGTTGAGATCTGCCGTGTGTGTGGCATGTGTAATATTACCTTTTCCCTTCCTTCCCTTCTTACTTTCTCTCTTCTGTTGTTTCTCTCGCCCGTGCCTGGCATCTGTATACACCCTGCCACCACTCTGCTGGTCTGCAGGACAGCTCCTGTAAACAAGGTGGCCCAAGACAACACCACACCTCAGCCCTTACTCAATGAAGTGTTGACTGTTTGTGTGTGTGTGTGTGTGTGTGTGTGTAGGTATCTGTGTAAATAGGCAATTGCTGATTTTCTTTTTTCACACATATATGTTCAGAAGACTCTCTCGTTCGTATGTGCAGAATGACAGCATGAGCCGTGTGTATGTTCCTATCCTTGTGATTTCTCTTTTAAACCTCCATCTGCCACTAGGCCTCCCAGCCAGGAGTATAATCCCTTTTTTAGCTCCTCTGGCTCACACTGCCTCTTGCATTGCCCTGGGCCTCAGCTGCCTTAATGGCACACCTGTTAAGGCCTCACAGCTAATACCAGCAGTACATAGCCTGACACACACACACACACACACAATAATTTTCCTTTTGTGTTGAATTGCAGCATGTAATGATTGTAGTTCTGAGAAAGAAGAAAAAAGATAAGGAGGAAATGTGATGATGTTGAAGTGAAGTGACAGCCTTGTCATTGAGAGTCACAGCACAGCACACAGTGAACCACAACAGAAACTGGACCTCTGGTAACCCATGCAAACACCCCGTGCAGCGGTGGGCAGCTATGTGCCCGGGGAGCAGTGACGGGGAAAGTACCTTGCTCAGGGTACCTCAGGGCAACCTACTGGTGGGAATCGAACCACTGATCTTTGATCCAGGGCAGCTCTAGCAATAAATACCCTGTAGCAAATAGAAGGAAGAGAATGAAGAAAAGGGATTTGAGAGAAGATGGCAGAAGGAGAGAAGACAAAGAGAAAAAGCAAGAAAAGCCTTTGTGAGAGCAAAGAGGAGGAGGAGGGGAAAAAGTCTAAAAAGTCTGAGACTTGTGCTTTCTAATGGAATAAATGAATCTTCTGGAAACACAGAAATGATGGATCATGCTTAAGTTCTACTTTTTATTTAGATGCAAATCTGGAAATGTTTCCTCCCTATTTTTCTAGGCAGACAGACACTCATTACAAATGACCCAGGATTGGAGTCATAGATTTCACAGCACTCAACAATAACTCAGCACATACCTTCTCCTCCTGTAGATTGGCTTGAGTGGAACTCCACTAAGTATCTAGTCACAGCAATGCTGAAGTCACCACCCACTTCCAGCAGTGTGCCTGCCCCTCTCTTTGAAAACACAGCCCTGTCAGTCTGGGCATCAGAGTGTACTTGTGGCTGGACAATACTCTCAGCTAACTACAGGAACCCTTGACACCACTTTTCATTTGGAACGCCTCTAATTGGTAAATTGCATCACCCTCATGCTCAATCAGTGGTTGCCTAGCAACAGTGGGACGGAACCAGATCTCTGAGACTATGGAAAATAGAGAGAGAGAGAGAGAGAGAGAGAGAGAGAGAGAGAGAGAGAGAGAGAACAAAGCTGGAAAATGTCATCCAGGGTACACCACTAAACTTCAATGGACCTCAAAATCCAATAAAGATCTAAATCTTTCCATTGCATTTCTCTATTTGACTAAAAGAAAGTTATGGGATAAATCTGTCTGGAAGCTTTCAGTGGTACCAATTCACGCACATAGGACATGGCAAAACACAAAAATAGCACTCCATTTTCCATTGTAAAATTCTCACAACTTGACCAGAGCCTTATCCTTACACCACACCATGCATTAGCCAAAAGGACGGATTAGACGCATTCAAGTTAAACCAAATGTAGATGAAACTAGCGCTTGTGAGAGTTTGTGTTTGAATGAGTTTCTCACTCATTAGATTCCAGTCATAGAAATCAATCTCGGTACACACACATGCCTACAATAAACTACAAATATCCATCAATGTGTGGATTTTTATGGGTATCCAGTATGAACTTGTGAATGTGCTTCCTCTGTATGGCTTTGGTCTCCATTCTTGTTCTACCAGTAGCTTGCTGCCCACTGCGTATTTACTAACCAACATTAAAATATATCAGTTCGTTAGCAAGACGTGCGAGCAAGAAGAGGTGTGTCAGGGCAGAGAAAGCACTAATCTTAGCAGGACAGGGGACTCCAAGAACATTCAAAACAGCCCCGGTGATGTCTTATTCCAGTCAAACTATATCTCATTTCAACTGAGGCAGATGAGGCGATCCCTTTAAACCATTCATGTCACATGGCAGTGCATAGTAATGTTCTCCTTAATGCAACACTTAATTTTCACCTCCTCCTCTTCCTGATCGATTCAGACCCAAGGTGGGTGCCTTTATAGCTCTAAATGACTCTGTTTGCTCTGTAGCGCCATTGATTCACACAACCACTAAAGCCATTTAATATCATGAGCTACCCAAAGTCCTTCAAACTGTGAGAGACACACATCTCAGCACATGTGACATAGAGAAAGCAAGCAGAAGGCAGAAAGATGCTAAGATCTAACTTAGGCCTAACATAAACAGGCCTAGAACAGGTATAAATCTGAGATAAACATACTGACTACATCGAGAAATATTGTGTCTTAAGTCATTTCACAAGCTGAGCTGGCTGTCAAAACCGTCAATGTATTCACTATCCCAGCATTTAGAGTTAAATATGTCTAAGGACAGTGACTGTTTTGGTGTACAGTTATCTAAATTTAATCACTAATGATATTTGAGGAAGGAAGACATGTGAGTCTGACCAGATTCTGATACAAATTCTGATTCTGGAATCTGCATTGATGTGTTTTCATATATACAGTTTATCTGTGTTTCAGTGTTGTTTTGGTAACTAATGCTTCATGTTTGGTTCCAAACAATTAAAACATGTTCTGGACATACATGGTAAGTTAGGTCACTGTTTTCAGCCTTTCATAGTTTATGTAGGATTCAGCTGATTCTAATGAATCTAATGAATGAAGTGAATCTGCAATATCTGCCGCCATTTCTCAGTAATTCAGATCAGTGTCTCCACCCAAATGTCCTTCGACAGGCAAAAGTGCAGAAAAACAAACAAATGTGTAATATTTCCCTTAATTCCCTTCAGTCTATCTGTCCATGAAAAGGTTTGAAATCACAAGGGGAGCACGGATATGTGGAGCTCCAGTGTTAAGTAGATGAAAGTCTACAATGGTGTTGAAAAATCCTGTGTTGCGGTAGAAAGAAGTTGCTAGACTGTGAATGCGGGTTTAAGCCTGGCTCTGAATCTGATCTTTAAAACTAGCACTATTTGAATCCTTGAACAAGGCTTTCAGGATACGAGCATCTAATGAAAGCCATAAATTTAAACTAAAGACAAAGCTTGCGGATATGAATTGATAAGCCAGAAACCAGAATAATGAATTTATAATTCATTATTCAAATGTCCAGTTATGCTCATTAGCTAAAACTTTACCTTCATGATTGTTCGCCTGAACACACATAAGCAGATGTGTCCTTCATGTGTCATTGACAGGATTCTCACACAGCCTGCTGAGCCTGAACAGCATTTACAGTTGTGTGAGTGAGTGTGTGTGTGTGTGTGTGTGTGTGTGTGTGTATAGGTAAAGGGTGGGTGAAGGCCAAATATTTGTATACTCTGCTGTGTGTACTTGTGTTTGTGTCCTGAAAGTGACACCTACGCTCCCACATACTTTCCATTATTCAAGTCTCACGTTCTTTGAAGCCTCCTCCAGCAGTATCCGTGGTGAACTTCTTCAAAAGAGTGGAGAAAAGCAGACAATGTGCCAAGTGTAAGTGAGAGAGCACCCTAGAGTCTGACAGGTTGATTCTTCCTTCCCCATCATCCTCTTGACTTAGTCTATCCCATGGGACCCTGCGTGTGTGTGTGGGCGTGTTTGTGTGCATATGTGTGTAAAACAGCGCTCCTGCTGAGATTCTGGAACATTATGAGTCCTCTTGCCAGCCTCCACAATGAACCAGTCTACACTCCCCAGAGTCCAGACTATCTGGCGTCTCATGCAGCTGATAATGAGCGCTTACATGTTCTGACCAATTACTGCCTGTTTTAAAGATCCATCTAAGAAAGTGCATTTGCACATCAAAAAATACTCATGACTCATGTCCTGCCTGCAGAGAGAAAGGGAGAGAGAGAGGGAGAGAGAGAGAGAGAGAGAGCGAGAGAGAGAGAGAGAGAGCGAGAGAGAGAGAGAGAGAGAGAGAGCGAGAGAGAGAGAGAGAGAGAGATTGAGAGTATGTGTGCTGAATTGGGAGCACTCCAGACAGTCTAACAGACAACACACTGACATTCAGGTAAAGAGAACAGCGAATGTAAGAGGGCAGGGAATAGGGTGTCAAAGTGTGTGTGTGTGTGTGTGTGTTTGTGTGTGTGTGTGTGTGTGTGTGTGTGTGTGTGTGAACAACATAAAAACAAAGTTTCTGTGAATTTCCACAAATGTTTGTGTATCTATTTACCCTATACTATTCAACTATGTGAGATACATGCATATGTATGTGTGTGTGTGTGTGTGTGTGTGTGTGTGTGTGTGTGTGTGTGTGTGTGTGTTTGTGTGTGTAAAAATCTGTGCCAAGTTTTCCCCTGCCCACACACACAGTGCACATAGTGCCACTTTCAGTTCTGTGTTATAAAGATGGTGTTTTTTGACCTTAGACTGCTGGAATGTGCTTTTGCATGTAAGTAAAACACACTGGTTTGTGTCAAGTGAAACACTGTCCCTGGTGTTGTTGTTTTCTCTGTCTGAGGATCAGGGATGGCGATTCTGGTTTATGGGTGTCAGAAACCATGGCCGTTTCCGTGGCAACAGCTCCCTGCAATATTGTGTGCAGTCAGACTGTGCTTGCTGCAGCGTCGGCACAAGAACAGGAGCAGCGGGCACTGTGAGTGTTGCAGGAGGGCCCTGCAGAATGCTAATTAGATCTTTGTCCTTAATCACACACACTCGCTCGCACACACTCGCAAAGTCACAGGTAGTTGGGATCTATAGAATCCCCTTATTGCAGTTATTGCTGTCACTCTCTCCCTCTCTTTAGCACTCTTTCTATCTTTCCCTCTCTCACCCCTCTTTCCTGTGTCAGTTCACTCAGGGAACATTTTGACTGTGTTTCTTCAGCGTCACGCCACATAGCAAAACCTGCTGAAACAGACAACTTATGACTTGATTCAAAATAGAGATCAAAAAACTGATCTCATTTGACAGAATTATCCAGTGTCCATCCCTTAGGAGATGTTACGATCTATAAAAACTCTCCAGGCTCACTCGTTCTTGCTTCTGACGGTAATGCTGCAAGTCTCTGCACCAAAGATGTCCCACTTTCCTCCCAGTCTGCTCCTCTCTTGTTCTTTTGCCTGGATCTGCACCAGCAAGTAGAACAGCCTTATTTTATTCTGGCCCTAACTGAGAAACTTTCAGATGAGTAGTGAGGAAGCTGAAGGCCCAGTGCAGCAACCTATCATCACAAACAGGACACACGGTCACCCTGCTCTGGGTGGCCACGTTACCCAAGTTTTAATAAAACGTCTGCAAAGATGCATGCAAATCTACTTGTGCAGAGAGGTTCACTAATAATTGTAGACTGCAGAGGGGCTGAAGAGCATGCTAACAGAATCTCAACTCTATATATTTAACTTAATCTAAATACTTAATGTGTTTTATGCAAGTGTCCTCAAATAAGAAAGAGCTTGGGCTGTCTGCTTAATGATACCACCGAAGCAAGAGAAGGGATGCAAGCAGTGCGAATGAGAGAAGGGGAGAAGAGTCTATTCTGTGCTTCTTTTCGAGTCACTCCCTGATGAGTGCCCTTTCCTGCATAGCCTCATTGACACTGTTAGGCACTGACTGCACACACAGTTCCCAGAGGTTTTATTTTTGTCAAACAGCAATCCACATGCATATAAAAAAACCAGCCACAAATAGAGCTGTATGAGCAGTGTAAGGACAAAACTTGATTGCTATGCAAGAGAAATGCCTAAAAACCGCTGACTTAGCAGATACAATGCCCAGAGACCACTGTGTTCTCAAGTACTGCTAAGACACATGACCAGGCAGACAAGGTCAGGCAAGTGTCGTCTTTCCAGTTCACCTATAGCATGTCACATAAAGCATAAGAAATGGCAAAAGAAGGGAGGGGGCTGCTCTAAGTACCCTGAAGCAATGGAGGAATGAATGGGCCTTTTCCTAGCATCAATAAATCTGTGCTAATCTTCCTGCCTAGACTTCCCCAGAGAGGTAACGGCTATGATTCCATCAGCCTAACGGCACAGTTCCACAACACCGGCTTATGCCGGACCAGTAATTCCCTCTTTTCTCTGTTTCTCTAACCTGCTCTGAGGAGATTTGGCAGCCATAGGCCTCTGTGCTCCTGTGAAGTTTGTAGGCTGCAAAAAAGGGGGTTGGCAGAAAAGTAATGTACTGAACAAGAAAGTCTTATTCAATAGTACTGGAGTCTCTTCCCTATGTGACATAGACTGTGGCATCTACATTTTAAGAGTCAGGTTAAAGAAAAAAGTTAAGGTTGTGATAAAAACATGTGTTTTAAAATTGCAGCTGGTATTAGATGTAAAGTTGCAGAGCAACCGTGAATTCAGAACAAAGTTTATTGTTTCGTCAGACAAACAATATGAGATATTTAAGCTCAGCTAAAGATATTTAAGATGACAGCATTTAAAGATCACTTTATGTAATAAGAAGACATGAAAGAGACAAAATCAAGAAATTTATGAAGAGCTTCAAGTATAATTAGACTCTGAGGCTCAAATTAAGGCAACTAGTCTGAACTCCCAAACTTCCCTACAAGTAGGTCTGTGTAGGACCTCTGAAGGCTGCTGTGGACTGGAGTGAACTGGACTCTGGGCTAATTATGTCTGTTAGAGACGCTAGCCATTACTGACAGGTCAAGTCCATGAGGGTTCAAGGTTTTGCTGGCTTTAAGATTAAAGTGTTTCAAACTCCTCCAGTGATCTAAATGCTTCAAAATATCCTCAAAGAATTTTGTTGCTCTACTTAATGAACAGTCAGTCATGATATTAACCTTAATGTTGTGCTGTCATTGCATACATTGCTCAACGCAGACGTGCCTTAAAAAAAATCCAGAAATTTGTCACAAAATGTGACATAATAGAGTAATCAACAGACCACTGACATGATCTGTCTCGAGCGTGAGCTCAGTTAAATGTGTCTAATCAGTGTTGACAGCGCCTGGCACATGACTAAAGCGAAACAGAGCTCCAAAATGTCCATTCTATTCTGAACCCTGCTTAATTCTCCTTTCCGCACATCGCCCCCTACACAGCAGTGTAAGGATGGCTCATCCAAGTGTCTCTTTTCCGATGACTTCTGCCAATACACCACATCCCCACTGGCCTGCCTCCACCAGGGACAGGAGGGGGGGTGGGGGGTGGGCATGATGGCTCAGTTCCTGGACCAAAATAACACAGAATCATGAAAACCCAGCCCAAGATTGATTTGCTACAGCTGACCACAATTATGTTTCTGACTGCTTGAACATTAAAGCCCAAGTTTAGCCAAGTCTCCAGTTTACACAGCTTCCTCCTTAGCCCCAAAGTTTCTTATTAAGCAATTTAGTTCTTTAGTTCTGCAGCAACAAAAATCCAGAAACAGAAACCATATCAAAAATGCTATTAATCTTAAAAAAACTTTCTTATGTGGTGTGCCACAAAGCCAGGTAGCTTCAATTTTCTCATTCCAGCCCAGTCTTGACTAATCAATATAAGAGTTGACATGATCCAGCTAGTCACTGTGAATTTTCTCAGTGGCACAAACTTACCTCCAGGCTGTAGTATTCCACTGTCCTCTTGAGGGGATCCACAATCTGCCAGCATATGAGAATGCAGAGATCAATCAACAGCATCCCACCTACAATGATCAGCAGCTTCTGGTCCTTGATAATCTGGGGAAATAGAAGAAAGCGATGGGCAGGGGTGAAGGGAAGAAGAGAAAGAGTGCGCACTCCCATGATTCAAAAGGGAGTCTTTTTTCATATGCTGAACTTTGGAGGATGAAAGTGCTGGACCTGTCTGATCTTTTCTTTTTATTTAACAGCGTTTGACCCGGACAGAATCAAAGGAAAGGTCACGGAGTGCAGGCACTGGGTGCACTTTAGAGGAATCGCATGGGAGAAATGCGATGATTCCTTTCAGGTGCCCCAGCTCGTGCCTCAGAATGGGACCTTCGATTGGTTTTGATCCATGGGCTTTTGATGGCTTTGGAATTGGCCAAACAAAGGCAGGCCAAAACCTTTCGTGTCACTGGAAATATTGCAATACATTAGGCTACAAAGACATAGTGAGTGGCGCACATCTCAAGGGCAAGAGGTCCCCAAACATCCACAAATAAAGGTTCAATCATAACAGACCTGGCTTATGCTTGGCCAGTGAGCGGGAGTCGTGGAAAATGTGCAGACCATCTGCCTGGACAGACTCCCTTTATCCTCAATCAGACTGAGGTGGACAGTTCAAGTAAACACTCAAACATCTGAAATGACTGAGGATCATGACATTTTGTGTGTTATTAAGAGCATGACAAAATGTGGCTTCCAATTACCATGGGAGGGTTTTTTGCCCAGCAAGTGTTTTATTCTGTCTGAAAATAAGTGCAGCCTAAAACACAGGTGAAAACCATTCTGAGGCATAATAACCTAGACACAGTAATACCTTTGTAATAATTATCCTGCACTTAATATTTTAGACGGCAATAAAATAAAACAATATTTGGGATTGCAGCTTTGTAGTCGTGCAGTAGTTGATTCATCACTGAGGCCAAAAGCTGCTTTATTTGCATGCATGCTTGTGGTTATAAAAATGGGACACACTCTGTAGGCTCTGCACCATTTTCAAGGGAAGATCATTTTGATTGGTGGGGCCACCAGCTGCCAACCTCTGCTATTGTTTTACAGTGCACCACTCTTTTGTTTCATAGGAGCTACCCACTGTATTCTAAATAGATATCAAGATGACACAACAGCCTTAATCTGCTCCAGAGTTTTATTGTCTCTCTTTGCTTGCAGATGAGCGCCTGCGTAGGTACAGTTGGCACAGAACTAAATATCATAGTCGTAAAGAAGCAAGTAGGTTTTTTTTTATTGCGTTGTGAAACAGACAGACAGAGTGGAAGTTATAGATACTTATTCTATGTTATAAAACAACAGGTCATGCCACAGCCTGGGTGCCCAGTCTGGGTGCTCCACTCTTTCTGTTGTGTGGCCTCATCTCTTCCAAAAAAAAACAGCAATCTGAGTGGCCTGTGTAAGTTATACTGTACTGAGTATGGGATGTCCGAGTTGTTAAAGTGCCTGACTCATTTATGAAAGCCTTGACTGTTGATGCAGAAATGCCTTTCTTACATTTTGTCTATAAGATATCAGTGTGTGTGTGTGTGTGTGTGTGTGTGTGTGTGTATGGTGCTGGTGCACCACTGCCTTACATATTTTATTTTCCATCTCTAACCTACTTGATCTTAAACTGAAGTTGGTTTGCAGAAAAAAAACTTTTACATGCAGACCCTTTCAAACTATATGTGGATCAAACATGTTAATCTAGATTAATTTACTTCTAGTGTCTCATTTCAGTGGTGCTCGCCTGGCATATCTAGCTTTCTACTAATATTCAAATTAAAGATAAATATAAAGGATTCAATTCCATATAAACTCTAACCAAACCTGAATAATGCTAGTCTACAGCTAAACATTACATTAACCCTAACAGAGTCTCTTTTACCGAGTGTGTTATGATGGTTGTGAATGTTGTGTTAGGTGTTTTGCCCATGTTTTGGGACCCCTGCCTCCCTGTCGTTCATTTAATTGCCCTCCTATTGTTATAAATAAGAAAAAATTATCACACAAAGATGTAACGACATTCACTCATGTGCACGCATGACGCTTATGGCTCTGAAATAATTTATTATCTGTCATGCCCCAAGAAGTCTCACAGTGCACAGCAAGAGTCAGCTCTCTGGCAAAGGGAATAAACTGGGAGCAGAGGGGATATCAGTCTTTAGATTAAAGAGCTGAGCCAGGACACACACAGGCCTCTGCGTCCCACAGCATTAGTCTTTGTGCAGATGGTGTGGGATGGATTAAATACTAATTGGGATGTCCATTTTCTCCAAGAAATTCCTCCCGTCTTTCAGGATGCAATGTCGTTTTCATTGATTATTTTTTCAAAAAAAAGCAATTTGATTCATTTTTTTGTTGCAATTCATTTCTCAAGCCTTTATTAGCATTAGAGTCCCACGACAGTCCTTTTCCAGCCTTACAGGACATAAATCTATTCACAGTCAATAAACAGGGAGGTGCACCAATGCATCAAGCTAAGTGACTCAGACAAATGGATTACACAGACTAATAGATAGATAGATAGATAGATAGATAGATAGACATAAAAGCAATATTTTCCCTCTTTTTTTCTTTTTTTTTGGCTGTTTAACCATATTAAAATGCTCAGAATGCTTGATTACACCGCTCATGGTGTGTTTTCAATTTTGTTAATTAGCTGAGACCCTCAGGGTCCCCTTATTTTATTTTTATCCATCCCATCTTAATGGTTGGCCTGGGGTGTTAACTGTGAAATATGAAAAAGTGCCCTATGGTCTAAACACACCAACAAAAGCGTAATGCATTTTGTCTGTGTGAAAGTGACACTATTCTCTCTGTGTGTCCACTGCTCTCAGTCTTCCCCTAGTTCTCCATTTCTTTCTCCTCAGATCTTTGAATGAACGTTTCCCTTTTCCCCAGGTCATGCTTATGGCTATCTATGTCTCACGCTCTCTCTCTGTCTCTCTCTCTCTCTCTCTCTCTCTCTCTCACTTTCTCTCTCCGACAGATCGCCCACTCTTCCTTCTTCACCAGTGCTCAGCCCCCACACTGGAGCAGCAGCAGTAGCAGCAGAGGGCTTTGTGTGCTCTAAAAATAAAGCAGGCCAGCAGAGCAATGCAGCTAAGGGCTAGCTATCTTTTACATAATCACACAACAAAGGCACACTGTGTCATCTGCCTCACACTGCACTTGCAAGGATTCTTATTTTATATCTAAAACTGAGAAAAAGTGAAAATAGAAAGGACGTCAGAAAAGAGGTCAGTGTGTGTGTGTGAAGATGTGGTGTAAAAGCAGACATGGTCTTTAATGCACTGTGGGACAGTTTGGGAGTGAGTGAGTGTCAGTGTGTTCTTATGCATGTGTGGGTGACCCACTCACTACATCCCCCATGTGCACACACACACAAAAATCACAACCATGCACATAAGGCTGTAAATGTCTGGTGGTGACAGTTCAGACTGTTCACACATGGTGAATCATTCTTTAAGGGCAGCAGTTGCAGTCTATAGTGAATGTGTGCTTGTGTCTGTGTGTGTGTGTGTGTATGTGTGTGTGTGTGTGTGTGTGTGTGTGTGTGTGTGTGTGTGTGTGTGTGTGCT
Organism: Hepsetus odoe; assembly: GCA_017165825.1. NCBI lineage: Eukaryota > Metazoa > Chordata > Actinopteri > Characiformes > Hepsetidae > Hepsetus > Hepsetus odoe. The sequence continues at coordinate 10,220,302 of CM029368.1, forward strand.
TGTGTGTGTGTGTGTGGGGGGGGGGGGTGGGCAGATTGATCTGAAGGGTTATAAATGAAGCTCTAAGTAAGTCACAGATACCTGCTGAAAGGAATGACCTTACTGAGTCTCAGTCTCTCTCTCTCTCTCTCTCTCTCTTTCACTCTCTACTCTGTCACTCTATCTCTGTCCATTCTTTGTCTCTCCTGCTCATTCCAACCCTTTCCCCTATTTTGTCATTTCTTCTCTGCCTCTTTAATTCTTCTTCTCTCAATGCTTGTATCCTCATTTCTGCTTTCTCCTTTGCTCATTTCTCTCTATAGATCTCTCTCTCTCTCTTTTGTCTTTCCCATCTTCTCTTCCTCCATCACTCTCTTGTCCCACTTTACCTCTTTATTCCTTTCCTACCACTATCTTTTTCTCTACTTTCTTTTTTCCTTTATTCAATGCCCTCTTCTTCCTCTGTCCTCTTCCACCTTTTCTAACATTGCTTTACTTCTTCATCTCCATGCCTTCTTTCCTTCCTTTAGCAAGCTCATTTTCCCTCTTTCCCTTCTCTTCACCCTTTTGTTTTGCTCCGACACTTTCTTTCCTTTCTTTTATCATTTTCCTTCTCTCTTTGTTCCTCCCTGTTCACTCTCTTTCCATGTGTCTTTCTGATCTCTGTTTCTATCTTGAAATCTTTTAACTTGCTTCTTCCCCATATTTAATCCTCATCTCTTCAGTTCTCTCTCTCTCTCTTTTGGTCTGTTTCTTTCCATCCTTTCTCTTCCATCTTTCACTCCTCTTCTTTCTCTTTCATTTCTCTTTCCTTCCAATACCCTTGGCTCCCCCATTTTCTTCATTTCTGTCTTTTCCTGCAGTCTCTTTTTTCCCTCTCTCCTCTGTATCTCCTGATAAATAAGTATGTGAAGCTGCTGAAGCTGCAGTACATGTGCTCTGTTCCACAGAGGAAGCTGTATGAACTGGGAGCAGTGTCTGTGCAGCTGATGGTTAATAATCATTCGCCTCTATGTTATGCTCTACTGAACCCGGACAACCACTAGTGGACAAAACATCCTGTAAAACGCCACATGCAGCAGTGCAGACCTCTCTGAACAGTGACCTCTCCATAGCACCCAGCTGCTTTCAAGGCCAGCAATTGCTGTGTGTGCCTTTGTCCATTTTTACACTTCAGTCCAAGCCTGCTCCTATTCCAATCAATGTCGGGATTCTAATCATCCTCAAAGAAAAGTGTTATTGCTCAGACCTTTAACTTTAATACTGAATCTTGTCTTTAGTTCAGTGTTATTATCTTGGCAAGCCTGAATACAATGTGTGACCTTAAAGAGATCTCTAGTAAAGAAATATAACGGTAAAAGCAGACACATGTGATTACTATAAGTGTTTTGCACAGTTAAAATATCTGCAGGACATTAAACCAAAAATCTTCTTTGTCTTTGCACCATATTAAATATATATAATACACATATATAATATATATACAGTACTGTGCAAACGTTTTAGGCAGGTGTGAAAAAATGCTGTAAACAAAGAACGCTTTCAGAAATATAAATAATGATTGTTTATTTTTATCAATTTACAAAATGCAAAGTGAGCGAACAAAAGAAAAATCTAAATCAAATCAATATTTGGTGTTACTACCTTTTGCCTTCAAACAAGCATCAATTCTTCTAGGTACACTTGCACAAAGTCCGGGAAGCAGAGTTTGGCTGTTCCTCACCCAGTTTTAAGCCTCCTACACAGCTGTTTCTGTTTCAGTTAATGACTGTGTTTCAACCTCCATGTCACATTGATGATCATCAGTACCTGTTTGATAAAACTGGTTGATCAGACACCGACTATAATCCTACAAAATCCCTGACTTTGTGCAAGTGTACCTAGAAGAACTGATGCTGGTTTGAAGGCAAAAGGCAGTAACACCAAATATTGATTTGATTTAGATTTTTCTTTTGTTCGCTCACTTTGCATTTTGTAAATTGATAAAAATAAACAATCATTATTTCTATTTCTGAAAGCATTCTTTGTTTACAGCATTTTTTCACACCTGCCTGTACAGTACTGTAGATATATATATATATATATATATATACATACACACACACACACACACACGCACACACATATATATATATATATATATATATATACATACATATACATACACACACACACCCATCCATCCATTATCTGCCGCTTGTCCCAAACGGGGTCGCGGGGGAGTGCTGGTGTCCAACCCAGCGCACACAGGGCGAGGATGGGGGACGCACCCTGGACAGGTCGCCAGCCCATCGCAGGGAGCACACACACACATATATATAAATAATATGGTGCAAAGACAAAGAAGACTTTTGGTTTAAAAAAGTCCTGCAGATATTTTTTTTTATATTTATTTACTTATTGATTTCTCTTCTTGTGAGTCTAGTGTCAGGGAACCTTAAGGAAATTATATAGATAACAGATAAAAATGTATGTATGTACATTCTGGATAACTCACCTTCTTCTTCATCTTTACATTCTTGAAGATGGCATGCACTCTCCAGGTCTTCGCAAACATGGCTCCGAACGCTGTTGTGTAACCCACAATGAGGATCCATGTGCGAACCTGGGCAGGAGACAATTTATTTTAATAACAATGATTTAAGCTACCTTTCACTGACACCTCACACTCTAACAGTGAGTGAAGCATCATTTTTATTTCTGGGCTACATGACAGAACTGATGCCACATTGAACTACAGTCACTATGAAATTATTTCCCTTTCATTATCCACTATTTATTTACTCATTGTTTATTCTTTGTTGTACAAGTTGTAGAAGAGACTAATCACTGTAAGACAAGATATAGAAACCTGTTGGAATGAAATAGGAAACATTCCTCATGGAATTTCATGAGTTGTTTACATCTAACCTCATATACTTTAGATGCTGAGCCTCGCTACTGAATACTGCAGGCGACAACTGGCTCCGATTACTGCATGGTTTGGACTGATGAAATTATTTTAGTGGTAAATAAAAGAACTCTAACAAAGAAGGATTTGGCTCCAGCACAGGCAGCTCTAAGAATAGAGCACAATGTACCAGAATCTTTAATAGAACACAACATAATCTTCAAAAAAAGAATCTTATTCTTCTAATCTTATTAACTTTAAAAAAATCTCTTCTGGCTTTCACATTCTCTTCTATCCTCTACTGTTTAACCTCGTTTTATACAAACAGCAGTACTCTCAAGCAACCTTTGCTGAAAATGAGTAGAATTAAAGAGCTTTAGTAAAAACAGGAAGCATAAAGGATCACATTTTCTTGTCTCCTGGAAAGTGGATTGCTCAGACACTGGGCTTTTTTTTATTTATAGTTGCTGCTCTTCCACAGAAAACGTATTTGTGGACTCTCAGAAAGGGCTCACACATTCACAGCAATCAGAGCAGCTTAGTTAAACAGATGCTCAGACGTCTAGGTTACAAATGGGACTTAGTAAAACAACCAACCACATCCATCAGAAGGAAAGGTCAGTTTTACTTCATGTTATTGTCTGGAGAGTGGAGGTGGATGGCTTTTTTATGACACATTGCTAGAAGTGTTAAACTGCATCTGTTCATGGTGATGCATTGATCTACACACCTTAACACCAGACTTGAAATCCTGTTTCTGGTCCTGGATTTTGTAGTTACTTTTACATAAACTGGCCAATACATCAATAATCAAGTTGACTACAGGTTAATATAAGATCTGGGTCTGGAAACTGGAGTTGGATTGGATTGTCAGCATTGACCGTGATTGACCCCGTTAACATTCAGTAAAGTATGTGTTCATTTTCTGACCAAAATAAAATGGTCAGGATATTTGTATTTTCTTAGAAAACTAGATTTCCAAATCTAATTCTGAACCTCAGCAAAATAATCAGACTGATGTGAAATGAATTGTGGTTAAATCTGACATTTTCTGATGCATTGAGTCATTTGCTAAAGGATCATAAATGATTTGAATTGTTTTCTTGAGGTCACAGAAGGAAACCGATATACATGGCTGTAGGTCTGTGAGCTGTCTCTGCAAATCTTCTGCTACTTACGGTGCACAAGGTCTCAAACACCTTCTCTGAGACAAAAGAGCCATCCAGGCCAAACAGAAAGATGGAGGCATAAGAGAGCATCCCTCCCAGGATGATGAGGTTGTTCATATAAGGACTTGACATTTTGATCAGCCTGCAAAGAGAAAAGAGCACAGAGATGACACATGAGATTCTGTATCGCTAAGGAAGAAAAAGTAGAAGGAAAGAAACATTCATTTTGTCCAGTGTAAGTGAATGTAATAAAAATTTTGTTTGGAACCATTCTGGAACATTTGTATTGGGTCATTGCTCATGAAATTTTGACAGTATATTATAGATGACCTTAAAAATATGTATAAAGCAACAAGAAAATCCAACTGTTCCAAAAGTTTCTGAATGTTTATTATCAACTCCAATCTCTTTGTCATTATAGAATCATCGTCAACTCACATTTTTCATTTTTTTCAGTGAATTAACTAACTTACAACCATTTATAAGCCATTTAGAACTGCTGTATCAGAATCACTTTCTACATTTGCTTTAAACTCAGTAGGTTCTGTATTACTTAGAACATTGATTCCCAATTTTACCAAGACTGTGTAAGTAGTATAACACGCTCACTGACCTGTGGTTGCGGTTTTTGATGTTGAAAAAGAGGAAAGCCCCTGCCATGAGCATGCCTAGTATAGTGATGGTGGAGAGGATGCTGTATAGAGGCACGTTAATGTGTCGACGCTGCTTCCGCACGACTGTCCGATCATTTGGAGGCTCCACACCTAAGGCAACATGGCGCACACATTAGGAGTATAATAACATACACTCAGTGAGTCATCCGGAGAAGTGCCACTTTACTACACTCGTATGATACCATGCCAAGCCAGGAAACATGATGTTAAAAGAGTCTTCAGAAAAACGGTCCAAAATGGCACAAATGTTCAGTTACTGCTGAGCCAAGTTTTGAAGTCGCTTCAAAAGTTATTTTATTAATTATTTGTGTTTGGGTAAAAGTAGTAAGGACTTCATATAGTATCGTAGATTTTCTGTACAGTCAGATCAATTAGAGGTTAAACAGCTTCAAGGTCCTGAGAAACAGGCTGATTTTGCCATTCAAAGGCAAATTATCCTGATCTTGTCTTGTTATTTAACAAGACTTTTCAAAAGTCCCTTTATTCAGTGTTTGTGGTCAGTGACCACAGTGTTTAGTCACTCTTTTTTCTCCTTTGCTTACTTTGTGCGCGTTTGTCCGCGTCCCAATCGATTCCTATGGCTTGTCTTACAAAGTACTATTTGAGGAGCACCTGACGTAAAACTGAGTGTTTTCTTTGAAAACACTGTGTGTGTCTGTGTGTGTGTCTATGTGTGTGCTAATGGGAGGCGGGGAGAAAAGAAAAAGAAGAAAAAAAAAAACCCAGGGATCAGACAAATGACAAAGAAGGGTCAAGTCAGATCATCATTATAGAAAAAAAAGACTAGTTAATTATTTATTAGACCATAGTTGTTGCAGAAAAATGGAAGGGGCATGTACATCCCCCGTGCGCACATGAACAACAACAACAACAAAAAAAAAAACACATGCAAACACACCACACATAAGCCCACGTTTGGTACCTTGGAACTTGATGGTGTTGTTGATAAGGTCCAGCACATCAGCGATGGCATTGTACTCACCCACCTTCACCTCCTGGCCCTCTGCAAGAGACAAAAAAAAAGACAGCGTTGATAAGAGCATCAGTCTGATTCATAGCACTAATCTGAGATAAATTGACAGGGCATGTTTGCTCTTGTTGCTTTATAGTTTTGGTCACTGGACCTTTTGTTTTAGGAGTTTAGTTTTAACCTACATCAGCACTAGACTCTGGAACTAGACTGTGCAAAAAGGTAGAGGTCAAAAGATCAGAGCAAGTAGCTATTGTTTTATAGCAAAAGGTCCATCACTTTATCTTTTTTTTGTGCTTTACACATGAATCAGATACTGTAATACACGCTTCATTTTTTAATTGGACTTGAGGCAGAGGTGTTCAGAGGAATTCAGCACAAAGGACTTCCACCCTTGAGCACTGGAACTGGACACCACGTAAGAATCTACACGTTTTATGAGGTCCTGCTGCTTCTGCTTGTTCTATAGGCCTTCTTGATCTTGAAAAACTTCTTGCTGTTGCAGATTTCTTTTTGTTGTTCCAGAATCCTTGTTCATGTCGCTGATACTGCAGAATCTTTCTTTATACAGAATCCTGGTTGTTCCAGAGCCGTTCTTGCTGACGCAGAATCTTTCTTGGTGTAGCAGCTTCTTGGTTCCCTCAAAGCCTTTCATTTTAGAAGGTACTCTTTAGTGTTGAGATTACAATTACAACATCAAAACTGGAACTATATTTACACTGAGTGTAGCCATGCATGCTAAAAAGCCATGAAAACACACAAAGTAACATTAGTCATGAGAAATAGATGTTAAAAACACATTACATATTAAAACAAAAAACAAAATAGAACAAAATGACTATTGCACATTAGCCCTTGCAACTGGAAGTGCTCTGAGGTTATGAGTCTGCAGGCAGTATTAAAATGAGTTTCAGTGGCAGTTAATCTCAAATCAATTCAAAGGTGCTATCAAATAGCAATATTAGTAGTTAGTATTTCTCCCAAGTGTATGCTTTAATCCTGATTATATATTGACTGACACACACAAAATGATCATCCTGTGCCTCCCAAAGACAGAAAATTCACTTTAGAGATTAGGAATGAGGAATTTAAAAGTCAACCCAGTGAAATACCAATTAGAAATCTTTAATTACAAAATCTCTGTAGTTGACCACTGAACTAAAACATCTCTTGCAAAGGTAGCCGGGAGAAATAGGAAACTGGATAAATCTGTTGGGTAACTGATGACCAGAGATGGGAGGTAACAAAGCACTTCACTTAAGTAGCATTTTCAGGTTCTGTGTATTTATGAGAATCTATACTTCCATTTTCTTGGATACTTGAACTTTTGAATGCATTCTGAGGAATTATCTATTTCTTCCCAAATTCAAGACTAATTTAAACTAAACACAGAAAAAGTTAACAAGATAAAATGATGTAAAAGGTGTAACAAAGTGCATAGGAGAAAAAATGAGACTTAACTGTGAAGTGAAGGTATGTATAGAGTGGAGAACTCTATAGAGAACTGGTAGAGATTTGGATGGAAGTTTTAAATTTACTGTTCCTTATTTTCAGTAGACTGTTTTTATTGCAATTTGAAGTTAAAATGGTTTAAAAGTCTTTGCATTATTTGAATATGGTATAAGCTTCAGTTAGCTTTGCACAGAAACAGCTGGTAGAAATGTTCTACTGCACTTTTTCAAAAATACTTGACAAGTTTGCTTAAAAATGAAGCAGAAACAGGTCACTCAAAGCTCACTTCCAACTAAAACTATGGTCCAGTTCATATAAAAAGTCATTTTAGAGAACACATGAATTCTTAAATTAACAGCTTTTTGGCAGATTATATTTTATTGAAGAATAACAGTGGTAGTTTCAAAATATAGTTGCATCATGAAGTTCAGTCATTTAACGCTTGGAACCTGTTAATCACTGCTACACTTTAATGAACTGTGTTAATTTAATTCATGAAATGCTTAAGAAATTGATATTTACTTTTAGTGCCATATTAAATTCATAGTACACTGAGCTATGCATTCACTGATGGGAGTGTAAAGTAAGAAGTGCAGAAAAACATTTTCATGTCAGAAGTGAATACTTTTTTCCCTTATTTTCCACATCTCCCTGCTTTTCCCCCTTTCCACACTGCCAAAGACAAGCAGAGGTGGTTAGACTGTCCAGCTGTCTGTGCTTTTTATGGACCACTGAATGGTCAGCCATGCAGGCCAGCCCTCTCTCAACTGTGCCACCAATACCCTATTAAAGGCCACAGGAGCACTGCTAACTGCAAGCTCTTGCGGCCTGGCATCCTCAACCTCTCTGTCTTTCTCACATACACACTCACACACCCATTAGCAGTCACTGTGCCAAGTGTCTACTTTAAACCCTCCAGCACCCTTAACCTTGCCTTTAGAATGGCTTTTCATGCAGGATGTTTGCACAGCAAGAGCGATTCTTTAGCAAAACATGACGTGATGGGTTCATGCATGCATGCAGAGCTTAATGGTTTCTCTAGAACACGTTGCTCTTATCAGGTGAGGAAGGCTACTGCCAGCAGTTATTGAGTATCAGCTTCCAGGCATTATATTATAATGTCATTTATTATACAGAGATGAATGCGCTTAGCCTGTGTCAAATATGCTTTTGATTACTGCTGGTCACAGTTTACAACAGAATGCCTGATATTTCAAAAAGATGAATCACTTCATATATCATGACCTTTTGGTGTTTAGGTTTTGAAAGCTAATTTAAACGTGCTTTCAAAAGAAAAAATGCTGACAGAAAAGTGATAGTTCAGAAAAAATCAAAGTTGAACAATTTTCTTCTTTTGTAAATGCATTAAAAGACATGTTTGTCCTTAGTTTTGCAATGTTGCCTGGAGTGTAACAAGCATTACCTCACCAATAAGCAGTGCACAAACTGCATCATTAAATCATTAAACAACTGTCTCAAACGATGACAAATCATTAGGCATTTTTATGTGGTTTCCAGTACCCTCTAAGGAACAAAAAAACAATACTTCATATGGTTCAAAAGCTGTTACAGACTCACAAACATAGGGAACTAGCCCTGAGCAGTGGATATATATATATTGATCAATCCATCACAGCTAACTTCAGAATTCAAAATTCTTTGGAGAAAAGGTTATAAAAGGTTATTGGAGATGTCAGGAAAACATTTATCCATCCATCCATCCATTTTCTGCCGCTTGTCCCAAACGGGGTCGCGGGGGAGTGCTGGAGTCCAACCCAGCGCACACAGGGCGAGGACGGGGGACGCACCCTGGACAGGTCGCCAGCCCATCGCAGGGAGGAGCGTGACGGGGACGGTACCTTGCTTAAGGGTACCTCAGGGCAACCCATTGGGAAGGGGTTCGAACCCCCGATCCTCCGATCACGTGGCCGACGCCCTAAACACTAGGCCACCGCTGCAGGAAAACATTTACATTTACAGAATTTAGCAGATGCTCTTATCCAGAGCGACTTCCAGTTCCTGATTACAGGGACAGTCCCCCTGGAGACACCTAGGGTTTCCTACAACCACTAGACCACCAACACCCATGAAACAAAAACTGAGATTACTGAGATAAGAAGAGCATAAATTATTCAAAATGGCTTTGAATAAAATATAGTTTAATTGACTAACTAGCTGTTATAACAAGCTATTTTTTTATTTAGTTATTTTTTATTTTATTACAAGGTTTTGTTCTGACAGTAGCGAGACAATCAGTTTAATCAAGCGGTCGTCTTTCTAATATCTAGTTTATCATCTGCCCTCTTGCTGCTGCCTTGCTTAAATGAAGTGGCTCACAAGGGGCAAGAGAGACACTGAGAATTTATTCTTCCAGAGGAAAGAGAAGGAAGAACAAAGAGATCTGTTAAAATAGGCAGCCTGCCCAATCACTCAATATCCATTAACACAACAAACAAATGGTGAAGAAAGAAAGAAAGAAAGAAAGAAAGAAAGAAAGAAAGAAAGAAAGAAAGAACAGTAGTCCCTAGGTAGGTTTAGTGAGCTGAGTTTCTTTGTGTTTTCTGCGATAGAGGAAGGGAGAGTAAAAGAGAGAGAGATTGTGTGTCTATGAGAGAGAGAGAGAGAGAGAGAGAGAGAGAGAGAGAGAATGAGAGAGAGAGAGAGAGCAGAGAGAGAGAGAGAGAGAGAGAGAGAGAGAGAGAGGAGGAGAGAGAGGAGGAGAGAGAGAGGGCAGAGAGGCAGGAGAGAGAGAGGGGACAGAGAGAGAGAGAGGAGAGAGAGAGACAGAGAGACAGAGAGAGAGAGAGAGAGAGGGAGGAGACAAGAGAGAGAGAGAGGCCAGAGAGAGAGAGAGAGAGAGAGAGGGGAGAGAGAGAGAGAGAGAGAGAGAGACAGACAGAGAGAGAGGGAGAGAGAGAGAGAGAGAGAGAGAGAGAGAGAGAGAGAGAGAGAGAGTGAGTGAGGGTAAGAGAGATATCGAGAACACTGCCTTGGGCCAGTGTGACTCTCTTGTGATTGTTCTGGTGAAGCAGTCCTCTCCACTGCACTGTTGATAACATTTTTTTCACCACTTATCCCCAGACTGCCAGTTGCCTTCGAAAAGACAGCCAGTTCAATCACCCCACAGCTTAACAGGACTCCCTGTCCTGGGGCTTTGCACACACACACACACTCTTACACAATGACGTAACAGACTATGGGGGATACCTCTGCACGGAGGTAGATAAGAGTGAGTAAAGTGGGTAGAGTTGTGGTTGCTGTGGGCTGTGTTTCTCTGTGTGTGTGTGTGTGTGTCTGTGTGTGCATGAGGGGGGAATCCCCTGCTCAGAGATTAAAACCCTCACCAAGATATAATCTCATCTAACTGAACCCCACTCGGTCTTCCAGAGGCACAGTGGATTAATAACGGCACAGGGCCGAGCACTGCAAAGCCTGACCCCATTAAAATAAACACAACAGCAGCACAGCTGTGATGTATTACACATACACAGCCTACAAATAACACCGTGTCATGAGCACACATACAACTGCATTTCTATACGAATGCACTTAGGGTTATAAAAAAGACTTCCTCCGTCATCAACCTGAAAATCTCATTTCTATGCTCTCCTTATTAAATTCATTTGTTTTGTGTTTAGATAGATAGATAGATAGATAGATAGATAGATAGATAGATAGATAGATTGAAAAAACCTTTAGAATACAGTTGATCACATTTAAATAATTTTAGTTAAATATGAACACAGTTGATCACATTTCAATCATTCTAGTTAAATACTCCTGATTTGCAGGATGAGTAGATTGCACTTTAAACTGAAACTCACCCTGAAACTGGGTGAATCTGATGGTTCCCATGCGCTCTCCATTCCTGAACATCACTTGACCCTGTAAAAACAAACACAACGTAACTTAACTTCAACTGCACATAAAGCTTACAAGGCCAAGATTTCCATACTTTGTTATTCACACGGTTATGGCTGGACACACCTAGCCTTACTGAGAGTGAGGCTTTAGTGTGCTGTGGCATCCCTGTTTCTTGGCACAGTGACAAACTGCAGTGTGTATCTACAAGTCTGCCAAAGTCCATAATCCTGAACCCATTTATTAAATTAGCGGTCACTAAATTGATCTCTTTATCAAGGGAAGTGTAATTAACAGTAGAAAAAATTGATTGGCTAAATCAAAACATGCAGCAGTCCCCAAGGAGGTCATTCTGTACCGGTTCATGGGATCGGTTCTCTAGAGGAGATAAAAAAAAACACAGTATGCAACCATTTTGGATTGTGATCACAGAGGGTAAAATGGATAACAGTCTTTGGTCACTGCTGGGCACAGAATGCATTAGCTCCACCATATTATGTGTCAAAACACAATACAAAGCTCATCATCAAACATAATGAATTAATGGATGTTTGACAGGTCACTGTGGACGACCGATCACATAAATGAAACACACGTACAGTAACTAGTGAGCATCATCCATAAAAACCCTTCATTTTGTCAAAACATTGTCTCATGTGCTCATTATCTAAGTGTTGAGCAAAGGCCATGCGCTATCTGTCTGCCCACTGAGCTGGCTAATGAGCCGTTTAGCAGGACTGGGGATCACTCGCTCCGGCAAAATAACAGGTGAGAGGCATACAGCATTACCATGGCAATGATTAGAAGCCCATTAGTACCCTGGGAGGGGACTAAGAGCCCATCTCATCTGTAAAGGCGTCCTGCTTTGAAGTGCAGAGCAGGCTAGAGCTCTTTATCAGGCTCTTCTTTGTTTTCGTTGCTCTGATGTGGGCGCTCTGGATAAACCCTGGCTGTGGTTAAATACATTATAATGTAACTTACAGACAGCTGTGTAAATGCAGTATAAATCTAATTATTCTTTATAGAGACAAACCAGTATACCTGTGTGTTAAGCTCTTATACCTTAGGCTTATTATTCAGTTATTAATCAAGTTATTGTGTATTATTATAAAGCTAATGTTAGATAGTTCATCCTTACCAAAGGTACTTCCCACTGACATTTATAAATGAACCCTTATATATATTCTAGTTTTTCTTTTTTAAACAACTACAACTAAGAACATCTTTACGAGACCAGTGTGTCCTGATCTAGGTTGACGATGTCAATGTGTCCAAATTCATTTACTGATTTATAGTTAGGGACTAGGCCCCAGGATTGGAAAGTTCATAGGTTTGAATCCCTGACCAGCAACTTGCCCTGAGGTACCCTTAAGCAAGGTAGCGTCCCCATCACTTCTCTCCATGTGCTGGCTATGGCTGCCCACTGCTGCACGGTGTGTATGGGTAAACTGCAGAGAATGCATTTCACTATGGATCACTGTGTGCTATCCTGTGCTTCACACTGACAAATAATCACTTTCACTTCACATCCCTATTCATAAAGCTGGGTTTACCATGTATAGAACCAGCCATATCCCCCAGCCATAAACTAACCCAGAGATTTAAAGATAAATCTTCACCCCAACTGTGTTATGCTGTAAAAACATATAACCACTGTAGGCCAATGTTTCTCTATTTAAAAACAAAAGTATCTTGCAGGTAGAGCTTGATTGTAGGGCTGGCTGCAGGTGCACATGCAGCTCTTGCTGTAGCCCTGGGATGTAAATCATGAGCACCCTGAGGTCCTGCTTGTGTGTTTGAATAGGAAAATTTGGGAATATGAAGATCAGTCGTATGCTTCTTCTCAAGGTACAGCCTCTGGGTTTTATGAATGAAATACACACCTCTCCTGCTCCCACATACAAGAACCACCAATAACAGCCCAGGTCTCTGACAGCAGCCTCTGGTGTCATTACTGTGTGTGAGCGTATGTGCATATATTTGTCTTTTCATCGCACCAAATCTCAGTGTGTGCTGTGATGCAGACTGTCTTCAGCCTCCATAAACCCATGCTTCTCCTACTTCTATACAGCCTCTTTATCCTTGTTGTTCAGCTGCTGTATAATCACCTAATTCCTTGCTTAATAAACTGATCCCATGATTTCATTTTCCTCTCTTGCTGAACAAGTGTGTGTTGCATTTAGCTAAACTTACTGTTACATGTACTGCATCTTAATAGATTTGTTCTTTGTGTATTTTAATACACAATGATTATTTTGTAATATTTTACTTTGTGTGCACGTTTGTGTTAGTTTGTGTGTGTGTGTGTTTGTGTGTGTGTGTGTGTGTGTGTGTGTGTGTGTGCACACCAAAAGCAGGTTAATTGCAGGGGTTATGTAAACCCTAGGCAGGTGTAGAAGTCTAATCGATGTCCTACTCCTTCTCATTCAATTGGGCAGCAGAGCAAGGCCAGAGGTGCTGAAAAGCTTTCTGGCCACTGATAATGCATTATTTGTGCAGCTATTCAACAACCACCTCATTCAACACAAACTGGACCTTGACGCAATCATAATATGTACTTATGTTTTGAAATTACTGTTCAATTTACTACGCTTTAGGTAATTGCACAAACTGTGCACAAGTCTGATTACTAGCTATACTTATAGTGCTCAGAGTTCAAAAAGCACAGTGTAATGTCTCATCTACAAGTCCGTGAAGACCATTAATTAATCAAGCTCTTTCCATCCATAACTTTTTACAGGGCCGTTAAAAAAAAACCAAAAATAATTTTTTAAGTGCTTTTAGCATGTTTACAGCGACTGCACTTTGGTCTAATTGTTATGTCTGTAGACAACTTTAAAAGAAATATTCCTTCAACGTGCCTTCATGAAATTCATTTTCATTTATGCAAAATTCATGCATATCTGGTCCCCAATAGCAAATTGTCTAGAAATGTTAACTAAGTTTGCAATGTGTGCTTCCATTTTTGTAGTGAGCTCCCTTCATTTCTGCAATCCTTTTTTTTTTTTTAAATGGATATGTAAAAGGGAAAGAAATGCACTTTGCTCATTATGGTGCATAAACTGGCTTACACGCAAGTTTTATACAAAACACGCTTGCTTTTTCGGTCAAAATGCATCCTATTAGGACCTGAAGCCTGCTACAAAAGGCTTAGTACATCTGGCTCTCAGTGTGACCACCAGGAGCTCATGCTTCCAGAACATTTTACAAGCCTAAGCTATAGAACCGACATTCGTATCAGCCATAACAGTAAAACCACCTGTCTGTAATTGTGCAGATTCTCAAACCACCAAAACAGCTCTGTTGTGGCATGGACTCTACATGACCTCTGGAGGTGTGCTGTGATGTCTGGCACAAGATGTTGAGATGCACTGTGTGTTCTGATCAGTAGGTACAGTAGATCTAATGTGGGATACGACAGGACAAGCAAGCCTTTGCACACCACACATCACTGAGCCTTGGCCTCCCATTACCCTGTCACATCAGGTCACCAGTCATCCGTCATTGTATAGTATTTGGAAGATATTCACCACTTCATGCTGGTAACACATATACACATATATACACATATATATATATGCACTGGAGATCAAAATTAGAGAATAATCACGTAAGACAAATGCAAGTGAAGACAGGATAATGCGGAGTATGTCAACAGGGTTTCAGCAATTGTTTCAGCACTGCAGCTGGAATTGCTTGCCAGTTCAGCGCTGAACGGGGTATGGATCTGTCTCATCATACAGTGTCTTGACGTTTAAGAGCATTAGGACTTACAGCCTACTCTGCAGTGACCAAACCTCTCATAAGCAGGAAGAATCATTTCATTTACGGCTTTTAGCAGATGCTCTTATCCAGAGCGACTTACAAGTCCTGATTACGGGACAGTTCCCCTGGAGCAACTTGGGGTAAAGGGTTTTGCTCAGAAACCCAATGGTGGCAGTGTTGTAGGTGGGATTCAAACTTGCGAGTATCCTACTCCTAGACCGCCACTACCCCATCAGAAGGCTAGACTAACCTTTGCTGAAGAACTTGTTGTGTGGACAGAGAAGAACTGTTCCAAAGTTCACTTTAGTGATGAAAGCAAGTTTAATTTATCTGATGGGAAACTGTTTGTCATCAAACTGGGGAAAGACTGAACCCCAACTGTGTTAAGCAGTCAGTGAAAGGTGGAAGTGTCATGGTTTGGGAAATGTTTTCTGCAGCAGGAGCCTCTTATACAGCTACATGGCAGAGTGAATGCAAATGATCACTGTGTTTTCAGCAAAATAAAGTTTTTTTTTTTGTTCAATTGCCTTGGTTATTTTGGATAACACTGTTCTAGTAGCATGCTATAGCCACAACAGTAATTCCTTCAAATGACATTATTTCTGAAAGAATCTAGTTTCTCATTATAATAATCTCATTATTAAGTGGCATCAAAATGGTTCTGACACTTTGACAGATTATAGTTGGTTTGGGTTTTCTGGATTCTGCTTGATGAAAAAGTTATTCCCATAATTCCCAAAACATTCTGAACTTTAAATAATAGGATTATAATTTCCTAGAACAGAGAAATAAAAACATATTTTGACCTAATTGAAGCAGTTTTGTTAATGTCCAGGTAGAAAAAGTTTTTAAGAACAGCCCATTGTTATTTATATTTAGAACAGCTGTATCACGCACGCTTGGAAATTAAGAAATGAATGAGACTGAGGTTCAGTTTCTTAGCAGCAAAAGCAAACTGGCTCTCCTCCAGCCAAAGCTTTGCAGCGGTGCACCCCTTCACCTCCTTTTTTTGAGTGATCAGGCTTCCCTAGAGGCTTTGCTAAGCTAATGTTTTACTTCCTGAAGCGTGCTGCCACTCGATCAATAGACCTCCTTGAAGGTTTCAGAGTCAGACAGAGAAAGGCGGAGTGGCAACATCTGCACCAGGGAGGTGGGATTGCATTCCAGTGGTGCTGAGGAGTATCAAAAACAGCATGGAAAACAACCTTTGATTTAACTTAGAAGAGATTTCGAATCCACATTCACAATTAAGACTGCTTAGTGCTAGAGGAATAGCATTCTATACTAATTCTGTAAATTGAGGAGCAGGGGTCATACACTGTGAGAAAAGCAACTATCTGTGTACATGCTCACACACTGAACAACCATTCAAGCATAAATACCTCAAACAGTCTTTTTCTCTAAACTCTTGTTTTCCTTTTCTGCCAGTGCTGTTGCTCTTTTCCTTCCCTAAGAGCTGTTTGTTTTGCTGCTGTGATTTCCCCTCCATTAGGCCGGCAGTGGCATGGCGGGAGGGGAGGATGTGGGGTCTGTGGCCAGTCAAGCTAACAGGCTGAACAACCCAGATGTACTCCAGAAGGGAGGCTGAGAGAGAGCTGATGAGATATAACCTCTGGCTAAGAGCTAAAGAGGGTCAGCTGTAGGACAACTTGTACCCACATCCCCCCCAGAGATGATCCATCTTCTCTTCTATCCAAATCAGTAATCTCAATTTACGCTATATTAGCTCTTGCACATTACTCATTGCTCCTGGTACAGCGTTTAAATTTGCTGTCACAAGCTTTGAAGGCTTTACTTTTTTCTTTTCTTGAGGCGTCAGCAGCATCTCTGTCTTCCAGTTACACATACATGCACATTCAAGGCATGTCTGCAAGCAGGACACTCTCTGCATACCAAATTTGTGCTTTCTTCCTCTCTTTGCTCTCTTCCTTCTCCCAACCACCCTTTCTCTCTCTCTATCTCTCTCTCTCTCTCTCTCTGTTTACTTTGTTAGATTGTATGTTTGTGCTGCTGGGCTGCCATTCCAGGTAGTGTTCACACTCCTCCCCCTCCATCCCCCACCACCTTCATCCTCAGAGCTGTCCACACTGTTAATATCTTAGCCATGCATGTTGACACTGCCTCAGCTCTCACTCGCCAATCACAGGATGGCCTTTAAAATATTTGCGCCGCAGGAAATGTCGCTTGACATCTTACTGCAAAGCACGCGTAGATCTCACTAGCGGCTCATAAAAGTGACTGCTTTTTAGTGTGAGCAGCTTGCAGGGATGCCAAGAATTTGAAACGGGGACTCTTTAGACAGCTGCTTGGCCCCTGGGGTAAAAAGACGTCTTCAAAGTGTGGGTACAATGTATGGAATCTGAGGCTGTTCTCTGCAAAAGGCATGTTCTGCAAGTCTCATTGGAGATCGCTGTTGTTTTCCCTAGCACATTTCCCTGATTTCATGAATTTAGATGAGACACCCTAAGGAGTAACACAGTTCATTAGGGACCCAGCTGACAACCTACATTTCACACTCACACAGAAAAGGCCTACAGAGAAACAAGATCTCACCGTTACTCCAAAGAAGTTGGTTTCATTCATCACATCCAGCACCATCTTTCCCACCTCCCGGTCATCCACAGTCATGTTGTGGTAGATGTCGTGCCGCTGCTTCTGCTGGAGCAGCTCCATAACACGTTTCAGTGTCTTAGCAATCACCCAGATGCCGTCATAGGCGAAGCCGTGGAACTTGCTGGCCTCTACTCCTTTCTGCTCCCGTTCTCTGGTATACTCCCGCTCATACTCCTGGGGTGTCTGAACACAGGAAGCAACAACATGCTAGCTTAGATACAGCTGATGCTGTTTGCTATGCCAAAATAGCTTTGGTTTGCACTTTATTGTCATTTCGGAGGAACAGTCAGTTTCGTAAGCTACATATTATAGCAATTGTTTTTTGAGGTTGAACATGCAATAAGGTAGTGTAGATTTAGCTTTGAGTTACATTTGATATTTCTATATTGATCACACTTGTGCGTTCTGCATTTCCAGCTTCACAAATAACGAAAGAAGCAGCCAAATTCATCCTGAGCGCTCCAGTAAGTAACTAAGTTTAGCACAGATAATTGGCAGCAGAATGGCAAGTTTGATAAATTTGTAAATGTGAATCTATGACAGTTCCATAACACACAATGACAAACTATGATGAAAACTTTAGTGCGCCATTGGAGGTAAGCCATAAACCCTCTTCTGCATTCTGATGATGCCTTTTCAAAGTCTCTCAAGCAATGTAACGGAAAATAAAAACACCTCTTTCTTACATCTCTTCTGCTTAAGTGCCCACAAAAAAGTTGGATTCAAAATGTCTATTGCTTTCCCTCGGCCTACTCTCAAACAGCCTTATCTTCATGTCAATCAAATACATTACATGACTTTACACTCAAATTTTAAAAGCCGTTGTCTGAACGCCCCCTTGAACAGATGTTACCCGATTGAATTCGTGTCACAAAGTGAAGTAAAACAGTCAAACATGAATAAAATCAGGTCTCTTACATCAGAGGAGTTTTGTTTGTTTTGGATAAAGGTGGGAGAAATAACAATACAGTGTAAAATGGCATTCATTTTTAAATACATTAAATTGATATATAACAATGCAGAGATTTCTTATTTACTTATTTAATATTACTTTATTATTTAAAAGTGTATTTTATATAGCTTTATATAGATTTATAAATTTATCATCACTGATAACTTTTTTGATGATCAATTTATAATAAATACATTTTGAAATCCACAATAGCAGTGGCCTACCATTAGGCTGCCCTGAGGGACCCTTGACCAAGGTACTGCCCCATCACTGCTCCCCGGGCACTTGATATGGCTGCCTACTCCTATACATTCAGTGTATGGTTTAAATGCAGAGGTTGCATTTTGTTGTGATTACTTGTGTGCTGTGTTGTGTTTCACAATGACAATTAGTCACTTCCACTTCACTTTCACATAGTTCTCTTGGTCAGAGTGGCCAAGATGTTTGCCAAAATAACTATGTCACCAAAAAATACTAACTTTCTCCATGATCAGAGAACTGTGTCCAAGGTCTTACACACCATGGCTCTCCTCATCTCTACATTGTTATTCCATTGATTGCTTTTGTTATGTCATCTTGCTGTGTGTATTTACTGTTCCCTGTATGCATCAAAAACCATACTACATACTACTACATACTACTACACTCTTAAACACATACTACATACTACTACATACTACTACACTCTTAAACACATACTACATACTACTACATACTACTACACTCTTAAACACATACTACATACTACTACATACTACTACACTCTTAAACACATACTACATACTACTACATACTACTACACTCTTAAACACATACTACATACTACTACATACTACTACACTCTTAAACACATACTACATACTACTACATACTACTACACTCTTAAACACATACTACATACTACTACATACTACTACACTCTTAAACACATACTACATACTACTACATACTACTACACTCTTAAACACATACTACATACTACTACATACTACTACACTCTTAAACACATACTACATACTACTACATACTACTACACTCTTAAACACATACTACATACTACTACATACTACTACACTCTTAAACACATACTACATACTACTACATACTACTACACTCTTAAACACATACTACATACTACTACATACTACTACACTCTTAAACACATACTACATACTACTACATACTACTACACTCTTAAACACATACTACATACTACTACATACTACTACACTCTTAAACACATACTACATACTACTACATACTACTACACTCTTAAACACATACTACATACTACTACAGGGGGCAGCGGTGGCCTAGTGGTTAGGGAGTTGCCCCGGATCGGTAGATTGTGGGTTCGATTCCCTCCCCAGTGGGTTGCCCTGAGGTACCCTTGAGCAAGGTACCGTCCCCGTCACTGCTCCCCGGGCGCTTTCAACAGCTGCCCACTGCTGCACGTGTGTGTATGGGTGAAACGCAGAGGACAAATTTCTCATTTGTGGGACTATAATAAAGGATTATTATTACTCTTAAAGGTACTTTTTAAAGAAATGATATAGAATACCACACACACTCACCCGTCCAGAGATTCCTTCGACTCGCTTTGCACTGAGAGGCTCGAAGTCCACACTTATATATCCTTCCATGGCTGTCAGCAGCTTCTTGGTGGTGCAGTTGGTAGAGTTAGCCTGCTCCCACCAATTGCCTTGGTACCATCCTGGAATAATCCATTGGTACTTACTGCCATACATGTTCAAGTTATAGGCCTAGAAAGCGCAGAGGTGCAGAAGGGATTTGTAGCAGGGATTCTATAAACATTTGTTTCATCCCTAAGTTGAGCTTCTCAACCTGATGTATTATCTCTCAACTCCAACTAATGCTAAAACAGGTGCTTGTTAAAGCTGCATGTTTTAAGTTAAAGGTTCTCAATAAAGTAATAAAATATACACTCCACCCTACAGCTACTACAGTCTTAGCAAAAAAGTTACTTACACAGCAGAAGACTTTAGAGGCCAGGTTTTCATCAAACTGACCAATGATGATCCTCACATCATTATCCTACAGAAAGTAAAAAAAAAAAAAGAGTAGTTTCAGCTTTGTTTACTTTGCAACAGTAGCAATAAACTTTGCAAATCTGTGAAAGCTGGAGAAGTTGCTGCTGACAACAGAAGTAAGCACATTTCTAATATCAAAAGACTTGCATCCCCATTCCCATAGGAAACAGACAGAGTACAGAACAGACTAGCCTCTGTCAGAGCTGGGAAACATGCGGTTTCTAAAACTTGGAAGGTGTTTAGCTTGGCTGGGCAGGGCTACATTATGCTGAGGGACTCCATCTGTTACAGGGCCGACATTAGTGTCAGTATTGAGAATTGTTTGATATCCAAAAGGGCCAGAGGAGAGTCCTCCATCAGCACCCCGACCACACGCTGCATGATTGAGTCGGTAAATAATTCAGCCCTCTCTCCAGCGTTGTGTTTTCACCACGTTTGGTTCCGCATCACAGAAGATCAATCTATCAGAAGCAGCTCAGTACACTCCAGCGTTGTAGACACCCTTCAGACGATCTTCCACACACTCATCCACCAGCAGACAGCAAAGTAGCATAAAGCACTTTCGTGTTTAGGATGTCTGCTGCCATGGATGATGTTTTGGGCCATAAAAAACATGCATAACTGCATGCAGCACAGTCCAATTTTTAAAGAAACAATGACTTTTTTCTGTAATCTAATCAAATTTATTCTGTAAAAACCCAGTTTTAATAGAGGGGCTAACAAAATATTTTCTTTACTAGAACTAGGCTGCTAAGATAAAAAAAAAGAAATCAGACAAATGGCTGCTCTATTAATGTCATAGTTTTCTAATTAAAGTTCTAATTGTAGGATTCATTGTATAATTACAGTATAAAAAGGTCCCTTAAATGTCCAACATGCATTTTTGATCCTTAAGTAGAACTGAATCCAGTCTTATTTTCTTATTTAGGTTCCCTGCTCCCTTTATAATGGACCATTTGTGTTATGAAACTCGACACACTGTTGAGAGAATTGTTTAATCAGGCCTGAACTCCAAATGGCTCTTTGTTAGATATACACACTGTTCAGGTGTAGGTGCCAATATTTTAGAGCCTACTTTGTGCACAACATAGAGAGTACATTTTACATTACATTACATTTTACATTACTTTACATTACATGCTGCTACATTATGACATGTTCACAATTGCATGAAAAAGCGAAAGTTTAAAACCATAAACTTCATAAACATAGTTGCTAAGCAACAGAAATCTCTCAAAGCAAGAAATCACAAATTTCAAATGAGAGCGCCTCACATGTTTTCTTTTTTGCATGCAGATGACCAGAGCACTTGATAATAATATTATTAATATTATTATTATTATAATATAATGATAATAATGTGTTGATTCTTTATCCTCACATGAACCCTAAAAGCAATCTATAGCAAAAAATTTAACTTCCTGAGCACCCTGTAAGACCACGTCTACTACCTGACCATAATGCATAAGATCGAATGTTCACCTTTAGACATGAAAGGCTGAAGTCCAGTGATTTACCTGCAAATGGTTCAACTTCCCTGTTGATTGGGGAGCAAACTGTGCAGGAAATTTGCCCTCCAGAGTTGGGCAGCAGCATTCTATAGGTATTTTATATGACCTATAATCATAGCAGGCCTGAAACTGCTGTGACTATTGTGTTACGCTGAAAACAATGAATTTTTCAGATTAGCTGTGGACATTATTTGCCCATAAATAATACATGTTAAAAGGTAATCATTTTCTTGATCTATTTTTTCATATGACGATAATATGCATTGCATCGAGTACACTGAATGCATTATTTTTGGCGCCCAGTTTCAGTTTAATAATTCAGTTATTATTCTGTTGTCTGTATCATCTCTGGAAAGAAATAACAAGCCCAAAGGTGAGCTATTTACTTCGCAGCTTTATTTGAACAGCCGGAATTTTAAGCGACCTCGCCAAGCTTACCGTAAATGTGCACTAATGAGTAGTGTCAATTAGGCTCAGTATAAAGTCTGGGCTGCAGTTCTTTCCCTGCCAGCACACATCCAGCACAATACAGTAAATTCAGCATTGAACTGCACATAGTGTGTGGCCTTACAGTCTTACTCAGCTTCCTCCCAGCACCTTGGAGAGTGCCTTCAAAAGGGCCTTGCTCACCACAATACCTCTGCAGCACCATGCTGGAGCCAGAGAGCATGCTGGGAGATTGGAGCTTTTGTGTACAATACTTGTGTTTCCCTTTTCAGGGCTTCTGCTCCAATCCCAAACCCCAGTCACTGGAAACCCTGTTCTGGCCCCTCTAGTGCAGGCACTTAACCTGAATTCCTCCTGCTGTGCAAATGTTTCCATCTTTCCTGGAGTGTTGGCAGTGACTTACTCCTTCCAATCAAGTCAAATAAAGCCAGTATCCATGTTGGGGCACCACACTGTTTACACCCTTTTAGCTTTTACTGACTCTATTGTCGGGATATTTTCCCACATAAATGTAACTCCCAATGGCACATTTGGTGCCAAGTTACAGTTTTTTGATGCATTGGTGTAGTTTTTGCTGAGACAAAAGAGAAAAGAAGGTGTCAGCTGAGACGTTTAGAATGATTTAAATGGCTCTTATCCTTACTTTTTGTTTTCATTTTTACTTTTCTCCTTCCTTGACCTTTTCCACTTTTCTTTATGTAGTTTCAAGCATCAAGTACAGTTAATCTACTATTTGATTAATTTTTACAAGGCCATTTTCTCTCATCTCTTTAATTTAATGGATTTTTTTATGTTTAATACTGTGCCTTTAAGACCGCTATATATGTTAATGAGCTTTGCTCAGATTGGTTTCCTTGTATTATGTCTCAATCAAAAGCCAGGCTGAACTGAAACAATGTTTCAATCATGGATGGAGCTAAACACTCTAAAGATGAAAATTTCTGTTAAAATCTTGTTTAGTCACCACAGACATGATTTGAAATAATCTATTAGATTCCATATATCAAGTTTTCAGACCTGTTCCACATTTATTAAATTTAAGTGAGAATCGCTGCAAAATGAGCTTTATAAGATATTTTTTCACCGTGCTACAGTGTTTGGAAAATATATCAAGTTTCATGTTTTTATGCCACAGATTATTCACAGCAGTGTCATTGTGAGTGGTTGTGAGGTTTTTTTTTTCACGCTCAGAGAGAGGATGTCAGAGGGTGAAAAATTAGGGCCTGCAGAATTTAAAGAAACATTTCAGCTGCGGTTCTCTCCTCTTTGGGGAATTGTGTCTACAAAAGTACTGTGTCAATTCAGTAATAGGTGTTGTAATGGTTTCAGAGAGTAAAAAATCGTAGGACAAAATGACTCTGGAAATGGGGAGGACAGGCTGGAGGAAAAAGAAAAAGAAGTAGATATATTACAGGAGAGGGGAGCAGTTACCACAGCATGAGAGGTGGCCATGCTGAGAAATGTCTACCTCTTCAACACTGATTGGACAAATAAATAAAAAATAAATAAACAAATAAATAAATAAACAGATATATCACCACTGAAATAGATAGATAGATTTCAGCACCATGGACAGCATCGTTCTATTGACTGCTGGCTGTTTCTTTGGAGCAAGAAAACTGATCTAAATCGTTCTTCGCAGCATAGACAGGTGGGGTGGAAAGGGATTTCTGAATGAACCACTAAAAGAGCAACCCTAAGTTCTTCTGCATCAAACCACCAAGAAGCTGAAACTCAAATTACAATGAATTTGAGTAGATATAAGTTATAAATTATACAAAAATCTAATAAAATTGCACAATTTTTTATTTTATGTGTTAATTTACATTTACATTTACATTTGCAGCATTTAGCAGACGCTCTTATCCAGAGCGACTTCCATGTCCTAATTACAGGGGCAGCCTGCCCGGAGCAATTCAGGGTTAAAGGTCTTGCTCAGGGACCCAATGATGGTAGTGCTAAAAGTGGGATTCGGGATTCCACACATATTGCTTTGGAAATTATAAAAATTATGGATTACACAATATGAAAAAAGCTAATTATATGTGTTAATATATGTTTAATGTGTGGCTTGTGATTTTCCTTTACTTCAGCAATGATGAATGTCTTGCCGCCTTACCTTTAGTTTCTTCACATTAACACAGGGGTCATTTGAGAAGCTCTCTGTGTCTGCTATCTGGATATCTGCCTTCTCAAGCTCATTGGTCAAATCATTTCGCACCTGTTTAAAAGAGAGAGAGGGAGAAAGAGAGAGGGAGAAAGAGAGAGAATGTCAGAATAAGAGAAATGGTGGATGGTGAAGCAGCCAAAAAACCATCCCCCTGATTTATGTCTCAATCTGCTCTAATCCCTGGTGGATCTGACTCTGAAGACGCACTGTTCACAGCCGCAGCATCTTGAAGGCTGCAAGCCTGTGGGGCCTGTTCTCCAGTGGTACCCTGCTCCCCCAGTGGGCTTTAAACAGAGGTCAATTCTGCTACCTACAGTCATCATTTATGCCTTACTGTGAAGAAATAATTTAAAAAATCGCTACATACTATATGCATAATATAACCCAGCAATGCTAGCCACATGCTATTATGATGCTTTTGTGGTGTTGCTTCTTTCCAAAGCAGCAAATCCCTAGAGAGAATTCCTAAGAAACACATTCGCATGGCAAATGGATCACAAATATTGCCCTAATAGGCAAGTTCACTCTGGACATCAGACATGGTAGGAAATTGAATTAGGATTGATCACTGGGCCTTGTTCTCTTCCTACTACTCTGGAACCCAGCCATAACTTCTAGTGGCTTTATAGGGCTTTCAGCTTATTAGATAGAGAAGCAGAAGTAAAAGCATGCTAACTTGAGAGATGGACTGTAAAAAGTTCCTTTCCCACACTCAGGGTAAAAGGTCTTTGGACCTGGACATGCAAGAACGCAATCACATTAGGTCATTTTGTGCACTGTCAGAAGGATACATGCCGCAGTGATCAGTTCTTCAACATAAGTACCAGGTTTGATAGTTAGGGAGAAACTAATCACAAGTCTGAGCCTTAATTGTAATCCAGAGTAAACTCCATATTTTTGCATATTTTGCATATTCTCTCTATTCACTTGCTCCCAATAACAGTAGCTCCAATAAGAGTACTGCAACTCAATGTTGTCTCCTATAACACATCACACCCAACAGAGAAATTCTGTCGATGCAGATTCTTGAAAGTGTTCCTAAATAGAAGACATAATTAGAATTAGAATTTGTTGAGAAGTTAAAGCTGTACAGAGGTGTAGTTTTGTTTGCCAAACATCAAATGGGTTTAAGGTTGATACAGAACATGGAAGTCATCACATATCAGACTACGAAATCCTTAGTGTGATTTCATCTGAATGCTACTGAAAAACAAAAGCAAACTTACTACGTACTTAAAGTGAACGCTCACGCTCAAGCTAGGTAGCGATGTCCTTACATGAATAGTAAAAATAGATAATCTCACATTTCTCCAAGAATTAATACTGTCTGCCCTGGTTCTGTAATATTCTGAACAGTGATTAAGCACAAATGTTAAGAGAGTAAGTGCTAACAAAGGGTTTATTCTCAAATTGTTTGATTGGGTATAATTGCCTCAAATCCATTGCAGAGTCAAACTGCATTTGCTTGAAATTCACTAAAGTTGAGTTTTGCAGGTGAGCTATGGTTACTCCTGACAGAGCATTACATATTTTGATATCATCTGTAATGTTTTTATGATGTAACATCTTGAGCAACTGATCAAGTAGAAATATCTGTTCATATGGAAATAATGATGTTAAGCATGTGTCAGATTCTATCACACACAGCTCTAGCGCTCACCTCAAAGCTGAGACAGATTCAAAAATCTGCACTCATGTGACCCTCCATACTCTTACTGTAAGTGTGGAGAATGAATAATGTGGCCTCTTTCCCACAGCAGTGTGAACTGTCTGCCAGACGAGCTGAGCTGCTCCACATTGTTTTGATTACTAATGTGGCGAGCACATTTGCAGCTTAATGGAGATCCAGATAATCCCTGTCTAGGTGAGCGCGTGGGTGCCTGCATGAGTATGTATGCGTGTGTGTGTGTGTGAGCGTGTGTGTCCTTGGATGTGTTTTAGAGCATCCATAAATGATAGTCCATGTGTGAATGTTACAGTGACCAAAACCCCGGGGCTCCATAAAGGTTTGCTCCGAGCATGGAGGTGTGAGACGACTGTCAGGTGAAAGCTGAACTGTAAAGGAGCTCTAAAGGATTATAGGATTTAGGTGCTGGTGTAAAGCTGGGGGGAGATGAGTGTGATGTGATGAAATATATAATGCATTTACGCAGTGACCTGTCAGGTGAACCCGGCCTAAATAGAGTAAACAGGAAGCAGCGTGACTCAGGAAAAAGAAAGTGGAGCAGAGAGCTGAGTGTCAGCAACTGCCATGGGCTAATTTACTGTAAGCTACAACTATTCATCTCTTACACTCAATTAGATGAGCAAACACAATGTAACACGCTGGACCAAACATTACTTCCCCATTACACTGCACTCGCTTTACTGCATGTATGTTGCCCAGCTACAGCTACAGGTCAGATGTAGGTACAGTAGCACATACTCCAGATGAGGTGTTGTTTTCTTACTTCTCTGGAATTCTGAAGATGTCAAGGCAGCCTTACTAAAAAGGTTTTCTGAATTGGGATTAAGGGAAAAAAGGATGCAAATTAACTGCCAAAGATTTGAAAAGGATCAAATGTGACGCTACCAAGGACCCATGATTTTCCAGTGCTGTCATATTCCAGAACTGAAACCTACATGGAGAGTCCAGACATACAAGGTGTTCAGTGATCAGAGACATGATCAAGGTAAGAAAGGCTGAAAGTCGTCCACCACCGAACAAGATATATAAGTTGAAACGTCAAGACTGGGCCAAGGAATATCTCAAGACAGATTTTTGAAAGGTTGTATGTACTGATAAGATGAGAGTAACTCTTGACGGAGCAGATGGATGGGCCTGTGGCTGGATCAGTAACAGGCACAGAGCTCCCCTTCCGCTGTGGTGCCAGCAAGGTGGAGGTGGGGTACAGGTATGGGCAGGTTGAAGATGGACTCAAAATCAACTACCAAACCTACTGCCAGTTTTTAGACACTTTCTTCAAGTGTCTAAAGTTCTGCATCTTTCAAGCAGCCTATGATGTTTATGCAGGACGATGCTCCATCACAAGCGTGGAAGTGCCACATTGCGTGGTCAGTAAAGGCCTTAAAGATGAAAGAATGATGACATCGACCCCCTCTTCCTCACCTAAACTAAACCCTGTTGAGAACTCGTGGACCTTCTTAAACGAGAGATTTACGGGGAAGGAAAACAGTCCACCTCTCTGAACAGAGTCTGGGAAGCTGTGGTTGCTGCTGCACAAAAAGTTGATCGACAACAGATCAAGAAAATGACAGTGTCCATGAATGGAAGGATTATGACTTTGATTGAAAAGAAGGGTGACTATACGGGTCACTGACTTTTTTTATGTCAGAAATGCTTACTTGTAAGTTCTGACTTTGTTTGTTTGATTATTATTTTCACTTTAACAGAACAAAATAAGCAAGTAAGAGAATATTTTAATGTATCATTTAGTTGCATAATAATTCTGCACACTAATAGTTACCTAATAATGCACACAAATGTATCCCCTGAGAATGTTCACATGCACACTTCCGCACACTTCCTTTATACAACATTCAGGTTTCAGAGTTTTAACATTTTTGATTGACTGACAGCACCATATTTGTTCCAGATTAAAATGAATCCTCAGAAAACTCATTTGCCTAATAATTGTGCACACAGTGTAGAAACTAAATATAACAGATTCAAATGTATGTAAAAATAGATGCCTTTTCTCACAGATTTCATTGAATTAAAAGTAATAAAAGTGAAAAAAGTAAGCGTACTCTCCTTTAATATGGTCAGAAACGTATAAATCTGTTTACTTGAGTGAATATGACTGAGTAAATGTAACAACCAGCCTCTGCTTCAATGGATGTCAGAACCTCTACTGACAACTCCTTTGATGGTCTCGCTCTGTGATAAATGGCAGGTCATGCTCTGGTAGTGCCTGTTGTTTTAGCCTATAGTTTTCCCTGCCCTTTTTAAAATGCACAGCACTCCATCAAGTGTCCTCCAGCCCTCCAGCCTCCACAGCCCGACTTGCCTCCTCTCCAGCTGATCTGAGCTCCATCCCATGAGACTTACACATGGAAAATGTTGAGACATCACAAGGTGTGTGTGTGCCAGGAAGGATCTGTTCTCTCAGCCTGACAGGACTATGAGGGCAGACAGAGGACAGCGTCCACTGACACTGCACACCACGGACAAATATCAGCTCTGCCTTATAAACCCTGACATCTCCACGATATTCACCTACCAAGATCCCACACATATGGGGAATAAAAGACAGCTTAGTTTGTCCTTTTTGCAACTTTTTATAGGCCAAATTTTGCATGTGTGCTGCGATGTGTTTTCCCCAAACATCTGACATTGCTGTGGTAGTATGTATCAGAAAAATGTCATAATGAATTAAAAATACATGGCCTTTGGTGAGCCTTTTATATCCCTTCAAATAAAGCATGCTGTTTTGTTACTGGGCTGATATGTAAATGACTTTCTTTCAGCTACTGATTGGTTGCGTTGTATTGTGCTTCATTCAAAAACAGCTCAGGCTGAAATGTTAGAAAATATTTCGACTGAGGTCTTTAGGGACTGGGGAAATAAACTTTTAATGATAGAAATAAACACAAATTGTCAGACTTGTTAAAATAACAGCGGTTATAGATGTATACAACAAATACAAAGAAATAAATGATGACTCCTAGCCACTAGGGGCAGTGGTGGGCTAGTGGTTAGGCAGTTGGCCCCAGGATCAGAAGGTCATAGGTTCAATTCCCAGACCAGTAGGTTGTCCTGAGGTACTCTTGAGCAAGGTACAGTCCCTGTCACTGCTCCCCAGGCACTTTCAATAGCTGCCCCCTGCTGTGATTGTGTGGGTAAAATGCAGAGGTGTAATTTCATGGTTCACTGTGTGCTGTGCTGTGTACTCACAAATAGTCACTTTCACTTGATCCAACAGTGACAGTTTTGGGTTTTTTTTTTATTTGTTCCTAATCTGTAAATACTATACTGTATAGAGCATTATGGAAAAAAATATTTGTAGTCAAGTGATTGTGGGCCTTTATGTTTTGCAGGCTCACCGTTTAACAATTCTGAACACTTATTGGTAATGTTTCGTGGAAGTTTTTATTTCTCTCAAAACAGATTAAAAATATTCAGTTTTATGAAACTATTATCAAGATTTATTGGTGTTTTTTTGAGAAGTGTTTTCACTTGCATGCACGCACGCACACACGCACGCACACATGCACACACACACGCACACACACACACACGCACACACACAAACACATCACAGTCACTGTATGTAATATTTAATATTTCTGTGCTTTCATTTTATCTCATATGAAAGAAAAGCAGTGCCTGGATGAGATTTATTACCGTTCCTAATGGGACCTTTCTTCTTACCAATAGGTTGCTTTCAGTGATTTGCCATGAAGGAAGATCACTGAATGACAAGATTCACCCCGTGGCCTTTGAACCATCTTTCTGAGGGTGATTTGTGTACGTTTCTTCAGATAACAGCAATTGTGCTGCTTGAAAGGCTGCCATTCTTGTTGTGACACCACATTAAAAGACCTCATGTTCTATTCAGTATTCAACTCTGTGACCTTGAAACAAATCCCTCTGACTACATCGTGTTTGTGATAGCATGCTTGCAGCTGGTACATGAAGGAGTATTCTTAAATCCTTCATTAAGACTTCCAGCAACGGCAATATGAATTACATTTATTATTTCAGTATCAATTCCAGCCTCATTTTCATTCCAGGCACTTACTCTTTCCGCCTTGCAGAAGATCCCCGTTAGATGAGGACACACACACGCTCTCTCTCTCTCACACACACACACACACACACACACAACAAGTAACAGCAAACACTAAAACCCCTCAACCAACCACTCAGAGGCAGAGGAAACAACGTAAACAACTGTGCAGACAAGCTAGATCAATAGAACTCGCTTTTGCTCTTCAGAAACCATAACCACTCAGATCTAGACAAGACATTACAGTTTCCTGTCTCTAAAGATAAGAGCACTACGCCAAAAGCAATCAGACAAGACGAGAAGCCCAACAGCGACTGGACTCATTGTTTGTATGGGATAAGAGAGAAGGACAACTGCGTGACCTTTGTGTGCATTTGATTTTGTATTGCGCTACTCCCAATGGACCAACATACTGAAGTTTATGCAGGCAGTTGCAGGAGAGGCTTTTTTAGGCAGAATAAAAATGAATGTGCAGTAAAGATGAATGATTTGTGAAATATTGACAATATAATCACAAAAACATATTTCAGAGGCTCCCTCATTCTTAACAAGCATGTTAAGCCTGCTCTGAGCTTTAATAGTAAAATGACCATCTCAACATAAGACATGTAAAGGCAGGTTTTAAACAATGTTTAACAAGTATGGTAAGAAACTGGGTATAGCTTTGATGCATCATCAAAAAAACAACTAACACTTCAAAATTTACAAAGACTGTAAATACAGTAAATGTCTCAGACACATAGTTGTTGATGTAATAATTACAACAGGACAACAATAAAACAAGTCATTTAACCCAGGTGCCCAAATACTTCCATGTCTCTAATACAGTAATACCCTGAAATAACCTGTTCAGCAGTGGTCCGATGGGGATTCTGACCGATGATGAAAGGAAGGTGAACAAATTATGCAGAGAAGCAGATGGACTACAGTCTGTCTCTAAAAATATCACTATATACCTGTTTCAGGCCTGCTGCCTTCCAGCAGTGTAAAAGCAATGGGGTTTCCTCATCATCCCAGTGCAGTAAACACGCCTCTTAATCCACAAGAGAAAGTGTGTGGTTCTCTGTGTGTGTGTGTGTGTGTGTGTGTGTGTGTGTGCCAAAGAGTGTGTGTTGTTCAACATGTTTTATGCATAACTGAATAGAAGGGCATGTTAGAGCAATAAGCTTCTATATTTAGAGCTCATGTTAATGAGCTTTCCCAATGAAACAGTCAGAGAGACAAAAGACAGAGGTTACCAGCACACACAGACACACACACAGACACACACACAAATATGATGGCAGCCCATAAACTCCCATCAAAGCAGGGTGAGATAGATGACTTTTGCTTCGGTCATTTCCTCAGGGAATGCAATTAGCTTTAGTAAGCCGGGCTGTTATGCTTGTGTTGCTGGAATGTTTAATCAGTGATCAAACAAGCAGAAACTTTGATGCACACACACACACACACACACACACACACCCACATACACACACATACACACTCACACACATACACACACTCCAGAAAAACTACTGAAAGAACTAGCGTGGTCATATAGGTGTGAAACAGCACGTAAAGTAGAAGCATCTGCTCCCACAACCATTTTTAAAGTGAAAGTGACCATTTGTCATTGTGAAACACAACATTGCTTTTCACCAGTACATAACATCCATCCATTTTCTGCCACTTGTCCCAAATGGGGTCGTGCTGGTGTCCAACCCAGCACACACAGGGCGAGGATGGGGGACGTACCCTGGACAGGTCGCCAGCCCATCGCAGGGAGGAGCAGGACGGGGACGGCACCTTGCTCAAGGGTACCTCAGAGCAACCTATTGGGAAGGGGTTTGAACCCCCGATCCTCCGATCACGTGGCTAATGCCCTAACCGCCAGGCCACCACTGCCCCCAGTACATAACATGCAACAGCTATTTAAAGCACCCCACAAGGGTACTTTCTCATGGGGTGCTTTTACTCAAGGGTAACTCAGGGCAACCTACTGGCCTGGGATTCAAACCCATGACCTTCCAATCCTGGGGTCTAGTCCCTAATCGCTAGGCCACCACTGCCCCAGCCCATTTCCCCCATTCATTCAGCATCGTCACTAAGTGAGAATATCTGTGCAAACATGAATGCATGAGTACATTCAACTTTATTGCACAGTACCCAACAACTTTACTGCACAGCTTTTATTTATTTAAAAAATGAAAAGGTAGTTATACTTTAAAATAATACAATTGCTGCTGCATTTTCTTTAGATGCCTAAACTGCAGCCAGTCTGATGAAAGCAGATGCACAATTTGTTTTGTGACAAAAAAAGCTAACTGTGAAAAAAAGCCTTATTAAAATTATCATTCATTTTTCATGTCCACTTATGACCAGTGCTGTAATACCTTTAGGATTAATACATGTAAATGAGCTCATGTAAATGTTTTAGACTTCACTCTTAATGAGAAACTCAAAAGGCAATTTAGACTAAATAGACAGACATATGTACGTTTTCAGAAAATTAAAAAAGTAATTCATTCAAAAATCAGAATCATTTTTTCCCAGCTTAGTTTCCTGACACAGACTATGGACAGGGAACTTGCACGTGGACATTAGTTTTATTTGTAGTACTGCATTTATGTCCACATTTGACATTCTACTTTTCAATCAGTGAATAAAAAGTATTCAGGGAGTTTAACATAATTAATATGTTTTGTGGTCATATAGAAATACTAGTTGTAAACCAAGTAGTAAAACCAGTTGGTGCTTTTGATGAGCTTCTGATTCAGTGATGAAAGTACACTTGATACAAATTACATTAGTGACTATTGCTAAAGATATTAATATAATCATACCACAGGTATTCCTGAA
This sequence comes from Hepsetus odoe, assembly GCA_017165825.1. Classification (NCBI taxonomy): domain Eukaryota; kingdom Metazoa; phylum Chordata; class Actinopteri; order Characiformes; family Hepsetidae; genus Hepsetus; species Hepsetus odoe. The sequence goes on from CM029368.1 coordinate 10,253,379, forward strand.
CCTGTGAATTATAATCACAGCCATGTCAACCTGGCTTATGTTTATGCTTTCTAATTTAAGTCATGTAAATTCCCTCTTTTTGACTACAAATTTCATAATTTTGTATTATCACCATCCTCATTCAACACAGTCAGTGGGTAGTAATTGAAAGTACACAGCACAGCACACCACAATGAAATTGGACTTCTGCATTTGACCCATGCAGCAGGGGGCAGCTATGAAAGCGCCTGGGGAGCAGCAATAGGGAAGGGACGTTGTTCAAGGGTATCTCAGGGCAACCTACTGGTAAGGTGTTTGAACCCACAATCTTCCGATCCTGTGGCCAACTCCCTAACCACTAGGTCACTGCTGCCCCATAAGGCTGGTGACTGGCCTTCTTCTTCTCCATCACTACTAAAGGGCAGTTAGTTAATGTAGCAAGACACCACACACCCACCAACCTGCCCCCCACACACAGAAAAAAACACAATCCTACCTGAATGTGCAAAGCCTGACAAATAGATTTAATTCCACACTGAGGCCCTAGTCATCTAATCTTTCGCCACATAAAAAGGCGGATTGGGGCTTAATCTGTAAAACGGCATGCTGGAGTGTGATTCAAAACAGTCCTTAATCCACTTATTGATAGACACTCAGGCACAACACCGCTGACAGCCTCCTGCAATGTGTCAGATCAAGCGCCAGGCAGGACAAGAAAGAAATCACTACACAAGAGAAACTGAAATTAGGGTAGAAAAGGAACTGTTTTCACTGCAGGATGAACATACATGCTTACATACCATGAAAAAATACTGACCATTTAAAAAAAAGGAAATAATATTTTATTGACGACAGCCTGATTGTAATCACTGGTAATTGGTTTCAGATAGCCATTGCTCAATCTATTAAAGTTTCGAGTATCAAATGGTGGAAGCAAGTTTCAAGTATGAAATAGTGCACGCACATGGAAAAAATACTTTAAGAGGTTGATGAATGAAGGAGAGAGAGGAAAGATTGGGTGATGTGAGGATGTTGAACCAGGAAGTTCAGCAAATAAGCCAGATGGAAGCAAGAACAGGGATGAAGAGGATGAAGGATGGAAAAGCTGTTGGCCCAGATCATGTACCAATGAAAGCAGGGAGGTGTTAAGGAGAGATGGCAGTTGAGTTTCTGTCCAGATTGTTCAGGAGAACAGAGGAGTGGTTAGGACGCAGGGAGTTGAGGTGACAAAGGTGGAAGAATTTAAATATTTGGGATCAACAGTTCAGAGTAACAGCGAGTGTGGAAGAGAGGTGAAGAAGAGAGTGGAGACAGGCTGAAATGGGTGGAGACGAATGGCTGGAGTGATCTGTGACAGACCGGTACCAGCAAGAGTGAAAGGAAAAGTTTAGAGTTGGAATCAGTGGAGCTAACGATAGCTGGAAAAAAGACAGCTGGAAGTGTTAATGGACAGTTCATGAACAGACCAATGTATGAGTGTGGGTATGTGTCATGCTGTGGCAGATGAGACTGGACATAAACACATAGTCAGGGTTTCTCTTAACAAATACACAAAGTACAAAAACCATGTAAAAGCATGATCAGCTATTTAACACACAAAACTCACAAACCAACAAACCACAATGACACACACAACAAACTATCGCTGACAGCTCTGCCATGACTCACAGACCTATATATACATGTGGACTCTGGAGTCCCAACCTCCGCCAGAGCAACACACATCACGACAGCATGTATGTTACATTCCAGAAATTTTGGCATAAACACTAATTGGGATTCATCATCTAAATTACATTCAACTGAGAACAGAAGCTGCATAAATAGTTTCTGATTCTGCTGCATGTAGAGTTGGTGGTTAGTTCGTTTTGGCACTGGTCAAGTTGTTTGATTTGCAAAAATGTTTTTTTTTTTTTTACAGTGAAATACAACTGAACTTCTGATGTGTGTATCGTGGAAGGCTATGTTTTTGTTGTCTAAAGGCAGCAGAATATTTCACAATTTGTATGTGTGTGCAGATGTAAAAAAAAAAGTCACTTTATGGACTCTCAAATTGCCAACTCTGGAACTGAATATGGTAAAAAAAAATAGGGAGGGAAATGTTGAAAGTGAAAGTGACTATCCTTGTCATTGTGAAATGCTGCACAGCACTACACAACTAAATTAAACCTCTGCGTTTCACCCATACACACACGTGCAGCAGGGGGCAGCTATTGAAAGCGCCTGGTGAGCAGTACCTTGCTCAAAGGTACCTCAGGGCAACAATTCTGGTGAGGGCATCGAACCCACAATCTTCCAATCTGGGGCAACTCCCTAACCACTAGGCCACCGCTGCCCCACTTAGGTCAAAACACAACATTTATTTGTTTTCTTTACCAAGGGTACCAACACAAGTTCATGTGCGAGAAGCACTCAGCTTTACTCATTTAGTCATAAGGGTGTGGCCTATTCACCACAAACCTCTAGAACTTACTGGCTAAAACTTAAATTAAACCTCAAGGGATTGTTACTTTGTTATTTCTAACCTCAAGTTACTTCATAAACACTTTGTTGTGCCTCTTCTTCCTCTTACCTCAGTTGGCCATAGCAACTAAGGCTTTATCAAACATAAATGAATGAAATAAAGTAAAAAAAATATCTGAGCATGTAAAAGTCTGTGCAGTTCACTCCCCAAGCATGTTCCCGAGAAATGACACTATTAATCTAACAACAAAATTCAACTGGGCTTTTCTTAATTTCTTAATGTGGATTAAACAACACATGACCTCCTTCCAGCTCTGAAATGTCCCTTTCTGAGTGGCTGTCCACCCTGCTCTAGTGCACAGCTGATGGTGGCAGTGTGGCACTAGTCTAATGCGCTAATCAGACTTCTGGAGCCCTCCTTTGCCAAGTTGATGGGATCGGGCTCTTCCCCTCTGTCTGTTTAAGCCTTGCAACTCCATCATGTTAAGTAAGATAAAGGGATTTACCCTTTTCCGCTGCTCTTTCTGAGACTTCTTGTTCCTCGCAGCCCTTCATCTAGCAAGCTCTTAAGACATTCTCACATTTGTTCAATGCACTTTTATATTTGGGGGTTTTACAAAATACAGGTCACATTTAGTCAATTCAGGTTCCAGAGGAACTAAAGCACTTGAAGCTATGATATTTAGAAACATATTTAGAAATACGAACAGAAGTATATCGCTTGACGATTTGACAACAATATGACTGTGTCACGACCTCCGCCGAGCCCACAGCCATGGCCACGATCCCGGTCACTGGACTTCTAAACCAGATCTTCCAACCAACGACACCATCCATTCATACTCAATCCCTCACACTTGGCCAGCCGGCTACTTAAGGAGTTCCAGACTGAACCAAACCGTCTGTTCATTGTTCAATGCATCGGCTTTGTTTGCTTATTGGTTTATTTGATAACTATTAAAAAGAACTGGACTGCTGTCTATCACTTGTGCTTCATTTTCCCCTTTCCAACATGACAGACTATTAGTTTTTGAGTAGTATTGTATATAAGTGTATTAAAAGTGCTAATAATATCAAGGTTATTGGACTGGCATCTGAACCTGGCTTTATAAATAATATAATGGGGCAGTGATAGCCTAGTGGTCAGGGACTCGGCCCCAGGATTGTAGGGTCATGGGTTGGAATCCCAGACTGGTAGGTTGCCTTGAGGTATCCTTGTGCAAGGTACTGTCCCAATTACTGCGCCCTGGCTGCTGGATAAGGCTGCCTCCTGTGTGTGTGGGTTAAAAGCAGAAAATGCATTTTGAAGTGTTTCACACTGACAAATAGTCACTTTCAGACTGTAGTCACTTTTAGACTTATAGACTGTTGCAGACAGTGAAGGGCAAATGTCTTGAACCTAGGGTATATGATATTCTGGTGAAGGATGAAGACTTTTTAACATTGCAGAAGTGCAAAGGACACTACACACAAAACCAACAGAGTAAATTCAAGTTAACATGACAAAAATACTCATCGTTACTAAAAAGGAAGGAAATATCAAGTTTGGCTGTTGTAATTGAGCTCTGATCTTTTTGCAATGTTCACACTGTTTGCACAGGACATAAATAAGCATTCCTTCTCATCTGCAATCATAACGCTTTGTTTCATTTATAAAGCGCATAAACATTCATAAAATATCATTAAGTTTTATAGGTGGACAGCTCTTATGTTCCGAGAAAATAACAGTAGTGAATGTGCAAAAATTATGATGAACATCAGAATAAACTAAAGCAGAACTGCATAAGCCCCTTACAAACTTGTTTAAAAAACATAGTGATAAAAAATGTATATTTCTGAGATGGATCTGAAGGGCTGTAGCAGCAGCCATTTGTGTTTAGTGAAATACTTTATGCGTCATTCTTGGACATTGCATTTCCCAAAAGGGAGAGACCTTAATCAGACAGCAGATGGATTTCACAAATTAATAATTTAGAAAAAATAGAGCAGGAAAAACAGGAAAGAAGGCATTGAATGAACACCCATTGTACAAAAAAAAAATAGATTCATGAGAAATACAGTCATAAAACATTACAAACTTTGTATGCCTTTAAATCTAAATAGAAAAAAATAGAAAAATATCAACAAAATATAGCCTACACAAGCAGGCTGAAATAAAATGGCATGCTGGAAAATGGCGTGCCATTAGTATCAAAGCAAATGCTCCTGCCTTGGATATCTGAATCCATGAAGGCTCATTTTACAAACAATTTTTAATTTCCTAATGTTTTCTTATTTTTAAGCTCAGACACTGACATCACTCATGAGCCAAAACACTTTCCAAAAGAAAGGGACATCAACAAAAAATAAAGATACCTATGCAAAATATATTGCTTAATATACAAAGACAAAGACGCTAGACAAAGATGGCACTCATGCTTAGCCCTGTTAGCTTTATCAATGGATTTAATGAGATTCTGTATAGCTGACTTAGTTTCCCATTAAAGTGAGGTATTTAGACTTACCTCTGAAAACCTCTGGACGTCCTGCGTCAGTGTGCCAACTCTGCTCCAGTTGTAATAGTTAAGGAATTTGACCACAGCTGGATTTACTGCATTGTCTGAAGGAACTGTCCTGAAAAAGTTGGGGTACTTTTTCTTGTCTGCCAGGACTGGAGTAGTTGCCGCAAAAGATAGCTGAAAGAGAGGAGGGGGTATTTTAGTACAAGTCAATTATTTTACACCCACTAATCCACTTTTCAAAATAAGTGATCTTAAGTGGTTATTGGCTTGAATGCAGTTTTAGGGGAAAAACATGTCATTGGCAATACATGGAGCTTCTTTAGAAGAATCTTGGTATTTAAAAGATCATTTAAAAAAGGCTCTTTACATTTTGTAGTTTCCTTCATCCCACTTTTATATTAAGAGCCCCAAATAACTAAGCAGTTACATTTGTCAATGGACCCAACAAGTGTGTCTTGAGATGTAAATTACACAGATAAAACTGAAGTTGATAAATGTGTATTCAATATGCTTTGCTACTGTAAACCCACTGTTAAAGTAAATACAGTAATAACATTGTGCATAGATTGCTTACTGTAAGTGGAGCCATTTCCCTTCATCCAAACACACCCAGTGCAACTAAACAACTAACAGAGCATTCATTCCTGAAATGACCTGGGTGTGTTGATGCAGGAAGAATCCTACAACATGAGGGGCAGTGCTCCCTGTTTGGCACCATTTTTGCAGAGCTTATTTGCAAGAGGAAAAACTAAAGGACCTAAAGTATGCACATATGTTCATATCAATGCGTGATTGAGGCTGTCAGCTTTGTGCTAGATTGCACTGATATCATCTTGATATAATTACTGAGTAATAAGTAGAGCTTGTACTCTGATGGCCGTGTCCATGTCCATCAGCTCTGTTTAGCCTTTTCATGCTGGATTGAGGGTGATGAGCCAGGTCAAATCTTCTGTGTCAGGACACTGGGAGTCCAGAGTGCAGGTGTGAACAAATCAACACACTCACACATCTCTATAAAAAGACAAAGCTCACACCTTCTGAGTGTGCCCATGGTGACAGTAGCCGAGAATGTTTGCACCACTGACAGTCGACCTCAGCTGTCTGACTTGACTGTGTGTGTAAGTGTTAGTGTGGGTGCATTTGTGTGTGTGTGCATCTGCATGTATGAGAGTGCAAACATGGTCTTATTGAAGGTTTAAAAGTGCTCCCCTTCTAATACACATTCCTGTGCAGGGATTAAGGTCTATTTGGACCCTTTCCTCCAGAAATGTAGAATTTAGGAGAAATGCACTGAATCTCCAAATTAACTGAGGCTCCTTTCAACAACACGTCCCATTTCCTGTCCAAATATTGCACTGTAAGCAGGATGAAATCAATTTGCACTGTAAAATAGAGAGCTGGGGAGCTACTATTTTCAAAAGGGGTACAGTATGACTTAAAAAGAGGGAGGAAAAAAAAACCTTTTCATTTAAAATCTCTTTCATGTTGTCAAACACCGCAGAGTGTGAGGGTATTTTCAGCTTTTGCCGAAGCCAAAACAGAGCAGAGCACATCATGGGATGCTTCTTATGATGGCCCTTGCTCAGTAGATTAACACATGTTCCTCAGGCTATAATACGGCCAGAAGGTTGTTAGTCTCTGAGAGATAAACATATGGAAATTCTTTCAGTCTGAATACCAAAGCAACTTCATAGTTGTTAAAGGAGCACATTTATAGCGCTCACAGTCATGAACGGTTTGCGCAGAGTTGCACATCCAATTCTGGACAGTTTTTTTTTTTTTTGCATGCTAAAGCCAGACTAAATGAGTAGCAAATCAAAGGCACACTTATTAAAATAAAAATGGCAACCGTGTGGAAATAACTTTGTATTGGTATGCCAGCTTTTTGCATAATGTTGGAAAGTGTTTTTAGCAAAAAGTAAGTCAGGAGTATGATGTCAATATTAAATAAACATAGGGACAAAATAAAAAAAATCTAATTTGCTCCAAAAAATTTCTCCAGAAGCAGAAAATCAGCCATCACATGTTTGGAGACACTTTGGCTTCCAGTGTTAACTTTACAGGTCGGCCTGGATAAGGTGTAAATGTGTCAGTCTAAATGTAAATGCCCTCATTTCAGGTCTGGAGGCTTATGTTCTAAACACTACAAGTTAATAGACACCCAAATCTTTTCTATTCCTAAAAATTCAATCAAGAGTACAGCACTCGAAAGGAAAGTGCATCTAAAATTGAAAAAGTAGCATTGGTCAAAATCTCATCAGTTCTAAGTTAAGTTACTTTCTTATTGTACATGTGAGTGGAGGATGAGCTGAAATGGAGTTGACCTTTAGCCTTGCAGTATGTTATAGTTGTGACCTTGCTGACATGAAGAGGGACATGGGAAATGAGCCTCATCTGCTCTAATTTCTAGCTCATTTGAGAGGAAAAAGTGGTGATAATGTGAGAGCTCCAGATTGTGCTGTCGTGGGTGTATCTCCTCACATTTTGTGATCAGGAATGAAGTGGGAATACAGAGCACGTCTGGCCTCCTGAGTGACAGCGCACACCACCTGATCCTTTGTGCTTTTTTTAGTGCCTAATCTTTTTTATGGCTTGATTCAACACGATACGACATTTTTTAATAAAAACAAAAAAACAAAAAAACTTTCATCTCTTTTTTGTCTCTCCTCAGGTAAGAGACAGAGAAGAGAGTTGGGACACTACTGAAAATATCCATCATCTCATGTCAAATCACCTGTCTTGTTTCTTAATAAAGTAATTCTCACACCATTCCCAGGCCCCGATTAACTAAAATACACACAAATGACCGCAGAGTATAAAATTTCAGAAGACCCCAGGAACAGCATCCTGTCTTTGACTAAATTAATTTGAAAATTAGCACCTTTAACATCTATATTTCCTTGATTTTTTGAAATTAGTTTGAAAGGTAAAAAAAAGTGTAAGAATAGGTGTCTAAATTTGCAAATTGCTGCTGATGTCCACACCTTCTGACAGCCAGAGAACTTGTGAATAGCAACACTTTTATATTCTGCATTGTGTGAAACTGTGTCATGAACCAGAGCTAAAAATATTTAGACAAGTGAATTGAGACAGTTGGTCGGTGTTGGTAATACAGAGAACCATAAAGCTGACTTTAAGACACAGACAAGCAATTCACTGCAGCAGAAGTAAATACTATATTTATGTCAGCCATTTTACCAAAAACACGTGGCTGTAGACAATCTGCAAAAATTCATTTTCCCCCTAAAACAAACCTCTTTCCATTATACCACTGAAACCTTGAAAAGTTTGAACTCTGTGTTTTAATACAATAAAATTAAATCTGTGAAAAGCCAGAGCACTTTCCTCCAATCCTCACTAGTTGTTTTAGAGACATTGTCTGTTTTCACATTGACAAGAATTTGGATTATCTAATGCAAAACATGTATCTTTTCTAATAAAATTGGTCAATTTAATCAACAGTACAGTAATTGCTGTGCTAGGAAAGATAAGACACTAGGATTGCAGATAATGACAATGATTAGCAGAGGCTAACCGCATGTTAGCACTGTGGCGGCCATGTTGGAATCTGGACTGGCAGTGGCCTCAGGTCTCCAGTTTAGAGTTTCTTCTTAAAAATCCTTACTCAGAGTTTTTAATTTGCTTCATAAGGAGCACATTGTTGATAAGAAGAGAATATTTCTACAAAATGACAATAAGATATAATTTACTACCAAATCTTCCCCAGCTATGTGAAAATGTGACAACCCTTGTCATTGCGAGGTCACAGCACAGCACAGCACACAGTGAACCACAACAAAATTGGACCTCTGCATTTAACCCATGCACACAAACAAGACAGGGACGGTACTTTGCTCAAGGGTACCTCAGGGCAACCTACTGGTGAGGGAATCAAACCCACAATAGCCCGATGCAGGGGCAACTGCCTAACCACTAGGCCACAGCTGCCCCGTATATGTGAATACATATATTACATCCCTTTGATGCCTTTTCAGATGTTCAAATGGTTTTGGAAAGGTTAGTGAAACTTGTCAGAATGTGAACACATTGAATCATCTATGAAGTTAAAAATGAAGAAGCATAACGATTTAATAATTAAATGACATGCCTTTATTGGGTCATTGTGTACAAATATGTCTAAAGCTTTGCACAAAGTCAGACTCTATGAAATAAAATAGTTGCTAGGATAATTAAGAGCAAATGTCATGACAACACTAAATGCCATTGTGTTATTCTACAATTAACAAGTGTTATCATTTACATTCACACATTTATTGTGAACAGTCATCAAAATGTCACCAATGGGAATATTAAATATGGTAGGTGTATCTCTATTATAACATTTTACTGACTTAAAGACATCATCTTTCACAGATACAGACTTGAACTAATTGGTTATGATCATGTCAAACCAATAACATCATTACACCGTTAACATAAAGATTTTTCGGTTAAATCAAACCGACCCATGATTTAATGAATAGTTTATTAGAGATGCCCAAATCACATGTTTTTGCTTCAAACTTCAAACCAGCAGTCAATCAATTTATCACTTTTATTTTGTCTATATTTGAATGCTGTCGCATCTGAACCAAGAAATTACAGCATAAGTATGCATGATTTACAGTTTACATAATTTACCAGATGGATTTTTCAAGTCTTTATATATTTAACACTGCCAGTGAAACTGAATATTAAGTACGTTACATTTTTCAAACAAGTGTATTGCCATCTTGTCCTACCATGGAATGAGGTTGGTTGTCTGGGAAGAAACTATATTTGTTTACTGTAACATTAGTAAACTCCATGGGAAATAAGAAAAGCCAAATAAATATTTTTTTCTCTTTCATAGTTTCCCTCTCAGATGGCAAGCAGTTCTTCCCCACTGGCTAAAGTTTCTTCTGAATATAAATATTCTAGAATTTAATAAATAACTGTTTACATGTAAAACTTTCCATGTAAATGTTAAAAGGTTTCAAATCCACTTTAAATAAGCAGCTACATCTTATTTTTAATGCAGCAGTTTTCAACATTTTTTGTTACATCAGTTAGGTTTATGTTAGGTATATGAAATAAGGTTAAGTTGTTAATATTGTGACTGAGTGGAAAAGCAGCATACAATGATCTTAATAATGGATCAGCAACTTTTGGCTCTGTAAAGAACTCTGCAATTAATTATGCTTTAAAACGTTTGTTGTAGATGAGATGTAAGTGTGAAAAGTGTGTACAAACTTTTAAAATGTAAAGAACCTTTACATCGCAGATTTATTTATCCAATAACCTTCTAGGAGGCTGTAAAACCCCACATGGACCCACATGTTCTTGTGTCATCCAATGAATGGTGATTTACATGCATCATCAGCATGTAATCCTGCTGTGCTGTGAAGAATCCAGGTCTGAAATGATAGACAGCACTGAGAGGAGCTCCAGTACCCCTTTCCACCCATCCCATCACTCATTACAGCTCAACAATGTGACTGTTGTTCCAAACACAGGGATTAACGCTGTCAATTAAGGAGGAGGAGGGCCTTTATCATGCTGCTAGTGCTAAATCCAAATCCACCCACGAGACTCACAGAGTTTTAAAGGGTCTTTGGGAGGCCACTTTAATCTTCATTTAGCTGGGGCTACATCCTACACCCACACTGGGGTAAAAGGTTATACAGAAGCCTGAGATCTGCCTCTTTTCACACTAACTGAGCCACACTTTAAAAAATGAATGTACCAAAAGACTCCCATTGAGTGAGGCCATAAAAAAATCACAACTTTGTTTCCCTTAAAAACCTTTCACGTATGGTTTGTTAATGTAATACAGTGATTTTCACATGCATTTCCATGTGATGCTTTAGTATTATATTTTCACAATTTTTTATTTTTGCCATCATAGTTTCATTATTTTTGCTCAACAAGAACGGCTTGCATTATCTGTTTATTAGAGTCAAAAGGTTTTTGCTTCTAAGTACTGACCACTGTAATCAATAGGTGGTTATAAACAGGACAGATATAGATTAGGTTGGAAATGCTTGAGTATTCCACTAAGATCGGTCCATCTTCAGGGATCTGAGACGATTGTTCTATGGTATTACTTCAAAGAACACTTATGCTGCCTTTATAAATAAGGAGATTTATTGATTGGTTTGAAACGAAACTTGAGATTTTTCTTTTTAACAAGCAATCTTAAGCATTTTTAAGAGTTAGGAGTTTCCCTACTTCTTAACACCAAATTTGAGTTGGTGCAGTTATTATACACAGAGAACAATTCAAGAGAACCAGAATTAATCTCTACATGATGTCTGGGTTGGGAGCAAAAAGGAAGGAAGGTCCTGTGTGAATATGAGATTTCTGTGAGATAAACAATGCTATGAAATAATAACAATAACAATAATAATAATAATAACTTTCTCAAATTCTATGTCACCTTACAAAATACAGAAGAAAAAGTAAACAGCATTAATCAAAACAGTTAACATCTAAGACACCAGGCAGGAAAGAAAAAGGAGAAGGAGGGATCAAGAAGTGGAAGAAGAGGCATAGCAGTGACTGAAGAGACAAGATTTTTAGGAGTTTTAAACTGAGACAGTGAGAGACAGTTTGACGTTGATTTTGAGGAAGGGAATTCCAGAGTTTGGGGGTAACAATGCTAAATGTTCTACCACCCAAAGTAGCTACCCTTAATTTATCATGAAACGACAGAAGAGTTGGCTTTGCCTTATAAACATGGTTATTTACAAGGTAATATAGCAGCATAACTGTACCAGCCTAATGCTTTTTAGCAGGTTGCACTTGCCTCTGGGTCGGGCCCATCCGACTCCCCCCCCACTTCCCCCCGCCCCACCACATTGTACAGGCAGAGCAGTAGCACTCAGCCAGACGGAAGGGCAAGGCGAGAAAGCTATCACACAGAATTAGGCCTCCTCCCCTTCCTCACATACTCTATCAGCATGAGGCGGGATCCTTCCGCAGAACATCCAGTCTAAAAGGTTTTATTTAAAAGAGCAGAGTCTCCACCCAGCTGTGATCACTACAGTCTTTCAGGCCATGGGTTTACATAACATTATAAGGAATGGGTTTTAATCAAATACAGTCTCTTTCCCCTCTGCTGGCACACATGGGCTCTCTCTTATATGCGTAAATGCAAATACACTTGTGCATACACAGTGGTAAAAATACACACAAACGCACTCAGCAAGAACATTGTGTTCTGATTACTGAACTGTCATGGGATCATGTAGCGTCAGTACAAAACACATCTGAAACAAATCTGTGCCCTCTATACTGTATTACCACAAAAAGTGATCAAAGTGTACAGTGTCTCTCTCTCTCTCCCTCTCTCACACACACATGCACATACACCCTTATACACACTTATTATTGTGTATATGTCCATTTTACTTTACATACTGTAAGTATAAAGCATATATTGCAATAATTAACACACCAATTATATATTCAAGCCTCCATTAACCCTTTATTTTACCTATTATTAGGAAACAGTCGGGCATCCCTGGTCAGTTTAATGTTTTGTTTGTGGAAATTGGACTAATTGCACTAAATAAACTTCTACACATTTTAAAGCATAATTTATTTGTTATGCACAAATGTTTTGGTGTGGTTTCTGATAATCTACCAGTGTTATAGGCTCTCAGAGTCTTATTCAACTTATTAAGCCTTAATCCAAGTCAGATGTGGACAATTCCAAGGCTTTATTATATAACGTGATATGTCCACAGAACTGCTTTAAGCTATAGCTTGACTGAGAATCTGAAACTACTGACAACTGACTCCTTTAAATCAAGAGAAAATTGCAAAAGATATCTAAATACGTCCTGCTAATTCTAATTTTCTGAACTAACTCTCTGAACCTTTAACGCAAGACTAGATCTGGAAGACCTAGAAAAATCTTGGTGATAAACCCAAAGAAAGCCAGGTGTGCTATAAAAATAGAGGCAGTCTTAAAAGGGACCTATTGTGCATTTCTGAGTTTTGCCTTTTGTATATTGTTTTATTTAAGTTTTTGTACATGGAAACAGTGTGGAAGGTTCCAAAACTCAAAGTGCTGTTTGTCAAAAGTGTGTCATAAGTTATGAAAAAAACATATTTTCTCCTTTGCCTGTGAAACAATGGCAGCACGCCATGTACTCTTCATCCTAGCTCGACCTATTTGTAGTGGTTCACACAACTGTACACTGTACACCCCGCCCTAATGGGCAGGATCGAGGGAGGCCTTAAAAACACAGGAGCTTGGTCACTGCGCCTCTTTAGGGCTTCAGGTGTGCCTCGTTGGCTCAAGGGTATAAAGAGCCAAATGAGTCAATGCCGACCATGGGCCATTCTGGATTCCACGGTGGGTGACTGTTTATAGGTAACACGTTAGGTTCAGTGTTTGTGTAAGTGCACCTTTATGCTCATGTTTAATAAAGTACAGTTGCAGACTCCCAGCTCCACATTTATGTCCGGTCAAACCCAACTAGATGTCACAAGCTATAACAGACATTTCAGTTAAAGGATGAAAGCAGAGCAGAAAAACATGTACAGTATAAGAGAACTAATGCCTTTTAGAACTCTTAGAAGAGACACCAAGAAAAATGATTTACTCTGAAAAGGAGCATTATAGATCCCCTTTAGCCATGATCTCATCAGAATAATCGTTCATTCATAAGAAAGAAAACTTTGTTAAGCTTTGGGCTTCAGTGGAAGCCATTGCCAAAGGAAATTTTGTGTGAATAGAACGAAGAAAGGATTTAATTAAAAATCAACAGATCCTGGAATGTCCAAGATTCAGTGAAACAACTTAAGAAGAAACTATGTCAGGTATCACAATACAGTGATCCAAAACATACTTCAAAATCAACTAATTCAAGAAATGGCATTGACCTAGATAAAAGCTAAAGAATTTGTGAGTGTGATGTTAGAGTAGGGGGGAAATCACTGTGGTAATTGCTCAGCTCAAGGAAGCAGGGAAAATGGGAAACTGAAACTGGGAGTTAAACAATTATCTGCTTAATTAAAAGCAGTGCTCTGGTTTCCCCAACTAAAGGCAGCCATATTGTGGCATGTTTTGCAGTTAGGTTTGTCTGAGGAGGCTTATTACAATGGGAAAGTGATGTGCATACCCTCTATTGATAATCTCTGATTGGAATTTCAACTTCCTGTGCATGCTAGATGGTCTGTCGATATTTTTGAATTACCACTTACAAACCTGCTTACTTACTTACATTGACTTGCTTACGATTATTTCCTCGCTGCAGATTTTTATTGACTCCTGTTTTTTACATTAAGCATGATGCCCACTCACACCTGATAATACTTTTTGCCTCATGGATTTAAATTGTTCTCTTTATATGCACTCAGGGCTTTGCACTACACTAAGGTGTATTTGTCATATTTATGAAGATTTACAAACCTGAAAGAATCTCAGAAAAAAGTCAAAGTTGATGTCCATTCTGACAAAGCAATGGTAACTAGGGATCCTGCAGAAAGATGCTGGATATTCACATTCATTTTCTTCCTTTTGCTACACAATTAAAATTAAAAAGATAAAATTTGTTATGAAAATGTATATGACATAGGTAATAAAAATGTTTTAATTCTAAACCTTACCTTACGATCAGTCACAAAAAATATTCATTTCCTAGCAAGTAAAAAATTAATAAAAATATGGAGCTTGTCCCCCTAAAAAGTTTTGGGCCATCATGTTGGATCTGATTTTGTAGGTCAGCACTGTTCAACCCTGTTCAATAAAGCCAGGGCATTTAGTCACTCACATATCCACATACTCATACTCTTATCTCTTCCTCTCTCTCTCTCTCTCTCTCTCTCTCTCTCTCTCTCTCTCTCTTTCACTCAGGTGCACACACATCAGCAGCAGGGACATGGTCCTGCATACTTTATGAATAGCTGTGAAGTAGTGAAGAAGAGCAGCAGGTGAGGCTCCATCCCTGTCCTAATCCTTCTTCCCTTTCCACTCCCCATTTTCCCTCCATCCTGCTGCTTGTGCTGCCACGCTTCACCCAGGTTTTAATTGCCACCCCCCACATCCCCCAGGGGTAATGCCACGCCGACAACCTGCGTCTCCTTTCCATCAATCTCCTGGTGCCAGTGTTAATTAAAACTAGAGAGAGAAGCCACTGCCTGTCACACCTCTCAGCTCCACAGCCATGGGACTGGAAGGTCACACAGCTCTGCTAATAAGTCCAATAAAGGAGACAGCAGTTTTTTTTTGTTCTTAGGAAAATAATAAATGACTTTGAGAGGTGAAGAGGCAGAGAGTGCAATATATTCAGATGGTGTGTGTGAGTTTGTGTGTATGTGTGCAGTGGTGGGAGGAGAATGTAGAGTGAAAGTACAAGGGATTGAAAAATGCATGCAGCGCCAGTGGGGAAGACATTGTGTATTCTGGGAGCTTTCCCCAGCTGAGTGAGGTCTGGTGTAGCAGTTTCTCCTGATGCTCAGGCTGCCTCGGTCAATAGACAACATTTCATTCTCATTAAAGTTCTCCAGCCAATTCCAAACACTAGGACCTCACAGAATGAAATATTGACAGCCCAGCACAACAGCCAGCATCGACTCCTCTTAAGCTTTTCTAACTCACTCTTTCTAAGCCTGCTTTTAAGAGGAGGCAGAGATAAACCATGGAACATCCTCCAACGGAACCTCTTTACAGTGTAAAGTTAATATCGTTTTACCCATGCCTGAAAAATCTATAGGATGAGTGTTAGGTTTTTTTAATGTTAATGTAATGTTTTGGTTTTTTTTTAACTATTAGGTGTATCTTCCAGGCTTGTGTTTAGAACTGATACCAAGTGTAGTTCTTTTAAACATACTCGTGATTCCATGAGTAGTTCTCTTTAAAATCCTATGTTTATATACACAATCAAATATGTTTATATATTTTACAGGGCACCTCCACCTTTATTCCCAATTAAAAAGGCTCAAATCACACACAGGTGTAGCACATCAGGTGCACATGAGTAGAACATTGTTACTCAGCATTTTGAAGGAGGTTTGCTCTATTTAATCCTTAGACATTTAGTTTGGTGCTCCTGACTGTTGAGGTGAGAATGAACACCATGTTTGTGCTAAAGACTTTGTTGATCTGACATCAAATGGGGCAGCGGTGGCCTAGTGGTTATAAGTCCAGCTGAGTCATCTGAACATGTTTTATTGCAGTGCATATGGCTCCAAAAAGGAAATCTCACCATTAACATTAAATTTGAATGATGAGTTAGAATTTTAGAAGAATGAGCCTTGAGTATTTCTCTTTTATTTAATTATTTTATTTTCCTTTTACTTTCTGGTTTATTCTGAAATGTTGCTTATTTATGTTTTTTTTTCTTTTTTTTTCATTGCAATCTCAAAACAAAATGGAATACATTGCAATAATAAAACACTGTATCCACTATAGGCAACCTGTCTGGGGTGTGTCCCCTGTTCTTTGCCCCCCCGCGACCCCGCTTGTGACAAGCGGCAGAAAATGACTGACTCCATTTACATTACATTTACGGCATTTAGCAGACGCTCTTATCCAGAGCAACTTCCATGTCCTAGTTACAGGGACAGTCTCCCTGGAGCACTCAAGGGTCTTGCTCAGGGACCCAGTGGTGGTAGTGCTAGAGTTGGGATTCAAACCTGGGACCTCTTGAACCATAGGTCCATAGGCAAGTACCCTACCACTAGACCACCTCCCCCCACTATACTGTAACACACCATCAGGCTATGAGTTCGAAATAATTCAGTATTTTTATAGCCATTTCTACCAAAATTAAAGGGGTTAAAAGTAAATGTGGCTGGAGAACCATTTCCTTGACATGATTTCAAATCCAAACTGCACACAATGCCTTACTTTACACATTGGCAGCACTTTTAACCAGATTCTCCTTGGGAATTAAAAACAGCATGGAGCCTTGGTCCCTGTCACTAAGAGCTATGCCAGCCAATCAGGCATCTGCTTGGTCATGTCAACTAGTTGGCACCTTCTTCCAAGCACATACAGCTGCTCAGCAATGCTGGATGCTCTGTGGCTGAAAAACGCACAGTGGCTGGATCCATTTGCTTTAGAGGAAGACGTGTATTAAATGGCAAATCTACAATATTTTGATGCTGGTTCTGTAAACACTGGTTGAAGCCCCTCGTTTAACATGAAGTGATAACAGGCCTGTAATGCCAAGGGGGTTATATCAAGTCAACCTAGAACACAGAGCCAGTGACCACTTAAAAGGGATTTTTAAGGAGACAGTCAATTTTAAGCTCCACAGCCATTCTACAGACAGTAATGCAACTCTTCCTCAGCACGAGTTGCAACATCAGTAAAGCAAAGCTTGGAACCTGGTGGGTGACGGATTGGTTTGCATGCTCTCTAATCCAAAACGCTCACCCATTCTTCTTTTATTTTCTTCTGTTCCATTTCTTCCTGTCCTCTGCATCTTCCTCTTACTCACCAACAGCCTGCATGTCTTCTCTCACCACATCCATAGACATTCTTTTTGGCCTTCCTCTTCTCCTCTTTCCTCACATCTCCATCCTCAACATCATTTTCCTAATATACTCATCTCTCCTCTGAATTTTTGCCCAACTCTGTAAGTAAGAACCAGGCTTTATTTAAGGACCAGGCCCTCAGACTGTGGCCTCATCTAGTGTAGCTGGGTACACAGGAGGAAATAACAACTGCAAATTTTTATTTTCTTTTTCAGCTCATATTCTAAAAATGTATTTTACACTTTTGGTATCTTCAAGAATAAGGGTGATGCACAGAGCTGTAGTAACTATAGAGGGATAAAGTTGATCAGCCACACCATGAAGTTATGGGAAAGAGTAGTGGAAGCTCGGTAAAGAAAAGAGGTGAGGATCAGTGAACAGCAGTATGGTTTTATGCCGAGAAAGTGCACCACAGATGCAATGTTTGCTCTGAGGGTGTTGATGGAGAAGTAAAGAGAAGGTCAGAAGGAGCTGCATTGTGCCTTTGTGGATTTGGAGAAAGCATATGACAGGGTGCCTAGAGAGGAGTTGTGGTTTTGTATGAGGAAGCCTGGTGCTACAGAGAAGTATGTGAGAGTAGTTCAGGATATGTATGATGACAGTGTAACAGTGGTGAGATCTGCAGTGGGAGTGACGGATGCATTTAAGGTAGATGTTGGATTACATCAAGGATCAGCACTGAGCCCATTCTTGTTTGCAATAGTAATGGACAGGTTGAATGAAAGTGAGTAGGGCAAAGACAGAATACATGAGTGTGAATGAAAGGGAGTAAAGGTGACAAAGGTGGAGGAGTTTAAATACTTGGGATCAACAGTTCAGTGTAACGGCAAGTGTGGAAGAGAGGTGAAGAAGAGAGTGCAGGCTGGTTGGAATGGGTGGAGAAGAGTGGCTGGAGTGATTTGTTACAGACGCGTACCAGCTAGAGTACAAGGGAAGGTTTACAGGACAGTAGTGAGACCAGCTATGTTGTATGGGTTGGAGACGGTGGCACTGACGAAAAGGCAGGAGGCGGAGCTGGAGGAGTCAGAGTTAAAGATGCTGAGATTTTCGTTGGGTGTGACGAGGATCGACAAGATCAGAAATGAGTATATTAGAGGGACAGCTCTGGTTAGACATCTTGGAGACAAGGTTAGAGAAGCAAGGTTGCGTTGGTTTGGCCATGTGCAGAGGAGAGACGAGGATTATATTGGAAGGAGGATGTTGAAGATGGAGCTGCCAGGAAAGAGGAGAAGAGGAAGACCAAAGAAAAGGTTTATGGATGTGGTGAGAGAGGACATGCAGGTGGTCGGTTTGAAGCAGGAAGATGCAAAAGACAGGAAGAAACGGAGACAGTTGATCCGCTGTGGCGACCCCTAAACAGCAGCCGAAAGAAAAAGAAGGAAGAAGAAGGAGGTATGCTGTCCATCCACTCTTATATGTGACAATTATAAATGTTACATTACAAAGAATTTCAGCTGTTATATGATGTGAAATTGACTATTTGACTATTGTGACATTGTGAAACCCAGCACAACACAACAAAATGCAAGCTCTACTTTTTACCCATATACACCATGCAGCAGGGGGAGCTATTTAAATTGCAGTGATGAGGACAGTACCTTGCTCAAGGGTACCTCAGGGCATGCTACTGGTCTGAGTTTCAAACCCACAACCTTCAGATTCTGGGGCCAACTCCCTAACCACTGGGCCACTGTTGCTCCTGGATGTACTGGTGTAACAGATTTTGCAATTGGCATGTTTTCCATGGTTTGTCCCAGATGGCAAAGAATCCACCACGTGGATATTTCAATCTGATGTGCACGTATACTTTCTATACTGTATTTCTATCATTTACATGCCCGTACTGACAATTGAACTGTAAAGTGATATTAATATTGCAACACTATTCATAAGATTTAGCTATTAGAAGAATTCTCCAAAATGCCCTAAATGATGTCCATCCATCCATTATCTGCCTTTTGTCCCAAACGGGGTCGCGGGGGAGTGCTGGTGTCCAACCCAGCGCACACAGGGCGAGGACAGGGGACACACCCTGGACAGGTCGCCAGCCCATCGCAGGCCCTAAATGATGTATACAAATAAAATGTGATTTAACAATCTTGAACTATCTATTGGTTATTCTTGCAGTTACCCAACCATGCAAA